>CAMZMU010000041.1:88655629-89255629 GCA_947311845.1 Poa pratensis
GGGCGGGTATAGGTTTGATGCATCATATACTTGTATATTGTATACATACATACATAACTCATGTGCATTTTTGTAATGCCCGGCACATCGCTTTTGCTACTAACTGAAATGTTGATACCAATTGGAAGAGCTTGCCATTTTGGATGGCCAAACGTGTATGCATTCACAAGGCAATCGGGGAGATATTAGTTGGCCAGGAGAGGGGAGACCTTCCTGTTGTCATCATTCGACCTACATGGTGACAAGCACTTACAAGGATCCATTTCCTGGATGGATAGAAGGAGTAAGGTAAGATAAAGATCTACATTTACCGGAAATCAATTATTACGAATTAAAGTGCCTGTGGTGACTGGGTGGTTTCCGTTTTCTAATCTTTTTTGTTAACACATTCCGTTTTCTAATCTTAGTTGTAGTGCTGGTATGTTTCTGTTGTTTTGCTTGTCGCTCGTGGTGTCTTGCTTGAAAACCGGATGAAATCCCAGTTGATGTACTTATTGCCTTCCATATAAAGTAGGGCCTACGTGGGGTGCGGCTATATAGCTCCCGGGCTCCAGGGAGCCCGGTATTTGAAATTTAAAATATATTAAATTTAAAGTTTCGGAAAAATTCAAAAAATATATCACGATGTAGATAACCTTATACACTACGACTGTGAAAAAGTTTCTATGTGAAATACAATGTATTTTAGCCTCAGAAAAAAGACAAAATATAGATCTGGGGCATGATTAGATCAACTTTTTTTATCTAAAATTTGTTCGATTTGTCTTTTTTGCTGAGCCAAAAATACAATGTATTTCAGACTGAAAATTTCCAGGATCGTAGTTCATGTGGTTGGCTACATCCAGGTATTTCTTTTCGAATTTTTTTAAACGTTTTCAAAAAATTTAAAAACGGGCTACCTGTAGCCCGGGCGCCATTGTGACTATTCGAGCCTACGAGCCTTTATTCTAACAAAATTGTTACGCATTAAATAGTACATGTACTCGACTACATCGCACAAGACATTACAATCCCTCATGAAAAATCGTACACTAAAACTGATACATTTTTTCCACAGGACAATTGATGCTCTTATTGTCGCCTACAATGAGCAAGCATTGCCATGTTTCATAGGCGATCGTGACGACATAATCGATGCGGTAAGTACGAACTGCACTAGTAATGTGATAAGCACTAACAATGCATGCAGAGAAACTAATTTTTATATATATATATATATATATATATATATATAGATAGCTAATGTCAAACCACATTGTTGATTAAACTTCATTTGTATAGATACCGGCGGACATGGTAGTAAATGCAACGCTGGTAGCAATGGCTGCTCACTGGCACGATAAAGGGCAGTTATTTACCACGTGAGCTCATCACTTCGGAATCCATTGACGGGTATACTAATTGAGGATGCATGTGAGGTGTACTTCAACAATAATCCTCGTATACTAGAGAATGGGAAGCCCTTGAAAAACAGAAGACCATACTTGTTCAAGACACTTGCATGCTTTCGTGCATACATGTTCTTTGTATATAAGCTACCTCTGGAGGTACATAAACAATCATGCATCATTTTGCACATACATATATCGTCTTTATATGGTAATATCGTTTACAAAATTTGATAAAATGTTTTTTTTTTCAAACAGCTATTACATGCAGTGAGTCTAATATTTTGTGGGTTGTTCTCAAGATACTACATTAACCTCAATGGAAGATACAATTTCTTAGCATTGCTGGTCAAGCTGTATTCACCGTATGCATTCTTCAAAGGACGGTGAGATCTTTGTTTTATTAATAACTAAGTTCCCATGCTATCTGCCATTGTCTTAGAATTAATCAATTTCATTGGGTATATATAGAAAGTTTGAACTAGTTTTTTTATAGATGAAGTTCTAACTGGTTGGAGCCTAGGCTCTCTTCAGGATACGCTAAAAAGAAATTAGGGCTTAAATGTGTTTGCGCTCTCTAATTTCTAATGGAGTTATTCGTGCCAGTATAATTTCTTAGAAAAGTTGGTTCATGGTATATATATCCGGTTGTAGCCGATTCAAACTAATTACAAAAAATCGATGTTCTTAGAATATATTTAGATAGAATGCATCAAATTCAGAGTACACAATTGCATACCAAAATGTAGTGGTAGGCTACCAAGATATTTCTAACTACATTGAGTGGTTGTTTCAAATATATGTATATTTTTACTACAAGCCTTTAAATATGTACCCTGAAACCAACATATTAAAAAGTATATTGATATTTTCCTTGAATTCGCGTGTTACAAATCTTGGATCCTATGCTCCATGGGAACTTATATGGGTATAATTAAAAATGACAAGGCCTGGGAATACATAATTTAAAAATGCAAATCGATAGAAAAATTTATTATGTTTTGTAAGGAAATAGTTTGGCAGTAAATATCCATAGCTATATAATAAAAATAGAATCCATATTTAGTTTCTATGAACTTCACTTGATTATTGATATTCTTATGAAGTGTTGCATTTTTTCTTTGAAGCTTTGACGACACAAACTTTACACGATTGAGAATGGAAGTGGAGACGGATGATGAAGAGGACACTATGTTTAATTTTGATCCCAAGAATATCAACTGGCACATGTATTTCTTACATGTGCATGTCCCAGCCGTTTTAAATTACGCCAATATAAACAAGAAGCGAAGTGCGTAGAAAAGGAATAGCCTCTTCAGACCCTCGCCATCAAGAAGAAAAGAAGAAGGAGGAGGAGGCCATATAAATGTTTCCCAAAACATTATTACTTATGTTTGCGGCGTGCAACTTGCATTTCTATGTAATTCGCCTTTTATTTATTTCCGACTCGAGTACTGGTGAACTTGTGGCTGTGTGCATCCTAGATATGCAGAGGCCGTGTGTAATGCTTAAAACTTTTAAGTAATAAAATCCCTTTTATAAAAAAAAACTTGCATTTCTATGTGTGTCTATTGTGCAAGAAATGTGACTAGCTCACTTGGTTGGGAAAATGGTCGTGGTTGAAGTTTAAGTAATCGCAGGAACAAAAATAGTTCCATATGTATACTATTGGTGTTTCCCTTAAAGTTCAATATTCAAATATGTATCGCTTTACTTCTACTATCTTTATTCAAATGTGTAATTGCCTTTTTCCGCTTACATTATTTTTGTAGACACGTTTTTAGCATAATGTCATAGGTAAACAAGCACAGTAATCCAATCGTCAAAATCATGCCATTTGTTTGTTCCAAATATGACAGCACGTCAAAATGACCACTTCCATGAAAATAGCTTAGCAAAGTCTACTCTAGCTTTAGATATAGATCTTTGGATGTCAAGAGCTCCCGAGCACCAGGTAGGATTTTTGAAATTTTTGGAAAGTTCAAATTTTAAACTTAAAAAAATACAAAAAATACCATGATGCATTCAATACTTTGTTCTACCTTTTTAAAAAAATCAATACGAAATGTCGAGATATCATGTATTCTAGCTTCAGCAGAAATGTTAAATTTGCAGATCCAGGACATGAACGGTGCCACATTTCGAATCTCCCCAAACTTGGTTGATTTTTCTTACTTGCTGAACAAAAAATACGAGGTATTTTACATTCAGAATTTGCAAGCTAGTGGTGCATAAAGTTGGTTACATCCAGATTTTTTTCGATTTTTTAAATAATTTTTAAAAAAATACTAAAATGGGCTGCCCGTGCTACATTGTGACTATTCGGTACAATCGGTCATGTTTAACTATGATCTAAAGGAAACCACACATCCAGTAGCATGGTATCACAAGTTCTATCCAGATATAAATTATCATATGCTCACGTATCTAAATTCTCACATGCAAATCAACTCTACCAAGATAGATGATTTAGTTACAGCTATCGGTGCAGATGGGTCACAAAATAGTTTTGTCCCTGCAGTAGAAGGATTAGAGAGGGATTGGTGGAATAGTTGATTGTATTGCTTAAGCCTCGTGGGCATATATATAGGAGTACATGATCTACTTGGAGTACAAGTCAAGGTAAGACAAATCCTACGCTATCCTATATTTCCTAAACAGACACGATACTCAACATCCCCCCACAGTCACAACGGTAGCGACGCAGACGGTGAGACTGGAGAAGAATCCGAAGGTGGAGCCGACGGACATCCCCACCACAGTCGTAACGGTCGACGAGTCGCGAAAGTTGTGGCTGGAGCAGAAAACTGACGAGGTTGCTCAAGCAAGGCGGTAGCCCTTTGTACCGATGTCGAGGTAGCCGAGAGCGTAGGGTGGTGGAGCCGTAGTCGAGGTAGCCGTGCGAGGGGCGCCGTGGTCGATGTCGAGTCGGGTTGCCGGTGTCGAGGGAGTCGCCAGGAGCCGCGGGCGCAAGGTAGCGCCAGGTAGTTAGGGCGTTGTGGTGTGCCGAGCGGAAGATGATGTGGACGAGGCGTTGCGCCGGTTTTGCCAAGGCCGGGGACACGTCGTGGACGAAGGCACTCGTGGGTGTTGCCAGCACCGGTCATGCGTAGATAGAAGGTTAGTCGGTGTTGACGAGGCGCCGCTCCAGGTTTGCCAAACCCGGGGACACGTCGTGATGAAGGCACGCGTCGGTGTTGCCAGCACCGGGCATGCGTAGACGGGGACCAGTACAAGCTGTACGCCATGTCGAAGGGGCCATCAGAGGAGGACTCGACGACGGTTGCGGCGCCAATCGGCGTGGGGTAGAAGGTGCCGATGTCGCCCGCGGTTGTCGGAGTAGATGAAGTGGTCGAGGAAGATGACGGTGACGTTGGCGATGAGCTGGTGCTGGACGAAGACGAAGATGTGGTCAGCGACGGCGGCGGTAATCCGTGAAGGGCCACGACGGTCGCATGTAGAAGCGCGACGACGGCGGTAGCCTGCAAAAGGCCACTGCGGTCGCGTGTAGAGGCGCGGCGGCGATGCTCGAAGTAGGCGAAGGAGAGCCCAACAACATGACGAAGACCAAGCACGGACGATGGCGTTCCCGCGCCTAGGAAGGCGGCGCGACACATACCACTAAGACGTCAACGCGCGGGGATGGCGAAGCGGACCGCGTGCCGCGGCGCTACGGCCCGAAGGGGCACTGCAGCGGCGATGCGCGTGTCAGGGCGACGGCGGGGACGACTTCAGGGCGGCGGCGTGGACCGCGTGCCGTGGCGCTACGGCCCGAAGGGGCGACGCAGCGGCGACGTGCGTGTCGGTGCAACCGCGGGGACGGCCTCGGGGAGGCGACATGGACCACGTGCCGCGATGCTACGGCCCGAAGGGGTGACGCAGCGGCGACGTGCAGATCGGTGCAGCCGCGGGGAGAACCACGGGGCAGCGGCGCTGTAGCCCGAAGGGGCGACCTAGCGGCAGCCCGATGCTCGATCGGTGGTGGCGCGCACAAACTCGGGGGCGATCTTCACGGGAACCTGCGAAGGCGCACGCAGACGACTGTACGGGTCGCCGCGCGGCGCGGATGGAGAGGATCACGGGCGGGCGGGTGATCAATCCGATCGCTCGTAAGGTTGTGGAGGCGCCGCTCGGCGTGAGGTGGGGTGGCGAAGAAGCCGAGCGGCGAACGCAGCGTCGGCGCCCGAGCGGCCATTGCGGCGCCGTGGGTGAGGCGGCCACGGTGGAGGCGGAGTGGCGAAGAGGTGTCCCGATCGGAGCATGGCGACGACGGCCGGCACAAAACGACGGGCGGGCAGACACGAGGAGGGCGGCCGTTTCGGGCCGCCGCGTCGCGCGAAGCCGCCTAGTCGGTGAAGAGCCCACGTGGACGGCAACTATGATGGGCCGCCACGCAGCGCAAGAGGCCGCCGTGTCGGAGTAGAGGCGCGCGAGGGTCAATGGCGGAGGTGGGCAACGCAAACCCATCTTAGATCGGAAAATCCAAAAAGAAAATGCTGATCAAAACGACCGGCGAGAGAGAAAACCCAGATCAAGGGATCGGGAAAAAGACTCTCTAGGGCAGCCGATCGACACGACCGGCGGACGAACCCTAGGTACGGGCAGCGTGGCCCCCGGCGGAGATCATGGAGATCGACCTCCCCGGGGGTAGCGCGGTGCGGAAGCGGCGGCTAGGGTTTAGGATCGAGGTAAGGTTGATACCATCCACACAGGTAAACCCGGTGACCCCAAGGGGCTCTCTCAGGCGTTTCGATTTCTGGCCGTCGGATCGTGGGGTTACGGCGCGATCTGGAGCGTCCGTTTGCGGTGGCAGCAACAGTAATTTAGTCCACCGTCGTGGTGTGCGTTTCACGTGTCACTGACTGTGGGCCCAGGGCGTCGCCGGTCCCACGCCGGTCCCGCTCGACAGGGTCACGACGCGTCGGTCCGTCGGTGCAATTCTACCTCCACAAATCCACTGCGCGGACATTTTGCAGAAAAACGCCCGCAAAGGACCTGATCGTAATTTCCGGAAAGGTCGAGGACTTTTTTGCAAAAGTACCCGCAGAGCTCGCTCCCCTTCCTCTTCCTCTCTCTCCCGCGACGGAAAGTCGCCGCGGCCGCCGCCGCACGCCGCCGGCGCCACGGCCCTCCCCCGACGGATCTACGGACGCCGGAAGGTTCCCCGTCGCCGCCTCGACCTCCTAGCCTACGCACACGTGCCGGGGCGCCGCGGACGCGCCAGAAACACCGCCGCCGTGCTCGGCTGTGCTCCGGCGACCTGCCGCGTTTCAGCGCCGCCGGCGGCCGCTCCGGCGACCAAAGTGGGGCGGCGCCGCCAGATCTGGTTCCCCGCGGCTGCGCGCGTCGAACGCGCCGATCCTCGCGTGCTGGAACGCGCTGCAGAGGCGGCGCCGTCGCCGGCGGAGCCGCGGCCAGATCCGCGCTCGCCGTCGCTGACGTCAGCGTGACGACCCTGTCGTGGGGCCCGCATGACAGCGAGAGAGAGGGAGAGGGAGGCCGATGCGGGATGGCAACCGTGCTGGCTGCTGGGCTTCGGCCCAGTTGGGCCTTTTCTTCTTTTTTTTTTGTTCCTTTTCTCTTTTTCTTTTCTGAAAACTTTTATAACTTTTGTTTTAGATATCCATTTGAATTCAACCAGTTTCTAAAAATTTGTAAAGATCAAAACAGTCATTTTAAATACTTTGGGACCATTTCCAAATTATTTTAAATCTTGGAAAATTTAAATGATTCAAAAAGGCTTAATTGACACCTTTATGTCATTTTCTAAAATATGGTTTTAAAATTTTCTTTCGAACTCAAATAATTGACATGGGCGAATTTCAGTTTTTTTAAAACAAGCTATTATTCATTACATGCTGACATGTGGGTCCCACTATCAGATATTTCACAATTACAGGGGAACATGTTGAAATTCCAAAAAAAAAAACCTTCTAATTTCCAATTTAAAAAATTGCAAACTTATGAAGATTTCCAAACTTTCCTACGCAAGAGTTGCACTCAAAAAACAATGCCCAAAAAAAATCACTCACCCAAATTACATGGTTTTGAATTAAAAAAAAACTTTGGCCATAGAATTCAAGTGAATAAGTATGCGTTTTCAGTCATTACAATTTTTTAAAAAAAAATAATAAAACGTATAGACATATTCAAACAGCCCGCAAAAAAAAACTATTTACAGCACAAAACGAACATATTCGAACTTTTTTAATAGGTAACAAATTGCGGAAAAAACAAATGCACTTGCCCAAACTACATGGGTTTGAAATTACAAAATCTGTTTAGCTACAAAATTCATATGAAATTCTAACGAATAAACATGCATTTCCACTCCTTTCCACGCATGCGCGGCATTTGCAATAATTTTCAAACCTAAACGTTTTTAAAATATGTACACTACCAAACTTGAATTATACCATCCATTTGCGACATACAAATTTGCATATTTTACAAATTTAGATGCCTTTCAAACCTAGCCATTTCATAGATGTTAAAAAGATTCAAATCCAAATAACTTACCAATTCAACCAATTTCAAAAAAAACTAGACAACCTTTTGGACATAAACTTTTTTCCAACTTTGGTCATATGACATAAATAGGCAGTGTTTCATTTTGGGGTAATTTTTTTTACATTCTGATATATTTTCCATGGAGTTATTGATATTATTTTTTTGTGTTTTTTATTTCACTTACAGAGAAATATTAAGAATGCGTGAATTTGAACCAATAGGCAGTGTTTTTTATTTTGCATGAATTTGAATTTTAACACACGGGCCGTGCGTTAATTGTGTCATATTAAGAATGTTTGTTATAGCGTTTTACAAACTGAAAACTAGTGTCAACGGCGGGTGGCGCGCGGCAAGCCGCGCCAGGAAATCTAGTGTAGAAGGATTAGAAAGGGATTGGTGGAATAGTTGATTGTATTGCTTGACCCTCGTGAGCATATATATAGAAGTACATAATCTACTTGAAATATAAGTCAAGGTAAGACAAATCATACGCTATCCTATATTTTCTAAACAGACAAGATACTCAACACCTGCGACGTCGTGTTTGGTTCGCAGTAGTGTGTTTGGACCCGGTTGCGTTTACCTTTTCCGTTCATGGTCCTCCATGCAAAATCAAAAGAGACTGATTTGTGACTTTCTCTTTTCTTGGGGTCATGCAGCTCTAGGTCCTTGGGAAACTAATAAATAAATAAATAAATAAAACTAGCAAAAGGTGCGGCAGATCCCTGCATGTGAGCACGGCGATGCAATGGAGACACGAGTCGGCATCGAGCCTTGCTTTCCGTTATGCCTGGCCATCTCCAGCCTGGCCCGACCAGCCCGGCCCGGCCCGGCCTGAAAATACAGGGCCTGGGCCCGACGGGCCTAGCCCATGGGACGGGCCTGGGCCTCATATTTCGGCCCGATGGACATGATGGGACGGGCCTGGGCTTTGAATTTTGCTGTTTTCAGTAAGAAGCCCGGCCCGACGCCCGAGACCCGACGGGATTTTGTAGTGATGGGCCGGGTCTGGGCCTAAAATCTAGGCCCGATGGCTGAGTCGGGCCGGGCCTGGGCTTTTTCCCGCAGGCTTTTTTAGGCCCGGCCGAAGCCCGGCCCGGCCCGGCCCATGGCCAGATATACTTTCCGTGTCCGCGTGTCCGCCTCACCCGTCCGGATCTGCCACGACGCTAGGTGGGACCCACAGACTCGTGGGAGGTGGGCTCCAAAGTCCAAACGCGTCCCTTTCTTGATGGCTCTGCCCCTGCCCATTTTATTCCATGGATTTCTTACACTGTGTAGCGCGTCGCCGTCTAGAGGCTTCATCGACTTATAGGTAGGGTCATCTCCTCATTTGCGCATATTTTATTCAGAGTTTAGCTTGTCCATAGGTTTTGTTTATTGCTAATTACGTGTGGCCAATCCTAGTGGAGCTAATCTCTCGGTGCCACGGGAAAATATTATGACAGTTAACCAACGTGATTAGATACTCACCAATCCTGAAATGTGAAGCATATAAATTTTGATCTAAGCTTAATTTGTAAGCTTGACCAAATTTACATAGAAAGATAACTACGTCCACAATTGTGGAAATACAATTGTTTTATCTAAAAAAAGTCCACAATTGTGATTGAATAAAAAAAACATAGAAAGATAACTACGTCCACAATAGGAAACATAAACCCTAAATATCTCCCCCCATGAAAGAGGTAGGCAATATCAGGGCTAGATCTACCCCATGGGAGCCCGTTAGGAGGTTTGGAATGTTTTCTTCCTCCTACTCGTAGTGATAATTTGATACAGTTAGAGCATCTCGAACCGGCTCCCCCAAAGGCCGCCCAAATGCCCGGGCGGACAGCCCGGACGCGTTTTGGGCCGAAAACTCCCACCCAACGGCGGACCCCAAAGCCATCCGAAACGACCGGGCGGTCCGGCACACCCCAAACCCAGCCCATATCTGGGGCGGGTTTGGGGGCGCCCGGGCGCGCCCGGACGCGTCCGCCCCGTACTCGCTGACAGTGCGGACCCACTACGGGAGGGTGACCGTCGCCGCGTGTCTCCGCTGACTCGCCGCTGACTGCCGCCGCGTATCTCCGCCGTCCCCTTAAATAACTCACCGGCCGTAACCCTAACCTCACTCCACTCCGCATCTGCCACTCTCCTCGCCTTCTCCGCTCTCCGGCCGGCGCAATGTCTTCCTCCTCCTTCGACTGGGGCTCGGAGCCGGAGGACGAGGTTTCCGACGCGGCGACGCCGCACTCCATAGACGCAGAGGAGGAGGCCTACCGCATCGCCGTCGAGCAATCCTTGAAGGAAGTCGGCGGATCCAGCTCGGCGGCGCCGCGCGGAGGCCAATGCTCCGAGATTGCGCCGGCGCGGCGCCGTCCACAGCCGGCGGGGTCTGTTGCGGCTTCATCGGCTCCGCAACCACGCTCCGCAAGATCTGCGCCTCCCCATCTCCGCCACGCCGCCCCCCCCCCCCCCCCCGTCCAAGCTCCACCTGGGTGGAATATTCTGCCGGACGGGGCCGGCGGATGGCGGCTTCTTCCGAAGACCCCGCCGTCTTCGAAGCAGATGCGCGCGCCGGAGACGGAGGGGAAGGCTTTCCGGCAGCTCCGCAAGGCCGACCCTGCGGCGGCGGAGCGAGCATTGCGCGCCGCGGCGAACGAGCCGGTGCCGTTGGCCATCTTGGAGCGCTCGTACACGACCGCGGAGACGGACGCCAGGCGCCTCCGCCGCAAGAACAAGGCGATGCTTGACGCCGCCATCGCCGAGTCGAAGAAGGAGGCGGCGAAGAACGACCGCGCGGCCAGGCTCGCCGAGGAGCAGACCCGCGCGGTCCTCGCCGCTCGCTCCAACAGGTCCAGCTCCTCCCACGCAGACCCCTACGCGGCCTTCGAGCTGCTGCGCCGCCACCGGCCCTCCGAGGATGGCAAGGGGAAGGGGCCGGCGTGAAGGCAGTGAAGCGCCGCCGATGAAGGTGAAGGGACTGGCGGACACAAAGGATGGCGGCGCCGCCGGTTTGCCCCCTTTTGTTAAGATTTTGTCTATATAGCTTAGTATGTCTGTAATCCGAACTATGAGCTCCGATCGAATGCAATCCGTACTATATCGAGCTCTGATCTACGTTCTTTAGTTTACGTTGCATGGCTAGTATGGATTTGAGGGTGCGGATATGGGGGGCACGGTTGTAGGACACCCTTTTTGGGTTAGCCCGGACAGGGTCCGCGGACACGTCTGGGAGCCAAATTTGGCAACTCCGGTTGGAGATGCTCTTATCCAAAATTGTGATGCATCCAACCGGCAAAAACCCAAGGAAGAAGAAAAGGAGAGAGATTTTCGGATATTCACTTTGGAGCTCGGGCTCATATGCTCCCGTTATGAGCAAAAAAAATTCAAAATTTGAAAACTCATCAAAAAAATCTGAAAAAAATCATGCACGTACATGACCATGGTACGCACCACCGTATTTGTTTTCGCGCCGAAATGACATCGTACGCGCCCTGTACAAAAATGACAAATTTCCTGTCAGAAATTCAAAATTTGAATCTCATTTTCTGACAGGAAATTTGTCATTTTTATACAGGGCGCGTACTATGTCATTTCGGCGCGAAAAAAATACGGTGGTACGTACCATGGTCATGTACGTGCATGATTTTTTTAATGAGTTGTCAAATTTTGAATTTTTTTTCTCATAACGGGAGCATATGAGCCCGGGAGCCAAAACTGCACTCCAATTTTATCCAGAGATTTTTTCTTTTTTGAGGGAAAGAAAAGGAGAGATGGAGTTGACGTGATGTACTGACCGTGGCAGGTGAAACGGGCCACCTGTTTTCTAAAGTCCATGGTTTGAAGCAAATAAATCATCGCTCTCCGGACGTAGCTTTCTCTCTATCGTTTTCCTCTCGCCCACTGATTTGTTGCTTACTGTACTTGATATGCCACCACATCAGGTCCATACATACATACACCTACTAGTCAAAATAGGTGACGTATTATTTCATTCAATGCCATACGTGACGTATTATTTCATTCAATGCCATACGTGACGTATACACCTACTGCAACAGTTAGCCACTTCAGTAAAACACTCGAATATGGCAAATTCGTGATCTTTCTTCCCGGTGTTAGTTAGTTCAAACTTGTTGGTCCCACACGAACACCAACACAACCAAAGGTGAAGTCCAATCACCACTCCGCCAAGATAAGACCACCTTCCATCAAGACCAGAGAAGAGATGTCGTAACTGCTATGATAGGAGAGCAAGCGCGGAACGTCCAACGAAGATGAAGAAACCGGCAATTTAAACATTGTTGACCTCTGGACGAAACTACAACACAAAATGAACCTCCCGTGAAACTATTTCACGCATCTAACCCTTTTGGGTAGCGTCATCATCGGGCGCTACCCTTACACAGTGTAAAGCCTTACGATCAGGCTTTACACTGATGTGTAGCGCATGATCGTAAGGCGCTACACTGTGTAAGTGTAGCGCCCGATCGTCAGGTGCTACACAAAATGGTCAGAAGCGTGAAATAGTTTCGCCCGAGGTTCATTTTATGTTAAACTTTCGTCCAGAGGTCAACAATGTCGATTTTGCCGAAGAAACCAGTTGTGTAGTACATATAGTAATATAGTTTTTTTTTGAACAACACACAGGCCTCGAAAAGGCTTGGAAACTGCATTAAACTGTCCATGGGTACAATCTTACAGATAGGCCCCTAGAGAACATAGGGATTACACCTGGGGGCTTGAATATTACATAGAAGACCTTGGAACAATAAATGAAAAAGCAATCCGGCCCATGGTCTTCTCCACCGTGTCGCCATGAACTCTAGAAACGGGTACCTGCACAGCCACCGGGGAGCATGCCACTTGGGGCTGCGCCGGCAGTGATTCCCGCATGGAGATCCTTGAAGCTCCTCCGCCATGGAGGAAGAAGATGCTCTGGCATCCAGCCGAGCGCGGAGTGGTCGCGTTGACCAAGGATAGCCGTGGCCTCATGTTGCCACCGCTGAGTTGCTCCGCTATTAGGCGTCGTCGCAGCTTCCTGAGCGCGAAAATCTCGCACTCCTCCTTCCCTCTGGGCAACCGCAACAGGAACGACCCGGGTTTGCTCATCCCGTTCCCTTCTATCACCGCGACAGCAAGGAACAAGGGGCAAACTCGGATTTCTCATTGACAGCGCCCCAACAACGAGCTTATTGAGAGTACCTTGAGCTTGACGCCTCAACTGCAGCTCCCATCATGGGAGCACCTCGCAGAAGCGCTCTGCTCCGACGCCACCACCGCTCGCCAGCGACCGCGTCAGGTACAAAGAGGGGAAGACGGCTTTATTAATGGAGATGCCTGGCGTGAGCTCATCCGTCTGCCACTGCTCCCGCCACCGGAGCAGGACAGCAGAAGCAGCCACTGCCAGGGCGTGCCAGATCCAGCCGATGGAATCTGTCAGCCTACTCCAAGACGCCATATAGGACCAAACATCAAGCAAACTAGACCTACTAATTACAGCACTGCGGCCGGAGCCTCCCCTCAGTCGCTCCCCATCGGCATTGCCGCCAGGAAGGACCTCGGTTCGGTCCGGGAAGAGGAGGGCGACTCTCAACGGAACTGTAGCAGAGAGGGAGAGGGGAAAAGTGAGAATGGTCCGCAGATAGTAGTATAGTTAGAGTGACGACACAACATTGAGGGTAACCGCGTCACCAACACGAAACAAGGTCGACACCATCGACACTACCAAACATCCCACCCGACATCCAGCTACCCCGCTTTGCCGCGCGGCCGCCAATACTACCTTCTGGAACCGACACATTAACATACCATTGCCCGAGCCGCGACGCCGCATGACCCGGATGCGCGCTAAATAGGCAAACAACACATAGTTTTGACCGCTACAACATTCGGTGTTGCCGCCCGACACGTGTCAACCAAGCTGATCCGCACTAGCTAACACAAGATTGTTGTTCAAACCATGCAAGCAACTGATCTGCCCCATGAAACTGTTACCCACCATGGTTTTCGAGACCGCCAGATCATCGCTCGGAGGGCGCTGTCCGGACATCCACCATCCCAATGGCGAGATAAATGTGTCAACAGATAACGGGCCTAGAAAATGAAAATATCTAGACCCGCACGCTACCAAATGCACACTTTCTGTATAGAAGTTTTTTTACAAAAACACATAGGCCATTTTAGTATATCCGAGAAAATTAAGAAACGCAAAGCAAGCCCGGAAGGTCATGTGTCTCGAATATTACAAAGAGGTCCCTGTAAAAAAGAAAATACATAGGATTCTCCCGTCCCAATGAACGGGATCTGGATCCGAGAGTAAGAACATCGACAAGGATTTCTCCCCGTGTGCACAACAAGCCACCCCACCACCGCCACCGTACGAATAGGGGGAGGATGAGCATGAAAAGGCTCAACGAACATGAAGGAATAACCCCTCCCCCTCCTCCCCCCACACACACACCTCCCCCTCGACAGCACGACATCGACTACACCAGCACACACCCCAAGATCCAACCAGATCCGGCGGAACAAAACAAAACCCTTCATGACACGGTTCTTCCACATACATTCTACGAAACCCTAGTAACAAACATCTCTCTCTCTACTGAAAATTAATAAAACCAAAAATATTACGCAAAACCGGAAATAGAAGTCACAAACATGAAACGACCACCAGAGGGAGTTAACGGCCTGTCTACAATTTTTTGTTATTGCCAACAACTCCCTGCATTGGTCAGATATTGAAATACAGTAGAGGGTGTCTATTTTACATATAAGACCCTGAAGTCTTGAAGTTACGGGCTACAAATACATGAAACCACCCTCTCCTTCTCTTCACCAGACCCCTCCTGCTCCTGCCTCTCCTGCTCCAAGGAGCAAAGGCCTCCCAAGGAGCAGCCAGCCAAGAAACCAACAACAGCACCAGCCTCCAAGACCTCATCTCCGTCTCGCTCTCCAAATCTACATCACTACATGGCGGTGAGCATCAGGGCCATGGCGCGCAAGCTCGACGTCACCTTGGCCAGACGCTCGCCGTGGCAAACCGGCAGTCTCGATGGCCTTCCGTCGCCGACGAGCCCGCTTGACCTTTCGGTGTCGCGAGGGTGGCTCCACCGCGAGTCAGGCGGGGTCGGGCTCGGCATCCTTGCCGCGCTTGAGGCGCAGCCGTCGCCTGCTGCGGCAAGGGTGTTCGCATCCATCGCGCCTCAGCGCCGTGCTGTGCGGCTAGAGATCTCCGAGCTCGGATGCAGCGGGCGGTGCGCCACCAGCTTGTGCGGCGCCGGCGAGACGTTTCGCGTGGCAGATTTTCTGGGGTGCTGCGACCGGTGCCGGCGGCCGCTGGACGGCAAGGACATCTTCATGTACAGAGGAGATAGGGCGTTCTGCAGCACGGAGTGCAGATACCAGGCGATCGTGAGCGATGAGTTCCAAGAAGAGAAGGAGCGCAAGCGCCGCGCCGGCGCCGTGCCGTTGGACGCCCCAAAGGAGGTGGTCGCGGCGGAGTCGGCCGGATTGCCATGCGCAGACAGCGGGCGGATCTTTTTCACCGGCATCGGGGTCGCGTGAGACCTGAACCGTAAGCTCCAGAGACAACTATGGGCAACAGCGCTGCGTAGAAAAACCAAAGCAAAAAAAAAAAAGAACAATAGCAGGAAATTGTAGAGACCAGGGAATTTCGTTTTTTCTTCTTGCAAGAGAGGCATAAATTTTGGACCTCGATGTTTGATCCAATATTTTGTAATAGTATTCTTAAGTTTCTTGGAGGTTTGATCTTTTTTGGTGGAGAGAAGACGAGGGATGATGCCAAGTCTCCTCTGCCAAGAAACAATAGTATCAATTAGAATTATTCCCCGTTCTAGTTCTTTTTATGGTTGTATCTCTTGAATCTTGAGAACTGATGCTCACTGTCGTCCTTAACAAAGTTTCATCCATTGGTATCTAGTACTAGCCTGATGAACTCAAGTACTCAATCATTATTAGCTGAGATGTCTACAGTATTTTTAATTATCGAGGAGCTTAAGCTCTGGGTCTCATGTCTTGAACAAGTTTCAAAAGAAACCAAAAGCGCGACATGAATTACAATTTACAAGTTTACGGAGAAACAAAAGCAGGGAGGCAAGCTCAGACTGTATTTAATAGACTGGATGAATTAGATTCGGTTAGTTGGTGACGATACCAGAAAAATGATGAAATATACATTGTGTGCACAATTTAATTTAGGTTTCTGCCCCTTGTAGATGTCGCCCAGCATGGTGACAGTCCTCTCTCTTCAGCGGTTCATGATCCGCCATGGTAAACCGAGCTCCAGAACGTAAGTAAGCCCGACTGTGGATCAGTTTCACTCTCTCCCCCACGGCCTTCATATAAGCTCTACGAAGGAAAGTTGTGTTTGATATCACCGGGTTAAATTAGTTTCCCAGGATCTCTAGACAACATCGATACTTTGATAGTGTTGAACTCTTGAACTATTTTGGTCGGCAAAGAAATTCAAATCGGGAGACCTCCAATCTTCCTAGTTTCAGTTTCCAAACCCAGGATAGAGGAAGTGTCTCCTTCAGCCCAGAGCAGATGTTAAGACAGAAATTTTCCACTGTCTCAAGGCTCCAGCATTACTTCTTTGTAGATTGCTCTCTACTCCCAGCTTTTTCAGATTTAACCACCACGCCTACTTAATATTCAGCCATGACAGTGTGCATAAACTATATCCTTTCTGTTATTCCACACAACCGCAACAGTAGAGTTAAGTGCATAATGCTTCTTGTTGCCAACCGATTACTTTGCTACTGAGTCATGACCTACTCCTAGTTTATTGGCTTCTTGCCAAAATATGCTCCTAGCAGTTGTACAATCCAACATGATGTCGTATGATGTTTCCTTTTTCAGAAGAGAACACAAAAAATTAGGTTTATTGAGATTTCCATTCTTAAGATCTTTCCCTGTAACCGCTCCCGAAGGGATAAGTGCACGCTACAGTAACTGAGAGAGGAGAAAGCGAGGCGACCGAGTTTCGCCGGCGAATCCACAGCTTCCCTCCGTCTCCGGCGCCGGCGCGGCGTCGTGAGACGGAGGGAAGCTGTAGATCTCGTCCGAGCGAGTAGTATTGTACTAGCTTTTCTAGTTTTCGTCCACAAAATCGGAGTCATCGAGCTGGAGGCGGTGGCGGCGGTGGTGGAAAATAAGGTCTCCCCCTCCCTGCTCCGGTCCGGCGAGGTTCTCGCTGGGGAGGTCGTGGAGTTCTGTTCCCCTTTGTGCTCGTCGCGGCGGCACCGACGAGTGCTTCTAATGGGGATCCTGTCCTCCGTCCCTGTTGTCGTCGCGTCGTCGTCTTCTCCTGCGGCGACGTGGGATCGTGAGGTATGTGTTGGAGACTGCGGTGGTGTTTGCTGGCCTCCGGCGCAGGGTTGCCAGAGTTTGTGTGGTGGGATGGTTGAGGTGATGGTTTGGCCGTGCTCGTTCAATGAGCTAGATCTCGTCGCTGTGCTTCGGGTCGATTTTGCGGCCGCCTACATGAGTGGAGCTACGCCTCGTTCCAGGTTCGGCGGTGGTCGGCTTCTTCTCCGGCGTCTTCGGCGGTGGAGCAGAGGTGGCGGACCGGCGGCGGGTTCAGCAGAGGTTCCTGGGGACCGTTCTGTAATTTTCTTTTTTCTGTGGACTTTTCTGCTGTTGTGCTGGGGCTTGGGACCCACTTGCCGTGTACTGTGTGTTGTATTCCTTGATGTATTTGGATGAATACATGCAGTATACTAAGTTCAAAAAAAAAACTTTCCCTGTAAATCAGTCTATTACGAGCCATAAGAAAACTCATAGCCCGTGGATTTCACTTGTCCTTGTCAGTTCCCACATATGTACGAATCATTTTAAAAGTAGATTGAGACACACACCACACACACACACAGAGAGGGATGGAGTGAATGAGAGAGTGTAAGGCCGAGTAGAATATACAAACAAATAATTAGATTTATTTTTACAGTGTCACCACGAAATAGGCTTTCGTCCCGCTATATTAATATAGCAACCAACTGATACAACCATAAGAGCAAACAACACACTCATGACCAAAAGAAACAAAAAAGAATAAAGAAGAGAAAAAAAAAACCGACATCGGCGGTTCGACAAAAAACGAGATGACTCGCAGCCGCTGCGCCCTCCGAAGTCCACCACGCTCCCAGCCTTCTGACGCGCCTCGTACCAAGCAGTACCTCCAAGAAGGGAGCGACGACGACAACGTTGCTGCCCGGACAGTTCCAAAGGTTTCCCCCCGGTGTGTCCTAGGGTTTCCCCCGGCACGCTGAGGGGTGGGAAAGAGGTATCCCGACGCCCTTCAGGAAGGAAGGTGACACCCGTAGGCGTCACCGTGTCGGTGTGTCCTAGGGTTTACAGTGTCACCGAAATAGAGCATCGCCAGTGTCGATATATTTTGGCAACACTGTAAAAATCACTTAAAATATCATATGTTTATTGCACCAAAACGTCACAATAGCGATAAGGTGAAGTAGACCCGAGTGAAGCACATAAATCAAGATATGAGAATATATAATCTTCGGTTATTTTCTATACAAACTGTATATACAGCAATCGAAAGCCAGCTTGAAGTTTTCGCAAAAAAATAAAAAAAATAAAAAGCAAGCTTGAAGGCTGAAGTAGCAAGCATAAATCACAAAGTAGCGAGCATGAAGCAGAAGATTGGTAGAACCATTGTTGTGTAGAGTTCTTTCAAGATTTAACCGAGTTTTGATTTAAAAAACATCAATGTTTCCAAACAAATCTTAAACAAACCCAAAAAATCATAAATACTCACTATATTGATAAAGTTTTTTTTTGAATAAAGGGAAAAAGATTTGCCTTAATTCATTAATAGAGAAGTAGTGTCATAGTTTAGGAATTACAAACCGCCAAAGGTAATGAGAAAAAAGAATTAACCTCCCGGGATTAAATGACCCAAATGTTTTGCTCTGGTAATAGCCCACGCTTTGGCATCCATCTTGATCTTCACAAAAATTGCGCAGGCATCGAACTAGTGGTCTTGAATGTCCTTGCATTGCATTCGTTCCAAAGCTCCCACGAAGCAAGCATAATCAACGACCCCATTGCTTTTCCTACTAGGATGGTGCAACACACGGTGAGACCACCATGACTCCATGTCGAGGAAAGCATTCTAGCTACGGGGTCGAAGTCCTCAATCGTAAGCCAAGTTTTGATCATATTCCAAATCCGGACGGAGTAGCGGCAATGGAGAAGAAGATGACACGCCGTCTCGTCGACACAACGACAAAGAGGGCAAAGCTTGCCATCTCGGCCATCCACGGCGCTCCAACCGGTTGTTGATCCACACCCGGTTTTGGATGATGAGCCACGCGAAAAATTTGCACTTTCGGGGCACCCAATTCTTCCAAACAAGGGAATCCATTGGTGATCGAACAAGGCTAGCAAATTGGGCCAAGTAGGCCGATTGATAAGAGTAGGAGCCGGAGGACTCGTGAGCTTCCACATGATGGATTCGCGGGTTCCGTCGAGGAGAGTGAGTTGAGAGGTGAAATGGCAAAGGTTTCCAAATTCTTGAATATGGTGCACAAAGATTCTGCTAGAGATGTCAATTTGGAGGACCCAAGCATTGTCGATAAGCGCTTCTTGGACGTTCCAATTTTTTGTTTGGATAGGGTAAAGATGAGAGCACAATATGCTTGGGGCTGCGTCCATTTGCCCAAGGGGCATCCCAAAAACTTGTTACCTTCGCCAATCGTGACCCTCGTCATTGCGTATAAGAACTTCATAAATCCGGCGTTGCACTTTTTTTCCATTCCAACTCAAGGTCTTTCCGGTGCTGTCCACTCTAACCACGATCATCTAAGGCGCAATGCCCTCCCAAACTTGTCCATGTCAAGTATTCCAAGGCCCCAAACGATGTTGGCCAACACACCGTTGGCCAATTAATTAACTTTGCATTTGCCGCCCGTGACTTTCTCCTTGCTGACCCAAAGGAATCCGCGGTTGATTTTTTGGATTGCTTGAAGGGGTTCCCCCGGGACATTGAAGGCGGTTAGAGGATAAATTGATAAAGCTTCAACTCTTCTAGACAATAGATTTGAAAGAATTATCTTTGAAATTTTATGTCCAATTTTGACCCCTAAAATGCAAAGCTGCAAGGTTTGTTGTACTACTTTTTAAGATGGCTAACGACATTATTGGCTTGGGCTTGGCCAATGGATCCGACTGGTCACCTTTGACACCAACTAATCATTTGCACAAAAATGATGGTTTTTGTGACAAAAATTTGAAAGTTATAATAAATTGACAGATATCCTACTATATATAAAAGTTCGTGCGATTCGCACCTCCTCCCGCTGTCCACGTCGCCCGAATTCCTACAGCCGTCCGATCGAGCGAACCAGCGACCCAGATCGCTTTAATAATCGTGCGCTACTGTAGCAGAGGAATTTTAGCCAATCACAGCCCACGCACGATTTATGGCGCGGTCGATTTTACGAAAAAGAACCCAAAACTTTTGGAAACTAACCCGCGGTCCAGGTTTTTACACTGCGCGTGGACCTAATTGAAATTCGGAAAAAACACGTGGACTTTTCTGTAAAATCGCCAGCACAATCCCCCACCTCTCCTTTCTCTCTCCCGCGACAGAAAGTCGCCGCGGCCACCGCCGCACGCCGCCGGCGCTACGCCTCTCCCCTTCCAGATCGACGACCGCTACGATCTCCGCCGTCGCCGCCTCTCCTTCCTCGCCGATCGCCGCTTGCCGGGACGTCGCACATCGACGGGAATCGTCGCCGCCGTGCTCCGCATCCACCGCGGCGAAATTCCACGCCGGCGGCGACTCCGGTGGCCTAAACGTGGCGGCGCCGCCTCTTCGGGGACCCCGCGCCAACGCGCATCCGCCGCGGCCACGGTCGCGTCCCAGCACGCGCGGAGGCGCCGCCGGCGAGTCGCCGCCGTCGCGGCACAGTCCGCCCACTATGACGTCAACATGACGTTACAGTGGGCCTAGGCCGGGAAGACGGCCCCCCTGCTGGGCTGGCCTGCTTCCTGTGGGCTGGCTCGGCCCTTTTATTTTTTTCCTTCCGTTTTATTTTTCTATTTTCCAATATATTTGTACCTTTTGAAATAGAACTCAAAATCAATTGAAACCAATTTCAAAAAAAGGAAAAATAAAAGCACCCATTTTAAACACTTAGTGACCTTTTTCAAATTATTTCAAATTCCACACAAAATTGAAAAAAAAAACCATTCCAAATACATTGTGATCTTTCCAAAGTTACTTCAAATCTTAAATTTTACACAAAATTTCAATTTTACAACTTTCTTTACAACCGAAATAAAAACCACAAAAAATAATATCAGTAATCACTTAGTATGATAAACCAAAAAAAACAATTTGGTACAGAATATCTTATTCAAAAAGAACCCGGTAAAATAATTAAATTCAACGACTCATGATCTTCAACATATCGAAATAAGAATACCACAAATGTAAATATTAAGGAAAAGCCGTTTTAAACTTAATTGCCGACTAAAAATAATTGAAACAGAAAAAAATTAACACACAACATGCTTTTAAAAATTCAAAACAGTTTGTAGATATTATTTTACGGTATTTAAACAATTTCCGAACACTGCTAAATATTGCAAAATCAATGACTTTAACTACGTCCACCTAAACAATATGCAAAATACATCAGACTGGTCACACACAAAAAAAATGACCACAAAAATAAACACTACCTATTTATGTCATATGAACAAATTTAAAATTTCAAATCTTTACATTCCTGACAAACTTACAAACACACAATATTTTTTAATTCCAAAATTCAGATCCGAAAAACTTCCAAATGTGACCATTTTGAAATTAAAATTCTCCACACCACATTATTTACAAATACGGAAAAAATGGCTACAAGAATAAACAACGCCTATTAATGTCGTATGACAAAAATTAAAATACGAGAATTTAATTTTCGAATGCCTTTAAAAAACGAGCATCCGGTAGACGTAAGAAATAATTAAAAAAACAAATTCCCAATTTTACCAAATTCTAAAATTTAGACAACTCATAACTGCAGGTTTTTTCAAAAAAAGAAAAATAAGCACATTCAAATATAAACATCATTAAAATGCGTATGTTTTTAAATACAAATTTTACCACACGGGCCGCGGCATCTGCCGCGCCAAGATCCCTAGTTCTTTTGAAGAGTTCGCACTGTTCAAAATGGCATTGGTTTTGTTTAAGGAGTCATACCTGTCCCACTGACAGAACGGGCCAAATGGACAGCACGGCGTAAAACTCCACAGATCGGATCGCAGCTCACCCACGGGATTGAAATAGAAATATCACAGAGAGCGTGCGCAGTGTTTGTGCCGCCATAACCACCTCGAATCTGACGACGACGACGACGGCGGCGGGAGCGATGGATGCGACCGGAGGCGGTGGGAGATGGTGCGTGGTCACTGGGGGCCGCGGCTTCGCGGCGAGGCACCTGGTGCTGATGCTTCTCCGTTCCGGCGAGTGGCGCGTGCGCGTGGCCGACCTGCCCCAAGCTATCGCCCTCGATCGAGACGAGGAGCAGGGGATCCTTGGCGCCGCCCTCCGCGAAGGCCAAGCCGTTTACATCTCCGCCGACCTCCGCGACAAGGCCCAGGTTGTCAAAGGTGTGTGATCCACCATTTGCTCCCTGTATTGTTAGGCTGGGTAGGATTTGATGGTAATGTGGTGCCTGATTCCCTGATTCGTGTGGATCTGAAGCTGGTGACCCGCGGTGTAGGAGTTACATGATTTACGTTGACGAGTTAGCTGTTGTAATTTAGGTTGACGAGTTAATTTGCTAAGACCATTATTAGTTGAATATATTTAGCGGCTATACATTGTTACTAGGTAAATTTAGCGCGGCGTCACGCCGCGCCCGTAGTGTAAAATTGGGATGTTATATAATTCTGATGTAATTTATATATTTAAATTTTCATGTATTTAAATTTATGTAGGAACGTAAGAGCACGACTGTATAAATATAGAAAGAAGTTAATCATATCTTTTACCCGCAAAAAAAAAGTTAATCATATCTTCATCCTTTTTGCGAGTAGAGAAGGTAGTATAGAGAGGTGTAGAGGTAAAGCACATATTTCAGAAACTCTGATTAAAGAGTTTGTACTCTGTTTTAGTGTATGCATGGAGGCACTGAATAAGAGAGAACTAAAGAAAGGAGGTAGGACACGTATTGTAGTTTGCACTATTTGATTGTTACCTATCTAATTTTTCATAGATCGAACCTACCACTGAGACAAATAATAACTTATTGATCCTTGAGAGAAATATGAGTCACCTGTCGATTCACAGTGGGAGTCGGCGCAGTAGTCAGTACTGCAAACTCCAAGGCATAACAACATCGTCCCGACTGTACAGATCACCAGGCTCCGACTTCTATAAGAAAAATTTGGCTTGGGACCCTAGAATTGCAGAAGCACCACACTTCAGCTTAGTGGCCGAACCCCGCATAAAACTGCTAACATGAAAAGTATTTTCACCCATGGTAATACTTATATAGTACAACAAAATAGGCCCACTCTGTTGTTCCAAATCTTCAGGGTAGATTAGCAGATGGAAGATCAAATCTGAATATCCAGTTTGTGAGCTTCAATATGAAAAACAACTCCTGGAGACCTCTGCTTGAAGAGCACGCAAATACGTACAGCAAACTGCAACTGAGGTCAGCTTGTCGCCCCTTTCATGAAATTCTGCAATAAGCGGTTTTACAGGAACAAAGCCAAAATCCTCATTTTGCTAGAGGGACAAAATAAACCAAAACTGAATAAACCAAACAGAAAGACTACTCGAGCACAATAGTAATCTTATCTCAGACATATTGAACCAGTGAAATGAAAATTATGTATACTACGTAAAGACTTCAGTAGGATAATTCTGAACTCTTTCCCAATGGAAGTGCACGTGAGATCACACTTATTAATCTATCTGGCTCAAATAGGATAATATATAATGACATATTGAACTGCATATGGCAGGTTAATTAGAACGATAGCTACAACTACAACACAACCATTTTATTTTGTAGAGACTGAATATAAATCAATCATTGAGAGTAGAATTGATAAGTTCTGAATTAACAGGTGAATGAGATCATGGCATATCAACCGCTGGACAGAGGGAAATAACTTACATATACACATGGCAGGCTAACGGCGGTTTGAAAAGGACCTATGCCACATACCACGACATTTTCACCTGATGATTTTGTATTACCAGAAAACCTGAAAGATGACATTGTGCATTCTACATTTACTTGACATGACAACTATAGATCAAATACATCATATTCAGATTTCCGTTCATCTGCATAGACGAACAGAGAGTCATGAATTCAGTTCGTGTCCACCACAGACAACTCAACATTGCACATTCTATAGCAGCCAAAATCACAGTCTAACAAAACTCTATGGGAAGTAGAATATGAATCTGAAATGATAAACTTACTTGGCTAACAACCATGGCCACTTGGAGACCATGAGGCATATATTATCAACCTTGATTCACCTCCATCCTTAACAGCATATGTGAAGAAAAAGATGGCTAGTTGCAAGTTGTACAACAGTAAAAGATTCATCAAAAACTTCAGAAGAAACAAACTTTTTTATGGCCTGAAACAGCTCAAATCAGGTAGGCACAAATTAACAGTCTTGCACAACTTCTTAATCCTGAGCACACCCAAGTAAACTTATTGGAAGATGAATCTGCATGCACCTGTCATATGTCTTGGTTGACTCATTAGTAGTAGTACAAAAGACGAATTTGTCGCCTTTGACCCTGCCAACAGAGAAAACAAAACATGAGCTGAAACGAAAAGAACAAAAGGAACGTGAGCTAAAAACCAAAAGAATGCAAAAAACAAAGAAGTATAATCCTCAACAAACTCAGGTCCTCATCCCCTTCACACGACCTTGTGCTCATGCAGAAATACACCAACCAAATTAGAAGAATTAAGAGATGTTGAGGAAAAACATCCTTTTGTAAATCACATACATGGGTCAACTACAAATTCCGAATCCATAGCTCAGCTAGGAAAAGAAAAGGGAGACGGGAAAATTGTAGGCTGCGAGCAAGAGTACTTCAGAGTCTCCATGGTGGTTCATCCGGCCGACGTAAATGAGTGAAACAAATCGAGCGGAGGGGGGCCGTGAAGGAGCTGGCTATCAGGACACACATAATGTAGCCGGCGGTGCAAAGAAGGCGCCGAGGCTGTCCGTCCACTGCCGCTTAGAGCAGCCCCTCCAGCTCCCAAGCTTTGGCTGCGCGGAAGCAAGCTATTCTTGTTAGCACCTTATGGCTTCCCAATCATCATGTTCTGTTCGTCTATGAAACCTACAGAGTTTTGAATGCATTAGACATGAAACAATGTGGAAACCGAAAAATCTGCATCCTCTTTAAATAACGAAAGAACATACCAAAAATAGTATGCAAGCAAGGAAGCTGATTTGGGAGCAAAGGGGAGGGGTGGAAATTGAGTTCTTACCACGTCGATGGCTACCTTCTGGAGGAAGCGACGCAGCTGGTGAGGAGCATCTCGATGGGAGTCCAGGAGCCGAGCATGGTATCATCGTCCGCGAGGAGCACCCGGCCTGGTCAGCGAGGAACTGCAGCGCCCACCTCGAATTGGCGTGCTTGCGCGACCACCGCGGGGCCGAGGGAGGTTGGGGCGTGGTGCAGCCGTGCGGAGGCAAGCCGGCGGGGGTAGGGAGCTGGGGGAGGGCGGCGGACGGCTGCAGATGGCTGGGAGGCGGAGCTGCTGTTGGAGGGGGCGGCGGCTGTGCGCAGGGGGCTGGGAGGCCGGACCTGGCGGCGTGCGCGCAGGACCTAGGGATGGCGAGAGGGCGACGATGGTGGCGGCGGATGGTGAGCATGGCGACGGCCGCACAGAGCACGGGTACGGCGTGTCTCAGGCGTCCCGACACGCGATCCTCGGCGAGGATGGAGAGGCGACGACGGCGGAGCTCCCTGCGGGCGTCGATTCGTCACGGGAAGAGCAGAGCAGCGGCGGCGCGCGTCGGCGTCGCCGGCGGGCTCGGCACCGCGCGGGAGAGAGAGAAGAGGGAGGGGAATTGTGGCGTTTTTGCAAGAAAGTCCTTCAGTTTTCTGGAAATTACAAATAGGTCCTTCCGCGCGGTACTGTTCAACACTGTAGCTAATGTTCCTTAGAACAGTAGCCCGAGCGCGGAGAGAGCGCTAAATGGCTCAGCTTTCATATAGGTAGTATATATAATCTTCATCTCTTAGTTGATGTACACTGCTTTTATGTTTTGGCACCAGCAGAGAGAAAATCCCGTGGTGTTACCCCTAGTAAATTCTGTTTATTTTATGTACTTATCAACAATTACCTAGTACTGATTTACGAAAAAGTATGGTGCCGTGCATAAATAGTCACTGTGTTTATGCGTATCACAGTGGTGTAGTTGCATGACAATTTTGTGCTTTATTGTGGCACCAGCTATGCATCCTTTTGATCTCATGGAGCTTATTGAGCATTCGCTAAGGGTCATGTGTGTTATCGAGATAGAAGTAGCAGTAAAATCCAGGAAATCGGTAATCATGTGACTTAAAGTTAAATTAGTATTGCCATGTTGGTACATGTATTTCCCCCCTGCGTAGGAAGGTGTTATGCGCATTACTCTAGTTAAACGATGTCTACTGCCTTTGTTCTTGCCTCAGTTATGTGTTTTTGGCTGCAGCTTTTGAGGGGGCCGAAGCGGTTTTTCATATGGCTGCTCCAGATTCATCCATTAACAACTTTCATCTTCATTATTCAGTTAATGTTGAAGGTTTGTAATGTGAACTTGTAAGCTAGGCAGCTTTGGTTCCTAATTACGGGATGGCACTGATTTGCTCATGGGATGACACCAAGTCGATTGCATGTTGTTTTTATATTCACAGGAACAAAGAATGTCATTGATGCGTGTATCCGTTGCAAGGTCAAGAGACTTATCTACACTAGCTCACCAAGTGTTGTTTTTGATGGAGTTCACGGAATTTTGAATGCAGTTGAATCAATGCCTTACCCAGATAAGGTATGTCTCATCTGGATCATATCCTTTTTTATTTTACATTGGTTCATACTTATTTACGACTCCTGACTAGATGTTCTCTTACTCCAGTTTAATGATTCGTATTCAGAAACAAAGGCAGATGCAGAAAAGTTAGTGATGAGGGCTAATGGTAGGGATGGGCTTCTTACTTGTTGTATACGCCCAAGTAGCCTTTTTGGGCCTGGAGATAAGCTACTGGTTCCTTCTCTGGTTGCGGCTGCAAGGGCAGGCAAGTCCAAAGTAAGAACTGCTACATGTGTGTAAATCTGTAAACTTGAGTATGCTAAGTTTGTAACTCGGAAGTCAGTCTCAATGTTTATGTCAAATGTTGATGTTAATTCCCATAATCGTAGATTTGAATTGCCTTTTCTTCTTTGTTAGTAATGCAATTACGCAAATCATATCACTATATCCGAGTTGGCTTTTGAATTATTTACTGAAGTCCTCATTTGCAGTACATAATTGGTGATGGGAACAACTACAATGATTTTACCTATGTCGAAAACGTGGCATATGGCCATGTTTGTGCAGACAAAACTCTATCATCGGAAGATGGTGCAAAGAGAGCTGCAGGAAAAGTAAGGCCTTTGCCTAACATTTTACTTTTTAAGATTCCATGTCATGATTTGTCATCCTTTTCCAGACGTACTTCATAACAAACGCCGAGCCTATAAAATTCTGGGAGTTCATGTCATTGATTCTAGAAGGTCTTGGATATCAAAGGTATTCGCTTCTTCAATAATTTAAAACAAATCCACTTTTTTTAACTTTATGTTATGTGAAACATTGAAAGTTGATGTTGAGAGTGTCCATTGGCTCAAAAGACTCATAGACTTGATTTTCTATTTTCTTTAAAAAATAATGTTTTGCTGAAATGCTCGTGCAGGTTATTGATTAATTTGAGATACATTTTGAACTTGGTTAACTCATAACTTTGGAGCACGTCAACCTAAAATTGTATTGTGTAACTTGAGTTTCCTATAAATTATTACCTTTCCATGTCATCGACTTTTTTTTGTAAGAGATGATCTAGGGTTGTGAAATCTTGAATCACATCTTCAGTCTTATGGATCCAGGACCCTAGATATGTTGTACCAATTTTATCATAAATCTGAAGGGGTACCTCTACACCTACGTAAAGCATTTAACGATTCGGAACCAGAGGGATCCTCTATACCTATTTGTGTGACTCAGTAACCAGTGTCCTAATGCACTGGGACTTTCTTGCAGGCCTTCAATAAAAATTCCTGTCTCTGTTATGATGCCAGTCGCTCATGTGGTAGAATGGACTTATAAGACGTTCTGTAAGTATGGAATGAAGGTTCCTCAGCTGACCCCGTCAAGGATCAGGATCCTCTCATGCAACCGGACATTCAGTTGCTCAAGAGCGAAAGAACAGCTTGGTTATGAACCCATTGTGTCACTCAAGGTGTTTACTGTGTCTTGGAGAGAGCTTGCTTGACTCAATGTGTTTTTGCATGGGATGGTTTGAATAACGATTTCAGCTCATTTCCCACTTCTCTGTTCTGAAAGCTCACTATAAGCAATTCTTTTCTTTTCAAAATTTCAGGATGGCCTGAAGAGAACAATAGAGTCCTATTCCCATCTACAAGCTCAGAACCAAAGGAGTATATCAAAGGCTTCAATTTTGCTCGGGAATGGAAATCGTATGACTCAAGCTCTCTTACCCCTCCACCCCCACCCCGTCCCTCCTGCTCTTCTCGATAATAAATTGTTTCCATCTATTTTCAGTTGCAAAAACGCTTCTTTGGGAAGACACGAAGCAAACGATGACAGTGCTACTACTCTTGGCTGTTATCTACTACCAGTTATTTACATGTGGTTACACAATAATGACAGCAATGGCAAAACTTCTCTCACTTACAGCGCTGTTCTTGTTCATTCATGGCATGCTGCCCACAAATGTGTACGGTCCTCTGTTAGTCTGGTTTCGTTTCCTCAATATACCTGCTACCAGATAGTTAAACACCATTTTATTCATCTCTTAGCGTTTCTTGAGTGTTTACCGTGAACCACATTGTGATTTTTTATAACACCTATTGCAGGTTTGGCCACAAGATTGAGAAACTTGAACCCTCAAATTTTCATATCTCACAGACGGAGGCACATCAGATCGCTTGTTCAGTCAGCTCATCATGGAACTCATTAGTTGGAGTGCTAAAATCACTTTGTAGAGGAAACGATTGGCCACTGTTTTCCAAGGCATGATATGCACTGTCTGCTTTGTATTACACGCTTTACACTACTTGATGTTGTGCTAAGTACTCCAATTCGTTTATGTTTTGCGTTAGTGCCTGACTTGGTCATTTTTTCCCATCAGGTGGTATTCTGTCTACTGGTTGTTAGCATCCTTAGTTCCATGTCTCCGCAGGCTGCATTTAAAATAGGTAATGAAAACTTCACGATTCCCTTTATAAATTATAGCGATGACTGCCTTATCTGCATGACTACTGATGACATTAAATTTACATGGCAACAATAGGTATTACTCTGATTTTCATAGGCTTCAAAGCATATGAGAAATGGGAGGACACCATCGATAGCCTGGTGGGTGATACTTGTTCATTCATTCTGCAGTTTAGTCCTACCCAGAAATCTTCAAGGCAGAAACAAACATAGACAAGGAGCATGTGAACAGTTGGATGGCATTTTTTTAGAGCTATTAACTTTAATTGTTCAGCTATCCGTTTTTCTTTTTATCTTTGAACTTCTCTTCATTTGTCATTTTATTATTACCGAATCATCATTCAGAGATGAAAGGTTTTTAGACTGTCTCCCCACGGTAGTGAATGTAAGATATGGAGTTGTTCATTTTTTATATTTGTTTGTATTGTTTGCAAAATAGATGCATATTGAAATAAGATGTGTTCTTCTACTGAATCTTCTTAATTTATTGCAAATGTTTGGCTCCCTAGTATTTATTTATTTATGCATTATGCTGATGATTCCATCTGTACACAATAATTGGATAGCTTTTCTTTACATGTGTGCTCCATCTCTGCTCTTCATTTGATTTTCTGGATGGTTCAAACTCGTGGCTCAAAATTCTGGACACAGGGAATCGATATAGATAATGTAGTAATAGTAGAATGCTAAAAATTCTGAAAATATCCATTTCAAATAAATAAATAAACTGAAAATCGCTGTAAATTTGGTCAAAAGGGTGACTGAAAATTTGGAAACCTGATTTTGATGCATTGGAGAGCTCAGTTTCTTAAAACAAGCTCTCCGCCATCTCCGAAAGCTTGTCATATTTTCTTTTTGTAAAGGTTCATTACCAAATGTAAAAGCTTTGCATTCAACGTTTTGAAAGTTTATCTTGTATGTGACACTGTGACGGAGAAAAGAGGTAGAGAACGAACATCGCGTAGGAATGAGGGTACAAAGGGAATTTGTTTTCCATGCAACCAACTAGAAGGAGGTAGAGAACGAACATCGCGTAGGAAGGAGGGTACAAAGGGATTTTTTTTCTCCATGCAACCAACTAGAAGGGGCTCGTGTGTGCTTTGAGAAACGTGCATGCTCTGCTGAGGTTAAATTTATGACTTGTTTGGTGGATTTGGGTCCAACTGCTATGAGTGATTGATCACTGCCACAATCCTTTTAATTATCTTTTTATTTTTCTGACCTTTTCCGATACAGGTAATATATTAATATCGCGAAGATATCCATTACACCTACCCTTTCTACCAACAAGATGGCCGAAGACATTAAGAATGCACACAGCCAAAAAAAGAGAAAAAAAAGACTCCGCCGCGATGATCAATCACTCACAGCAGTAGCACTCTAACCACCACGAAAGACATCATGTAGATTTTAAAAGAGGTTTCTCCAAAAGCGACGTCTACAATAAGAAACAAGGCACAAGCGTTGTCGTCACCCGATCAAAAACCTTATGTTTTCACCTTGGAGAACGTCTGAATTCTCACAAACAGTGCCTTCAACAAGACCATTGCCAGGTGCGACTAATAATGTCTAAATCTTGGGTTTTTACCCTAAAATCAAGACTCGGTACTCGAGACGTACCATTGAAAGTGAACTCCTCCAATGTTGCCGTCCCCGCTTGCCAAGGACGCTTCTGCGAGTCACCAAACACTAGGGCACTAGAAACACATGACAAATCCGTACAGTGGTCTATGCAACATAGTTTTTATTGCATCCAGTACACCCCTCCGCCATAATTTCAGTTTCTCCAATCGCAGCCGACATGACCTTCACCTCTGTCAATACCATGAAAATTTAGACATAGACATGTCCCATGGCACCAACAAAAGTGAAGCTTCGCGCATCGCCCGGTTGAAACCGAAGTGGTTGATAATATGGTCGCACACGACCAGATCAAGCAATCCGCGTGGAGCTTCGACGGAAAAGACCGGAACTCGTTGGCAACCAGATCGAGGAGGCCGCCATCAGGTAGAACGGCGACTTGGCACAAGAAGAGGTAGGGACAAACCACCATTATTTTTTCCAAGCCAGCAGCCCCCACGCCGCCAACCGTTTCCGCCACCACGTCGTTGATGCAGGACGGCGCGGCCGTGCCACCGAACCACGCCGTTGCGTCCTTTGCCCCCGCGGACAAACGCGATTCGAGCCGCCATCCGTCATGGGAGGACTACCACAAGCTCCAGGGGTCGCCGCCCTGGCTCCCAATCTCCTCCGCCATCACCACGCCATCCGGGGCGACGCGCTGAAGCGACCGAAGAGCTCCTCGCAGGGGAGAAGCCACCACGCAAGAAGGCAACCCCACTGCCAACGTCGACTAAGCGGGCTTTACCGCCGGCGTCCTCCGTCGCCAACGCCGGAGACGAAGGAGAATGCGATGCGCGCAGCGGAGGCTAGGGTTTCCGCCCGAGCCGCCCCCAAACAACGACGCGAGGTCGCTAAAAAAAGGGTGGTAGCGATGTAAAGTTCACATACCATATACACTCACTTTACCTCGATGACCATATCCGAAAGACTGAGTCGACGGCAAGCCTTGATATTGACTAATTTATCATATACGTCTTGCTTCATCTCACACGTATATTTCAAATACTAGCAAACATGCCCGTGCGTTGCCACGGGCTAACAAATTTCAACCTAATACGTAGATAATATATTACACTTTAAAATTTACACAAAAATTGATCAGAAAATCGAAAAGGTAAGGTGAACGGGAACAACAGAGCACCCAAATCTTCTAAATAATTTCTTCATGAAGGCCGTCAAAATGACCTCACGACACACAATATATGATCTCTGTGAATACATTTGTTAATCTGGACAAAACACTTCGATTTGCCTTGTATAAAACATGTTACAAGAATCAACCAAATGAACCCAACCCATTATAACGGAACATCTATTGTGAGCTACAGCAGTTTCCTTAAGAAACATACTTTCTTATAGCCAATTGATAACCTTATTTGCATAATCATTTGCAACATGTTCCAGTAACAACACCATTGTGCTGAGTAAACTATCTTTTGTGACACCTAAGTTGCTTCCCCTGTTGACAAATTCGACTGTAGCTGTCTAGCTGATTGAATGGTGGAAATATACTGACCGACAGAGTAGGTATTGTACATGCGTACCACTAAAATGATGTCCGTGTAGCCGTGCGCTAGCTTACAAAGCAGGCACGAATTGTATACTACCTACTGGATGCATACTGTATTTTCGTCCGTGCGCTAGCTTGCTCTGCATATGACCGGCCGGCTTGCGAGCCGAGCGTCACCACTGAATCAATCGATCCCCTTTAGGCCTTTACCCCTCTGCTCTCGTCGTCGGCCGCTCCTCACCACCACCGACGCGGCCGCCGCCCGCTGCTGCCCACCCATGGGCTTCCTGTTGACTGGCCTTCCTGTTGACTCCACCAACTGCTCTTCAGTCTTCACCACCGGCACCCCTAGCTCCACTCCATCGAGACACCGAGCCACCAACTGCTCTTCAGTCTTCACCACCCCGCTAGCCAAAGCGAGGATTCAGGCTGAAGGGAGTCGAAGGTTGGACGACGAGGCACGGCGACCGTGACTCTCTCGCCGCCATGGCTCCTGAACTAAACGCCCCCTTTTGTGATGTAGTGGTTGACGTGTTTGCTCTGTCCCGAGAGCGCGTGGACCGGCGGTAGGATGTGGAGGCGTTCAAGAGCCCACCGGCCGTCCAACCAGAACAGCCTCAATGCGTGCCAGGAGACGCGATCGCCGGCGCCCCTCCCCTTCACCGTCTTCATCAATGCGTGTTCCGCCGCCGAGGATACGCAGGTCTCTGCACCGGATTCTTCTCCTCTCCTCGATCTAAAGCTAACGTTGAGGGCTCCAAAACGAAAAGAAGAACTGGCCGTATGGCATCAGGACTTCGAGTCGTATTGGATTGTGAGATCCTATCCGGAACGAATTCTTAACACAGCGACGGAACAGAAATTAGCGACTCACGGACGATGCGGACGTACGGACGTACGGTCGTTTCACTTGACGGTGGCAAAAGCTGTAATATCTTTCAATTCATAGGTGTAAATTTGGAAATTAGAAAAACGGACCAACATCTCCTCAATATATAATATGGCTTGAGGAGGTGTTGGTACGTTTTTTACATTGCCAATTTTACCCTTGCCGAATTAAAATATATTACCCCTTATGCCACCGCTAAGTGAGAGTAACGGTTCCATGGAAAAATCCGCTTCCTTCCGCTGCCTCCGCTCGAGATGCGTACCCTGCCGCCGCTGACCTTTCCTGCTACCCGGGCATTACCGCACCAGCAGCTCCGACGACGGCGACGACCTCATGCGGGGCGGCCACCAGCACCAGCTCTCCTCGCCCACGGCGGTGCTGGGCCACCACACGCCGCCCCTCTGCGACCTCTACGCGCTCGGCCGCTAGCTGGGGCAGGGCCAGTTCGGCACCACCTACCTCGCCACCGACCTCGCCACGGGCACGCCCTACGCCTGCAAGTCCATCGCCAAGCGCAAGCTGCTGACCCCCGAGGACGTGGACGACGTGCGGCGCGAGATCCAGATCATGCACCACCTCGCCGACCACGCCAGCGTGGCGGGACTCCTCGCCCGAACCCCGTCTCGATCTGGAGCTCGCGCTCGCCCTTCTGCCTCAAGTCGGACGTTGAGGGCGGTGATGGCGGCGGCCCGGTCCTGTTGCCGCCGGCCGAGGTGGGGTGCGAGGAGGGGGCCCTCTTCCGCGAGTGGCGCCTGTGAGCGCTCGTCCCCCCGAACTGATTTTGTTCTGTACTGTCCCGCCTCCTGTTCCGCTGCTGTCTCGCACCAATTCGTCGCCCAGGTCGCCGTGGACGAGGCGCCCAAGAATTGCAACATCGGGCATCTGCCTCTTACGTCCAGTATGTGCTTCAGATACATCTACCCCGGTTTCTCCACCACGGTTGGGCTTCCTTTGCAAGATTCGGTGGGATGCTTTGTTCTATAGAAGGTACATCCGTGCTTCAGCTACAACCAGCGCAGGGTGCTCGATTGGCCTTCCTTTGAAAGGTTCTTCTTGATGCTTTGTTCTACAGAGGATCTTTTGTAGATTTGTGAGTTGCTGCCGTAAGTGTATCATGAGATGTATGTATTTTGTAGAATTTTTGTTATATAGATTTTGTATCTGGACGAATATCATTTGAGCATTTTTGTCAAATACTCTAATTCTTGATCACTAACCCATACTCTAATGCTGCATCACCACAGGGTTACAGTTTCAGTTTTTAGTAGATAGAAGAAATTGGTTGTTCACTTGCCTTCAGTGTTCTTGTGTGGATTACTCCGGGGATAGTGCAAAAATGACCGCTGGAAAGTTTTACTTACAAGGTGAGATTGTGAAAACAGACTTCCTCTTGACCAGCAACATGTTGTGCATTAACCATCTACTTCTAATCTTTGTTATGATGGTGTTTGGATAATTTATTTTTGCTTGCAGTCAAACGGGTATAGTTGTTCAAGGCAGTGGGATGCCCTTAGCAAAATATGAGGTATTGTCTTTACCCGACACCATTTTTGGCGGTCTTCGGTGTATAGCATTCATGTGACGTTGGTTCACAAAATGTGCAGTTACATGCTAATATAGCGTTGATTTTGTACGAAAGCAGCAATTAAGTAAAAATAATGAGGAAGAATGCCCAAACAGTCACCACTTGTATCTAATGTCGATGCCCGTTGTCTTATAATGTCTTAATTCCCCCTTTCAAAACAAAGTTGTGTAGTCTTTATAGATAGGAACACCGGTGGATTATTAAAATGATTTTTTACTGAACTGACGTAACCTTAACTAGAAATATCAGGAACATGAAGAAGCTTTCTTTGACTCTGCTGATTAAGGGCTTTAGGAAAAGTAAGACTTGATTTGGAGAAGCTAATTTGTGGAATGTACCATTCAAAAAATGTAACTAAAAAATGCCATTATAATAATTTGTTTCTCTCTTTGCTTGCCACAGCAAGGTGAAGTGCATCCTAATCGGTGAACTCATTGTAATTTGTATTTTTAATGTAGTCCTGGCCTCACAAAATAATTGTTGAACATATTAGTGGAGTATCATGATTTAGGAAATGATTTGGGGCAACATGAGACAACTGCTCTGTTTGAGGCTAGGATGACTAATTTTCGTTGACATTTTTGTGAACACTGTCAGTGAACACGAGCACTTGCATTGAATTTCACAAGTACTGGTTTGCTTGATCTGCAGAAATTGCTTCCACATTTGCTATTCTTGCTACTCCATGTGCTTGCAAAATCGTATGTTTAACTGGACCAATGTATTCTTTTATTCTCTGGTTATTGCAAGCAAGTTTGCTGGAGTGGCTGCAGTAGCAAACCAATTGTTAATGCAAGCTTGCTGATCTGTACATGCTGTAGTCCATGCCTACTGTATGCCAATTCCATCATCTCTGTGTAGGAGTACTGTAATTTTGTATAAGAGTACTGGTTTGTTTAAAGATTGGGCTTGTTCTTGCTCACTCTATCGTCTCTGTGTAGGAGTACGGGTTTGTTTTCACTGAGTACCAACTTATGTATAATTTCCTTGTATGGAGTACTTGACGATTTAAATAATTTCTTGTTCCTATTTTCAGAAATACTCTAAATGATGGTAGGTAAACACACTTGTCTAAATCGTCACAGTTTGTTTTAAAGATAAAGATAAAGGGCAGCAAGGAATGCATGCCATAAGGATAAGACTTTGCATTTTTGCATTTTCACTAGCTCTTTTTGCAGATCATGTACAGTGTACTTGACTGCAGGAGTATATCATGTTCATGTTCACTAGCTTTGGATTAATTTGCAACCTTTCCAGTAATCATTTCATCTAGAATTGCTGGAGTAATTCTCTGTTAGTTTTCCTTGTACTCCTTGCGTATGACTGAGTGCTTGCTACAACCACTACATGCAGTGACCGAGTACATGCAGCAATTGACTGTATGCTTGCTTGCAGTAAATTCTTTCACCGTCAGTAATCTTTCTGCTTGCTTGCAAGCCAATGGATGTTAAATGAAATATTTTTTCCAAGTGCCTTCCACTACATGAATTTTCATGCCGTATATTCATGGTGCAGTATATTAAATGATATATTTTCAGTATATTAACTGTTGAGCTGTTGCAGGTGGATCTGTTGCTGCTGCTGAGCCTGGGATCCTTGATGGAATTCTTGTGATGAACCTGGGAGGCTAGGGAACCTTTGGCAGCGAGCTGGGCTATGGCGGAAAGGAGCTTTCGTGCAGAAGAGCTTGGGCAAATTACTAATAGTCATATAGGAGTTGAGGTTCAGAAAAGATTTGGCGCATAGTAGATATGGCTTTGATCTTGTGCACCGACGACCTGAGGCGAGGAGGTGCGACGACAATCTGTAGCACCGGCGACGACCTGCGCTTCGGAGATCTGCGGCGACCTGCTGCAGGGCTGGCCCAGTGCGGATCAGCGGAAGGGGCAGCAAGGTACTCCTGGCCGCCAACGACCCCAGCAAGTGTTCCTGGCCGCCAACGACCCCAGCAAGGTGTTCCAGATTTCAAACTTTTCCTCAGTAATATTCTGTTTGGTGTAATCAATCGGTTCGACGTAACTGCGATTTTTGCACAATGTCGAAATTTGCTTAAGCATCCTACATTTCGGAATGGAGAGTACAATCATAAGCTGCACCCTAACGCGTTGGTGAATTGCAAAGATGTTTTATCAATATATGTCAAGTTTGTTGTTCCGCGACATGGGTGACAATGAATAGGAATTCCACTACTATTATGTTTATATGTCCGACGGAAGAAACTAGGCACTGTAGCAACGCACAGGCATTCAACAAGTATTTCTCTCTGTAGAGAATCAAGAGTTATAGAACCAGTAAAAATATCACGTTTCTTAACCAAGTTAACGGTACATGCACCCAAAACAAAAAACCACCTTGTGCCCAACATCTAGAAAGGTTGTCAAACTCTCCGTCCTGGTAGTTACCAAAATTAAACGTATAGTATATGGATGAAATTGATGAAAATAATAAAGTAAAAACGGACCATCGAGAATCTAATGGTGGAAAGCAAGTAAACGAGGTTGTAATAATTTAAAAAAGATGGTTCAGTAGAGGAATCTCTCCATAAAGATGAAATGATGTAGGATAAAGAAATTACGCTTGGTCAATTGACAGAATTGTACTTGAAAAATTAATTATGATTGGATGTTCATGACAATATTTTATATAGGCATTATGTTAAACATATATGTATATCGTTACTGAACCGCATCTATAACTAATACTCCACCTCGAGACTGATTATATGTTTGTATCTCTAAGTAAGTTAAGAACGGAATATTGCCTTAACATGATACATAATGGTAACAGTAAACATCGTCAACCAAATATACAAAAAATGATGAGAAACCATTGTTTTATCCTTAGTGAAAACAACACATTTAGACCTTTCCCGTATTCTCCAACTCGGGTATATGAATTTGCATGGTATGAACCCGCTATCGAACACAAAACTCTGTCTTAGAGATCTACACATAATTTTGGCGAATGTAAACACATATAATGGAGACCATGTAGACTATAAAATAGAGTAGTCATGATAACAAATAGCACCATACTACAAAATGAACAAACTGATCATAAAGTCGCATGTCATCATATCCTAGCAAACATACCATAAAATAGTAACATCATATGAATCTTGATCATATAGGGCAGCTCACGAGATTTTTGTATTGAAAAATTAGGGAGACTGTGCAATCTCGCTACTGCTATGAACCCATGGTCCAAAGTGGACTACTCATGCATTATCGTGAAGACGCCAACGGTAATGTAGAGGACCTGGTGATGATTCTCTCCTATGGCAGAGCACCAGAATAGGTTTTTGGAATTATATTCGCGACGACGGCGTTTCTGTATCGTATTTTTTAAAGCGACTCCTCCTTCAACATTTTTAGATTACGGGGTATAAATAGGCGAAGGGGCGACGCGAGGGGGGTGCGTGAGATGGGCTCATGGCCACCCCTCTGGCCTCTCTATGGAACTCCATCTAGCGTCTGTGCCCCTGGCTGGCCTCCGTTGTTGTACATCTTCGCCACGAATAATTATCGCATTTTCCATCAATTTTTTTGGTATTATCTGGGATGCAAAAATAGGCCACCATCGGGAGGAAAACTTCCGTAGGATGATCAAAGATCCATCCTTACTACTGGATTCATCATTGGTATTTTCAATCTTACAATCAACTTGAGCTGGCGTCATCCATAATATTAACATATTAGTTAAGCTCAAAAGTCTGTGACAACATTCTGTATTTGAATAAACGACTGAACCAAACTAAACCGGACTTTGATATCGTGCTAAAGCACCTAGATAGTCCGGGCACGAAGTTAAAAGAGTGTAGGGGTATACCCTATATGGCTGCTCACAATGGGAGTAATTTAAGTAGTAACATAGGTGCCACCTAAGTAAAAAATCTGATGTGGCATGTAGCTAATGAGGAGAGAGACAAATAGAGTAAATTAGCTAGTTACCATCACATCACACTTTTCAAGAGAAACTGGATCTATAAAGTAATAAATGAGACCATCTATGACATTATCTCTATGTTACTTTGCATATAAGGGTAGTAACGTAGTATAGAAATATGTGTATGTTACTATTTAAGTTACTCTCCACTGTGACTAGTCTACCTAAGGGCCCGACGGAGTCGGTAAGCGACAGTCACGTCGACAGCGATTGCGAGCAATCCGGAGGAGGGACGTAGCGGGCGGCAGGGTTTTCACCGGCGACGAAGGCTGAACCAGGGAGGACTGGAGGAGTCAACACTGGGCGAGAAGCAGGGTGCGGACACCGGAACCGGTGGTGAGAGAAGATCGACAACAAAGAACGAACCGGCGAGGAGTTGACACTGGGCGGCGGACACGGCGATGAGCGGTGATTGGGCGGAAACCATCGGAGCCGGAATCACTAGAATGCTTCCCTCGATCGAGCCGTCGAGGGCAAAAACAAAGAAGCCGTGCTACACTATACGGTGGCGTGTGAACCCCGATCGAGGGCTGCGACCCATGTGTTGATCGTCGAGCTAGCTCCTTCTTCCAGGGATCCGATGGTTCGTAGCGCGTGTAGTCGTCTCCGATCTGCACAGCTCCATCTTATCTTGCTAAAAATAAGTCAGAGCGAGAGAACCAAAAGAAAAGTCAGACATGGTGGCCAAGCTGATCCCGAGCTTACCCATTTCAAGATTCCGGCACGTACCTGTAGGTACTTGCTGTACGAATAAGTGGCGAGCCTGTGAGTGAGCGCGAGACCATGGAGAGGTCGACGGCCGCCCACGGCGGCGGCAAACGCTGGCTGCCTCGCCTCCTCTTGCTCGCCGCCCTGTCGGCCACGCCCTGGCTCCTCATCGTCTACTGCCACCGCTCCGTCTTCGACGCGCCGCCGGTCGGCTCCCCGCGCCCGCCCTCGGACGGCGCCCAGCTCAGCTTCCTCTCCGTGCAGGAGGCGCAGATCAAGAAGCTCCCGACCACGTCCTCCCGCTCGCTCTCCGCCGCGGCAGCAGTGCGCAGCGACGTCCACGTCGACCCCTGCCGAGGCAGGTACCTGTACATCCACGACCTGCCGCCGCGGTTCAACGCGGACGTCCTCGCCGACTGCCGCCATTGGTACCAGTGGATCGACATGTGCCAGTACCTCGCCAACGCCGGCCTCGGCGCGCCCATCGATAACTCCGACGGCGCGTTCGCCGACAGGGGATGGTACGCAACCGACCACTTCGGCCTCGACGTCATCTTCCACGCCCGCGTCCGGCAGTACGCCTGCCTCACCAACGACTCCGCCCGCGCCGCCGCCATCTTCGTGCCCTACTACGCCGGCTTTGACGTCGTTCGGCATCTCTGGAGCAACAACGCCACCGCCAAGGACGCCGCGCCGCTTGCCGTCGTCGACTGGCTGGCGCGCCATGGGCGGGCGTGACCACTTTGTCTTGTCAGGGAGGACCGCGTGGGACCACCAGCGGCAGACAGAAAGCGACTCCGAGTGGGGCAACAAGCTGCTCCGCCTGCCGGCGGTGTGGAACATGACGGTGCTCTTCGTCGAGAAGGCGCCGTGGACGGACTTCGACTTCGCGGTCCCGTACCCGACCTACTTCCACCCGGCCAAGGACGCCGACGTGTTCCAATGGCAGGACCGGATGCGCGGCATGAAGCGCGACTGGCTCTTCGCCTTCGCCGGCGGCGAGCGGCCCGGCGACCCCAACTCCATCCGGCACCACCTCATCAGGGAGTGCGCCGACGCCGCTAGCTGCAACCTCGTCCAGTGCCGGAAGGGCGAGCAGTGGTGCCTCGTGCCCAGCACCTTCATGCACGTCTTCCAGACCGCGCGCTTCTGCCTGCAGCCGGCGGGGGACACGTACACGCGGCGGTCGGCGTTCGACGCCATCCTCGCCGGGTGCGTGCCCGTATTCTTCCACCAGGACTCCGCGTACAGGCAGTACCGGTGGCACCTCCCCGACAACCACGAGAGCTACTCCGTGTTCATCTCCGAGGAGGACGTGCGGAGCGGCAACGCCAGCGGCAGCGTGGAGGAGACGTTGCGGAGGATCCCGCGGGAGGTGGCAGAGCGGATGACGGAGACGGTCATCGGGCTCATCCCCAGGCTAGTGTACGCGGACCCTAGGTCCAAGCTGGAGACGCTCAAGGACGCCGTGGATGTCGCACTCGAGGCCATCATCAACAGGGTCAGCGACATCAGGAAGGAGATGGCTGTTGGTCACGTGGCGACGGCCGCACGAGGGAACCTTCGCATGCAGACGGCGACCAAGGCATCTACCAAAGCTAGTAGTAGGTCGGATAATTAGGGAGAATAAAATGTTACTACGTATTTTTTGATAATTAAATGTTACTACGTATTAGTACTCCTTCTGTAAGCAAAATAGAGGCCTCGATGCAAAACCATGTTGAGATCGTTTGTAACTTTAACCATGGATTGTCAGTTAAACACGGTTTGGAATTAAAATTTGATCTCTCGGGAACGTTTTTTAAGGTGGTCTTTCGTGTAGCTCTGGGAGAAGTATATATATGTCATAGACCCGGGTGGACCTAGTAACTGCTCCCTACCTCCCAAAATATAAGACGTCGTTATTTTCATGGTGGTGTTTGATACCCGATTTTGATCATTGATATATCATAAATCATCTGCTGTGAGAACGTACAAATGGTATTGTTGGATTCGTCTTTAAAAATTCTTTTATTTCATCTATCAATATAATGATTTTGTGTACATATTGTGAGTACAAATCATGGTCAAAGTTGTATCTCGTTACCAGCGAAATTTAAGGCGCCTAATATTCTGGGATGGAGGGAGCATCGATTTTGATATTATTATGTTACGCACTCTGTTTCTAAAAGTAAGGCGTATATTTCCTCTAAAAAGTCAAACAATGTAAAGTTTGACCAAGTTTTTACCAAATTTTGTACGAGATCTTCAAGTATCATCTTTCAATGAAAGATTGAAAGGTACAACGAAAGATGGGAACCTTCTCCGGCCTGAAGACCAAGACAGGATCGACTCCGACACGATGACGAGACGAGTTCAATCCTGATTCATCCAGGAGGAGGCCCATTCCTATATTGACTCTACTTCGACCCGAACTCTTGGGTCCGAAACCGGTACAAAGACGGAATAAGAGTTTTCCTAATTTACAAGTAGGAGTTGTTTATGAAATCTAGCTTGTATTTTTTTATCAAAAGGTGCACGCCCCCAACTTCATTAACGAAGCATAAGGTTAAAGAAGTGAGCTCATCTCACTTGGTTAGGGAAGTGGATGTATAAACTACCCACTCAGGTTCAAATCTCGCGGACGCATATTTGGGTTCAGCTTATTATTTAATAAACAATCCGATGTATGGGTTCCCCTACCGCAATCCTTTCAAAAAAAGCATTGGGCTACAAAGTTCTTTACAATTATTTCTCAGGTTTCTGCCTTTTTTACTATATAATATAGTCAGAGGAGGTGTTGGTACGTCATGTACAAAAGACGGATATACCCTCCCACCAATCGCATATTACCCACCAATGTCACCCATAAGTCATACCGGTTTGAATAAAAGGATTAAAGTTTTTTTTCACCCCCCTCTGTTTATTCCATCGACAGGGAGCCACTGCCACCATACCCTGGCCGTCGCGCCCCAGCCGCCGTGCGCGCCCTGGCCGTCACGCCCCAGCCGCCGTGCGCCCCCGGCCGCCGCGCCCTGTCCGTCATGCGCCCTGGCCGGAGCGCCGCGAGCGGCCGGAGGCCGCCGTCGTTCCTGCGCCTGCGCTCTCTGCCACGCGGTTCATGGTCGAAGTCGCCATGGATCCGTGGCTATGCGTGTGGCCGCAGGGAAGGGAGACCGGACCCTGACCTGCCATCCCCGTCCAACGTGCGCGGATCCCGTGCGGGCAGGTCGCGCCAGTCAACCATGGAAGGACCGATCCCGGCATGGCGTGCTCAGATATCTGCTTGCTTTGCCTTGATCTGGCCCCGATCTTAGTTCTTAGTTTGATTTGTCTACTGGATTGCTCGTTTCTTTTTCTTGCATTTTTAGTTGTGTCCGAAGGGCATCGATCTGGCCCTGGTTCTGGTTTTTTTTTTCATCCAGTATGGTAGGTCCTGATCTGTGGGGATTTCCTTTTCTGGATTTTCTTATTGCAGATCTGGCTGCACATGGCCCGGATCTAATTTTGCTCTAATTGTTTTTGTTACTTTCTCATTTCTTCAATTTCCAGCGATGAACCAATTGATTCTTTCAAGTTTCCTCAAATTGCAGATCTAGGCACAGTAGAAATCTGGAGCTGAATTGGAGCACCAAGTTGCCATTGATAGGCATCACATAGATGCCAGATTAGCCCAAGGAGAGGAGGAAGGACAAGCGGATGCGAACAAAGCGATCCAACAAGATATGGATCCTTGCCTGCCTGTAGCAGCGACGTTTGTCCATACCCCGCGTCGTCGTCCGCGAGTGTTGCCAAACCCGAAAACCTCGCCAAAAAGGTGGCAAGGAAGAAGACGAGCGCGTGTTGAACCTGCGGCGACGACGAATCTCTGATTTTTTTCCGTGCTGAATGAAATGGGGATCGATGGCGATGGATAGATGGCGACGTCGGAGCAGCAGCAGTCTTCGTCCGTGCCGTGCGTACACGGAAAACAATGGATCGGGAATAGTTGGGCACTGTTGCTGTAAAGAAAATTAAGCAGGAGTATGATCGGAGTTGAAGGAGTACGAAGCTGCTGCATTTTGTATACAATTTCAACAATCGTAGCAGTAAGAAAGAATGGAAAGAAGAAGCTTTTTACAGTCTCACTCACGTGCACACCCACATCGATCACGCAACAGAGCGGGAAAGATGGGAGATCGATGGATCGATCCAAGTCTAGCTAAGAGTTAGCAGATTCGGTTAGTGTTGGTGGTGATTCACACGAGGATCCATCCATCATCCACGGTCAACATATCAGCTTCGGAGCTGCAGCTAGTAGAGCTCGCTAGCTTGATGATTATTGACCCTGTAGATGACGAGAAAGCAGGGGAGCACGGCGCGGCTGTCGAGCACCACGAGCTCGCCACCGCCCGCGTCCACCGAGTCGTAGTCGCTGGCGTGGCATGAGGTGTCGGCATCGCGCTGCACGCGGCCAGCGATAACGCGACACACTAGCATGCCCCTGCGGCCCGGGGCGCCGCCTCCGGCTCCGGCGTCCGCCGCGCCGCTGCTGGCGAACGTGCGCACGGCCGCCGACGGCCCGGTCGTGGCGACGGCGGCGCAGATCACCTCGCCGACGCCCCCGGCCTCCGCGGCGCGGCACTGGAACCGCAGCATCTCGTTCCCGTCGGCGGCGCACCGCGCGTCTGCGCCAGGGGCAAGGATGGCTGCGCGCCTCGCGTCCTCGAAGCGCGCCACCGCGCGCGCCGTGCTGCGCACCCGGAACAGCGCCTCCACCTCGGGGGCCTCCAGCACGTGAGGGGCCCATCCGGACGCGAAGATGAGCTCGACGATGCGCCGCGACGAGTGGCCCTCCGGCAATATATAATATAGCTAAAGGTGGTGATGATTGTACGTCGCAAGGATTTTGCCTCATAGAACAGAAAATAAAATGTACAAACCATAGGAAAAAAAGATCTGAACTGATTCGCGACAGGTTTCTACATACGAGTCCATCTCTATACGAATACGAGTCCACAAAGACCAGATAAATGAGAAAAAACGGCCAGCGCGTAACTGGATCAAACGTGGTAAAAAAGATATAAAAAACCAGCGACCAGTTTTACTCCCGATAAAACTCCATGTCCCGTACGAGTCTACAAATAAAAAGCAACAAAAGAAAAGGAAACAGCGTATAGCTTCACAGCAGACTGTTCAACTCAACAGCTTATGAGCTAGCCAAGTTTGACAAATCGTCAGGTTCTGGTAACACATGGTTACCACCCCTGCCACCAGCTATCTATGCAACTGTTGTAAAAAAAAACTCGGTTAACTCTGCCTCCATGAATGTATGGGTGTTTCGCTTACATCCTTTTGTTCATCAGTTGCTGCTCTACACAAGATCGAAGCTGCCCATTCTCCCTTGGCCAACTTAGCTTGGTATGCTAACATATGTAATTATATGTGTTCAGCTGCAACAGCGGGTAAGCGGCATCTTAGTAGGCGAAGGATCGTAGTTGCTGCTTGCCAGGGAACAACGACATCCGAGTAGGGGGAGGCTCAAAGTCGCTGCTGGGGAACATCGGCATCCGAGTAGGTGTGCCTCGGAGTCGCTGTAAGGTAACAGCAGCATCCGAGTAGGCGAAGGCTCGGATTAGCTGCCGACGGAAGCATCTAAGTAGGCCAAGGCTCGAATTTCAGGAGTTGTTATGGATTGGTAAATTTGCCACTTCAGTTGCCGCTTGTGCTCTACTAAAGAAGAGAATAGCAAACTCAGGATATATGACACGGTTTGTCGACTAAAAGTTAATTTTTTTTCACCCCGTTGCAACGCACGGGCAATTTGCTAGTATAGTAGAGATAGAGATACCCTGCAAACCATCCAAATATCGGGCTTGACTCTCGCAGCCAAATCTTTTGTTTATTCTCGTTGGGAAAAAGCTAACGTACAGCCGGAGGATCGATCCTCCGGTTGGCCGGTTCGCTCCACGTGCATAGACCCACGCGTGGCCCGCTCCATCACACATGTGGTTGGGTCCCGCGCACCACATCCCTATCCCTTCCCGATCCTTTCCGTCCACAAATTCATCTTTTCTCTTCCTCCCCATGTGTTCTTGTCCTTGTCGCGCACCTGAAAAGAGCCATGGCCATGGAGAGTTCTGTGCTGTCGCTCGGCCACCGTACCTTCCGCCTCCCTCCTCCTCTGCTGCTGCCTATTCCACCTTCAGTATCCCACACTCTGCAGCTCACCGGCTCTCCCCATCCTGCATATTCTCGTCCCAAGTCGCTCCCATGGGCCATGGAGAAGGAGATCCCGAGGCGCGCCGAGCCCATTCCCAAGCCGGCAACCAACGCCGGCGAGGCACCTTCACCATCGGTGACCAGCTCGACCCATAGCCATGGTCGGCTGCCCTCCTGCACGTCGAGCTCCACATCCCCCCTCTCCCTTTCCAAGCTCCGGCGAGCTGCGCCGTGTGGTTGCCGAACCAGGACGGCGTTGCTTCCATGGGAGGGCGGTTGTGCTGCTGAAGAAGGGCAGCGGTGCTGTCGAAGCACGAGGGAGTTGCTCCCATGGGAGGGCAGCGGTGCTGCCGAAGCAGGACGACGTTGCCACTGAAGGTGAGGTGCGCGCTGGTGCTCCAATAGAGGGGGCGGCGGTGCTGCCGAAGCAGGCCGGCGTTGCTCCCATGGGAGGGCGGCGGTGGTGTCAAAGCAGGACGGCATTGCTACCGAAGGTGCGTGCCGGTGCGCCGTTGCTGCCGAAGCAGGCCAGCGTTGCTCCCATGGGAGGGCGGCGGTGCTGCCGAAGCAGGACGGCGTTGCTACTGAAGGTGCGTGCCGGTGCGTCGTTGCTGCCGAAGAAGCGCGATGGTGCTCCCATGGGAGGACGGCGGTGCTCCGATAGGGGAGTGTCGTTGCTGCCGAAGAAGCGTGGTGGTGCTCCCATGGGAGGGAGCGATGCTGCCGGAGGAGCGCGGCGGCGCTACGAATCTCCGGCGAGGGCGTCTTGTCCGGCGATGGGGACAAGATAGGTTCCAAGGAGCACGGCCATAGGCATGGGTTTTGGGGGATTTGTGTTTTTGTTCTTCCGTGGGGGAAAGGGAAAAGTGAGAGGCGCACCGCGCACATGAGTCGTCCTTCGTTGACGAGTAGGAGGAACACGTGTCGGCCTGTCGATGTGGAGGTTTAGGGGAATTTATCCTCCGGGGGACGCTCAGCGCTCCCCTTCTCGTTGCTACCTCGTGCGAAGAGAGACGCGTGTTACAGGATGCTAGCTGCATGACGTGGCCCGCGAGGGACGGCATGAACCGATCATCTGCACGAGTCAAGTGTTAAAGCGGCGAACGATCCGATCGGAGGCCACTTGACGCACCAGTTTCAAGTTTCAACACACATCCTCGCCATTTCGTCGAACACGTAGCGGACTCGCCCTGCCGCAATGGCCTCCTCCCTCGCGGCCCGCCGCCTCCTCCTCCGCGCCGCCGCCGCCCGGCGCGTCATCCCCTGCCCCTCTCCGCTGTCTTCTTCCTTCCCTGCTCTCCGCCGGCTCTCCACCGACGCCTCGCCGCCACCGCGTCTTCCCCCTCCGCCTCTCGAGCCGACAGTCGATCCGCCCAAGTCGGAGGGCGCCTCCTCCTCCTCCGACGCCGGTGCCGGCGCTGGGGGGTCCTACCGGTCCGGACCGGAGGCTGCTTCGGGGGGCCGCCGTCCGGGTGGCGCGGGGTACGAGGAGGAGCAGGAGAAGGTTCTCCGCGCGTCGCTGCTCCACGTGGTTTGGGCTCGAACTCCCTCCGAATCTGATTCCCTTTTTTGGCCTTCTTACTGTTTTTTTAATATTGTTTGCTATTGTTTTGCTTTAGCCGAGGATGGGATGGAGCGAGTCGGCCATGATCGCGGGGGCGAGGGACGTGGGCGTGTCCCCAGCCATCGTCGGTGCCTTCCAAAGGAAGGAGGCCGCGCTCGTCGAGGTAACATAGTCCACATTTTCTGTTGTGATTGTTGGCTTATTTTGTGGTTGTCAATTTCATTGCAAGAGAATAATCTTTCGGGTGCTACTTACTATATCGGAATTTGGAGAAATAAGGACGTTTGATAGATTATTCTAGGTACCAATTGCTTGATTGCACATTAGTTGGAGTGCAAGCTAAGGCAGTCAGTTTTGTTACCCAGTCTTATGGGTTTTCCTGATATCCTATTGCTGATAGCTGTTGCATATTTAGATGATGAATGTTGTTAGTTTGAACGTGTGATATTTATCCTCAACTTTGTGACGCGTTTTGTGATTTCCGTTTGCCTTCAGTAACACTAGTAAGAAGTCAGTACCCAGTACTGAGCAGGTGTACAGTATTGACACTCACTGTTGGGCTCAAAAGAGTGCAATTATATGTTATATCAGAATTAGGAATGCTGTGACATTGCTTTTTATGTACCACATGCTTGCATACAAGGTCATTTGTGCGAAGAGTTTAATCCTTTAGGTGGCAAATGTTAATGACTGATAAGACCATCCTAGTTGCGGCAATTTACTGGAAAGAGGTTGATGCAAGTGATGTAATGTATCTTTCTCAACTTGCGTAAATCAATGCTAGTATATGTGTTTGTATTATCACTATTTAGAGGAGGGAAGGGATGGAGGGGTGGGAGCTTGCTGGCTTCCTCCTCCAGTGAGCAGTCTAGTGTCTTGTCCTTCTGTTAACCTGAGATCCTGCAGCAACACGGACCGTGATTAAAGCTCAACAGTAACAAAAGAGTTGGTCCATTCCTCAGATTCAAATTCAAGCTGAAGCTCTCCTGGAGAACTGAAGCAACCAGGTCTTTGGGTTTTTGTGTGTGTAAAAAAGAGAGAGGTAGGCTTCACCAAGGGCTTAGGAAGAAGCCATCTGTCTAGCCAAGAGAAGTCTGCCAAAACGTCTGACACTGACCTGTGTGATTTGAATTAGGGTTTGTATGTTGTCAGCTATGAGTTTGGAAAGGTAGGATGGCATATTTGAGGGGTTGCACAAGTCCCCTGAGAAGTTCCTTAGAATCCAGGAAATCTAGAAGCTGTTGTAATGTAATTTTTTGTAAGCAAATTTTAGAGGAAGGCACCTGTTTTGGCTTTGAAGTTTTTTAGTGCCTAAACCATCTTCTTTCTGCGAAGGAGTGGCAATTAACATTAGATCCATTTGTGTTAATCCATAAGGGGTGCCGCTTAAAGATTTGAGGATTGTAGCTAAGGGGTGCTGTATTATATTGCCCATTTCTATAGCATCAACTTTTGGGTTAACTGTTAAGTTCATGCATTTAAAATATGGCTTCAGTGACTCACGGTCTCAAGATCAAGACCTGGCTAACACACTATTGATAAAAATAGTTGCGCCCTACATCGATCCCTGACGAGCCCAGACGCGAGGGGGTGTGTTGAAATATATTGCCCCACCCTCCCTATAACTTAAGCTTTTGGATGAACTGGCTAGGTGCATGCAATCCCATAAGGAGATACAACAAATATTGCTGCAAAGCAACTTAACGGCATAGCGCAACCTGTTGCTAGTGCCTAGCTCCAGCGGAGGGAAAGCACGAGTAATATGTAAAACATAAAAGGGGCACAACAACCACGGTGATGGATCATACTCATGTCGATCATGGGGAACAAGCTGGCACCAAAGCATTGGGGAGGGCCTTGATTTTGTCTTCAGTGGCTGCTACATTGCACCGTGATGGTGCTGACCTTCTTGACAGAAGCAGAGGTGTCTGGTTAGTCATTGAGACGGTAACTATTTAATTTTGGCTGTATCTGAAATTTGTGGGCATCCCTTTTAGCATGACATATGTAGTTTCAACAAACTGTCCGTTGTCTTTATTCTTGATGGCATGTGTCGATAGGTCATTATGTTTGTGCTGCGTCGACGTAGAAGGATCTTGGACAAATGAGCATCTGAATTTTTCTTGCTGAACTCATGTATTCTTGGAATAGTGTTTTGGTGTAGCTAACTTAACTCTTGAGTGATGCCTATTTTCTTGTTTGATTTCAATTGTCTATCAACTTTTGGAATGTGGGTATTTGTCAGGGTACACAGTGCTAATAAAATATTCGTGAGAAAGTATCTGGTGGAAGCCATACTCTGGTGAAAACTCCGTGGAAACCATGCTTTTCTGAATGATTTTGCATTTAAACTTGAAATTTACGTGTTTATAGAACTCTATCCTTCTAAAATACTGTAATTTGTTTTGTAGATTTTCTTGAAACTTTGAAACATGATTTTACCGGTTTCCACCATCAGTTTGTTTCCACTGAATATTTTCTTCGTATCAAGGTTTACACCACATGCAAATAGTCAAGACGTTTGTATGTACTGAAACTCTAGAATTATGTCTTGAAATCAGTTGCTGCTATGAGGGATTGACATGTGAGGAGATAGACATTCTTCTTCTGAACAGTGTTACTGATGGTAAAATTTGGGAACAAGAAGATCTATGAGAATATTGAACCAACTAAAGAATAAGCTTTCAGTTTTCAGCTCAGTTTATGAGCAATGAAGACAAAAGAAGATGGAAAGTAACTTTTGATGTTCAGTGCAAAACTTCGGTTACCACACCCCTCGACAACTTTCCTGTTCAACCGACAAACAACAGAAATATCAAAATACTCCTTCCTACGATTTCTCATCAGCTCTATACATACTAGTGTCTCTGCCTCTAACTATGTTTACTCAACCTGTTGGGAAACTTGATTCATGTCAGGATAACTACCTCGCCAAAGATAGCTAGACGGCATGGTTGTGGGAGATTGGGTGGTCAGACGTAGGTTACGAATAGCGAGTAACTTGGGATAATCGATTTGATTATTCTTGCATGTTTGAACATAGATACATGGGATCCTTATATATTAGATACTTAAGCCCTTGACCTCTCCTAATACGATTGGACTTATTAGCCATGCCAAACACATGACCAGCTTGTACTGCAATATGACTACCCTGGTCATCTTGTCAGCTGGCCAACCAAATTGCCACTGCCTTATGCAATGTAATACTAATCCACAACACCAGCTCTATTTGTTCCAAAAGGAAATCCTTGATTTCATTATCACTGTCATTGTTTTTTTTTCAGAAAATCCCTTGCTGTTTTCTTGTAGTGGGCACACTTTCGCACTTGGTAAACAGTGATCACGCTCGCTAGAGATTTGAACTAAAGATAACTGATAGGAACTGTACTACTGTATGCTGACACATTGGTTTATCTAGTCTAAAAAATACTAATTTTTGGAGGTTCTTGAGCTCTATGAGAAACAACAGTATTGCCAGAATTGATTGAAACTTCTCAATTCTTTGTGGTGCATGAAACTCATCATTGAAACAAGCATACATTGAAACTTCTTTTCTTTCACTTCATCCGTGCATATGTTATGGAACTCAGGATCACTATCAGCATAGTGTTGGAACTTCATTTCACTTCATTGATGCATGAAGTTTTTTATTTGTTAACAAACCAGGCAGACTCTGGAACATGTTAGAATTTGTGTTTCTATGCTTAGATTTGCCCACACTTATGAATTCCTTTTGAGTTTGCATGTAGTTTTTCATGGATGACTGCCTTCAACAACTCATGGATCGTGTTGACGCTGGTGAGGGGGAGCAGCTGAAAAACTTGATACTCACTGAGAGACTCTCCAGACTTGTTCGTATGAGGCTTGAGATGCAGACACCTTACATTTCAAAGTGGCCTCAAGCGCTGAGTATCCAGGTGCTGCATTGTCTTCTCTCTTTTTTCTCATGTGTTCAATTAAATTATATGATAGCTATATGTCCAACTATACAATTTGTTTGGCAGTCTCAACCGGCAAACGTCTCAACAAGCTTAAAGCAGAGAGCAATCCTTGTTGATGAGATTTGGCATGCTGCTGGAGATTCTGGATCAGATATTGATTGGTACGTTAAGCGTGCTGTGCTTGGTGGGATCTACTCAACCTCGGAGGTGTACATGTTAACAGATAATTCTCCAGGTTTGCACCTTTTCTAAGCTTGGTACCTTTCTGTATATTTCGTCTACATGAGGATTTGACACTAACTAAACCAACTTCAGTAAATTACCTTTCTTTGTAACTATGTAGTAATTGCGAGTAATGAAACCAAGGTAACCTCATTTTGAAAATCGAAATTTGTAGTTTGCAATAATTAACCTTTTCACTTAACTTTTTTTACTACGAGTTCTCGAAGTTTCATGACTCGACATAATTAGTGTATACATGAAAAAGAATCAGAATATTTGCAAATATCTTGGACTTTTAATAACTCTGCGGTTTCTTGTTTTGTTGTCTGCTGGTTCTATAAGACACTTCAATGCTTATTGTAGAACCACCGAACAAGGATGAAAAAACCCTGTTTTGGGCTCAGAAAGATTATTTTTCCGGGACTGTTAAAAAACACTGTTTTGGACCAAGCGGGCCCTAAAAGCTGTTATATCAACCTAGAATATTTTAGACGTACTACCAACATCAGAAGTGAAAAACAGAATTCACATTTTCTTTGCACAACTGACTGGATTATAGGTTAGCTGATTATTTCCCTTTTATGTTGGCATATGACAGAGTTTCGTGACACATGGACATTTGTGAATCGTCGCATCAAAGACGCTGTGGATCTCAAGAAAACTTTTAAGGAGGTAGCAAATCGAACTCCCAAAATCAAACTGTATAGCTATTCTGATTTTCGCCACCCCGCCTTGTGATCTGAAACAATTCTTCGGTACAGGCCGGATATCTAGCTGAAGCCATGGGAGCAGGCCTGGGTGTCGGCCCCATACAGGACATCCTGAACAGGGCTTTCCAGAAATGAAGCGCGTGAACTTGTGGGCTGCATTGATACATTTCATTCTCGACGTTTGCACCACCACTTTTTAATGTCACGTTAAGATTCTCTGACATTGTATATACTCCCCCTCACTTTAGTATAGCACTTTTCATTTCTTTTACAAATAAATGCTATCAGGCTAGACTTGTGTGCGAAAGCGAGAAGGTGTTTTGTTGGTGACCTGTTTGAGTTGTCGATTAGTGACTGCTATGCGCGAAAAGTTGTTAGATTACATTATCCGCCGCTCTCGAGTGTGAACCCCACGGACTCGATTAACCCATGCGTGGCCTAGTTGCTGCAAACAAAAAAAAGATACTGGCGGCTTTGCGTGGACTGTAGTGTTTTTAACTTCATATTTTATGCTGCGTGTTTGGTGGAAGATGGGCTGACGCAATTAAAGATGATGTAATGTAAACGACATCAGATTTCAGGAAAACAGAACACCACGTGATTCCAGAGATCAATATTCGAAAAAAAAGTACCTCTTCATTTCAAAAGAGTAAGGACAACTCCAAATGTGGTGACCAATAGCCAAAGAGGTTTAGAGCACACTAAATGCCTATTTCACATCTTTCTTTGCACTCTCTTTCTGTTGCACAAAGAGAGACCTTCTATTACTATGGTGGGAGTGGAGATTTTTGGCTCCCAGGTTCCAGTGCTCCTGCCATATTAAAAAAATCGAAAATCATATTTACGAGTTTCAAAAAATTCCGGATGTTGTCAACAATGTATCCTGCAAGCATGTAAAAAAATAAATTTGAAATACTTTGTATTCTGAGTTACACAAAAATGACAAAAGTGTGGATCTTAGTATGCATAGTTTTAAATCTCTAAATTTGGTCAGATTTTGTCATTTTTATGTAGCCCATAATACAAACTATTTGAAATTTATATTTTACACGTTTGTGGTATACACCATTACGTACATCCAGCCTTTTTTAGATTTTTGTGAAACTCGTAAATACCATTTTTGATTTTTTTTTAAGTGGCAGCAGCACTGGTGCCCAGGAACAAAAGACACTTTCCGGGTGGTTAGCTGTTATCTTCACATATGTTGACTACTGAGGATAGATATCTAGTACCCCTTGTACCGTTGACGACAATTGATCTCACAATTGCACTTTGGAGTGCTGCCTTCAGCAAGTTATGCAAACATCGCCATGCGAAAGAAATAGTACCAAATCGAGAGATAATTAATGTGATATCACAGCTTCAAATATGACAGTTTCTCTCCAACATGGGCTTTATATTGGCCTAGCCAAGCTAGTAGACACCTTTTTAATTCTCGATGCATGCAATCGATGCATCATGCACCTCAACATCTCAAAAGGCCTCTTGCATTTCCAATAGCCAAGAGCCGGGCTAGGCCCAGATCAACATTTGGACGTCTCAGGTATTGCTTGCTGAACACCTTCACTGCTATTGCACCAAATCGATATATGGCATTAAGGTATGTGGACTCGCATATGTGAATGTACTCATTATTGCAATCAACAACAACTCCATGCATGTGCAAGCATCACTAGTACAAAAAACGCTATCAGTGACGCACCAAATTTACTTATCTGTGGCGCATGAGCGTGCACCACTAAACTCGCGCCACTGATAACTGCTATCTGTGGCACACCGCTCGAGCGCCACTGCTAACTCACTTACCTGTGGTGCACAAACCTGTGCGCCACAGCTAGTTTTTTAGTGCGCCTCTGATAGAAATGGATATGCACTAGTATTATCAAATGAAATGTGGTTCGTGCGCCACAGGTATGCAGGATTGTTCGCCACTAGTAAGTAATCAGAAATTAAAAAAATAAAAATCATATTAATTAATTAATTTATCTAGTTCACTCGCTAATTGTTAGCTCGCGGTGGTTGTCGCCGGCAGCCTTAGCTCGGCGTAGGCGGGCACGAGAAGCAGGAGGCCGTCTGCGGTGGTCTCGTGGCGGCGCTCCCTGAAGCGGAACGGGGAGAAGCGGTGCGGGGACGGGGACGGGGATGAGGGGCTGACGCGAGCGGAGGAGGAGATGGTTCTGGGGTGGCCGGCCGGCGGCGGCGGGATTGCTGCCCCAGCACGAGCGCGGCCGCGGCGGCCAGCCCTGCTCGTCGATCTCCGCAGCCTTGGCGCCTGCTCGTCGATCTCCACGGCTGTGGAGGAGCGCCGCTTGGCCGCGGGCGACGGATTCCGGAGCGGGGCGGTCAGGGGCTGGGCATGGAGCTCCGGTTCGCCGACGGGCGCGGCGACGCTTGGTTTCGGCCCGGGATGGTAAGGAGCAGCAGAGGCGGCGGCTCGTATAGGGGTGGCTGACGTGGAGCAGGAGAGGCGGCGGGGTGATGAAAGGGATCGAGATGTGGTGGTGTGGGTGCGTGCGGAGAGAGGGGATAAAGAGATGCGTGCGTGTGCGTGCTGTGTCCTGTGTGTGGTATTTAGGAGAGAGAATTTAGATCTAGGATAAAGAGGAGAGAGAATTTAAATCTAGGAGGGAGGTTTGCGTTGAGTTTTTTTTGTTTTCGACTGGTGGTATCTGGTGTGAGTTAAGTTTACCTGTGGCGCACAGGAATAGTGATGCATCCATGAAACCACGCATGAGCAGGTGATCCCGCACTACACCGGAATAGGGGTGGTGCAAGGTCACTAGCTTGCGTGTCTGCCCAGGTTACCAGTGGCGCACCAGATCACTCGTGCGCCACTGGTAATTTTTCTATCTGTGGCGCACCGAGCATGGTACGCCACAGGTAATCTCTCTCCACAGTTCGAAATATCATCTGATAAATACCTGTGGCGCACCACACACTGTGCGCCACAGATAAAAACATTACCTGTGGCGCACCACAACCCAGTGCGCCACTGGTAGTCTCTCTCCTCTATTTTTACCTGTGACGCACCACAGCCTCGTGCGCCACTAGTAGTCTCTCTCCTCCACCCCAAAATTTTCCAAGTTTAGATGGAACTTACCAGTGGCGCACCAGGTTTTCGGTGCGCCACTGGTAAATATATACCAGTGGCACACCAATATCTTGTGCGCCACAGATATATTCTGCCAAATACCAAAAACGAGGTGAGAGACTATCAGTGGCGCACATGCAGTCTGGTGCGCCACTGATAGCACCTCACCTGTAAGTTTTTTCTACTAGTGCATACAAATAGCAGCATTCCATTTATGAATGGAATAAATCCCAAGCACCCGGTGCAACCTCTCTTCAAGCGAAAGTAGTCATCATAACAGCTCACACCCTCCACAAGGCGCATGAGGACATGCATGGCCATCTGGAAGAGTCATCGAAGCTTCTTTGGAGGGAACGTCACATTGGTTATTTTGAAAGTCATTGTATAGAGAAACATGACCGGCTCGCCAATCATTGTTAAGCACAATGTGTACCGATATTGAACCCCTGAACTTAGGCAATGCATTCCAGTCTACCTCAAATCCAAGAAGAACCACATCAATCAAAATGTATGGCTTTAGTGACAAAAGAGAGGAGTCGGGGGGAGGGTGCGAAGGGGTGGGAGAAATACGGCCGTGTAAATGTCTAGTGGGCCAGGACGGTCAACTTGATGACGTGGAGGAGGACATGTACACAGTCCTAATGCACCCAAACCGCCCCAAAATTTGGGTCAATTTGGGGGGATGTTGTTAGGGACTATTTTTATCCTGACCCCCACGGACATTTGGGGCCACATAAGGGGCCCTCAGGAACTATTTGATTTTAAGGATTTCTATAGGAATTTCGGAGGACTGGAATCCTTGGGATTCTTACCTACATCACTTCTTTTATTATTAGGTTGAATTCGGCATGAATTTTTCCTAAGAGTTGCTTTATACTACATTCCCTAGGAAATTTCACGCCAACTCAAAAATCTTGTAAAAAAATCATTTGGTTTCCTATGATATAATCGAAAACACCAAAATCATTTACAGTTGATATGTACATGATAGTGCAATCCTATGTTTTTCTCTGTTCCTACGTTTTCAGGGCTTCTTAATATTTTTCCGGTATTTAATGGTTAAGGATATTTTTCCTACGTGGGTTGTTTGATTCGTAGAATTGCAATTCATTATTATGTTTCGATAGTATTCAATTGCGTCAAGATTTTGTAGGAAGTTTTACACCCACTCTATCCTCTTTGAAAGATCCTATGTTTTAATGTGACGAAAACAAACAGAACAATCATGTAACATTCGAGTAAACATGACATTACAATTCTTCGTTTTCCTTTCCTATTCCTTATTCAGTGGCTTGTAATTATCAAACACTAAACTTAATATAAGAAGTGTTGACAGATTAAGGTAAGGCAAATGCAATAGTTGCCATAATGGCTCCTCTGCCACTGTGTACAGACCTACAATTATATATACAATACAATCGTAACAATGAGAGGGATTTTGTGCTCCTGAGTTCGAGTGATTCTGTTCTTTTTTAATTGAAAAGGGCATTTTGAAGTTAATTTTTTTACAAATAATGCATATGGATAACACATGTTATCTACATATTTGTATACTTTTGTTAGACTAGCACAAATGCCCGTGCGTTGCAACGGAAGAGAAAGAGTCTGTGTTCGCCCATGCGCAGGACGGTTTCAACTCCTCGTCAACGGGTAACAAAATTGTCTTTGTTACACAGTGATTGAATGTACTTTCTATCATTTTTAATATCTATATATCCATAACAAAGATTGTACTCCCTCCGTTTTTTAATATAAGATGTTTTAGGTGGTACACATGTTGTCTATATACACACTAAAATGAGTGAACATGCACACAAAAATATGTCTACATACATTTGTATGCATGTGCATGTGGACAAAAGCTAAAACATCTTATATTAAAAAACGGAGGGAGTCTATATATCCTGAAATAAAAGCTCAGGATATATAGATATTAAAATAGAGAAAATTAATATTGTGAACTGAATCTCACTTTTTCTTTTTGCTTTGCTTGGAGACGATCAGCATACCCTCTTACGGAAAGGAATGAATGGTTCAGATTAAAATTGTTAGAAGAAAAAACATTATAGGTTTTAAGACACAACTTAATAGATGGGAGAAGGAAGCAACGAAACATGCAGATCAGGCAATTTGATCAAATGTAATAGATAGTGTCATATTGCAATGAAGATATTTTGATTATCTGATGGCACGCAGACTAAGGCACGGCTTAGTGGTGGGGAGGGGCTGATGTCTTCCCACCCATCCGAGTTCAAGTCATCATACTTGCAATTTCGGTGATATTGCACCCCTCTTCTATCAAAATACCGCGGGCCTCCTCCCCGTAGGAAATCATTTTTTAATTATCTGATGGCACAAAAAGGAGAAAATTACTATAAAAACTGAAAAGTGAATTCTGGATCCACACCACTTAGCTAGCATACATTTACGATTTTCTACCTATAAGCGCACATCTTCTGTGATGATGGAACCATGCAAGTAGCGAGTGATGATGAACAGACGAAGCCTGGTCGTCTCCCCTCCCGTTCCCTGTAGCGGTGAGAGGCGATTTTTAGATCTCCCCGTCAGTTCCACCTTCGCACCGCAGATCCGCCGGATCCCTCGCCCTCCGGCGGTCGCTCCGGCGGCGGGAGGGTGGGGGATCCCCGCCTCTCGGTTGTACATAGGGTAGGTTCTTTTGGGGCTCCAGCCGGCGGCGCTGTGGAGGGGTGGGGTCGCCGGTGCTGTTTTTGCTGCAGGCTCGCGTCCTCTCCGGCGGCGGTGCTCGGTGGAGCGCCGTGGTGGCGTGCCTGCTACTCTGGCGGCTGCGGATCGGTGGATCCGCGCCGTGCGTCGATCCTCCGTCAGATCCAGCGCTGCGGTCTCCGTGCTGGCGGGGGATCCGGTGGAGGAGGTGCGAGGTGGCTGCGGTGTGGGGTAGCGGCGTGCAGGAGGTGGATCTGGCCACCTCCGGTGGAGGTGGGGCGGTGCTGGCCCCAGATCCGGCGCGGGTGGAGTTTGGGGTCCGTGGCCCCGGCCGACGGGCGTTCATCGACTATGGATCCAGCTCTGCGGAGCTGGTGCTTGTAGCGGCTCTCAAGCGCCTCCGGGCTAGAAGCTCCTCCGCTCCAGGGTGCAGGTCTCCGGGCTGCTGCGTTCTTCGTCGCCTCCGGTGGTGGAGCTCGTGCTGGCTGGGTTTCCTCGTTGCGGTCGACGGCATGCCACGGCAGTGTTGCCTCTGTATCCTCCTTCTTTTTCCTCGTGTATTTGTCCTTGTTCTTGTTCTTTCGTACTACTTTGGAAAACGCAAAAAAAAGTAGCGAGTGATGAACAAATTAATTTGGGTATAACCAATTTTCAGTATTTATTTGTTTTGTTTGCACAACATAACTGAAAAGTCAATGAACTAAAAACTGTTGAATACAAAAGCAATTTAGCAATTGATTTAATCCGCGAAAACAGTAAGCAATTTATGACTAGAAACTAATCATGCGATCTACTAAAACAGTAGATAAACAGAACAAATCTACACCATATACTACTAGCAAAAATTGTAGTAGTAACTTGAACAGGAAGATCAGGAGATCATACAGTGTGGCAGCAGCGGCAGCGGAAGCAGAAGCGCAAGCGTCACCCATGTCGTCGATGAAGAGGTTGCCGATGTCGGGGAAGAAATCGTCGTTGGGGAAGAACTCGAAGCCAGTAGTCGCGCGAGTGCGCTCCACAAAAAACCTGATCGCCCCTCTCCCGTATAGGATCACAAAAGGCGGGGTTCCGGAGGCCTACTGTCAATTCAACCGGTGCACGCCGGAAGACGGGATGGAGAAAAATTGGAATACGGCGGCGCAAGGTTCTGGAACAAGGACGGCGAGCGACCATGTGTTGCGTATGTTCTGGCGGCTAGGCTTTTCCTCTGCTTATATAGCGCGGGTCGGGTAGGACGTGGGCGCAGCCCACGATTGAGTCGGTAACGTCTCCGTGATTCAAAAGAATCGGAAACGGCGAAACAATTAATGCGTCCGTTAATTATTAATCAATGACTCAATAAATTTTCCCGGACTGCAAAAATATAACTCGGCTCGGCGAGATTCTGCTGAAATATTGGGCCATTTAGCCCATTTAACAATTCTGAAAATCCCTAAGGCCCATGTTGTCATGGCATGTGGTGGGAGTTTAGTCCCATACCGCTAGTTTAGTGAGATGTGCATCAGCTTATATACTGAGACATTCTCCTACTAGTATGAGTTGGTGTGATATATTAGGAGAATGGCTGTGTACCACACGCGCGCTCCTCCTCCTCCGCCGCCCGCCTCATCACGACACGTCACGACGCGCCGCGGGTTGCGGGAATCTCGCCGAGCCGATGTATTCTTTTTGTCACGCAGAAATAAAATGTGAACGGTCATGAAACGTTTTTCCTTAATGGAAATGAATACGAAGTTGAAACGTCTGTCTTAAGTGCTCTTAAGTACGACCGTTTCCAGAATTCATTTGCCTTAACGGAATTGATTGCACGTGTTTCTGTTGGACCTCTCGCCTCCTGCGCTGCGTGTATAAAGGAGAGGTCGCTCCTCTCTTGCGAACACAGAACAGAATCATCTGCTCCACGCGTCGCTGCCATCGTTCCTTTGCTATCGCTGCCATCACTGATCCCATCCCGTCCGCCGCGTACAAGGTCGACGGGAGCGCAGGCCTCCGAAACCCCGCCTCTCCGTTTCCTGTACGGGAGAGGGGCGATTAGGTTTTTGGGGAGCGTCTCCTACGCGACTGCTCGCCAATCTTCGTCCCCTACATCGTCTACTTCCTCTTCGTCCACTACATCTGCGTCGCCTTCATCATCATCATGACCAACGAGGACGCCACTGCTGCTGCGGCCGCCAATGCTGCTGCTGCGGCCGCCGCCGCCCAAGAGACTGCCAACGCTGCTGCTGCCGCTGCCGCCGCAGCCTCCGCTGCTGCCACGGCCAACTGGCCTACTGGAGGGTATAACATGTTTATCCCTCTCCTGTTTATTTCCATGTTTGCAGTACTAGTCATATGCGTAGATGTTTCTACTATTTGTCTAGTACGTAGTTTCATCATGAAGTTTTAGTATGTCATTAGCACTGTGTATGCCATGTTCATGATTTATTCTTGGATTAATTTAATCGAACAATTGCCTATATTCTCAACAGATTCCCACAACCCGCGGCGCGACACGGCGTGTCATGATGAGACGAGCGAGCGGCGGCGGAGGAGGAGGAGTGCGCGGGAGAGAGCCTTCTGTTCTCACAAGCACACCAAGTAGCACAAGACTCCACCTTATAAAGTGGTGCAACTCTCTCCCAACTAGCAACGTGGGACTAAACTTTAGTCCCCAAACCAGGCATATAAATGGGCCATGAGATTTTCGGAATTTAATTGGGCCATGTGCAAAATCTGGGATTTAATTGGGCTATGGACAAAAGCTGGGCAAAAGCCCATAAAATTCCAACAATCTCCCACAAAGTCTCATTGGCACACATCTCATCATTCAGTTCCAAAACATTGTTTTATATACCGGTGCTTAGTGGAGACTGTTAAGTTGAACTTCCACTTAAAAACCTATGCTACACTAGATCACAATTTGGATAGTGGACTATGCCTTGAACTACAAGTTTGCTGCGACCTAGTTTCACACAAATCCTTGACCGATACTGGGCTACCGCAAGGCTTCCCCGCGGTGCGTCATTCTCCAAGACCTTTCATGAGTTTACTAGCGAGCACCCAACCCTCATAGACTAGGACGTTTAATAGTCAGACTCACATAGGTGTATTCCTCAAGAGATGCTCTGCAGGATAACATCTTCGCTTATAAAACTAAGCCGCTTGGAACACATTAAGATAAAAATCAACCTGCCATGCTGATCAGGAGAGTATTGTATCTTCACGGAGTGGGAAAATAATGTAGGGATACTCTCCTCCCGCTAACCAACAGCTTTTCACCCACTTCTAATTCACGGGATCTCCGATCACATAGAGTGGTTTACCACTGTGGACAACTCATACCGTGGGTCTCAAACCCATCTCCTCGATGCACTATCTATCACATTACGTGATAAACCCTTTGTGAAGGGATCTGCCAAATTCTTAGATGTTTGGATATAATCCAACGCAATAACTCCGGAGTTTCTCAATTTTCTGACAGATTTCAATCTCCTCTTCACATGCCTTGATGACTTCAAATTATCCTTAGAACTTTTAATCTTAACTATCACAGTTTGATTATCACAGTTCATAAGGATAGCGGGTATTGGTTTTTCAACCACAGGTAAGTCCATCAAGCTCACGAAGCCACTCTGCTTCAACAGTGGCTGTGTCTAACGCTGTGAGTTCTGCTTCCATAGTTGACCTCGTTAAGATGGTCTGCTTGCAAGACTTCCAGGAAACACGCCACCACCGAGTGTAAACACATAACCACTCGTGGCCTTAATCTCATCAGCATCAGATATCCAATTTGAATCACTATAACCCTCCAGTACCCTCGGATACCGGAGTAGTGAATTCCATAGCTCGCAGTGCCTTTTAAATAACGCATAACTCTCTCAAGAGCATGCCAATGATCATCTCCCGGATTAGAAACAAACCGGCTCAACTTGCTCACAGCAAAAGAGATGTCAGGCCTCGTGGCACAAGCCAAATACATAAGCGAGCCAATAATCTGAGAATATCTCAGCTGATCTCTAGCACTCTGTTGATTCTTTCGAAGCAACACACTAGGATCATATGGTGTCGGAGAAGGCTTGCAGTCGTCATACCCGAAGCGACTCAAGACCTTTTCCACATAGTGAGACTGAAGCAGTGTAATCCCACCATTACCATCTCTCAGCAGCTTGATGTTCAAGATAACATCAGCCACTCCTAGATCCTTCATCTCAAAACAGCGAGATAAGAAATCCTTAACCTCCTTAATCAATTCAAGGTTGGTTCCAAAGATCAGTATGTCATCGACATACAGACAGAGAATAACTCCCTCGCCCCCACCATGGCGATAGTACACACACTTGTCAGATTCGTTTACAATGAAACCTGCAGCAGTTAAAGTTCTTTCAAACTTTTCATGCCATTGCTTAGGAGCTTGCTTAGGCCATATAAAGACTTCAACAACTTGCACACCTTTGCTTCCTGACCAGGTACTACAAAACCATCGGGCTGATCCATGTAAATTTCCTCGTCTAACTCTCCATTTAGGAAAGCTGTCTTAACGTCCATTTGATGAACGAGAAGACCATGCGAGGCAGCCAACGAAAGTAGCACACGAATCGTGGTCAGTCTAGCCACAGGTGAGTAAGTATCAAAGAAGTCTTCACCTTCTTTCTGGGTATAACCCTTGGCCACAAGCCGCGCCTTGTACTTCTCAATAGTACCATCAGGCCTAATTTTTCTTGAACACCCACTTACATCCTACAGGTTTACACCCATAAGGACGATCAGTGACTTCCCAGGTTCCGTTAGCCAAGATGGAATCCATCTCGCTACGGACAGCTTCCTTCCAGTAGTCAGCATCAAGAGATGCATAGGCTTCTGAAATGGTACTGGGTGTGTCATCCACAAGGTACACAATGAAATCATCACCAAAGGACTTTGCAGTCCTCTGTCTCTTGCTCCTAACAGGAACTTCATTGTCATCCTCCACAGGATTATCAGTGTGTTCTATCGAAATGGTAGGATCAGGAATATCAACCAATTCCTGACTAGATGTATTAGGTATCTCCTGATTTGATGAGCTAGGCATATCCTTCATCGGAAAGATTTCCTCAAAGAAAGTCGCATCCTTCGACTCCATAATCGTACCAACGTTAACGTCGGATACCTCAGATTTTACTACCAAAAATCTATAACCAACGCTATGAAAAGCGTAGCCCAGAAGAACACAATCCACGGTTTTTGGTCCAAGCTTGCGCTTCTTGGGAATTGGTATATTGACTTTCGCCAAACAACCCCAAGTACGAAAGTAAGAGAGTCTCGTATTTTTCCTTTCCCATTCCTCAAATGGAGAAAAGTTTTCTTTGTGGGAACTCGGTTTAGGACATGACAAGCTGTCAATAAGCCTCCCCCCACCATGCCTTGGAGAGACCCGAAGTGTCTAACATGGCGTTAACCAAATCAGTTAGAGTTCGGTTCTTTCTTTCAGCCACCCCATTTGACTGAGGCGAGTAGGGAGGCGTCCTCTCATGGATTATACCATGTTCCGCACAAAACGAATCAAACTCATTGGAAAAATACTCTCCACCACGATCAGACCTTAGCCGTTTAATTTTCCGATCAAGTTGGTTCTCTGCTTCAGCTTTATAGATTTTAAAGTAGTTTAAAGCTTCATCTTTTGATTTCAGAAGATACACATAACAATATCTAGTGGAGTCATCAATAAGCGTCATGAAATATTTCTTTCCGCCTTTTGTCAACACGCCATTCATCTCACAGAGATCCGAATGTATAAGTTCCAGTGGTGCCAAGTCTCTTGCCTCAGCAGTCTTATGGGACTTGCGAGGTTGTTTAGCTTGCACACACACTTGACACTTGGAACCTTTGACAGTAGTGAATTTCGGAATTAAATCCAAACTAGCTAGCCGCGTCATGCAACCAAAGTTAATATGACAAAGTCGTGAATGCCAAATATTGGACTCAACCTCATGACAAATATGATTAATAACTTTAGTGCAAAAATCTGACAAAGATAGGCGGAACAAGCCTCCGCACTCATAGCCTTTACCAACAAATTGTCCATACTTAGATATTACAACTTTATTGGACTCGAAAACCAACTTATAACCATCTCGACACAAAAGAGATCCGCTGACGAGATTTTTATTGATGGAGGGCACATGATGCACGTTCTTCAGCCGCACGATCTTCCCCGAAGTAAACTTCAGATCGACCGTGCCAACACCATGAACAAAAGCATGTGACCCGTTCCCCATCAGCACGGAGAAGTCCCTGTGACCTGGTAAGAAGAAAACATGGAGGCATCAGCACAAACATGTACATTGGCACCAGTGTCAATCAACCATTCAGGAGAATGACAAACTGAAAGGATGGTAGGAAATATACCGTACCCAGAATCCTTCATCTCGGTGTCGCCAATGACAACATTGACAGTCTTGCCGTTGTTGTCCAGTCCGCGCAGCTCATGGTGGTTGGGACAGCGAGGTGCCCAGTGAGTTGGATCACCGCAAACATGGCATGATCCCTTCCTCGGCTTGTTGTTGTTCTTCTTGAAGTTGGTAGGCTGTTTTGGCTTGTGCCTATCATCAGACTTGCCTTTGCCCTCAGATTTGCCCTTGTTATATTTGGGCTTGTGGGACTACTGGAAATTCTTCTTCTGTACCACGTGGGCACTAGAACCAGACTCAGCAACTCGAGCACGAGTGTCCTTTGCTCTCGCCTTCTCTTCCACGTCAAGAGACCAATGAGATCCGAAACGAAAAACTCTTGTCTCTTGTGTTTCAGAGCAGTAGCAAAGTTGCTCCATGAAGATGAAGCTTAGCGATAATGCCACCGGCAACAAACTTGTCCGGCAGGTTACACTTAAAATGCTCAAGTTCTTTTGCGAGTGACTATATCTCATGAGCCTGTTGTACAACAGCATGCTCATCAGTCATTTTGTAGTCATAGAATTGCTCCATGACGTACAACTCGCTGCCAGCGTCCGAGGCCCCAAACTTGGCATCGAGCGCATCCCACATATCCTTGCCGTTATCAAACGACATGTACGAGTCTACAATGGAGTCGTCAAGGATACTAAGGATGGCACTCTTGAAAAGAGTATCGAGCCTCTCATATGCCTCCAATTGTTCAGCATTAAGCTCGCCCTCAGGCTTGCCTTTGGTGGCGGCATAGCATTTACTGTTTTGGAACCAGTAAACTGCTCTCATGCGCCACCGTTTGTAAAACACCCCTTTAAATGGAAACAGCTTCGTTGATGCGAGAAAGCCAGGCGATGCAAATTGCCTATAATCAGGTTTTTGGAGTGTTGCATATATAAGCAATTTAGCAATTGATTTAATCCGCGAAAACAGTAAGCAATTTATGACTAGAATAATCAGAATTAAACTAATCATGCGATCTACTAAAACAGTAGATAAAGAGAACAAATCTACACCATATACTACTAGCAGAAATTGTAGTAGTAACTCGAACAGGAAGATCAGGAGATCATACAGTGTGGCAGTAGCGGAAGCAGAAGCGGAAGCGTCACCCATGTCGTCGATGAAAGGCTGCCGATGTCGGGGAAGAAATCGTCGTTGGGGAAGAACTCGAAGCCAGTAGTCGCGCGAGTGCGCTCCCCAAAAACTTGATCGCCTCTCTCCCGTACAGGATCACAAGAGGCAGGGTTCCGGAGGACTACTGTCCCTTCAACCGGTGCACGCCGGAAGACGGGATGGAGAAGACTTGGAATACGGCGGCGCAAGGTTCTAGAACTAGGACGGCGAGCGACCATGTGTTGCCTATGTTCTGGCGGCTAGGGTTTTCCTCTGCTAATATAGCGCGGGTCAGGTAGGACGTGGGCGCAGCCCACGATCGAGTCGGTAACGTCTCCATGATCCAAAAGAATCGGAAATGGCAAAACAATTAACGCTTCCGTTAATTATTAATCAATGACTCAATAAATTTTCCCGGACTGCAAAAATATAACTCGGCGAGATTCCCGCAACCCGCGACGCGCCGCGATGCGGCGTGACGTGACGAGACGAGCGAGCGGCGGCGAAGGAGGAGGAGTGCGCGGGAGAGAGCCTTCTGTTTTCACAAGCACACCAAGTAGCACAACACTCCACCTTATAAAGTGGTGCAACTCTCTCCCAACTAGCAATGTGGGACTAAACTTTAGTCCACAAATCAGCCATATAAATAAGCCATGAGATTTTCGAAATTTAATTGGGCCATGTGCAAAATCTGGGATTTAATTGGGCCATGGACAAAAGCTGGGCAAAAGCCCATAAAATTCCAACAAAAACTTCAGTTTAAAAGGGGATGTTGCATATTATGTGCGAACAATATGCATGAAACCAAATTTCTCTCTTCTTTGTAACACTATTGGCACATTGCCTAGTGTTTAATCAATTCACCTGCCTTGCTATTGCAACCGAGTTCAATGGTAAAATGCATCTGAATTTAAATAACTTCTCATCCGAATTGAACCTGAAAGTAACGATGAGCTGCTGTCATGTCGTGTCACCTTTGCCCAGCAGCTAGCGAGACGCCAACACCCACCCCTCCACTCCCCATTCCTCGCCACAACGGAGCCACTGCTCACGAACTCATCGTGTTCCCCTCTGTCGCTGCGGAATGGCTGTACTTGATAAACCAAAGAAAAGTCCACACACAAATATTACACCTCTGGATCATGAACCAAGCACATTTTTCTTTGTCAGATCTAACAAGCAGAGTAGAAGTAACTGATAACCCACAAGTATAGAGGATCGCAACAGTCTTCGAGGAAGTAAAACCCAAATTTATTGATTCGACACAAGGGGAGACAAAGAATACTTATAAGCCTTAGCAGCGGAGTTGTCAATTCCACCACACTGAGAAAGCACTAGTAACAAACGTGATGTGAAAGCAGCAGTAATATGAGAGCAACAGTAGCAGTAACACAGAAGCAATGGCACCAGAAAATAGTTGCTTGCGTGGAGTTGACGGAAAGCAATGATGATTACAGATGGACCGGGGTTCCCAGCTATCTACACTAGTGGTAACTCTCCAATAACAAGTGTTGGGTGAACAAATTACAGTTGGGCAATTGACAGAATATTGAGCGCATGACAATGCATATATATGACATGATGACTACTATGATATTTAATTGGGCATTACGACAAAATACATAGACCGTTATCCAACAGCGTCTATGACTAATAATCCACCGCCGGGTTGTCATCCGAGTTCCCCGTTGGTATTAAGTTGCAAGCAACGGATAATTGCATTAAGTAAAGTGCGTAATGTAAACAAATACATATGACCGTGGACATAGCATTGTTAGGTTATCCCTAGTGGCAACAGCACATCCGCAACCTTAGAACTTTCTGTCACTGTCCCAGGTTAAATGGAGGCATGAACCCACTATCTAGCATAAATACTCTCTCTTGGAGATACAGGCAACTACTTGATCAAGGTAACCACAAGTACCGGAGAGCATGCAAGATCTTAAATAACATATAAGATAGATTGATAATCAACTTGACATAGTATTCAATATTCATCGGATCCCAACAAACACAACACCGATTACATCATATGGATCTCAATCATGTAAGGCAGCTCATGAGATCATTGTATTGAAGTACATGGGAGAGAGAGTACCAACTAGCTACAGCTAGAACCCGTAGTCCATGGGGGAACTACTCACGGAGCATGATGGAGGCGGTGGCGTCGATGGAGATGGCTCCGGGGGTCAATCCCCGTCCCGGCAGGGTGCCGGAACAGGACCTTCTGACCCCCGAAACGAAGTTTCGTGGCGGCGGAGCACGGAGATGTATTCGGGAGTTTCGTCAATTGTTCTGTGAGTTTTAGGTCAGGGGCAATATATAGTCCAAAGGGCGTCGCGAGGCGGTGCACGAGGAGACGACACCACCCCAGGGCGCCGGAGATTCCTGGCCGCGCCCTGCCCACGTGTGGGGCCCTCGGGCCTCCCCCGGACTTGTCCTTCTGGCCCATGGAGTCTTCTGGTAAAATAGGGGCCTCCGTAAATTTTCGTCCAATTCCGAGAATATTTCCAGACTAGCTTTTCTGGAATACAAAAACAGCAGAAAACAGGAACTGGCACTGTGGCATCTTGTTAATAGGTTAGTCCCAGAAAATGTATAAAATGATATAAAGTAGATGCAAAACATGTAGCAATTGGTATAAAACAAGCATGGAACATCAAAAATTATAGATACGTTTGAGACGTATCAGCATCCCCAAGCTTAGTTCCTACTCGTCCTCGAGTAGGTAAACGATAAAAACAAAATAATTTTTGAGGTGACATGCTACTATCATAATCTTGATCATATAATATTGCAAGGCACATGTAAATGAATGAAGTGATCCAAGTCAATGGTCTATAATTTGCTACCAAATAGATAATGAGTAAACAATGAATCACACAAGCTAAACGTTTTCATGAATAGTACTTTCGAGACAAGCATCAAACAGTTTTGCATAAGTGTTAACTCATAAAGCAATAGTTTCTAATAAAAGGTATTTAATCAACACAAAGGAAGAATTAAGTTTCAGCATTTGCTTCAACTTTCAACATATTTATCTCATGGATATTGTCAACACAAAGTAGTATAACAAGTCCAATACATTGCATATAACGCATGTTGTAACAAAGTTGACACTAGTGTTTGCTTGTGGAAGACAGAAAGAATAGGAAAACTGACTCAACATAAAAGTAAAAGAAAGGCCCTTCGCAGAGGGAAGCAGGGATTAAGTCATGTGCTAGAGCTTTTAGGTTTTTGAAAGCATATAGAGATTGCATAAAATATTTGATACTCCTCCCAACCTTGCTAACACAAGCCATGGCTAACCGAATCCTCGGGTGCCTTCCATCAATCACATACCATGGAGGAGTATCTATTTTTGAGAGGTGTTTGTTAATTGTCAACGAATGGTAGCGGGTGAGAACAGTATTCTACCTGTCAAACGGACTTTTAAGAGCGGCTCCCATGAAGGACGTTATTTCTACCAGCAAGGCAGATCATCCCTCTTTCTCTTTGGTTTACACACATTCAGGTATTTCACTGTTTGTCATTGCTTACTGATGAATCAGGGCAAAAGTGTGAAGAGAATTAATTGGTTAAAGTTGTAATTAATTGGGACTGGGCACCCCGTTGCCAGCTCTTTTTGCAAGTTATTGGATAAGCGGATGTATATGCCACTAGTCCAGGTGTAAAAGTCCATCGACAAATAGAATAAAGAATAACCACACTAATTCCTCATGAGCTAGTAAACATTGACACAAAAAGGGAATAATAACATTTTGAATAATTTAAAGGTAGCACATGAAAAATTTACTTGGAGTGGCAAGGAAATACCACATATAGGTAGTTATGGTGGACACAAATGGCATGGATTTTGGCTCAAGGATTTGGATGCACGAGAAGCATTCCCTCTCAGTACAGAGTTTAGGCTAGCAAGGTTATGTAAGCAAACAAGAATATCAACCCGTACACCAAGTTTTATATGACAAACATATTGCAAACGTTATAAGACTTCATACCGTCTTCCTTGTTAACCAAACCCTGTTATTAGAAAATATCTAGACCTTAGAGATACCACCGATGCAAACCAAATTTTCAACAAGCTTTACGGTAGTTCTTCACTAATAGGCTTAACTCATGTGATGCACAATTTAATCATGATCTACTTGTTAACTCAAAACAATTGACAAGCATCAAGTTATCCAAATTAGTGATCTACAAGATTAAGCAAGTTTTTCCTTATACCAATTACCACATGCAACATTTTCTGAACCAACCAAACACCAATCAATTTATTTCATCAACTCTCCAAACAAATATAAGTGAAGCAAGAGAGTACTTTCTACAAAAGAAAGCTAATAGCTCTGACAAGAGATACATGAAAACAAGAGCTAAAAGCTGAACAGCGCTAGATATGAATACTCAACAAATATAAGTGAAGAATAGGAGTATTCTCATGAAAAAGCGGAGCGTGTCTCTCTCCCAATCAAGAATGCTAGGGTCCAGTCAAGCTTTATTGAAAATAAAAGTGCAATACTGAAAATAAAAGCACACAGACGCTCCAAGAAAAGCACATATGATGTGAAAGAATTAAAATATAGTTTCACTAGAGATGACCTGATAATTTTGCCGATGAAGAAGGGGATGCCTTGGGCATCCCCAAGCTTAGACGCTTGAGTCTTCTTGAAATATGCTGGGGAGATCCATGGGAGCCTCCCCAAGCTTGAGCTCTTCACTCTTCTTCATCCTATTATATCACTCTTCCCTCTTGACCCTTGAAAACTTCCGCCACACCAAACTCAACGTAATTCTCATTAGAGGGGTTAGTACTCAAAAACTTTAATCCACTGGTTCTGTTGTGACACATTGCAAGAACTCAATAAAACATTAGCTACAGCCCTCCACGTCTAGAGAACCTTGCTTAAAGCCCACAAGAGACAATGCAAAAAACAGAGACAGAATCTGTCAAAACAGAACAGCCAGTAAAGATGAATTTTTTCGAGGCACTTACGGGACTCAAATCGAAAAACGTTGAACTAACGAAAGATGCATACATATATCAGGATTACGCACAAAAATTTCAGATTTAATTCACAATCTGGTGATTTTAGGAATTTCGTACAGTGAACAGCAGAAATCTGTTCCTGCGCAGCAATCAAAATTAGCATCATCTTATCATTAGAGACTACTCTTGGCACAACAATGCAAGAAAGTAAAGATACAAAGGAGTTGCTACAGAAGTAAACAACCTCCTTGACTCAATAAAAGAAAAATTGCAGAAAAATAAAATGGGTTGCCTCCCATAAGCGCTTTTCTTTAATGCCTTTTAGCTAGGCTTGATAGTTTTAAAGATGCTCACATAAAAATAGAAAATGAAGCAAAAGGAGCATCAAGAAGCAAATTCGAAACACATTTAAGTCTAACCCACTTCCTATGCATAGGAATCTTGTACACAAATAAATTCATGAAGAACAAAGTGACAAGCATAGGAAGATAAAACAAGAGTAACTTCAGAACTTTCAGCATATAGAGAGGTGCTTTAGTACCATGAAAATTTCTACAACCATATTTTCCTCTCTCATAATAATTTTCAGTAGCATCATGAACAAACTCAACAATATAACTATCACATAAAGCATGCTTTTCATGATCTACAAACACATAATTCTTATCAAGCTCAAAAATAGTGGGATTAAAACTTTCAAACCCACTTTTAACAATTTTATAACAAGATGATTGATCATTCTCAAGAGGTATGGGACTCCTAGATAAAGTCAAGACCTCTCCAATCCCATTTTCATTAGTAGTACAATTAATATTATCAACCAATATAGGACCATCATCTAGAGCTTTATCATAAACATTTTCTAAGCAAACTTTTTTACCATGCATTTCGAATCAGGCACAAATAAAGGATTATCATAAGATTTATCAAAATAGCATGGATTATCATAAATATCAGTAGCATAATCATTTCCACAAGTTTTACTCATAGGGAATATTTCAAGAGAATCCACAGGAACATAACATTCATCCTCCTTTGGTAAGCATGGAGGGCAATCAAATAGTGTAAGAGATAAAGAGTTACTCTCATTAGAAGGTAGGCATGGGTAGCTACTCCATTCTTCCTCCTTTTGTTCATCACTCTCCTCCTCTTTTTCATCCAATGAGCTTTCAGCTTCAGCAGTAGTTTCTTCTTCTACAGGTTCCTGCAAATTGTGAGTGCATTCTTGTGCATTAATGAGTCTCTCTTTATAATCAATGATATAACAATTATTGCTGAAATTTTCTAGGCAATAATCAAGAATAAAAGAGACCGTTTCTTTAAGTTTATTACAAGCAACACAGGTTTCATAATTTTTAGCCATGAAGGAATCTATTTCAGAAGCTCCACAAATGTAACAAATTGTTCTACTTGTTCAGCTCCCAAATGAATATAGTTATTCCAATGATAGTTCATAATTAAAACTTCTTCACTAAAGCCACATTGGAATTTAAGATGTTTAGTATCTTGTTCAGAGCAACAATTTATATCATGGCGTTCCAGCAAAATTTCAGCAATTTGATTTAACTTTTTTAACATGCCTCTCATGATTTTACCCTCTCTTGATTCTCTATACTTTATATATAATTCTTTAGCTTCCATAAACATAGAGGTTCTAGCATGTTCTTCCATAGCAACAGTTTTTTTTAGATTTTCGGTTTTTAAATTTTTATGGATTTTCGGGTATATAAGAAAAATAAAACTAGACAAAAATAAACTAAACAAAAGTAAACTAAACAAAACAAAACAGAAATAAACTAAGCAAAATAAAACTAGACAAAAGTAAACTAGACAAAACAAAATAAAATAAAAACAGAGAGAGAGGTGGAGAGTACTCCCCAGGTGAACTTATGAGTAGAGCTATGCTCCCCGGCAACGGCGCCAGAAAATAGTTGATACTATTTTCGTTAGCGTCTTGACGGAGCTTATTTGAGGATGAAGATTTGTAGTCCCCGGCAACGGCGCCAGAAAATAGTCTTGATAACCCACAAGTATAGGGGATCGCAACAGTCTTCGAGGGAAGTAAAACCCAAATTTATTGATTCGACACAAGGGGAGACAAAGAATACTTATAAGCCTTAGCAGCGGAGTTGTCAATTCACCACACCTGAGAAAGCACTAGTAACAGTGATGTGAAAGCAGCAGTAATATGAGAGCAACAGTAACAGTAACACAGACAATGGCACCAGAAAATAGTTGCTTGCGTGGAGTTGACGGAAAGCAATGATGATGACAGATGGACCGGGGTTCCCAGCTATCTACACTAGTGGTAACTCTCCAATAACAAGTGTTGGGTGAACAAATTACAGTTGGGCAATTGACAGAATATTGAGCGCATGACAATGCATATATATGACATGATGACTACTATGATATTTAATTGGGCATTACGACAAAATACATAGACCGTTATCCAACAGCGTCTATGACTAATAATCCACCGCCGGGTTGTCATCCGAGTTCCCCGTTGGTATTAAGTTGCAAGCAACGGATAATTGCATTAAGTAAAGTGCGTAATGTAAACAAATACATATGACCGTGGACATAGCATTGTTAGGTTATCCCTAGTGGCAACAGCACATCCGCAACCTTAGAACTTTCTGTCACTGTCCCAGGTTAAATGGAGGCATGAACCCACTATCTAGCATAAATACTCTCTCTTGGAGATACAGGCAACTACTTGATCAAGGTAACCACAAGTACCGGAGAGCATGCAAGATCTTAAATAACATATAAGATAGATTGATAATCAACTTGACATAGTATTCAATATTCATCGGATCCCAACAAACACAACACCGATTACATCATATGGATCTCAATCATGTAAGGCAGCTCATGAGATCATTGTATTGAAGTACATGGGAGAGAGAGTACCAACTAGCTACAGCTAGAACCCGTAGTCCATGGGGAACTACTCACGGAGCATGATGGAGGCGGTGGCGTCGATGGAGATGGCTCCGGGGGTCAATCCCCGTCCCGGCAGGGTGCCGGAACAGGACCTTCTGACCCCCGAAACGAAGTTTCGTGGCGGCGGAGCACGGAGATGTATTCGGGAGTTTCGTCAATTGTTCTGTGAGTTTTAGGTCAGGGGCAATATATAGTCCAAAGGGCGTCGCGAGGCGGTGACGAGGAGACGACACCACCCTAGGGCGCCGGAAGGCCCCGCGCCCTGCCCACGTGTGGGGCCCTCGGGCCTCCCCCGGACTTGTCCTTCTGGCCCATGGAGTCTTCTGGTAAAATAGGGGCCTCCGTAAATTTTCGTCCAATTCCGAGAATATTTCCAGACTAGCTTTTCTGGAATACAAAAACAGCAGAAAACAGGAACTGGCACTGTGGCATCTTGTTAATAGGTTAGTCACAGAAAATGTATAAAAATGACATGAAGTGTATACAAAACATGTAGCAATTGGTATAAAATAAGCATGGAACATCAAAAATTATAGATACGTTTGAGATGTATCAGTAACTGCCACTTCTCTTGTCACTATATCTGGCCATGCCTCGGGCCGGGCCGGCTTCGGGCCTGGCCCGACCAAAAAGCCCGAAATCTCGCCGGGCCGTAGGGCCGTGGGGCCAGTCTTCTTCCTAAAACAACGAAAACACAAAGCCCAGGCCCGGCCCATCGCAGTCGTCGGGTCTAGCCCGAGATTTTCGGGCCGGGCCTCGGGCCGTGCTTCGGACCGTGCTTCCAATGGCCAGGACTACTTGTCACCTAGTATATTAGGAAGTATGAGCAAATATAAGCTTGGATCACCAACACCAAGTTAGGCCCGACGACTGCAAATTTTCATGACCAGGTCCACAGCTTATTCTCGGAGCATACAAATTTTCGGTACCTGTCTTGATCGATATGCAATCGTCTCCGGTTTTGATATTGCAATCCATCAGTTGAATATCCTTGGTGCGAATAATGTGGATTCCGTCATTCTCTGGGCTGTAGCTAGGCGCCCTTATTGTGATGTGGTTCAGAAATACTTCTTTGCAATCTTGGACCGAGATGTGGATCTGCTAGCTGTTCAGCAGCTTAATATCTTCCACCTTCAGCTGATTGCACTTGCTAAACAACAACGCAATTGGAGCAAATGTGCATTTCAGCTTCTTGTCCACTCGGCAAGAATTTTTCCACCACATCTCGCCGTTTCCGTCTATGGTCCTGCCACCGGTCAGGGTTAGGCTGTCAACATTGTCAAATACGATCCACCTCGGGAATTTCTCTGCTGGCCAGCTAGATCTCACGGGAGTTACCAATTTTCCTTTGAGCCTGAAACGTAACGCTAGAGTTGCATTTACCTGAGAACGTGATGTGCTTGACGAGATACGTCTTCTCCTTTGGAACTAGAAGGGTGGCCGACTGAGACGAAGAGCAAGCCGCAATCCACGCTTTCTGAAACAACCGACGTGTCATCTTGCTTGCTGTCACCGACAGCTCCGTAGCTTGCCACGTCGACCTCGACGACATCCGAAGGTTCGCTCTGCTCTCCGAGTTTACGGGCTGCTCCGTGCCTACGAACAGTGACCTCGATCCTTTGGTTATGCTCGCTCCTCTGCCTTAACAGGCGGCGAACAGAGAAGTTGGTATGACCGTGGGCGTGAGCACCGGCCGGCTGCAAGAGGAGCAACAGTACGCTGATGAGAAGTGCTGCTAGCACCAAGAGGGCACGGGAGGCCATGTCGGCTTGTGCTCGTGCACCAAGGTTTAGACGATCCTTATGATTCCGTGGTATCTCGTTAGCTGTGATTTGAGAAACAAGGTTCGTGGATTGCCTGCAGTTTTATACCGGAGGAGGTGCATGTGTAGTCGGAGTACCCATCCTATCCTATTCGGTCAAGCAGTGTATGTACGTATGGACTCTGAGTCCGACTCAGAATTAACGAGGTCATGTTCGTATTCGATCAGATCATGTGCTGTGCATGTCCGTATTCGACTGGAAGGCCAACGATTCGCTTGTCTCGCGGGATCATTACTTACTGTAGTAGGCAGGGGCGGAGCCAGGATTGGACCATAGGGGCGAATTAGACGATGAGTACAACACCTTCTAAAACATTTTCCCCCAACTAATATAAATGTAGATCTGCGCCCAAAATTTCTATCGAACAAGTATATATTCTTATGGATGTTGAACTTTGTAACTATTTTTCTTCCTAATATATACAATCGAATTGCTATTTCAGCCTTACAATTATCGCCAAAAAAATTTATACCGAAGCAATCGGTTCAAAAATTAGTTATTAACTAGTAGTACATCTAATCTAACCGAGTCTAGTGTAAAATCTAGTTTCAGTATAATAGTATAAATCCCCAATTGATCTCACAAAATACTCCAGCTAGTAGTTTGTATAATTCAGCTGGTAAATTAATACATCTATATATAGTAATACAGTAGAGCATTAGACGTACTGCCCTGTGGTGAGACTGCCGAGGTGGAAATTTTGAGATTCGGCTGATCGGATCGGCTGTTCGTAGATTTGTACAAGCGCGGGGCTGCGCCTTGGCCAGTCAAGGCACTCGCTGGACCAACGGCGATGTTCCATAGGTGTTTTGCCGGATGAATTGAAGCCCTACTGCCCTAACATGTGCGGCGACCTCGATCTGGGAATCTAGGATGTAGTTGAACGGCAGAACAGAACGGATGGGAAATCAGCGAATGAATCAATGATGAGTGTTGATGGTAATGAATCGATTGGCCAATTTCTTAAAACGTGTAGACTGCAGACATATCATGTGGCCTTGGGCTTGTAGTTTTCAGGTTTGGGCCGTGCAACACGCTAGGTACATCCCCTACTCCGTAACTCTGTGTGTGCGCTAATGGCCAGAGGATTAATCAGGTTTGCACATCAAATTAGTAGTAGTGCATGCTACAGATTGTTAAGGGGGGCCGATGGTTTGGGGGGGGGGGGGGGGGGGGGGGGGGGGACCCTGGGGGGGGCCCCCGTCTCCGCCCCTGGTAGTAGGATCGCTCGCCCAAAACTTGATCGATCAACTCCTATCCTTCTTTCTTTTTTTCTCGCTCACACCTCCTGCGGCCTGCGGGCTACGCTATTAGCAGTACTATTTTCGCAAAAAAAACGCACCTACTATTATAATCGTACAGCTCCAAGCTTAATCAAGGCAGCTCATTTTCATGTAGCCTTAATTACTAAAGTCATTACTAAAGGCGACTCGGGAGGAACCCTAACCCACCGCCGCTAGGGCTCCCCCGCCCCTTTCCACGCATCCGCCACGGAGGGGGCGCCGGCAAAGCCACGCACGCCCCCGAGGAAGGTGGTGTGGGGAGTTTTTTTTTCCTTTCGTGCCTCTCCCGTGCGCGGGTTCAGATGACGATGCGAGATGGCGGCGATGATGAAGATGGACGCGGGTGCGGGATGGCGGTGTTCGGAGCGGGACGTCAAAGCTGCAGGGATGATTTTTCCTTATGTCTCAATCGACGTGCTCCACCGTGCGATCTCACTTTAGATATCCGTGCAGAAATGTAATAGCCCATGGTAAAAATAGACATGATGACGATATAGACCAGTAGAACCATGGTATGGTTGTGTCTGTAACTCGTACATAGATTAATATAGAATATGGCACTCACTTTGTTTTTTATTATATGCCACTAAGCACAGATTTTGGTTTTTATTTTTATTTTTCCTTGTTTATATTGTTCCTTTTTTACGCATTTATTTAATTTATTCCAATTTATGTATACTTTTATGTGTTCCTATTTTTATCATTTTCATACTTGTACCTTTTGAGAAATCTAGAACTTCAACATCGATATAAATGCAACTAGTGTTTTTATTTATTTTTTCATTTTTCAGGTTATCTCTATATTTGTTGCGCTTTTTTGCCAAAACCATCGTTCCATTATTTAAACAGAGGTGCGACGAAAAGGACGGGCGACAATAAATCGACGGGACAAAGGAAATAAACACTCATTCCTTCATTATGCATGAACCGCTTTTTTACTTACGTGTGGCACATGTGGGTAATTTTTTACAACCTGGGGAGCAAATCAGGTGACCTACCAAACCAAACCGCGAAAGCCTTAGGACTTTTATTATTAGGTATAGGTATAGACAATACATTATATAATAGTCTAGAGAAAAATCACAAAATCAGGGCTGTGAAAAAATAAAAAGAACTTATGTTACTTGCTAAATCTGTCTTTTTTGTGCAGATCACGTATGAAAGATATTTCGCCGCCAATTTGGAAGGTTACTTGCATGTTTTTTGTCACAATTTTTGAGACGCAAACATAAACTTCTTGATTTTTATAAAATTACAAGATCGCTGGAATAACTCGGGAGGCAAACTCACTTTACGCGCAAACATTATAATTGCAACCGGCAAAATTTAGTTGGATGGAGAAAACCGTGTGGCAACCTTCCAGGCGAAGGAAGCATCCGGACTTTGCATTGACGCAAGTAAACGGAGACCACCACCGTCATCTGCGTCGCTACATAAACCTGATCGTTAACCCAAACCTCTCTTCCAGACCAAACGGAGCAATCACGACCTCGACCCTCTCCCCCTAGTACACTCCGTTCCTCCCCCTCCCTCCAGCGAAGGCACCGGATGGCGGCGTCACCCACCGCCGGCAGCGGCGTCGCGACCATCCTCGCCGCCGGCGACAGGGATTTTCTCGTCCGCAACTCCGGCGAGCAGGTCAGCCCCTTTCCTCCCTCCCTCCCCCACTCATGCCTCTACGATTTCGCGATTAGTCCCCTCTCTTTCGCTAGATGCTGGCTGCGTGTGCGCTTGTGTAGCATCTATCTTGTTTATTTCGTTTGAATTGGTGAATCTAGAGTTCGAGCTGAATTTATCAACGGCTAGCGCAAATAAGATGAGATGGGTGTCTCTTTCCTCACGAAGGATACTGGTATAGAATTAATGTTGGAGTGACGATTTGGCAAGGTGAATTGATTATATCTGTGCTGGCATCTGTCAATCGGTGGTGTATGGATGGCTTGTTCTAACTTGAAAGAAATTGCTGCACTATGGTCAACTTTTTACGGTTGGACTGTTATAATTTCTGTTTCTTCAGAACTCGTCTCTGTACTTTTTTAATTTCAATCCAGACTACAAAGTCTGGCGAAAATTTAATTCTCTATCTGTCCCAAAAATATAAGGCGTATTTTGATTCTTAAGGCGCTGTGACCAACAATTGCTAGATTAATATAGGTATGTGGTTTATGTGATGTGGAATCACAACCATAAGTAGGTAATTTTTAATACAAGTCTAATGGAATTAATTTGTGTCACATAAACCACATATTTGCAAAGCAATTTCTGGTGAAAGCTTTTTCTGAGCGAAACAAAATGCGCCTTACATTTTGGGATGCAAGTTTCTTGTATGGATAAAAGCTTAGTGTAAAGTAATGATATGTCTTCCAGGAATAGTATAGTTCAATCTTCTCTTGTGCTGTTAGTGATGTTACCAATCTTGTGGCCATAACTCCAGTATACATGCATATGAAAAGGTTACCTCGGAAGTGGATGAAAATGGGATACTTTTTTTAACGTTCATGCATATTACTATATTAGAAGTTAAATCATTAGAGAGTGTGCATCAGACTCTGTAAATTTATGTAAACAAGAGCAGAGAACAGCGACAGTCACATGATTTGAATGAAAACATATGTAACCAACTGAATCTGAACTGCTCTGCACCTGTTTCTTTTGTCATCCTTCAGGTGAAGATCAGCAGCATTGAGGGAGGCACTGTGGCCCTCTACTTCTCAGCCTCATGGTGCCCGCCATGCAGGCGGTTCACGCCAAAGCTTATTGAAGCATACAAAGAACTTGCCTCACATCGCAAGACCTTTGAGGTGGTATTTGTTTCAGGCGATCGGGACGAGGAAGCATTCAATGCCTATTTTGCAAAGATGCCGTGGTTGGCAGTCCCTTTTTCTGACTCTGAAGGCCGTACATGCCTCGATGAGAAGTTTGAGGTCAGCGGCATTCCACACCTTGTTCTTCTTGATGCAAAAACCGGTGAAGTTCTTACTGGAGATGGAGTCGAGATTGTGAGTGAATATGGCATAGAAGCTTATCCTTTTACACCCGAGAGGATCAGTGAACTGAAAGAACAAGAAAAGGCAGCTAAGGATAATCAAACTATTCATACTGTGCTTGGTACACCGGATCGCGACTACTTAATTTCAAACAAGGGGGACAAGGTAACTGATTGACACAGTTCTTTATCGTCTATTCATGATTTTACAGATCCAGACATTCTTATCTGCTATGTCGACATTAATTGTACACAGGTACCCATCTCTGATCTTGAGGGGAAGTATGTTGGTTTGTGCTTTGTAGTGAGCGGATATGGTCCAATTGAAGAATTTACCACAGTGCTTGCCAAGATATATGAGAAGCTCAAAGAAGTGGGGGAGAAGTTTGAAGTTATAGCTGTATCGCTGGACAGTGATGAGGCATCATTCAATGAGAGTTTCTCTAGCATGCCTTGGCTCGCCATTCCTCAGGGTGACAAGAAGTGTAAGAAGCTGGTCAGTTACTTTGAGCTTAGTGATCTTCCTACACTTGTGCTGATTGGTCCTGATGGGAAGACACTGAACAGCAATATTGCGGACATAATTGACGAGCATGGTATGGATGCATGGGAGGGGTTCCCCTTCAATGCAGAGAAGTTGGTAATTCTCGCTGAGAAGGCAAAGGCTAAAGCAGCGTCACAGACGTTGGAGTCCCTTCTGGTCCTGGTGATTTAGACTTCGTCATCGGGAAAGATGGAGCAAAGGTATGTCTTGTGCATGCTTTATTTCGTAGATTAGAATCCCTTTTGGTTGGCCAGAATGGATCAGGCCTATTTCTGTTCGAAGTAAGATACGGCAAATTATGCTTGGTATCTTAGAAGATAGCATTGGAGTAGATCAACCATGTCGATCTGAATGTTGACGTAGCAAAGTTTTAAAGAGGAGAAATATCTGAATTTTTTTAGTTGAATTTGTGATTAACATTTTTCATCTTTCTATTTTCCTTCGAATCTTATTTATGTTAAAAGCTGTTAAACATACAGGTGGAAATTTAGACACATTATCATGTTCACAAAGATCCTACATATTCTTATTAGTACTACTAACTTCAGTACAGAATTTTGAAAGTTTCTCGCACAGCCCTTTCTATTTATTCATATCAGTTTGGCCAAAAAAAAAAAAATCAACAAATCATAGGTACTTTTAGACCAAAAGAAAGAGAAAAATCATAGATGTACCACATGCCATAACATGCGTTCTAGGTGAACCATACAAAAAGACAAATTTGAAGGACTAGCATAGGAACTATATGCACAAACTAGAATGGAAAATCTATATTGTTAGGGCCAGGAACAAAGGAAAATGAAAATGAGATGTGAACTGTTGTTCAGCCTTTTCCAATTTACGCTACTGATAAGAGACATTTATACTGGCTATGAGCATATGGTAATTATTTCACTTGTCCTTGCAAATTGTTCTGAATGTTTAGCTGAGAGATGTCATGCAAAAAAAACTGCACTTGTGATGTGTTATCTAAGTTTGTGATGTGTATGAGAGGATTAAATATACTTTATACTATATTTTGCCAGGTTCCTGTATCAGAACTTGCTGGGAAGACTGTCCTCCTTTACTTTTCAGCTCAATGGTGTGGACCATGCATAGCCTTCCTGCCGACACTTGTGGATGTATACAACAAGATTAAGGAGAAGAACAGTGATTTTGAGATCGTCTTCATCTCTAGCGACAGAGACCAGAGCTCCTTCAGTGACTTCTTCTCTGGCATGCCATGGCTCGCCCTTCCCTTGGGAGATGAAAGGAAGGCACACTTGTCAAAGAAGTTCAAAATCCGTGGGATCCCTTCTCTTGTCGCCATTGGTCCCACTGGGAAGACGGTCAACAGAGACGCAAAAGGTCCAATAGCAGTCCACGGTGCCGACGCATTTCCATTCACCGAGGAGAGGATTGAAGAGCTGGAGAAGAACGTCGATGAGATGGCAAAGGGGTGGCCTGAGAAGCTGATGCATGAGCTGCATGAGCATGAGCTTGTGCTAAAGCGCCGTTCCAGACCATATGGCTGTGCCGGATGCGACGAGATGGGCACCTCTTGGTCCTACAACTGCGCGGAATGCGACTTCGATCTGCACGCTTCGTGTGCGCTGGGTGAGGAAAAGAAGGGGGAGGAGAAGGGGCAGGATGCTGCCCAGCTGGATACGTATGCGAAGGAGACGTCTGCAGAAAGGCCTAGCGTTGTTTTCCGTGGCAGTTGAAGTGTGTCTGAATCATGTGCTGTGTGGTGTGGAGTAAATCCTGCATCCGATGGTTTTGCTTGGGAGGTATTTATCTTGGTGACATTCCTGTGCAAACCCGTCCAAGTATGATTTCAGAGTTTTGAATGAAATTGCTTGATATGTCTCAGTATTGTCAGCAGAGACTGGTCGTTATGAACTTATGATCCGTTCATACAATATTTTACATTGCTTTTTATTGAAAACTCTACATGTCTACGCGCCCGTCGCTGGCATCGTGCATGACATCACGCGCAGACACTAGCGAGAGTAATGTTTTTTGTGAGTTAAATACATGGGGCACCCATAAACTTGTAATGGATGTACAAATGCACCCCCCCCCCCCCCCCCCCCCCCACCCCCCCAATAAACTTGTAAAATGGGGTGGAGTGGCCCTTAAACTTGTTTACGGTGTAAAAAAAAGAAGATTAGTCCAAATTTGCACAATCAGCTGCCACATCGGAGAGATTAGGCCTGTAAATTTGTAAACAAAAAAGTGTCTCGATAAAATTTGTCTTTTGGCTTAGGGTACCTTTGACTGGAAGAAATTTGCCAGCGTTTTTAGGTTGTCGAGCTCTCGGCAATTCAGAATAAAAACGAATCTGAAATATAATCTAAAAAGATTCATGCTAAACCTTTTGACAAATTCTTCTTGCCAAACATAGCCTATACCAAAAGACAAATTTTTATCGAGATTTAGTTGTTTTTCTCTTCTGCAAAATTATAGGCTCCAACGCTCAAGATGGCAGCTGATTGTGCATATTCTGACTATGCCTTTTACACCGTAATACAAGATTACGGGTTACCCACCCTACTTTGCAATTTATGGTGGTATTTGCACATTTAGAACAAGTTTATGAGTGTGCCATGTATTTAATACCTCCGTCCAAAAATAAGTGTTTCAAGTTTGGCAAAAAGTGGATGTATCTATACATGAAACGTGTCTCATGTTTGGCAAAAAGTGGATGTATCTATACATGAAACATGTCTAGATACTCCATTTTTTAACAAACTTGACACTTATTTTTGGACGGAGAGAGTATTAAAATAAAAGAGAAGAGGTTAATACGCCATCCTCGTCATACCATGCCATCTCGGTCACGCCTCACGCGCATAGTATTAGCAGCATATGCCCCCACATATTCCCCCCAAATCCCTTTCTTTGCTCGATCCCTGCTCTAACACCCAACTCAGTTCATCTTGCTTTGCCTGCCTATATTACTCTGCGCCTCACCGATCGATGATATGGCTTCACTAATTATCCCTGCGTAGCCAGCTTAGGCAGCGAAGCACAGCAGTTACAGACGCATTGCCTACATAGGCGACGATGAAGTTCGGTAAGCGGCTGAAGAAGCAGATCGAGGAGAGCCTGCCGGAGTGGCGTGGCCAGTTCCTGAGCTACAAGGAGCTCAAGCGCCGCGTCAACGCCGTTCCCTCTCCGTCCCTCGCCGCCGCTGCCACCGCCGAGGCCGAGTTCCTCGCCTCCTCGACGCCGAGGTTGACAAGTTCAACGCCTTCTTCCTCGAGCAGGAGGAGGAGTTCATCATCAGGCAGAGGGTACGCGTTCGTCGCACCGGCACAACTAACAGAGCTGCTCCGCGTGATGCAAAGTGCAAACCTCTCATTGTTGTTTCCCGTGGACGCAGGAGCTACAAGAGAGGATCGAGATGGCGGCCGAGGCAAAGGCGCCGGCGACGGAAATCGCCCGCCTGCGGAGGGAGGTCGTCGACTTCCACGGCGAGATGGTGCTGCTCCTCAACTACAGCAGCATCAACTACACGGGCCTGGCCAAGATCCTCAAGAAGTACGACAAGCGCACCGGCGGCGTGCTCCGGCTGCCGGTCATCGCCAACGTGCTGCAGCAGCCCTTCTTCACGACGGAGCTCATCTCCAAGCTCGTCAAGGACTGCGAGGCCATGATGGAGGCCGTCTTCCCGCTCCCGCCGCAGCAGCTGGTGGAGCGCAAGGCGCTCGCCGTCGCAGAGCAGAGCATCTTCCGCAACACGTTGCCGCGCTGCTCACCATGCAGGAGGTGCGCAGCGGCAGCTCCACCTACGGCCACTTCTCCATGCGCCCATGACCCCACTGCCCGACTCCGACTGGCTGCTCCAGTCCTTCCAGCCGCCGTCGCCATCGATCCCCACGTAGTCACGAGTTGACGACATGCACATAATTAAAGCAATGTTTAAAATCCTTTGAAAAAAAAAGGAAATGCTCAAAAGAGCATGCAAATGTGTAATTACCTGCCTATCTGCATCTTCTTCTTCTTTTTCTTCCATTTTCTCTCTTAATTAAGTTTAATCTCTCCCATCTAGCTAGTAGGATTTTTTTTTTTGCATGATCTAGCTAGTAGGACTAAATAATGTAAGTATGTACTGTGTGAGATCCACACCCATTATGTGTAATCGGCCGTATGTAACTATTTTTATTCTCTTCATTTGCCATTCTTCTTTACCGAAGTAAACACTGTACTATCTCCTCGATCCAAAATGTAAAGTCCTTCAGCATTTTTATCTTTCAAACATTGACCATCTATAAGAACAAAAATACTAGTATCTGAAATATCAAAAAAAAAAAATTGCGGGGAAAAGACGTGATATTAAGCTCCATTCTTACAGAAAGACGCAGAAACAAATGAAAAATTACAACGACGTCCTCTGGATCCGATGTCGATGACGAGCACGATGCCGCCGGTGGCGCGCCGCCGCCGCCATACCTCTTGATGGCTTGGATCAGGTACAGGCACTCCGCGGACGGGAAATATCAGATTAATATTACTAGATTTAACATGAAATAACTTCTATAATCTATGTCCTCTCAGGTGTGACGATATGTTAGCACATAAATAAATAGTCAATGTATCTTTCTTTTTAGAGAGAGTCGAAGTTTCTTAAGGACAGTTTAACGTCGTAAGAACCTTTACACTATCCTCTACATATAGACACCAGAGAATAAAGGGACATGTACATAAAATTGATGTGCCAATCTACAATCGCGAACGTAGTAGTACTATATAGTGAGTGCCCGGTGGCATATATCATTGAACCTCATGTGACAGAATTTGACTGCAAGGTTTATGCAGAGGATCGTTAGTAGATCGTGATTGGTACAATTTAGCCCTGGGATCGACCCGACAAGCAAAAGTACCGTATGTTTCGGTATGCAGAAACCATACTATTATTAGAAGATAAAATTGAGATGTGGCTCCTCATGAGTCAAAAGCTATCAAGAAGAAGAAAATGACACACTGAGACGATGATAGGCACCGTGATGACGACGAACCAATCTCACAAATGTGTAGTGTTAAAGTGGTTATACTATTTCAGATAAGTCAACTCATCATTCAGAACTCTTTCAGCTCGGCAACTATATGCTAATGGTTGATGACAAATGCGACAACTAATGCAGTGCAACTTACATGAATAAAATTTGGTGCCAAATTGCAAGCAAGGAAGATGATTCTTTCAGCCAAGCGAATATACCGCAGTGAGCAGCAGGAGTTGTGGGCTACTACAAAGTACACGTGACATCAAGGTTGACGTTGAAGAACTGGTTATCATTTTTCAAGGTGCCATCAGTCTCCCACTCATAACCATTCAGGACTATTCAGATCACAAATCAATTCGTTTGTTCGCCTTATTGTTTGGAAGATGACAAGAATATTCTTCACAAGGATATCGCCAGCAGGCAGGTGACTGGACTGGATGGGCAAGTGGCTGCTCTAGATAATGAACAACGGATATTCCTTCCAAAATGCCGAATTCTTATATAGCATTGAATGGAGAACCGAGTCCGTAAAATGTCATTGCAGAGTTCCATATGGAGAAAAGGTTTGATATGATAGCTCTGACTAAACAAATGCCGGACTCATCCTGTCGGTTGTCGATTTACAGAGATGGCTAACTGAATGGCTTTTGATGATCACACAAGTCACCTTGTTAAAACGTTAGATGAACTATCGTATGTAGCTACTTGTTTCCGTTTCATCAGATAGGCAGCACTTCTGCAATCTCACTGTCAGCTTTCACCCAGTGAAAAGGTTGAAAAAGGTACACGGCCTATGTCACCAAACATCGACGTAGCATATCCCTGTTCTTATTCCGATATGCTAATCTTTCTGCCGCACCTAGACAAATGTAAGCATGGGCGGTAGGGCAATACATTAATGCAGAGTGTCTCCATCTTATCGTAATCTTGCTTTTAGGCAAAGCTAGCAGCAAACGACATCGGACAGATGCGGCGACGTAGAGTATTGAAACAGGCTAATCTTGTTCCACTAGCGTACATGGTGAACAATGCGTAACGGCCATTTGGGAAAAAAAAGGAACTTCTCTACTACTAGATTCCAAAGTGAGTGATTTTTCTTACGGGAAACAGTAGAAAAATGTTGCACCGCAGTTTTTCTAATTTCGCATGTGTAAAATGGGGAAACAACAGAAGAAAATGCTATATCTACTGATAAAGATTACAAAGTTCTATTTTTAGCCCTTTGTCCAAGTATGGACATTTCATATTCGGTCCCGGAAAAAGTGGATCAACCACGTATTGTCTGTCCGAGGCATCATAGCACGTCGTCGGGCAATGCCTGTGTGGTTGTTGATGACGACGGTGGCGAGGTTTTGGGTGGTTCATTCTGCACCGGCTAGCATGCAGTGACGACAACGCAAGAAGAAGATGACAATGAGAAGCGAGGCTCAGCAGCGGCGATGAAGCAAGGCTTGAAACACGGCGCGATTGAGGCTAAGCAAGGCATTTTAGGCCATGCATGAAACTCTAATTGGGTAGCAGCACTAGGTAAAATCGGAAGCGCTGGTTCTTCGAGAAAGAGCTCCTGTTGGAAAATTAGGCAATAATTTCATGATTAATTCTAGAATATTAAACATGACAACAACAGCTACTAACATGTTAAATACGAGCACACTAGATGTATTAATCAATATGAACAGCAGCAACAGTAACATATACGCCAACATATCCATAGAAAGAACGCAGTTCGGAATATGTTGCATGTATCGAACGTTTGTAGTGGAAGCAGTAGTCGATGCAGACAGGCTCGCCGTGGCGAGAGAAGCGGTGATGTTGTTGACGATGACGTTGGTGAAGACGGGTCGGAGTAGACGACGCTTGAGACAGCAGTAGGCAGGACCGCCGGACTTGTTCGAAAGACGACCCGTGGTGGAAGCGGCGAGCAGTCGCGCGAGGCGCTTCCCAAAAACCTAATTCACCCTCTCCCGTGCAGGATCACAAATGCGACTGGTTCCGGAGAGCTGCTCTCCCAAATGCCAGTGCACGCCGGTGCTCGGGGTGGAGTAGACTACAATGACGGTGCAAGGCACGAGATTGACAAAACCTAGATTGGTTTGGGGTGTGACGGCGCACGTAGTGCACGGCAATATATAGTGCTGCTCAGGAAACCCTAACGGGTACCACGTGGACTGACCACGTCGCACACATTTGAGTCGGATACAGAAGCCCACGATCCGGGAGCGACCCGAACTGGCAAAACTGTACACGTACGCTGCCCGAACAACAAAAATATAGGCGTCGGCTCGGCTCATTCCCGCAACCCGTGTCGTGTCGTGACGAGATGAGCGAGAAGCGGCGGAGGAGGAGGAGTGCGCGAGAGAGAGCCTTCGATTCTCACAAGCACACCAAGTAGCACAACACTCCACCTTATAAGGTGGTGCAACCCAACTAGCAATGTGGGACTAAACTTTAGCATCTCCACAAACTGCCATGCACATAGGCCATTTGAGATTTTAGAAATTACTTATTTGGGCTGCCCACAAATGGGACCAAATTCTAACAATCCTCCACCAGATCTCAAGTTCCCATTTAAAGATTTTGCCAAATCTCGTTTCTTGTTTATATAGCAGTGTTTCAGCGGAGACTGTTAAGTTGAACTTCCGTCTAGAGTTTTAAGCTACAAATATACCAGCAACTTGAACAATGGACGAACCTTGAATTGCAAGTTTGGTGCCAATAGACTTCACTCAAAGTCATAACCAGTACGTGGCTGCCAGTAGCCTACCCCGCGGGTGGAGTATATGCGTCATACTCCCTGGTCTCTTCATGAACTTACTAGAGATCACCCAAATCTCATAGACTGTGACGTTTAACAGTCGGACTCATATAGATTAAACGTCATTATGGTGGCGAGTGTCCAACTGCTTTAGATACAACTTCTGTTGGCTACGAATAGCCAACAGAACGTCATTTTGACCTTTGCCACGAATAGCCAATATAAACACATTAAGGCATATTGCCAACCTGCCTTACAGAATTTGGGAATTATACATCTTCACACGGAGAGGGTTAAATAAAACTCTCCTATGTTAAACCACTAGCTTGTTTTTCCCAGGTCCTAATTCACGGTATCTCCGATCACATATGTTGGGTTACCACTATGGTGTAACACTCAGGGGTCTCAGACCCATCTCCCTCGATGCACTATCTATCACATTACGTGATAGTCCCTTCGTAAAGGGATGTGCCAGATTTTTGTCTGTTTGAATATACGAAACAATTATTACTCCGGAGTTTCTCATTTTCCTGACAGATTTCAAATGTCTTTAACATGTCTTGATGATTTCGCATTATCCTTAGCACTGTTCACTTTCATGATAACCGTTTGGTTGCCACAGTTCATAAGGATGGCCAGTAATGGTTTCTCAACCATCGGCAAGTCCATCAAGAGCTCACGCAGCCATTCTGTCTCAACAGAAGTTGTATCTGAAGCAGTAAGTTCTGCTTCCATGGTTGACCTCTTCAAATGGTATGTTTGTAAGACCTCCATGATACTACGCCACCACCAAGAATAAATACATATCCACTTGTGGCGTAGAGCTTATCAACATCTAAGATCCAGTTCGAGTCATAGTACCCCTCAAGCACAACAGGGTGTCCTGAATAGTGAATCCCATAGCTCATTGTACCGTTCAGATAGCGCATCACTCTTTCAAGTGCATGCCAATGATCAATACCCGGGTTTGACATGAGCCTGCTCAATTTGCTCACAGCAAAAGAGATGCCAGGTCTAGTCGCGCTCGCAAGGTACAAGAGTGAACCGATCACTTGAGAATATCTTAATTGATCTCTCGTTTCCTTCTTATTCTTTCTGAGTGTCACACTGGGATCTGATACGTCTCAAACGTATCTATAATTTTTGACGTTCCATGCTATTATTATATCAATTGCTACATGTTTTGGCTACACTTTATATCATTTTTATGCGTTTTCTGGGACTAACCTATTAACAAGATGCCACGGTGCTAGTTCCCTGTTTTCTGCTATTTTTGGTTTCAAAAAATCTATTAAAGAAATATTCTCAGAATTGGACGAAACAAAAGACATCGTCAATAATATCACGAGGAGATCACGGAGTCCAAAGGGGAGTCGGAGCAGACCCACTAGGGGGCCACGCCACACTAGGGCGCGGCCAAGGGTGGGCCCACGCCCCCTATGGCGTGGTGGCCCCCTCGGCCACCGATGCCGCCTCTTCGCCTATATATTCTCCGCGACGCGAAAACCCTATGACGGTCGATCATATTCCATGAAAAGTTCCGTCGCGGCCGTCATCGTCAATCTCAGATCGGAGGAGTTCTGAAGCTCTTCCCGGCACCCTGCCGGAGGGGAGATCATCACCGGAGGGCTCTACATCACCATGCCTGCCTTCGGAGTGATGCGTGAGTAGTCCACCCCTGGACTACGGGTCCATAGCAGTAGCTAGATGGCTGTCTCTCTACCTTGTGCTTCCATGTTTAGATCTTGTGAGCTGCCTAACATGATCAAGATCATCTTACTGTAATTCTAGATGATCCGATGAATATTGATACCATGTTTATTCAAGTTGTTTATCTATGTGCTCTTGATCTTGCATGCTCTCTGTTGCTAGTAGATGCTTTGGCCAAGTAGATGCTTGTGACTCCAAGAGGGGGTATTTATGCTAGATAGTGGGTTCAGTCTCTAGATATCTGGATCAGTGACAGAAAGGTCTAAGATGGTAGATGTGATGTTGCTACTAGGGATAAAACATTGGTGCAGTGTCCAAGGGCACTTGTATTGATTACATTACACACTTTACTTCATGCAATAATCTGTTGTTAGCAACTTAATACTGAACAGGATGCGGATGCTGCCTTGAAGGTGGATTATTTAGGCATAGATGCGGTTGGAATAACGGTCTAGTACTTTGTTGTAATGCCCAACTAGATTTCATAGTAGACATCTTAGCATGTATTGCATTGTTATGCCCTCTCTATTTGTCAATTGCCCAGCTGTAATTTGTTTACCCAACATGCTAGTTATCTATTCTGAGAGAGACATCACTAGTGAACTGTGGACCCTGGTCCAATTTCCTCATACTGTTTACACAACCTGCTGCAATCATCTGTTTCCTGTTACTTGCTGTGTTTCCTGCTGTTTTCCACATCATACGTTTAACTCTTTGTTTCTGCAAGACCGGAGAGATTGACAACCTCTCTGTTTCGTGTTGGGCAAAGTTCTGGTTTGTGTCTGTGCAGATTCCACGTTGGTGCAAGCTCCTAGCGCCAGGGGGAGTCAACATCAACAACCTTCCGATAGATCGTCAAGTCCTACTGGATTGATAACCTTGGGTAGATTATTCAAGGGAACACTTTTGTTGTCTACATCATAACCTTCCTCTTGGGGTTCACCAACACGTAGCCATCAAGCTGTTTTCTGGCGCCGTTGCCGGGGACTTGGAGGCTATTGGAAAGGGGAGTCTCTCAGTTCCAATCTCTTTACTTTGTTTTTGTCTTGCTTAGTTTATTTTATTTTATCTTGTTTGCTTTCAATTATCAAAAACACAAAAAAATTAGTTTCTTGAATTTAGTTTATTTCGGTTTGGTATTATGTCTAGTTATTTATTTGCTATCAATGTCTTCTCTCTTTGAAACAAAATCTTATTGGCTAAGTGGGTTCACGGAGGAACAACATAATTACTATAAGGAATACCGCTTGTCTCAAAAAGGGAAATATTTACGGGAACAAATAAGTAGATTGAATTATTTTGCGAAAAACTTGTGCTCTACTTATGATGAATCCTACTGCTTTAATGAATCTTTATGTTGTAGAAGGCATAAACACCTCCCTTTCCAATGTGATTATAATGATAATGAAACTTTGGCTGCTTATGCTAAAGGAAATTATGACTTTGGTAATCTTGAGCGAATTGAAGAATTTTTTGTTTTTAAGGGTGCCTATGAAATTGCTGGTTATATTCAAAATGATGATACTCCTTGTAGAACTGAGAATTATGCTATACTTGGTTATTGCCTTGAATATTACAATGATAATCCTTATATCACTGAATTTCTTGAGAAGACTTATTCTCCAGAACAAGTTGCTACCTTTCAAGAACCTGTGGGAGAAGAAATTGCTGAAACTGTGATCTCATTGGATGAAAAAGAGGAGGAGAGTGAAGAACAAAAGGAGGATCTACCTCCTAAAGATAGTAACTCTTTAACTCTTACATTATTTGATTGCCCTCCATGCCTACCTAAGGAGGAAGAGTGCTATATTGTTGAATTTCATGATTCTATTGAAATATCTCCTTTTGATAAATTTGAAGTAAACATCCTCCTTGACTCAGTAAAAGAGGAAATTGCAGAAATTAAAAATGTACTCACTAATGTTATATATGATAATGCTCTTGATGATGGTCCTATATTGGTTGATAATATTAATTGCACTACTAATGAAAATGGGATTGGAGAGGTCTTGACTTTATCTAGATGGAGTCCCATACCTCTTGAGAATGATCAATCATCTTGTTATAAAATTGTTAAAAGTGGGTTTGAAAGTTTTAATCCCACTATTTTTGAGCTTGATAAAAAATATGTGTTTGTAGATCAAGAAAAGCATGCTTTATGTGATAGTTATATTGTTGAGTTTGTTCATGATGCTACTGAAAATTATTATGAGAGAGGAAAATATGGTTGTAGAAATTTTCATGGTACTAAAACACCTCTCTATATGCTGAAAGTTCTGAAGTTGCTCTTGTTTTATCTTCCTATGCTTGTCACTTTGTTCTTTATGAATTTATTTGTGTACAAGACTCCTATGCATAGGAAGAGTGTTAGATTTAAACATGTTTTTATATGCTATGTGAGCATCATAAAAATCACTATGCCTAGCTCAAAGGCATTAAAGAAAAGCACTTCTGGGAGATAACCCATGTTTTTATTTGCTGTTTTATTTTTGTTTTCTTGAGTCAAGGATGCTTGTTTACCTCTGTAGCAACTCCTTTGTATCTTTTATTTTGCTGTTTTGTTGTGCCAAGGAGAGTTACTAATGCAAAGTTGGTTTTATTTTCGGGACTGCATTGGGACAGATTGCTGTTCGTCACCGTTTAATTCAGTAGAAAATCAGAAAAAATCGAAAAATGCTGAAACTTTTTGTGCATGTTCCTGATGATGTTACGCAACTTTCATTATTTCAAAAGTTCTTCATCTGAGCATCGTAAGTGCCTCGAAAAAATTCGTCATTACAGACTGTTCTGGTTTGACAGATTCTGTCTTTTATTTTGCATTCTCTCTTTTACAAGTTTTTAAGTGGTTTCTTTTCGTGTAAAAGTGCCCACTTGAGCCTAGTAACAGTGGCTAATGTTTAAAATAGTTGGCTTGTGAGTTTTGTCTTTGCTAGAACTTTGAAGTATTATCTTTTAGTGCACTAACCTGCTAATGAGAAAAGCTGTTAAGTTTTGGTGTGAAGGAAGTTTTCAAGTGTTGATAGAGGAGAATGATATTACATGATCAAGAAGAGTGAAGAGCTTAAGCTTGGGGAGGCTTACCTCCCCAGCATATTTCAAGAAGACTCAAGCATCTAAGCTTGGGGATGCCCAAGGCATCCCCTTCTTCATCTACAAATTATCAGGTCATCTCTAATGGTGCTATATTTTTATTGCTTCATACTAGTGTACTCTTCCTTGGAGCGTCAGTGTGTTTTTGTTTTCAGTTTGTTTTGTTTTGTTTGCTGTGCTATACTTGTTGGATCCTAGCATTCATGTTTGGGAGAGAGACACGCTCCACTTTTTCATTAGAATACTCTTGTGCTTCACTTATACTTGTTGAGTATTCCTGTCTAGTTGCTGTTATTGCTTTAGCTCTCAGTTTTTCATGTATCTCTTGTTAGAGCTTCAGTTTCTTTTGAAGAAAGTACTCTCTTGCTTCACTTATATCTGTTTGGAGAGTTGTCAAATAAGTTGATTGGTGTTTGGTTGGACCAGAAAAATGCTATGCATGTGGTAGTGGTATAAAATGCTTACATGAATCTTTTTAGATCGTTGTCTTGAGTAATTTGATGCTTGCCAATTGTTTTGAGCTGTCAAGTAATTAATGTTTAAGCTTGTGCATCATGTAAGTAATGGCTATTAATGAAGAACTACTATAAGGATTTTCTGCTATAATAATCTGTTGCATAATTGGAAGTCCATAGTAGTCTAGATAATTTTTGGATGAAGGCTATGTGTTAACAAGGAAGACAGTGGGAGTCTATGGTTCGTCAAACCTTGTGTTTTATGTACACTCTTGCTATTCCAGTTGATAATGATGTTTGCTTATAATAACCTTGCTAGCCTAAACTCTGTACTAAGAGGGAATGCTTCTTGTACATCCAAAACCTTGAGCCAAATCCATGCCACCTGTGTCCACCATACCTACCTATTATGTGGTGTTTTCACCATTCCAAGTAAATTTCTTCATGTGCTATCTACTAACTACTCAAAACTGTTACATTTCCTTTTTGTGTCACTACTTGAAAAGCTCATAAGGACGTAGATAGGTGGTCTTTATTTCCTGGTTGATCAAATTTTACACACCTGGACTAGTGGCATATACATCCGCTTATCCAATAATTTTGCAAAAAGAGCTGGCAACGGGGTGCCCAGTCCCAATTAATTACAACTTTAACCAAACAATTCTCTTCACATCTTTTTGCCCCTGATTCGTCAGTCAAGCAATGTTCACAAGTGTGTAAACAAAAGAGAAGAGGGATGATCTGCCCGCTGGTAGAAATAACGTCCTTCATGGGAGCCGCTCTTGTAAAGTTTGATCAACTAGTGAAGTAGAGTATTGCCTATTTGCTGATTTGTTGACACCTGTATACACCATTACCTTACAAAACAATATTTTATGCTCTCTATATGCCTTCGGGAACTACAGCTCTAGCACATGATGTTAATCCCTGCTTCCCTCTGCGAAGGGCCATTCTTTTACTTTTATGTTGAGTCAGTTTTCCCACTTCTTTCTGTCTACTTAAGCAAACATCATTGTCAACTCCAGTATAACAGTTTTTACATAACTTTGTGTTTGGTTGATCATATTCTTTGCATTGACATTATCTATATGATATACATGTTGAAAGTTGAAGCAAAAGCTGAAGCTATTATCTTCCTTTGTGTTGATACAAACACTTTCATGTTGAAATTATTGCTGCTGTGAACTAACTATTATGTTAGACTATTATATCTCTAAATGTTTTATAGTATTATTCATGAAAGTTTGCACTTGTGTGATCACTTATGTTTACTCTTTATTTACTTGCTTGCAAACTATAGACCATTGGCTTGGATCACTTCATTCAGATCATGTGCATTACATTGTTATTTGATCAAAGATTGTGTTGGTAGCATGTCACTTCAAAAATTATCTGTTTTTATCGTTTACCTACTCGAGGACGAGCAGGAACTAAGCTTGGGGATGCTTGATACGTCTCAAACGTATCTATAATTTTTGATGTTCCATGCTGTTATTATATCAATTGCTACATGTTTTGGTTACACTTTATATCATTTTTATGCATTTTCTGGGACTAACCTATTAACAAGATGCCACAGTGCCAGTTCCCTGTTTTCTGCTGTTTTTGGTTTCAGAAAATCTATTAAGGAAATATTCTCGGAATTGGACGAAACAAAAGACATCGTCAATAATATCACGAGGAGATCACGGAGTCCAAAGGGGAGTCGGAGCAGACCCACCAGGGGGCCACGCCACACTAGGGCGCGGCCCAGGGTGGGCCCGCGCCCCCCTATGGCGTGGTGGCCCCCCTCGGCCACCGACGCCGCCTCTTCGCCTATATATTCTCCGCGACGCGAAAACCCTATTACGGTCGATCATATTCCACGAAAAGTTCCGTCGCGGCCGTCATCGTCAATCTCAGATCGGAGGAGTTCTGAAGCTCTTCCCGGCACCCTGCCGGAGGGGAGATCATCACCGGAGGGCTCTACATCACCATGCCTGCCTCCGGAGTGATGCGTGAGTAGTCCACCCCTGGACTACGGGTCCATAGCAGTAGCTAGATGGTTGTCTCTCTACCTTGTGCCTCCATGTTTAGATCTTGTGAGCTGCCTAACATGATCAAGATCATCTTATTGTAATGCTAGATGTTGTGTTTGCTGGGATCCGATGAATATTGATACCATGTTTATTCAAGTTGTTTATCTATGTGCTCTTGATCTTGCATGCTCTCCGTTGCTAGTAGATGCTTTGGCCAAGTAGATGCTTGTGACTCCAAGAGGGGGTATTTATGCTCGATAGTGGGTTCAGTCTCTAGATATCTGGATCAGTGACAGAAAGGTCTAAGATGGTAGATGTGCTGTTGCTACTAGGGATAAAACATTGGTGCAGTGTCCAAGGGCACTTGTATTGATTACATTACACACTTTACTTCATGCAATAATCTGTTGTTAGCAACTTAATACTGAACAGGATGCGGATGCTGCCTTGAAGGTGGATTATTTAGGCATAGATGCGGTTGGAATAACGGTCTATGTACTTTGTTGTAATGCCCAACTAGATTTCATAGTAGACATCTTGGCATGTATTGCATTGTTATGCCCTCTCTATTTGTCAATTGCCCAGCTGTAATTTGTTTACCCAACATGCTAGTTATCTGTTCTGAGAGAGACACCACTAGTGAACTGTGGACCCTGGTCCAATTTCCTCATACTGTTTACACAACCTGCTGCAATCATCTGTTTCCTGTTACTTGCTGTTTTCCTGCTGTTTTCCACACCATACGTTTAACTCTTTGTTTCTGCAAGACCGGAGAGATTGACAACCTCTCTGTTTCGTGTTGGGCAAAGTTCTGGTTTGTGTCTGTGCAGATTCCACGTTGGTGCAAGCTCCCTAGCGCCAGGGGGAGTCAACATCAACAACCTTCCGATAGATCGTCAAGTCCTACTGGATTGATAACCTTGGGTAGATTATTCAAGGGAAAACTTCTGCTGTCTACATCATAACCTTCCTCTTGGGGTTCACCAACACGTAGCCATCAGGATCATAGGGTGTTGGAGAAGGTTTGATGTATGTATAGCCAAAGCGGTTCGAGACCTTCTCAACATAGTGTGATTGCGTTAACGTAATCCCACTCTGATCCCTAATCAGCTTAATGTTTGATAACCCACAAGTATAGGGGATCGCAACAGTCTTCGAGGGAAGTAAAACCCAAATTTATTGATTCGACACAAGGGGAGACAAATACTTATAAGCCTTAACAGCGGAGTTATCAATTCAGCTGCACCTGGAAAAGCACTAGTAACAGGGGTGATGTGAAAGCAGCAGTAATATGAGAGCAATAGTAACAGTAGCACAGAGACAATGGCACCAGAAAATAGTTGCTTGTGTGGAGTTGACGGGAAAGCAATGATGATGACAGATGGACCGGGGTTCCCAGCTATCTACACTAGTGGTAACTCTCCAATAACAAGTGTTGGGTGAAAAATTACAGTTGGGCAATTGACAGAATATTGAGCGCATGACAATGCATATATATGACATGATGACTACTATGATATTTAATTGGGCATTACGACAAAATACATAGACCGTTATCCAACAGCGTCTATGACTAATAATCCACCGCCGGGTTGTCATCCGAGTTCCCCGTTGGTATTAAGTTGCAAGCAACGGATAATTGCATTAAGTAAAGTGCGTAATGTAAACAAATACATATGACCGTGGACATAGCATTGTTAGGTTATCCCTAGTGGCAACAGCACATCCGCAACCTTAGAACTTTCTGTCACTGTCCCAGGTTAAATGGAGGCATGAACCCACTATCTAGCATAAATACTCTCTCTTGGAGATACAGGCAACTACTTGATCAAGGCAACCACAAGTACCGGAGAGCATGCAAGATCTTAAATAACATATAAGATAGATTGATAATCAACTTGACATAGTATTCAATATTCATCGGATCCCAACAAACACAACACCGATTACATCATATGGATCTCAATCATGTAAGGCAGCTCATGAGATCATTGTATTGAAGTACATGGGAGAGAGAGTACCAACTAGCTACAGCTAGAACCCGTAGTCCATGGGGAACTACTCACAAACCATCATGGAGTCGAAGTGGAAGCGGCGTGGTCGATGGAGATGGCTCCGGGGGTCAATCCCCGTCCCGGCAGGGTGCCGGAACAGGACCTTCTGACCCCCGAAACGAAGTTTCGTGGCGGCGGAGCACGGAGATGTATTCGGGAGTTTCGTCAATTGTTCCGTGAGTTTTAGGTCAGGGGCAATATATAGTCCAAAGGGCGTCGCGAGGCGGTGACCGAGGAGACGACACCACCCCAGGGCGCCGGGCAAGGCCCAACCGCGCCCTGCCCAGTGTGGGGCCCTCGGGCCTCCCCCGGACTTGTCCTTCTGGCCCATGGAGTCTTCTGGTAAAATAGGGGCCTCCGTAAATTTTCGTCCAATTCCGAGAATATTTCCAGACTAGCTTTTCTGGAATACAAAAACAGCAGAAAACAGGAACTGGCACTGTGGCATCTTGTTAATAGGTTAGTCCCAGAAAATGTATAAAAGTGATATAAAGTAGATGCAAAACATGTAGCAATTGGTATAAAACAAGCATGGAACATCAAAAATTATAGATACGTTTGAGACGTATCAGCATCCCCAAGCTTAGTTCCTACTCGTCCTCGAGTAGGTAAACGATAAAAACAAAATAATTTTTGAGGTGACATGCTACTATCATAATCTTGATCATATAATATTGCAAGGCACATGTAAATGAATGAAGTGATCCAAGTCAATGGTCTATAATTTGCTACCAAATAGATAATGAGTAAACAATGAATCACACAAGCTAAACGTTTTCATGAATAGTACTTTCGAGACAAGCATCAAACAGTTTTGCATAAGTGTTAACTCATAAAGCAATAGTTTCTAATAAAAGGTATTTAATCAACACAAAGGAAGAATTTAGTTTCAGCATTTGCTTCAACTTTCAACATATTTATCTCATGGATATTGTCAACACAAAGTAGTATAACAAGTCCAATACATTGCATATAACGCATGTTGTAACAAAGTTGACACTAGTGTTTGCTTGTGGAAGACAGAAAGAATAGGAAAACTGACTCAACATAAAAGTAAAAGAAAGGCCCTTCGCAGAGGGAAGCAGGGATTAAATCATGTGCTAGAGCTTTTAGGTTTTTGAAAGCATATAGAGATTGCATAAAATATTTGATACTCCTCCCAACCTTGCTAACACAAGCCATGGCTAACCGAATCCTCGGGTGCCTTCCATCAATCACATACCATGGAGGAGTATCTATTTTTGAGAGGTGTTTGTTAATTGTCAACGAATGGTAGCGGGTGAGAACAGTATTCTACCTGTCGAACGGACTTTTAAGAGCGGCTCCCATGAAGGACGTTATTTCTACCAGCAAGGCAGATCATCCCTCTTTCTCTTTGGTTTACACACATTCAGGTATTTCACTGTTTGTCATTGCTTACTGATGAATCAGGGCAAAAGTGTGAAGAGAATTAATTGGTTAAAGTTGTAATTAATTGGGACTGGGCACCCCGTTGCCAGCTCTTTTTGCAAGTTATTGGATAAGCGGATGTATATGCCACTAGTCCAGGTGTAAAAGTCCACTCGACAAATAGAATAAAGAATAACCACACTAATTCCTCATGAGCTAGTAAACATTGACACAAAAAGGGAATAATAACATTTTGAATAATTTAAAGGTAGCACATGAAAAATTTACTTGGAGTGGCAAGGAAATACCACATATAGGTAGTTATGGTGGACACAAATGGCATGGATTTTGGCTCAAGGATTTGGATGCACGAGAAGCATTCCCTCTCAGTACAGAGTTTAGGCTAGCAAGGTTATGTAAGCAAACAAGAATATCAACCCGTACACCAAGTTTTATATGACAAACATATTGCAAACGTTATAAGACTTCATACCGTCTTCCTTGTTAACCAAACCCTGTTATTAGAAAATATCTAGACCTTAGAGGTACCACCGATGCAAACCAAATTTTCAACAAGCTTTACGGTAGTTCTTCACTAATAGGCTTAACTCATGTGATGCACAATTTAATCATGATCTACTTGTTAACTCAAAACAATTGACAAGCATCAAGTTATCCATTTTAGTGATCTACAAGATTAAGCAAGTTTTTCCTTATACCAATTACCACATGCAACATTTTCTGAACCAACCAAACACCAATCAATTTATTTCATCAACTCTCCAAACAAATATAAGTGAAGCAAGAGAGTACTTTCTACAAAAGAAAGCTAATAGCTCTGACAAGAGATACATGAAAACAAGAGCTAAAAGCTGAACAGCGCTAGATATGAATACTCAACAAATATAAGTGAAGAATAGGAGTATTCTCATGAAAAAGCGGAGCGTGTCTCTCTCCCAATCAAGAATGCTAGGGTCCAGTCAAGCTTTATTGAAAATAAAAATGCAATACTGAAAATAAAAGCACACAGACGCTCCAAGAAAAGCACATATGATGTGAAAGAATTAAAATATAGTTTCACTAGAGATGACCTGATAATTTTGACGATGAAGAAGGGGATGCCTTGGGCATCCCCAAGCTTAGACGCTTGAGTCTTCTTGAAATATGCTGGGGAGATCCATGGGAGCCTCCCCAAGCTTAAGCTCTTCACTCTTCTTGATCCTATTATATCATCCTTCTCTCTTGACCCTTGAAAACTTCCGTCACACCAAACTCAAAGTAGATCTCATTAGAGGGTTAGTGCATAATCAAAAATTCACATGTTCTGTAAAGACGCAATATGATTTGTTACTTTAAACATTAGCTACAGCCACTGATGTTATGTGAAGCTCTTCCACCCAAAAAAGAATTTCACTCAACACTAGTAAAAGAGAGAATGCAAAAATAAAAAGGCATAATCTGTCTAAAACAGAACAGTCCGCAAAGACGAATTTTTTCGAGGCACTTACGACGCTCAGATCGAGAAACTCTGAACTAATGAAAGTTTCAGACATTCATAAAGATTACGCACAAAATTTTCAGATTTAATTAACAATCTGGTGATTTTAGGAATTTCGTACAGTGAACAGCAAAAATCTGTTTCTGCGCAGCAATCAAAATTAAGCATCATCTTATCATTAGAGGCTACTCTTGGCACAACAATGCGAGAAAATAAAGATACAAAGGAGTTGCTACAGAAGTAAACAACTCCTTGACTCAATAAAAGAAAAATTGCAGAAAAATAAAATGGGTTGCCTCCCATAAGCGCTTTTCTTTAATGCCTTTTAGCTAGGCTTGATAGTTTTAAAGATGCTCACATAAAATAGAAAATGAAGCAAAAGGAGCATCAAGAAGCAAATTCGAAACACATTTAAGTCTAACCCACTTCCTATGCATAGGAATCTTGTACACAAATAAATTCATAAAGAACAAAGTGACAAGCATAGGAAGATAAAACAAGAGTAACTTCAGAACTTTCAGCATATAGAGAGGTGCTTTAGTACCATGAAAATTTCTACAACCATATTTTCCTCTCTCATAATAATTTTCAGTAGCATCATGAACAAACTCAACAATATAACTATCACATAAAGCATGCTTTTCATGATCTACAAACACATAATTCTTATCAAGCTCAAAAATAGTGGGATTAAAACTTTCAAACCCACTTTTAACAATTTTATAACAAGATGATTGATCATTCTCAAGAGGTATGGGACTCCATAGATAAAGTCAAGACCTCTCCAATCCCATTTTCATTAGTAGTACAATTAATATTATCAACCAATATAGGACCATCATCTAGAGCTTTATCATAAACATTTTCTAAGCAAACTCTTTATTACCATGCATTTCGATATAGGCACAAATAAAGGATTATCATAAGATTTATCAAAATAGCATGGATTATCATAAATATCAGTAGCATAATCATTTCCACAAGTTTTACTCATAGGGAATTTTCAAGAGAATCCACAGGAACATAACATTCATCCTCCTTTGGTAAGCATGGAGGGCAATCAAATAGTGTAAGAGATAAAGAGTTACTCTCATTAGAAGGTAGGCATGGGTAGCTACTCCATTCTTCCTCCTTTTGTTCATCACTCTCCTCCTCTTTTTCATCCAATGAGCTTTCAGCTTCAGCAGTAGTTTCTTCTTCTACAGGTTCCTGCAAATTGTGAGTGCATTCTTGTGCATTAATGAGTCTCTCTTTATAATCAATGATATAACAATTATTGCTGAAATTTTCTAGGCAATAATCAAGAATAAAAGAGACCGTTTCTTTAAGTTTATTACAAGCAACACAGGTTTCATAATTTTTAGCCATGAAGGAATCTATTTCAGAAGCTCCCATAAATGTAACAAATTGTTCTACTTGTTCAGCTCCAAAATGAATATAGTTATTCCAATGATAGTTCATAATTAAAACTTCTTCACTAAAGCCACATTGGAATTTAAGATGTTTAGTATCTTGTTCAGAGCAACAATTTATATCATGGCGTTCCAGCAAAATTTCAGCAATTTGATTTAACTTTTTTAACATGCCTCTCATGATTTTACCCTCTCTTGATTCTCTATACTTTATATATAATTCTTTAGCTTCCATAAACATAGAGGTTCTAGCATGTTCTTCCATAGCAACAGTTTTTTTAGATTTTCGGTTTTTAAATTTTTATGGATTTTGGGTATATAAGAAAAATAAAACTAGACAAAAATAAACTAAACAAAACACAACTAAACAGAAATAAACTAAGCAAAAGTAAACTAGACAAAACAAAAAAAAAAAAAAACAGAGAGAGAGAGGTGGAGAGTACTCCCCAGGTGAACTTATGAGTAGAGCTATGCTCCCCGGCAACGGCGCCAGAAAATAGTCTTGATAACCCACAAGTATAGGGGATCGCAACAGTCTTCGAGGGAAGTAAAACCCAAATTTATTGATTCGACACAAGGGGAGACAAAGAATACTTATAAGCCTTAACAGCGGAGTTGTCAATTCAGCTGCCTGGAAAAGCACTAGTAACAGGGTGATGTGAAAGCAGCAGTAATATGAGAGCAATAGTAACAGTAGCACAGAGACAATGGCACCAGAAAATAGTTGCTTGTGTGGAGTTGACGGAAAGCAATGATGATGACAGATGGACCGGGGTTCCCAGCTATCTACACTAGTGGTAACTCTCCAATAACAAGTGTTGGGTGAACAAATTACAGTTGGGCAATTGACAGAATATTGAGCGCATGACAATGCATATATATGACATGATGACTACTATGATATTTAATTGGGCATTACGACAAAATACATAGACCGTTATCCAACAGCGTCTATGACTAATAATCCACCGCCGGGTTGTCATCCGAGTCCCCGTTGGTATTAAGTTGCAAGCAACGGATAATTGCATTAAGTAAAGTGCGTAATGTAAACAAATACATATGACCGTGGACATAGCATTGTTAGGTTATCCCTAGTGGCAACAGCACATCCGCAACCTTAGAACTTTCTGTCACTGTCCCAGGTTAAATGGAGGCATGAACCCACTATCTAGCATAAATACTCTCTCTTGGAGATACAGGCAACTACTTGATCAAGGCAACCACAAGTACCGGAGAGCATGCAAGATCTTAAATAACATATAAGATAGATTGATAATCAACTTGACATAGTATTCAATATTCATCGGATCCCAACAAACACAACACCGATTACATCATATGGATCTCAATCATGTAAGGCAGCTCATGAGATCATTGTATTGAAGTACATGGGAGAGAGAGAGTACCAACTAGCTACAGCTAGAACCGTAGTCCATGGGGGAACTACTCACAAACCATCATGGAGTCGAAGTGGAAGCGGCGTGGTCGATGGAGATGGCTCCGGGGGTCAATCCCCGTCCCGGCAGGGTGCCGGAACAGGACCTTCTGACCCCCGAAACGAAGTTTCGTGGCGGCGGAGCACGGAGATGTATTCGGGAGTTTCGTCAATTGTTCCGTGAGTTTTAGGTCAGGGGCAATATATAGTCCAAAGGGCGTCGCGAGGCGGTGACCGAGGAGATGACACCACCCCAGGGTGCCGGGCAAGGCCCAACGCGCCCTGCCCAAGTGTGGGGCCCTCGGGCCTCCCCCGGACTTGTCCTTCTGGCCCATGGAGTCTTCTGGTAAAATAGGGGCCTCCGTAAATTTTCGTCCAATTCCGAGAATATTTCCAGACTAGCTTTTCTGGAATACAAAAACAGCAGAAAACATGAACTGGCACTGTGGCATCTTGTTAATAGGTTAGTCCCAGAAAATGTGTAAAAGTGATATAAAGTAGATGCAAAACATGTAGCAATTGGTATAAAATAAGCATGGAACATCAAAAATTATAGATACGTTTGAGACGTATCAATGTTCAGGATCACATCAACTTATCCCAGATCTTTCATATCAAAGCTCTTTGACAGAAAAGACTTAACCTCATTTATCACTATCATGCTTGTACCGAAAATAAGTATTGTAGTCAACATACAAGCATAATATGACACTAGCGCCCCCACCATGGCGATAATAACCACACCTATCAGCCTCATTAATGACAAAGCCTGCAGACTTTAAAGTACTGTCAAACTTCTCATGCCATTCTTAGGTGCTTGCTTCAGCCCATACAAAGATTTTAACAATTTGCACAATTTTCTCTCTTCACCTTTTACTACAAACCCATCAGGCTGGTCCATATAGATTTCCTCTTCCAACTCTCCGTTAAGGAAATCTGTTTTTACGTCCATTTGATGAACGATAAGACCATAGGAGGCAACCAGGAAAAGTAGCACACGAATGGTGGTGAGTCTAGCAACAGGTGAATAGGTGTCAAAGTAATCTTCGCCTTCACGCTGGGTGTAGCCCTTGGCTACAAGCCGTGCCTTTTACTTTTTAATAGTACCATCATGCCTTAGCTTCTTCTTGAGCACCCACTTACAACCCACATGTTTGCAACCGTAGGGTCGTTCAGATAATTCCCACGTTCCATTAGAAAGAATCGAGTCCATCTCATTATGGACAGTTTCTTTCCAGTCATCAGCATAAGGAGATGCAAATGCCTCTGCAATGGACGTAGGAGTATTGTCCACAAGGTACACAATGAAATCATCACCAAAGGATTTTTTAATCCTCTGTCTCTTGCTTCTCTTGGGAGCTTCATTGTCATCCTTCTCAAGGATTTGCTCAACATGTGGTTGTTCAGAATTATCAACATATGTACTAGATTCAGCAAATATCTCAGAAGAAATTCTAGCAGTATTATGCATATCCTTCATAGGAAACATGTTCTCAAAAAATGTTGCATCACGAGATCCCAGAATATTATCAACATGCACATCAGGTACCTCGGATTTAACCACTAAAAATCTATAGCGGATGCTCCGCTGAGCATAGTCTAGAAAGACACAATCCACTGTCTTTGGTCCGAGTTTATGTTTCTTAGGAATTGGAATATTGACTTTTGCCAAACATCTCCAAGTGCGTAAATAAGAAAGTGATGGTTTTCTCTCAGACCACTACTCGTAAGGTGTCTTTTCTTTATCCTTGTTAGGAACTCTATTTAGGACATGACACGAAGTCAACAAAGCCTCCCCCACCATGCCTTAGATAAACCAGCAGTGTCCAACATGGCATTCACCAAGTCGGCCAGCGTGCGGTTTTTCCTCTCGGCAAACCCGTTTGATTGGGGCGAATAGGGAGGCGTCCTCTCGTGAATAATACCGTGTTCCTGACAGAATTCATCAAATACGTTGGAGAAATACTCGCCACCACGATCCGACCTGAGACGTTTGATCTTTCTCTCTAATCAATTTTCTACTTCAGCTTTATAGATTTTAATGTAGTCTAAAGCTTCATCTTTAGTTTGCAACATATATACATAACAAAACCTAGTAGCATCATCGATTAAAGTCATGAAATATCTCTTTTCACCTTTTGTCAATATGCCATTCATCTCACATAGATCCGAATGTATGAGTTCTAGAGGTGCCAGATTTCTCTCCTCGGCTGCCTTATGAGGCTTTCGAGGTTGCTTTTGGCAACGGTGAAAGTAGGAATTAAACTCAAGCTAGAAAGTCTACTCATTAAACCAAAATTAACATGACATAAACGAGAGTGTCACACATTGGCATCCGAATCCACACTGTCACAAATATGGTTTACTGACTTATTACAGAAATCAAATAATGAAAAGCGGAACAAGTCTCCGCACTCATAACCTTTACCAATAAATTTTCCAAACTTTGACACAACTACTTTATTGGACTTCAAGACTAATTTAAACTCATCTGTGCAAAGAAGAGATCCGCTAACGAGATTCTTGTTCATAGTAGGGACATGCTGCACGTTCCTCAGCTGCACGATCTTCCCCGAAGTAAACTTCAGATCTACCGTGCCAACACCACGAACATAAGCATGCGACCCATTCCCCATTAGGACGGAAGAATCCCATTTGACCTGATAAGAAGTGAACATAGAAATGTCAGCACACACATGAACATTAGCACCCGTATCAATCCACCAACATGGAGATTGAAATACTGAAAGCACAATTGGTAAATTACCATACCCATCAGTATTGCTAGCGGTCACGACTTTGACAGTCCTGGCCTTCTTCCCTTTCTTGTCTGCACAATTTGGGTAGTCCACAGAGAAGTGGCCAAGCTCTCCACGAGTGTAACACTCTAGCTCAGATTTGTTCAGCATCTTCATGTTCTTCTTCTTCTTGAAAGAAATAGTCTTGGCAGACATGATGAAAGCAGGCTTGCTCTTGGCCTTGCTCTTGCCGTGGTGATGGTTTTTCTGCACCATGTTGGCGCTAGACTGACCTTCACCACCTCTCTCAGTAGTGTCCTTTGCCCGAGCCTTCTCCTCAACATCAAGAGACGCTATCAGGTTTTCAACCGATATCTCCTGTCTCTCGTGTTTGAGAGCCGTGGCGAAGTTCCTCCATGAAGAAGGTAGCTTTGCAATAATGCATCCAACCACAAACTTGTCAGGTAGGGGGCATTTGAGGAGCTCAAGCTCTCTCGCAGTACACTGTATCTCATGAGCTTGCTCGACCACTCCACGGTTATTCACCATTTTGTAGTCGTGAAAGCTCTCCATGCTATACAGTTCACTGCCTGCATCGGTTACACCGAATTTAGCATTCAGTGCATCCCAGAGCTCTTTGCCGTCTTCTGTGCATGTACACATCACCCAAATGACCATCAAGAACACTCAGAATGCATCCTCGGAAGATAGTAGTGTCTTTCTTGAACTTGTTCTGAGCTTCCTCAGATATAGTTCCTTCAGGAAGACGACTACTAACTTCCCACACATTCATATCCGAGAGCCAGAGTTGGCACTTCAGTTGTCATCTCTTAAAGCCCGAACCATTGAACTTTTCCAGTTTCATTGCATCGGTATAACCAGCCATAGTTAAATCACGAAATTGCCTACAATTGGGTTTTTGGATTGTTGGAAAATTAGGCAAAAATTCCATCATTAATTTCAAAATATTAAACATGACAACAACAGCTACTAACATGTTAAATACGAACATACTAGATGTACTAATCAACATGAACAACAGCAGCAACATATACGCCAACATATCCATAGTAACCACGCAGTTCGGAATACATCGCACGTACCGAACGTTTGTAGTGGAAGCAGTAGTCGATGCATACAGGTTCACCGCGGCGAGAACAGTGGTGATGTTGTTGACGATGACGTTGGTGAAGATGGGTCGGAGTAGACGGCGGTAGGCAGGACCGCCGGACTTGTTCGGAAGATGACCCGTGGTGGAAGCGGCGAGCAGACGCGCGAGGCGCTTCCCAAAAACCTAATTCGCCCTCTCCCGTACAGGATCACAAAGGCGACTGGTTCCAGAGACCTGCTCTCCCAAACGCCGGTGCACACCGGCGCTCAGGATGGAGTAGACTACAGTGGCAGTGCAAGGCACAAGATTGGCAAAACCTAGATTGGTTCGGTATGTGACGGCGCACGTAGTGCACGTCAATATATAGTGCGACTCAGGAAACCCTAACGGGTACAACGTGGGCTGACCACGTCGCACACGTTCGAGTCGGATACAGAAGCCCACGATCCGGGAGCGACCCGAACTGGCAAAATTGTACGCGTACGCTAACGACTCGTTTTTTCCCGAACAACAAAAATATAGGCGTCGGTTCATTCCCGCAACCCGCGGCGTGTCGTGACGAGACGAGACGAGCGAGCGGCAGCGGAGGAGGAGTGCACGAGAGAGAGCCTTCGGTTCTCACAAGCACACCAAGTAGCACAACACTCCACCTTATAAGGTGGTGCAATTCTCATCCAACTAGCAATGTGGGACCAAACTTTAGCACCTCGACAAGCTGCCATGCACATGGGCCATTTGAGATTTCAGAAATTGCTTATTTGGGCTAACCACACATGGGCCCAAATTCTAACAGCTCCTCCTACGCTCAGTGGCCCAACCATATTACGACGGAGCGAGGCGCTGCAATGGTGTAAGGGGCGTCATTTGGTGGAGACCTTGAAAGCGGGTATGTCCTCCTTGGGTGGTCATTCAGTTGCCACCAACAAACACTCGGCGGCAACCCTGCCACATGCTTTCATCACGCTCATGCGGGCATGGTCTCAAATGCGTGACGTATAGAGCTGTCGGTCGCTCTCTCTTTCCCCATCTACAGTAGATCGGGAGAGGCGATTTTTGAGCAAGCTCCGTCCGACCACCTCGCTCGCCGGCGACTCGCGGGATTCCTCCCCTCCGTCGGCCGCTCCGGCGGCGGGAGGGTGGGGGATCCCCGGATCCCGGCCTGTACATAGTGTAGGTCGTGATAGGGACCCGCCGGCGGCGTCGTGGAGGTGGCGTTGGTGTCGGTGGCTAGGTGGGGGTCGGCGCGCTTCCCCTTCTGCAGCGGCGTTCCTCGGAGCTTCGTCGCGGTGCGGGCGACTTTTGGTGGCCGCAGATCTTAGGATTCCTCGGCTTTTTGTGGTTCTTCGTCCTCCTTGCAGGCCGGCGAGGATGAAGACAACTTCGTGGGAGTTTGCAGACAGGAGGCTCTTCTCCGCTGGCGGGCTCGGTCGGTTCTGTGGAAGAAGGGTGGCGCCTTCGTTCTCGTCTCCGGCGGGAGACGGCGAGGGCGAGCTGGCGGTGGCTCGGAGCCGAGGTTCGTTTATCGCTCAGATTCCGGCGCCTGCGTCGGATGGATTTTGCGGCATCTCAAAATGGTCGTTCGGGCTGCTGGCTTCGGTGCACGGCGTGCTTGCCTTCTTCCTCCCCGGCGGCGTGCTGCTGGTGCTCAGAAGAGGTTCGCGGTGTGGTGGTGCCTGGCTTCGCTGGGCGTTGAGTTCATTCCTGTCTCTGTTCGTGTGTGCGTGTGTGTTGTATCTCTGAGGATCACGAACTCCCTTAAAAAAAATGGTCTCAAATGCGTGGCAGTGTTCATGTTAGAGTATATGATTGAGCTTTTGTATTGCCAAGAGAATTGCTGGTTGTGCTCTTCGAGTAGAGTTTTGAGCTCCGGGATGAAACCCTCAGCTCACTGCTTCCATTGAAGACATTGTCTAATCTTGGTTTGCTCTTGCTTTCGAGGGTGAAATTATTTTAGCTATGTGCAATCTCTGTTGAAGGAGTTCATTCCCAAAAACCACCACAATTGCATGGGAAATTCGCAAATCCATTGGTTCCTTGTAACTTCTCAAAACTCCACCACAATTGCGCTGGTTCTTCTCAAATAGCACTCAATTTCGAATTTGGCTGCGCTAAGCCAATTTCTGACAGCGGGTCCTAGTGTCAGGGCTGACATAGCACTAGTGTAGACGGACGTTTTGGACAGACGAGAACAACAATTAACGGTGCCCCGCAATTGCGCGCGAAGTTCGTAAATCCACTGGTATTCAGTAATTTTTCAAAAATCCACCGATTTTGTGCTGGTTCATTGCAAATAGCACTGAACGTTCATTTTTAACACGTTACCAAGATTTTCGACATGCGGGGCCCACTATCAAACGTGGCAAAGGAGAACACGGTCAAAGGATACATATGTTAGACAAGTTATAATTTCTAGACTTTTTTGTAACTTTGAAAAGACCACACCCGACCTTTCCCTACCTCCAACCGAGCTGATCAATCTTGTTGCCGCCGGCCTGATCCTCCCGCCTCCCCTTGATCTTGCACCTTGGTACACGTCGTCGCGGCAAAAGTAACCGACCGCCTGGGACTTCTGTCGACGCCCTGGTCCCTGCCGGCGACCTTGCTGTAGCATGCGTCACCCACGCTGGGACCCCGACGCCGTGAGCTAGCCATTCTTGGGATGCACCGTGGTAGCGGTGGTAGGGTTTCTGGTGGACTTGGCCACCGTCTGAAGGTCACCCAGATCACTTCGCTTGCGTGCAGACTGGTCGGTTGTCGGGATGGCCGACGGCGACCGTAATCGCGGCAAACAGCGACTCTCGACACGACAGCTTAACGCGGGACTACAGAGCACTAAGAGATTAGGCCGAGAAACTGAGAGGAGCACACGGGCATGGTGCTCGAAGAGGGCAGGGTGGCGTTGCAATTGACGGCGGCGACATCGGTCGGAGACGAAGAAGAAGGCGTCGATTCCAGGAGTTGTCGTCTGATGATTCCTACCGCCGGGAGAATGAGGACGACGATGCGAAGCATTTGGAGACAACGGCGAAGACCGAGGCAGCACGTCGTTGTCGACTTGCGGGGCGTCCCGGAGCATAGCTAGCAGCGAGATGCACGCCGGTCCATGGCGGGAGAATCGGAGCGGAGCGCCCTAGAGGTTAGGGTGACATGCACAGAGGAGGGGAGGCCGGCAGTGACACAATTGTGGGAGATGGGGAGGCACGTGGGGGCATGGAGGCCGACGGCTGCTGCTGTCGTGACTCGTGAGGATTTTTGTTTTCCTTTTTTTTTGAGAGAGAAAGTGTGAATTTGCAAGAAAACCCCTGACTTTTGAATGTCTCTCTTCGACAGTTTCGAAATGCCACGTAGCTCTTACAACTGGGTCCACATGTCGGAAAGCTTGTTAGCGTGGCTAATAGGTACATCCAGTGCTATTTGCAACGAACCAACGCAAAACCGGTGGATTTTTTAAAAATCATTGAAAACCTAGATTTGCAAACTTCACGCGTAGTTGTTTTGGTTTTTTTTTTGGAATTTCCCATTCACGTCTGTCCGAAACCGCCATCTACGCTAGTGCCACATCACCATTGACACTGGGACCTGCTGTGAGAAATTGGCTTAGCGCGGCCAAATTCGAGAATCGGTGCTATTTGAAACGAACCAGCCCAATGTTGATAGATTTTTGATAAATACTATGAACCGGTGGATTTATGAACTTCTGGCTGAATTGTGGTGTTTTTTTTGGAATTAAGGGCTTATTTGATTCAAAGTAATATGATAGCATTTTGGAGGATTGAATCCTATAGAAGATATTCTTATAGAAGTTGTTTGATTCATAGGATCATATCCAATAGGAATTAATCCCATAATTTTTTTGTCTATAAATCTCGTAGGAAAAAAGCATAATGTCCAACCTAATGGAAAATTTCTTTGGCAAAATCAAAGAGAATCTCTCTTTGCATAGGATGCAATTGGGCATGCCATTCCTATCCTATATGTTCCTATTCATACACTCATGTTGAAGAGGTCGAATGGTATTATCATATCCTATTTATTAATAACTAGGAAACATGCCCGTGCGTTGCAACGGGCGAGAAAAATATATCACACGGCCCGTTCTCTATATTAACACGACGTCCCACCAGTATTACCTCTTGTCCTCCTTTTCATCCTCTCTTGTAATTTTTTTTCATCTTAATAAGCGTTGGCTTCTATCTTATTTTGTGCATGTTTTGTATTTTATCTATTTGAACTTTTGTTTAGTTCATGAGTTGATTTTTTCATATATTTTTTGCCGTTTGAGTGTATTCTAGCACCGAGTTGTCATCTCTGAGTCCTTGCAATCATGAGGGTGTGACGGCGGCGACCTGTCTGTGGCACTATGTTGTCAGGGTGCGCTTCGACACATGAGGGTTGTTTTAGGGTGTGTGGGGGCGGGGAGCAATTTTTATAGTGTAAATAATGGAGTGATCATTTATTCATCTTGACATAAATCATCTACGCTAGGGCTGGACTAACGAGCTGCTCGGATCGTTATGACTCGTGATCGTTAAGACTCGGATCATTAAACTCGTTACATAACGAGTTAAATTTAAAGCTTGGCTCGGTTCGTTAAGGATAACGAGCGCTCGCGAGCAACTCATTAAAGCTCGTTAAGAAGATTAATTAGGAAAATTAGCTAATTAAGCAAGCTATCAAGCAAGCATCAGGAGGAACAATGTTTTTCCTCCATATAAAGAAGACTTTTTGGTTCTTTTGATGGGCTATTTGCATATTAACGTTAGATGGGCTACAGTATAAGGCCAGCCATGCAGATTTACAGCCTGTTGCGACAATCGTAACGAGCTTAACGAGTAGCTCGTGAAACTCGTTAGTTAGTTTGTTTAACTCGTTAGTGTTAGCGAGTTAAAATTGCTGCTCAGCTCGGTTCATTAACAAAACGAGTCGAGCTCAAACGAGTCGACTTGCCGAGTGTTCAATAAGCTTAACGAACATCGAGTTTTATGTCCAGCCCTATCTACGCATCTAAAAAGCTAATGACAGACTGCATTAGTTACTGGATTTTATGAAGCTAACGTACGTAGCAGGAGAAGTAAAATATTTCCATTTTTTGAAACGCAGCGGCCAAATCTACCCAGCTGATTTTGTTCATGGATTCAACAACAAGTAGCTGTAACTTAATTTTCTAAAATTGGTTGCCACAATTAAAGTTTAGTCAGTTCCAATGTAGTCCGTCGAGCAATATTTCGTTCGTCCTATGCTCTAACTTAAGGTGGAAAAAAATGCAGTAGCTCAGGTCAAACAGGATCTCGGCAGACTGTACCTATAGTTTCCAGGAAAGCTGAGTGATTTGAGTGAACTACACGCGAGTTTTTGCCTTCAGAATAGAAACAAAGCTCAGGCTTTGCATATTAAGCTGCACCAATGGTACTTCTTTTTTTAGATAGGTACTGAATATTTTAACACCAAACGTTTTCTCGAAGCGATGTTGTTTAGGCCATGGGCCTATCGCTGCAGCGTTAGCCGAATCCAGCCCAATGACGTACGGGAGAAATCTTCCTCAAAATCGTTTCCGATCCGATCTATTTTCTGTACAACGAACCTATCTATCTATCTATACTTCTTATAAAGCAAAACCCCACTAAGTGTAATTAATATTTTTCTATCTCTACATGCAAGCTATCCACATCACTTGCTCTTTTAGCCAACCAATTGTCCATGTCATCCCACTAAATTGATTAATTATTTTCTATCTCTAAATGCAAGCATCCACATCATCTTTTTTAGCCCATCAAATTATCCACATCAATTCTTTTTATGTTCAAATGATAAGATCACACCATGTCGCTACGTAGCATGTACTAATTTGGTGTACTTGCACATGATTTGGTGTACTTGCACATCATCAAAAAGTTTCTAGAAATATTATGCGGTAATGTGCATGTCATCTTCATGCAAGCCATCCACAACATATGTTTCTTCAACCCGTTGATATAAGCTAATCTATTTCTATATACACCCCTAAACCATAATTATCTTTAAATTATAAAGCACACATACATTCCATGTCTAAAATTTTCAGCCTCTTGACTGTCATGATTAACTAAATCTTGCATATTTCTTTAGTCAATTTTAGTTTGCATGTGTTTTATTAAATTTCTTAAGAGATACCCACTGCAAAGCGCGGGGTGTCGTTCTAGTTTTCTGTACAACGAAAGGAGACGGACACGGACGAAACCAAACAAAGGAAACATGACGGACGAACAAGAAGCCTTCCTACTTTTATTATTGTTATTATTTTATTATTAATATTATTACTAGCAAAATGCCCTTGCGTTGCAACGGGCGAGAATTTTTTTTTGTGTTCGATTAAAAACATGACCCAAATTTTGTTGAAAGTCTATCGACTCCTTTTACATGATATCATCCAGCAAAGCATAAGTGGTGGCGAAGTCTAATGAATGTGTCAAATTTGATTCTCTATATGCCAATTGTAGAGCCTCTCTAAATTGTCTGTTTCTTTGGTTCGCACCATCTTTTCTCGATGGACTCTCGAATTATAAATCTTCGAATTTCATCAACTTGTATACATTGATTTCTTGTAACTACAAAAATAACACAACGCAACTTCGTATAATCTTTATGTATAATCTTCCTATCTATCTCTTATTCTTATCCTCTCATCTCTAACATGAGTAACTTTAGTGTCATCCCGCTATGACTCTGGCATCTTTCAAGAAAACTAACTGGGCAGTCAGAGAGTGGGGTTCTCACTCAACTTTTAGGGAATTGCAACACCCGGACAACAGATTTCAATCATTTGGGATGATGTACAATTTACATACTTGGTGTCTTAGTGTATGAATCGTTGCAAAATAGGAATCACTTCGAAGAAAGAACTCTCTTCGTTTCACAAAGTAGAAAGAGGTTCAGACCTAGCTAGCAGCATCAAATAGAAATAAAAAATCCCCTCTCCGCGCCTGGCATCCAACAGCCTAGAGTCCTCTCGAAAAATCCCCATCTTCTCGTAGTCTCCTATCGGCAAGAGCTGCTGTATGTGTTTCCGCTCCATGAAAGAAAATTTTGTGTAGCAAGTCAAGTTTTCATGGCATAGCGATGGAGGCCTCCATGGCGTTGGTCTTCCTGGCCGCCGATCTGGAGCGTCGGCCAATTTTTTTTACCCCTCTTCCCGCTTGTATTCTCCTTCCTCCTCCTAGGAAACCATGAGTGGGTTGATCCCGTTCATTTTCTTGAGGCTGCGATGGATTGCAGGTCTAGACAAGTTCCGTAGCATGCCAGGGGTTCACGGAGCATGCCGCACGGCCTTCCAGCTTTAACGAACAAAGTTGCGCAGATTTGGTAAGATTGCGCTTGGCCTGCCGTGACTCAAGCTCCAGGTCAAGGCTGCATCCGTGTGTTCCCCTGTCGTGATGCCGTGGAAGACAGACCAACGGGCGCCGGCTTCGCCCCGATTTGATCTCTCGTCTTCCCTGTGGTATTACTGTGAAGGCATCGGAGGAGGTATGCGCTGGGAATTGGGGAGGATCACGACACGCGCACTACCAGCGATCGGTGGTGTCACTCGGGAAAAAAAAACACTCAGCGATCGGAGGCGACGTACCAACCAAACGAACAAAGAGCTACGTACCTACCACATACGGACGAAGGAAGAAACATAGGCCGTATTATATAGTAGAGATTAGATAAAGATATACAAACCTCCCTTAAAAAAATACAAACCTAACTCTAAAAGTACCTAATTTAGGCATAATAAGCTATGAGGTGACGATCTCGCATTCTCCTAGGTTCTTCTCGAATGTTTCGGGGGGCAAAACAATCCCAAGTTTTTGTTTTGGGAAATAACAATTCCAAGTTTTCTTTTACACAAATCCGTCGATTGTATTATCAAGGCCCATCTAACCAAACGGCGTACGGCCCATCTGTTTGGAGCCCAAGGCCTACTATACGGCAGCGAGCGGAGAGGGAACCCTAACGGAAAGATAAATAAGCGTCAGATTCCGCCGCCGCCGCCGCCATCTCACTTCCTCGATATCTTCTCCTCTCCTCTTCCTCCTCCCAGCGAGCGGCAGCCGTCACAACCGTCTCCTGGTACGCTTCTGGTCTTGCAGTCTAAATTCACCAACCATGTCTACCTGGTAGATTTGTTCTTAGGGTTGTTGAATTCATCGTGCGTATATTTGTTCTTAGGGTTGTTGAATTCAGATTTTGTTTGGGTCGGTTTGAGAGCTGGATGTGATTTGTTACTTTCCCCGCTTGGATATTCCGAGCAGATTTGGTCACGCGTAGTTGGTTACTTGGTTGGATTTGATGCTTGATCCCGAGTTTTTTAAAGGCAAAATAGCACCTCCAGTGAATTGTTCATATAATCTATCATGTTGTAGAACTTTACAAGAACACCGATATCGTGCAGATCGAGATTGGTTACACAGTGCTTGTTAGTCTACTTCGTGCAGATCTCTGTTGATAACCGAGCTGCTTGCTTGGTTGTTTGTAATTTGATGGTTATTCTTTATGTTTAGTTATTCTTATTAGTTTATTTTAATGCAGATAGATCCCTTGTACATTTTACTGAGGCGAGATGGCGGTTGTTCTGTCCAATGTCAACACTGAAGCAGGCCTGAAAAACCTGGACGCGTACCTGCTCACACGCAGCTACATCAGCGGGTACGTGATGCATCATACATGTGATCTTCTTAATTAAGGCAAAGCTTTTGCCTTCGTTTAAAAAAAATACATGTGATCTTCTTTACTAAACACGTGGCTGTGCATGTGCTTGTCTTGTTGCCGTTGCGCCTATGATCTCTTAAACCGTTTCCCCTCAGGTACCTTGCTTCAAAAGATGACATGGCTGTGTACACTGCACTGTCATCTGCTCCCAAATCATGCTATGTCAATATCACAAGGTGGTATGACCATATCAGTGCTCTCCTAAGGTTCAGGTGTGTGTTTGAGCTAACATTGATGCATGTCGTCCTGTTGGATTTGTTGTTTTTAGCATGTAAAACCTAAGGGTGTGCTTATTCAATTTTCAGTGGAGTGACTGCAGAGGGTGAAGGTGTCAAGGTTGAGTCATCTGCTCCTTCTGTGGCGATTCCTGAAGTTACTGACCAAAAGGTTGCAACCAGCTCTTTATCTTATATGTTTGGTGGTAAATCTAATTTTGAGTATTAAGCCTCAAGGTTCAAAATATACGCTTGATCAATCAATGCTTTCATTGGTGAAATGCTGAATTATCATTCATAATCAATTTAACATGGCACAGTTGTGTGATCAGAGTTCCTATATAGCAGACAGCTCATTCAGAAGATTAGTTATTCCTACCTTGGAAGTCCTCACGATGAAGCTGCAATTTCAGGCACCAGTGGCTGATGAAGATGAAGATGATGATGTTGATCTATTCGGCGAGGAGACTGAAGAGGAGAAGAAAGCAGCAGAAGAACGTGCAGCGTCTGTCAAGGCTTCTACCAAGAAGAATGTATGTCTTTCACTCAAAATGATATCCTGGCAAGTGTAAACTTACTGGATTATTAACGAGGATACATGGGATAATACATGTGGTGCTCAGTACTCTCCAGTTCTGAAAACTCACAAAGTGGAACCTAAAAATCAAGATAGATTTCTAAGTCAAGTTTGCATCCTAAAGTTATGTGACTGTCAATCTCATCAAGCTGCAAAGTTGCTAGTTTAGCCCTATAGTAAAATGCTTAAGTACTGTTGTCTCACCTGAACATTTCATTCTTAACTATGCCTTCTCTGGTCTTGACTTTTAGTTTCGTTTAGCTGCAGAGTTCATTATCTCAGTTGTAAATATTAAACTGTATGAAAATCTGTTGACTTGTTTCTTATTTTAGCTGGGAAGTCATCAGTTCTGCTAGATGTGAAGCCATGGGATGATGAAACTGACATGAAAAAGCTCGAGGAAACCGTTAGGAGTGTGAAGATGGAAGGCCTCTTCTGGGGTGCTTGTATGTTACTTTGCTCTCATTGATATTCTAATTGTGAAAGAAGTGTTTGCATGTCCTTGTTATGGTTAATTTTCTTTATATTTTAACGTGAACTATCATACTTTTGCAGCCAAACTTATGTCAGTTGGCTACGGCATTAAAAAGCTACAAATTATGATGACCATTGTGGATGACCTTGTTTCTGTTGACAATCTCATCGAGGACCATTTTGACGTTGAGCCAGCCAATGAATACATCCAGAGCTGTGATATTGTGGCTTTCAACAAAATTTGTAAGTTACCTACAATATGCTTCGTGTTCTTCTTTTAGACTTCCGAGTTACTGTCTGTTGCACTGATTGTTTTCTTGGCCCTTGCTGTGGGCATGATTCTCTATAGCTTTAAGTCGTTAAATATTAACAATGTGTACATAAGATCTGTGCTGGACTAGTTTTCATCGGTGTAAGCTCTAGAAGCCCGTCCATACTGGTTTAGTTTTTCACTTAGAGAAAAGACCTTCAGTCCAGGTTTTATAAGGCAGACAACAGAACAAAGTATTTACATTTCTCTGAAGTTACTAGTTTACAATTGAGCAAAAGCTAACCAACTAGGTAGCTTCTATAAAATTGACAGGCTTAAGTTTAGTAGGCCGAGTGCTAGATTATTTACCTTATTTATTTGCAAAAAGTCTATGATTTATGTTTATTTTGCTTGAGCTCTTAGCATCGTCTGAGTTTTGTGAATTCTTGGCAGAAATTGGAATTGCGTGGGAGATGAAGTTGAAGGAAAGACATGTTACTATTATAACTCTGCAAGTTTTCTCTACCGATTTTCCAGTGTTCGTCATGATAGCTTTACAGATATTTTCTATGTTCAATCAGATTTATCATCATATGTATTCTTTGTGGAACCTGACTGTATTTGCTATTTGGAAGACAGTTTTGTCTGGTTGAATAGATATGCTTTTGTTGTATTTATTATGATATCCGGAATCTTTTGAATACCTGTGTGTTCAGTTAGCACCTTTAGGCCCTTTTTACATGCTAGCAAGTCTTCCAGGTCGGAAACTGAAGGGAAAAAAGGGCAGCCCCCAGCATTGAAGCTTCCATGGTGGTCACGCAGGACCACACCCCCTCCTCCAATCTCTAGAAACAAAGGTGCCATCGGCATTAGCCTTTACCCAGCCATGTGGTGGTTGTGAAAGCCGAGGAACAGATGGTGCTGATCTCATTTGAATCCATTCATCCAGCAAGAGCCCATTCTGGCTTGTGTGGAGTTGGTCTTCAATCATGCATCCAACGTCCTAATTGCCTGTGATCATGCACGTCTTCTGTAGGGCGCATAGTTGCAACCCTCTCTGATCCCTTAGACCTCCCTTACCCTGCGCACATGACGAGTGAGGGAATCTGCATAATCTATGTGACGGAGTTTCTGTCCGGTTGCAAGCTCCGTCCGGTTGCAAGCTACAGAAAGCACGCCCTCTTTGATGAGATAGATTTGAGCTGCTCCTTGAGATGGTATGCGGACATAACACTGAAATTCCTGTTTTTGGTGTATAGTTCCATGCAAGATAATCTTCTGATCCATTGCGACCTACAAGAATTTTCAGAATTTCAGTAAAATCTATCTAAAAAAATGTCGATCTCAACTTCTCTTCATGAAAGATGACCCAGGGGTGTTGATAACTTCATGACTAAGAAGAATGATGATCACTATGGGGTTCGATGAAGGATGGGTAAATCTTATTATGGAGTGTGTGTCTTCGGTGAGCTACAAGGTGAGATTCAATGGGCTTGAGACAGATGAATTTTACCCTAGTAGGGGCTTAAGGCAAGGGGATCCTCTTTCCCCATACCTTTTTCTTCTTTGTTCAGAAGGGCTCTCGAGTTTACTTGCACACGAGGAGGATATTGGCGGTTTGGAGGGAGTGAAGGTGTGTCGAAACGCACCACCTATATCTCATTTGCTATTTGCCGATGATTCCTTGATTTTGATGAAGGCTACTTTGGAAAATGCTACAACCCTAAAAAAGGTGTTGGATATGTACTGTCAGGCCTCGGGGCAACTAGTAAGTGTGGCAAAGTCGAGTGTTTTTTTCAGCCCTTGTACTAGTGTGCATGTCCGAGAAAGTATTTGCAACAAGTTAAGAGATTCTGACAGAAGCACTTTCTGACAAATACTTAGGTCTGCCCACTATGGTCGGTGTTGACAAGAGTGATTGTTTCCAACATCTACTTGACCGTGTTTGTCAGCGCCTGAAAGGCTGGAAGGAGAAAACTCTGTCACTCGCAGGAAAAGAGATACTTCTAAAATCTGTGATTCAAGCGATTCCTTCGTATGCAATGTCGGTTTTCAAATTACCTATGGGTATTTGCAAATCTATAATGGATGAGATTGCTGGGTTCTGGTGGGGTGATGAGGATACGAAAAGAAAATGCATTGGTACGCGTGGTGGAAGATGTGTATACCTAAGAAGGGAGGCATGGGGTTTAGAGATCTACACAGTTTTAATCTTGCTATGTTAGCAAAACAGTGTTGGCGTCTAATCCAAACTCCTGATTCTTTATGTGCACAGATTCTTAGCGCAAAGTATTATCCGGATGGGGATATCCTAAATGCTGGACCGAAGAATGGATCTTCGTACACATGGCAGAGCATTCTAGCTGGGGTTCAAACTTTTAAAAGAGGATGCATTTGGAGAGTGGGTACAGGGACTCATATTAATATCTGGAGGGATCCATGGATTCCTTCTAGTAGCTCAAGAAAGGTGATTACACCAAGACGAGATACTATGTTGTCTAAAGTTGGAGAACTCATTGATCCGCACACAGGTCAGTGGGACGAGACTCTTATTAGAGAGAATTTTCTACAGTTGACGTTCAACGAATCCTCCAAATACCACTGAATATTGAAGGCCTTGATGATTTTGTGGCATGGCATTATACGGACTTTACCACTGAATATTGTCAGATCGATTTGCCTATCACCGAGAGTATGATCACCAGTTTGGGCAGCGACAAAATAGGACTGTTGGACAAGGTGCAATAGCAGCAAACCCGGTGTGGAAGGAGCTATGGAAACTTTGCATTCCAGTAAAGTCCGTATCTTCGTGTGGAAGGTGCTTAGAGCATCTCCACTTGCGGCGTCCAAATGGGCGCCCAAAGGCCGTCCGGACAGGCCCTTTGGGCGCCGTCCGGACTACCTTGCCCATTTGGGCGCCGTCGCTCCCCACTCGCGACGCCCAAATATTTTTTTGTAAACTTAAATTTCGGCGATTTTCATTCAAAATTTAGGAAATTTTACAGATTCAAATGAAATTTAAAAAAACTAAACCTAATCTACTGGCCCCTGAAGCGGCGCCTGAAGGCGTAGTAGGGGTCCTCCTCCTCCTTCTCCTCCTTCACGCCGCCACTGCTCCCTGCGCCGCCGCTGCTCCACGCGCCGCCGTCGTCCTCCTCCGTGACGCGGCTCGGTCCTAGGCCGTCGTCGACGGTGAGGTCAAAGAAGGGCACGCCCTTCTCCTTGGCGGTGTCGTGCGCTGACCAGGCGCAGCCCGAGGGGCCGTCGAGCGGCGGCACGTCGTCCATCGACGCGGCCTCGACGGCCGCCGCAATGGCGTCGTCGTCCGTCCCCGCCTGCACCGCTATGAGCTCCGCCATTAACGGCGAGAGCTCCGGCTCCGCCTTCACCTTCATCTGCTCCGGTTTCGGCGTTAGCAGAGAGGAGGCGCGGGAGCGAGATGAGGACGAGCGCGAGGACGACGCCCGCAATGAGGACGCCGTGGAGCGCGACGAGGACGGCGTCGCGCGCGGCGCCCACTGGTTGGCCGGAGGTGGTGGTGGTGCCCAGGCGGCCGGAGCAAGGGCGGGCGCCGCCGTCAGGAGCGAACTGCCGTTCGCGATGTGGTTCATCACGAACTGGAGCGTGCACCCGGGCACGCTCCAGAACGCCTCGCGCCCGGCGACATTCTTGTCCGTCGGCGCCGGGCCGGGGCCGTCCCAGCGGTTGAAGTCCTCGTCGTAGGCGCGCTGGAACGCCGCCTCGTACCGGCCATGGTTGGCCGGGTTCCGCGGATCCCAGCGCGGGTCCTGACGCTGCTCCGGCGTCAGGTCACGCCAGTAGTTCGTGTTAACCGCGGCTTCGCCGCCGCGGTTCGCCCGCGTCAGGGGCTTCATCACCGGCACGCCGTTGATGCCGATGACGAACCCGTGGCAAACACGCATATCCGGCGGCACCGGATAGCCGTTGTCGCGCAGCGCCTCCGTCTGCTCCTTGAGCAGGGTGCGCGGCGCGAAGCCGTTGGCCGCGGCGCCGCCGGTGCGCCTCCAGGTGCCGGCCATGGAGAAGGAGAGCGGCGGTGGTTTTCGAGTGGAGAAGGAGCGGCGAGGTGAGGGAGAGAGAACGGCGAGGGCGAGAGTGGCGATGAGTGGAGGCCGGCGCGCGCCTTTTATGGCGGCCGGAGAGCGGTGGCATTAACGCCGCTCGCCTCGAAAAGGCGCGCATTCACTCCGACGAGCAGAGGACGCGAAGGCTCACTAGCCGCCCGCCGGCCGTGAAAACGAGGAGTCGCCACGCAGCACGCGCCTTTGACGATGCCTTTGACCACGGCGGGGCGTGGCCCGCGCGTCGGAGGCGTGCGTTTCCTTCCGTCCGGGGCCGCCCCAAGCCTCCCTAAGTTGAGGGCGTGGGCTGGACGTGCCGGATACAAAACTGGGCCGCGCCGGACCGAATTCGCGTTTGGGCGCCGCGAGTGGGCGCGATTTTGTGTCCGGCATGCCCCAAAGGCGTTTGGGCGCCGCGAGTGGAGATGCTCTTAGGGGTGTCCTTCCGTGCTATGGGATTCTGGCAAACAGACATGTTCCGGTTAGTGCGCAGTGTCCTAGATGTGAAATTGGTGTGGAGGATATCCAACATTGTCTATTTGGGTGTAAGCATGCAAGAAACGTTTGGAAGGAAGTTGGTCTATATGATGAAATACAAAAGGCAGTGGTGCAGGACAAGTCTGGTTCGGTTAATATGGAATATCTCATCTGTACCCATACAAAGAAGATGATTGATGGTAACATCAATATCTCTGAGTTGGTTGTTGTTACAGCTTGGTTCATCTGGTGGCAGCGAAGACAGATGGTTAGGGATGAATCTGTACAACCGGCCTCAAGAACAGCTTTGTCTATAAAAGCACTAGCAGTGAATTTTATGCGAGCGCATAACTCAAAAACAATAAAAAGAATGGAAGCTGAAATGTGGAAAAAGCCAGGGCAAGGAGCTGTTAAACTAAACGTGGATGCATCTTTCCACGCAGATACCTTCTCAGGAGCATCTGGTGCAGTGATCCGAGATGATCATGGTCAATTTGTAGCTGCAGCGACGTGGCTATTACTACATGCTCCACACGCTGAAGCTGCTGAAGCACTAGCCCTAAGGAATGGTCTCTATCTGGCGCAACATCTTGGTTGTGGCAGGGTAATTGCTGAATCTGATTGTGTGGCTGTTGTGGAAGCTGTCAATGATCAATTTAACTACCGAGGTAGTGAAGCAGCAATTTACACTGAATGCATACAGCTGGCTAAAGATTTCGGAAGATTTACTCTCCAATTCTGTCATAGGGAAGCAAATATGGTAACCGATTGCCTCGCAAAAGCTGCTTTTGAATCTAATGTTGCTTCTAGTTGGGAGGGCGATGCCCCTAGCTTTATTCAACAATTACTTGTAAATGATCTGACCATTATTTGATGAATAAAGATTTAAGTTTTCAAAAAAAAAACCTTCATGAGGAATCCAGTTGTTCCACAAACATATATTGCTGCCATTGCCTACTCTCCATATCAAGCCCTCCACGAGGAGCTCTCTCCCACGCAGGATACTTTTTTTTTATAGAAAAGAGGCCAAAGGCCCAACGTTAAATTAATAACGCCCCGAACGGCGATAAGGATACAAAGTGCTGAACCCAGCTTACAACCATGGACTACACTCACACACACAAGATACAGGACAACCGTATACACATCAGCCGGAGGAACGCCACAAAAGGCTACTCCGAAGAGGTCGAGAACATGCCTGGCAGGCAAAGGTGTTGGGCCGAAACTCGCTCGCGAAGACAGACCGGCGCACCGACACACGCTGCACACCATCGACACGGGCAAAGTGGCGGGCCGAAGCTACCCAAGAGCCGAGACCGGCACACCAACGCACACTGCACACCGCCGAGACCCGCCCACCGGCAACGGAGACAGCCACAAGGGAACAACATCACGCTGAGGCACACCAAGGAGGTCCAAGCAAGAAATGCCGAGAACGCAGACCAAGAAGCAAGCTTTGCCGGAGGAAGCACGCCGAAGAGACTCCGCCACCCAACCTCCAGAGAGCTACACACTGTGAGCTCCAAGACGGCGTCTTCAAGAAGAACACGACGTAGAACGCCGCCGCCGCCCGATCCAAAGATCTAGGGTTTTCACCCGGAGCACGTAGGAGGACAGAGAAATGCCACCGCGACGCCTTCAAGAAGGTGACGACGTCCACGGACGTCACCGCCGCGGCCCGGGAAAAAACCCAGGGAGAGTTTCCTCTCGGCAATATCTCTCCACCTCCCACACCACAGAACGCAGCTCGCCAGGCACCACCCGCCCCCACGGCCGTGGTCCTAGCCAGCACCATCAGAACTCGGGCTCGCCCGCCAACCACAAGTTCACCACCGTCCAGGGCCGCCGCCCCGGCGTCCCACCTCCACGCGCCGCCGAAAATGCAAAGGAGAGCCGAAGAACACCATGGTTGCACCTCCCGCTAGATCGAAGGCCAGTAGCCCCGCGGCTGCAGGAGACATCAGATCCGGAGGGGAGGAAAGCAGGGCTCGCCAGGGCCCGGGCCCCCGGACCGTTTCCGCGAGGCGGCCGGAACTCCTCGTCCGTGGCCGCACAGCCCGGCAACCTCGCCCGAATCTTCATCACAGGAACAGCAGGAGGAACGCCGCCGCCAGCCGGAGCCGACAGAGGCCGCGCCGGCCCGCCAGCGCCCAGGAGATCTCAACCTCCACCAGCCCACCCAGCACGTGAAGATCCCTTGCCGTTGCCGAGACCCAAGCCCAAGGGAGCCGTGCCGCGCCACTGGCCGAAGGTGAAGCCCAGTCCGCACCGCCGTCAGCTGCAGCCGCCCCGCGAGGCTGCCCTGGCGCGCGGGTGAAGGAGATCCACCGCCGCCGGCACCGCACGGTCTTTTCCCGGCGGCGGCGGCAGGGAAGGGTGGAGGGGAGGCTCGGGGGCGACTAGATCTAGGGTTCGCCCCTGTCGCCCGCGGGGGGCGAGCAGGAGCGTCGGGGGGGCGTTCGTTGTCCCGGCCTGCAACAATTAGTAGATGCAATCTTCACGCAGGATACTTTTCCAAATGAATGAAGCGTTACATGGACATCTGGGCTTAAGTAAGTCGCCATCTTTAATATATCTTGCTTGGAGGAACTTGGAACAAAATGAATCTGAATTTGTTACCATTCTCCATGCCTGTTCGGCTAGAATAGCCTGATTGCAATCAAGTAATTCCGAAACTCTAGGCCTCTGTGCCTGATCCCAACTCACCAAATGCACCTTTCGCTGTCCATCCATTGCTCCCTACCAGAACCTAGTAGCTATCGATGTTAATTGAGAGTTGGCAACACCATGGTGTACGTATTCCTTTTCACGCTTTAATCTACCGATTGATCTCCAATGGCTTGGCTTGCAAAGCAGTTTTCACAAGTATTCCTTTTCATTCTTTTGATAAACTTTGCCCTTTTCAGCCTTTAACCTTGCCCAAAGACTGCTCCGGCAGCGGCAAGTGTTTGAAAGCTCCATCCTTAGATCGACCAACCATTGGATGACCACTCTGAGAGCCTCATAGGAAATTCCAATAGTAGATTTGAGATTGGCCTGTGCACTGTCATCGCATCCCTTGTCAAAGAAGATCGACAATTTCTGAAAGTTAACCCACTGCCCTGAGCATTCGTCATACTGCTGCTCCATGGCTATTCAGCACTGTCTCAGATTTATCCCATAAAAATCTCTTCTCCATTTGTCCATTTTTCTCAGAACCGATTTAGGGGTTTCTGCACCAAGCAAATGGTGGGTTGGTTTGACAGACAACAATTGACTAGGACTACCGGATATGGGAAGTGGTGACCAACCCATTTCTCCAACCAGGCATTTCTAGAGCGGGTTGTATGCCTAAATTACTTGCAGAGATGCCAAAGACCAGTGACAGAGCTAGGAATAATTAGGAGTCTGGGTGGGCTGCAAGCTAAGAACAAAGACCGAAAACTTGCAATAAGATATTTGGATACATACTTTGCAACTCCAAGCACTAGACTGAAGAACCGTAATTCACAATAGTTCAAACAATCCGTTATACACATAATGTTGATAACATAAAGTGAAATTAAATATAAAATTAGTCAATAGGGGTCACACACATAAGTCTAGATTCAAATGCCTAGTCAAAACACACATTCAAAACAATCCAAACAGACCACACGAGTTAAATAAAGTAAAGAATTATTGTTTCTTAGGCACGAAAACATGCGAGTGCCTCTTGATTTGAGAATATTTTGCGAATAACAACATTGAAAAATCATGCTAAGTAAACATGGATATTGGTGGTAGTCCTTCCCTCTAACCTCCGTATTTCGTCATTCTTATTTGGCACCGAAATACCTTTTTAACCGCAGAGTTGACCTCATCATAAGGAATCTCCCAACTAGTATCTCTCATGATGGCCAACCGAAATATGACATCATTAACTAGTCTCATGGCATGCACAATATTTGAGTCTTTTTGTTAAAAAAACCTATGAAACACATCTGTTGTGCCAAACAACTTTAGCATAAACTTCAAAACGAGAGCAAAATCTGAAATACTACATCTTTTCTATGCAACTTGCCATATGACTCGGATTATGCCCATTAACATGAGTCGTGCTAAGAACTTCTATCACACATGCCCATATTAGATCGAAACGAGCAAACTCTATGATGCAAGTCTCTAGGTCTAGCGCGCAAGACTAGTTTGTTGATGCTTCTCTGTCATTAGAAATTTCACCTCTCAATATTTTCCAAATATCTCGTGAGTTTTCTCCACCAATATTTCAGTGTTCTGGAAATTAGATGAACTTGTGGTAATTATGGAGGCGTACTGAAAACATCATAAATATATGAACAGAAACAACAACCAACTCTATACCACGGGCAAAGTAGTTGAAGCATAATGCATAAGGATTTTCATATAGTATCTTTTTTTGCAAGCCATTAAATTCGCCTCTCATATTTGAACCTTAGTCATATCCTTGCTCTCGCATATATTTGAAACTAGATTTTCATAATGACCAAGAAGCATAACAGGAACTAACTTTAGTCTATTCGCTGTGCAATCAGCTTTAATTTAATCATTATATTTATTAGATATGTGCGCAATGAGGGGAAACATACTATGCACTGCCTACTTATTTCAGAGACATTACTAGATGATTAACTCATCCAGTAGTTTCCATACTAAATACTTTAGTTTGCCGGCTTAGCCTATAAGCTTATTATACACTGCTGCATGTATTTCCATGATTTGGTGCCCATGCGCTTATCTGGTTTATACCAGGACATGTATTTTAGCCGGAGAACTTATGATATTGCTTCTGGCTTTGATTTCTTGATGGCTTAGCATGTTTGCTTTCTTGCAGTAATTCTGTAGCTTGCTTATTTAATTTGTATGCATGATTTGGTCACTGTGGTGCCTTCTGCCATGATACAACTCCTGAAGCATTTATTTATATCTCTCAACTGGGGCCAGCAAAAAGCTCTAAAAAGCTAACAGAGGAGCCATCTCGACCTGGAGCAGTATTTGGTTTCATGCTTTTCACCACCTTCTCTATCTCAGTGTGCACAAGGTGTAAATACATCTTCGGCACGATTTAGTGCTGCTGGTGCTGTGGATTGGAAATAGTGGTGATGTTCAAACATGAACTTGTGATGTTTGTGAAGCAAAAGTGGCATGCTCCACTTCCTGGACATGGATCTAGTGGTGTCAACCGATAGGAACAGATGTTCTGCCTTGCTCCCCTCTCTTTCCCTCTCATCTAATGATATGAACAGATGCTAACATAAGATTGGCCTAGTAATCAAGTGTAGCTTGGTCAACAAAACCTTCTTCTAAGAAATAAAGTGCACTGGTGTGTGTGATTGTGAAGTGTGTGTGATTTGGAATTGTGGGGTGCAACTGTTACTTCCTATTTATAGGATTTTTAGGTCGGTTCCCTATTTATAGGGTTCTATGTCGGTTTTGGTGTGCCCTGTGGTTGTGACACCACATGACATGCATATGGTGACTGTGCTGCTCGTGTGTGGCCCCCTTCTCTTGTGCAAACAATCAAGTTGCTTTTCCTTTAGCTCATGAGCAAGGCTTCGGCTGGGACTAGTCCTGGTTCTACTTTGCCTCTCTTTTTGGACTGAAAAGGTGAACTGCCCTTATGGCCTGGTGTGAGCTAAATCAAAAGCATGTCTGCCTGAAAGTACTTGTCCTTTGTGGAGCTCTTTGGCTGGGCTTTATCTTTCCCGTGGTTGATCTTTATGGGTGGTGATCATGTGGGCTTATATTTTCCGACACCATTGGAGAAACAATTAAATTTCTGAGTGGGCTTTCTTTTCTAGGAACTTGTCTGGATTAGAGGGGTTGACTAGTTGCCTTGTTGCCTAAGATAATTGGATCAAAGTAGTTGCCTTTGCCCCATGTTGCCTTTGTTGCTTGCTCAAATGGATCAAAGTTACCTCATGTCCCTGTTGCCTATTTGACCCAAGATGATCCAAATTGATCCATAAATACCTATTGCCTAAGATATGGTTGATCCGTTGATCCCTCTATTCATCATTTGGATCTTAGGACAAGTTCCTAATGTCCTACAGTCGAGTTCCAAACACTAAAATGCCTCATCCTTGATGATGGCAACATTTCCATCACCACCAAACCCTTCTTTTGTGTTCTTGTTTATCTTACAGGAATTGAAGAATAGAAGATTGGGAAAATCCAAGATGTTATGAAGATCAAGATTTAGTTTAGGATTCTTCTAATTCCTTTTGTAAAATTCTTTTGTAATTTTCCATGCTTGAATTTGAGATATGAATATATATTCAGTAAAGGTTGTAATATTAATTGTTCTTGCATTTAATTTGAAAAGTGGTATCTTGTATAATATTTCATTTGATGTAGCTCATTGACTTTGAGGATTCATTGTACAAGATGATGTGATGAGACTTTGTATAGATGAGATGAGAACTTGATGTATTTGAATGTACTCTGGACATGACATTTGAAATTTGTATTTGAGATCAGAATGTAAGATGAGATAATGAATTGAGATGAGATGATAATGATCATTTCTATTTGATACTTGAATCTAGTGTTTGTGCTTGATGCACTATTTGAATATATATTGTCATATTATTGAATTGTGGTCAAAGTGTCAAAATTTAGGGAAGGTCATGTCAAATTTCATTTCACTCTCGTTGATGACCCAACTCTAATTCATCGACCTAACCAAAACCTCGATCCGTTTATCTAGTTTGGTCCAAAGTTCTTAGTTTCTCGACTAACGCTTTGCATTTCAACTAGTCATTGAAGTGATGGTCGATCACTCTAGGACTTCATCAAAAAGTTCTAATTTTCCCCGACTTTTCAGATGCATGCTATGCAAATGCAAATATCCTAATTCTACCCTTTTCGGGTCTCTAAAATTTGGGGTCTTACAATAATGGGCGTAGTCCGGAGAGATGTTGCATATTGCATAGAAAAGATTCAGCAATTTAAGTTTTCTCTCGCTATAAAGCTTATGCTAATGTTGTTTGATACTATAACACATAAGATTTCTCTGCTTTGTACATAAATGCTATAAATATTAAGCGTAACATGGAATTGTTTAATGATGTCAATTTTTGTTGGCCACCGCGAGAAATACTTGTTGTGAGTATTTTTTTGTATGAGGTCCAACAATAGTTCCAAAGTTATTCCGGTGTTGTATACAAATGATGAAATTGATGAATGCTCGGGGCTAGATAGGAGTATTACCGACATATATTTTATTGGGCATTAATATTGTTATTGACAACATATGTGATCGGAATTTAGAGGCACCTGCTTGTATTTTGTGTCTGGATCTCAAGAATTCTTTCTCCAAGTTAGATGTAGATGAACTTTCACAACATGCTGAAATTTATAGAGAGGATTTCTCCGATAGTGATCGTGCAATATTGAGGGACCAACTCCAAACTTATGTTCATCATTTCAGGAATCTTGTCGCCTTTTCTTCTTGCAAACATGCTAGAAAATGGTTGAAACTTAAAAGGATTTGACATTTCCATTGGTTTACAACCTCATTGAGTTGGCTTGGAAATGCTGGTATCAACGGCATACGTTGAGAGAGTTCTCGCACTGAAAATTATCAAGTCTAACTTGCGTGACAAGATCAATTACGATTGGTTCAATCATTGAACAAGAAATATTTTAATCACTTGGTGATATTGTTATTACTTGACGGCAAGCTTTGAAAACTCGAAAAGGTATTTTCACCAATTCGCCATTAGCACACTGTTCGTGCATTCTGATGTGAATAAGTTTTAAGTTTTTTACAATTCTATGAATTAATAATTCTTACTTTATTTAACTATTGCAGGGTATTTTTGGAACAGTCTTGACTACACATTTGAATATCTAGACTTCTATTCGTGCCTCTCGTATTGCCAAGTGAGTGGTTGTTATATTTAGTAATATTTAGTAATTTCTCGAACAGGAACATGCATGTAATGCAAACCACAAAAGTAAGGGCGAAAAAGGAAGTGTACTTAGTAAAAAATAAAGTTTTACCAACTATATAAAATTGTAACAATTTTTTAATTTTTTATCATGGTAAATTATTATTTCATGAAGCTACATTTAAAGAGACATCTATTGGTATTATTTGGTGTTGTAAATATTAATATTTTTGTATAAAGTTAGTCAAACTTAAATAGTTTGACTTAGCATAAAACCTAGAAGTAAAATTATTTGTGAATGGAGGGAGTGCAATGCCAGCCCATAATAAAATTCCCCTTAGCACTGCATGCAACTTCCCATATGCAGAACTGCCAATCATAATATCACATCCATTTTTTTCCACTATAAAGTTAAGATTAGTGTTTAGCATTAGCAATAGAAGATTTTTTTTAGAATGTGCGCACAAGGGACACACATCACACGCATATCTCTCCAACAATTTCCTTCCACGTAACGGCACACCATTGTCAATTTTATCTTTTTTGGTCCCCTTCTCATCTCTTTCACGGTGAAAATTGCACATAACACGAGGTTTTGTTGCACAAAGCGACAACCTAGTTTTTATTGCACATAACATCAACAATTCAGATAATTACATGTAACATATCCTTACCGTCCTGAAATGGTTCCGAGTTATTAACTATCTGTTAAAAAGATAAAGACTGGGTTTGTGATCCGTAATCCCGCCTCACTCTAGATCAAGGCAGCGGGTCATAGGCGCATTGGTCCTTCCAACTCAAAATCCACATGGCAGAAGTGCTGAGGACAACAACAAATCGAGACTATAGGCTAACAACTATGAGCGCGGCACACGAAGACCGCCTCAGTTCAGACGTTTCATACTCGCATAGTTCCACATGACAGAGGTAAAAATATATGCACAAGAAAAAAAGTCATAACACATATTCACAAGGAAAAACATCAAAACGCACACACATGGGGATGGGAGAGAGATTAGTGGGTTTCACCTTATAGACATGTGTCTGTTTGGAAAGATGTGAGAAGTAAGGAGAGCAAGCATATCTAGGGAAATTATAAATATAAGGATTTTACATTTTCTGACAGTGACCAAATCAAGTCGGCTGGACATTCAGTCCATGGAGGCATACACAGCTTACTCTTTCTAAAACCGGTCTACAACTACGTGGTGTGCTGGTGACCTCTAGGTAGCTATATGAGAGGACGTATTCTAAGCAACCCCTAGTTCTTGTGCAGCCGGTGCACTCAACCTAAACAACTTATGTTAAACCTTTATAAAGAAGTACATATCTTTCACGTCAGAAAGTTACAGTTATAAGTTCAAGTCATAGCTTGGGAATAAAAAATAACAAATTCAGCTAAGGCTGTGTATCGACACAATTCCTACTTTAAATTAGCCAATATTCGTTATATTTTTTCTTTCTTGTTTTCGGGCTGTGAAGTTAATTTATAATTAAAACTTAATGACTGGCAGATGTATATTGTATATATATACTATATATTTTTCACATTTTGGAAAACTTTTGGCATTGAGGCCGGTTGCACAACAACTCCCGAGGCCTATACTTACTTCCTCAGCTATATGACTGTACAAACCAATCTGGGCAAAATTGGTAACGGATAATGTTAAACTGGCAGGTTCGGGAGGTTCTAAAAACAAGACCGGAGGGGGACTCTACCCCGGCTTTGTCATTAAGGTAGAAGTGAGGACTCGAACCCGAGACCTGGCGCTTATGCGCATATGCACGGCTACCACTAGTTCACGGAAGAGTTCTCGGTTCGGGAGGTTCTATTGTGACCTTTGCTTTTGTTGCAATTTTCTGTCCAAACACGGCACGGGGTTTCTCAAATGTGCCGGGGCCATGAGTGCCAAAGAAGAAGGCTCGGAACGAGGAGACTTTGGATGCGTACTCATGCACATGTGACAGCCATAGCTTTCCTGTTTCGGCCATGGAGTGCCACATGTACCGAGGTTACCGTACTACTACTTTTTTTGTACATTTTGTTAGATTACTCATTCAAGGACGCGGCATGAGCAAGGCCACAAGGAAATCACACTTAACCTTTTTTTAGGGTTAAGGCAGACTCTGCCATTCGAGACCCAAAACAAAAACAAAGCCACCGGCAAGAAGAAAAAAAAAACTAGGGAACGCTCCCGGGCCAGCCGTGAAGGCACAGGCTCTCTGCTCGATCTCATCGCGAATGGGTCTCACCACGTCCTCAATAGACAGCGCCAAGACACTCCTATTGCCGCGCTCCGTCCAGACCCCCCCTCCCCACAATCTAATGTAAGTGATGATATTGCCAATGGTAGACTTGTTTTCCTTTCAGAATGAGGATATGTACTAAAGCCACCATCCATCGAAGCCGTGATCCACCGTGGAGGCCGAGGGTGGAACCGGAAGCACGCATTGGGATATCACGGTGTCCCTAATGGCAGTAGTGAAGGAGCACTCATGGCAAAGGTGTTGCACCGTCTCAATATGGATGTGGCATAGCTTGCAGACCGGTCATATGGCCATCCACGCAAAGCCAAATCGTTTGCAGCGTGGATCTTCCTATGAGCAACAAGCCAAGCGAAAAAACTTACACTTTGGCTCCTCGTGTCTTTCCAGATTTTTTTGGTGTCAAAAGGAGCATGACCTCCCTAAAATTGGCATTTGTATGTCGTGTCCGACAAGTAAACCCCTGTGGTCGTCCATCTCCAAGTGATGGTGTCAGGCTGTGGCAGTAGCTGCACCCAGGGTTTAACATTTCGTTTTCCTAATTTCTTTCGCACCTCACAGAGATTCGCGAATTTCGAGAAATCAACGAAATTTCGAAGAAATATTTCAAAAATCTCGGACAGATTTATACTCTGACATTCAAATTATTTGCAAAAAATAAAAAAGGGGTTGCAGGAATCGAACCCAGGACCTCACAATCAACTACATACGTCCTCAACCAGCAGGACAGAGGCTAGTATTTGTTTGTAAAATGGTATACATCCGTTTGTAGTGTAACCCGTTGGGTTTATTCAAATTCAAACGAAAATTTCGTCCGAGATCATATTTTCTCGCCCTTTAGCGAGAATCGTTAATTTCGCGAATTTCGTTCGAAATTTCGACGAAATTATTTTCACTGGCTGCACCTCCTGGATGATGCCAAATGTCGATGAAGCTCTTGAGGTCACTGGCGGTGGCAATGTTCTGCACCCCCAAAACCCAATTTAGGTCTTGCAGTTCTTTGCAGACCGTCCTATTTTTTCTCGTGCAAATGGAGTAAAGGTTCGGAAAACTCGTTTTGAGGGGGGGGGGGGGGGGGGGGGCAGTGCGCTCAAGCAATCGTGCTAGAACAAGCATTTTTGTCCATCTCCTACCGTGATCTTCATCGAAGTTTTGAACAGCTCCATGTCTGTGCCGGATTCCGGTGCAGGGGAGGCGGGCTCCCAAACATGATCTTGAATTGTCCGTCCATGTGAGCCAGGGCCATCGGAAACGAAGTGCCCAACCGAATCTCTCAAGGTCAACCACCCCAAGGCTCCCAACTCAACAGCATGCATACCGTATCTTCCAATTGACTAGGGGTGGTTTGTGTTCCCAGATCCGCGAAGCATTTCTCCATATGAAACTTTGCCGCAGCTTACACTGAACCATTTTTAAGTATATAGGTGACTCTGTTTATAGAATGCTAGTAATTTACAATGTTTTCACCTCTTATATGTACAGCAAAATGGAGTTACATAGTTTTTTTTTTTTTGAACTGTGGGGCAAAAGCTTTGCCCAACCATTTATTAAGAAGAAGGTGCCCGGTTTATTAGTGGAAGAAACCGGACAAAAACCATGCAACAAACACCAAGGAGCCAACACAACCACAACGGGCAACACCTAAAACAAGCAACACCCAAAACGACAACCTCATTCTACCCAACAACAACCCCCGGCGAAGAACAGGCCCAACCTACGACAACCACGAACTAACAACACAACATCTGTAAAGGGCCCACCAATCAAGTAAAGCGAAAGCGAAAGGTTTCCGTACGATGCTTCTTTCTTCTCCTACAAAGAGACTTCTCCACCTTCATGATAACATCCTTCGAAGCCTCTCCAGTCAAGACAGAAGCAATATCCTTACCATAGCCAGGACAAACCGCCTCCAAATCGACGAGCAAGTCGCAAAGCTCTTTACCAAAGAGTGCTTTGGAGTTAGACATCATCACAACTGTCTCATCAACCTGATCACTCAGAGACGAGAGAGTGACAGAAGCAACCAATGCTCCACTATCCATACAGGCGGGCGGCTGACATGACTCGGACAGAGGTGAAGATGGCCCTATGTCCATCGCCAAGGACTCCAAAGTGCCAAGCTCCATCGGAAGCACCGTAGCTGACTTGGCACAAGGCTCATGCAACTCAGCCAAAAGCTGTCCAACCGGAGCGACAACCTTCTGAAGATCAGACGGCGTTGCATGTGGAGCACGAGGAGAAAAATCTCCAAAGAAACAACCAGGCTCCTCATCAATGGAACCAATCTCGGGCTCAGGTGGGAGAGATGCAACCGTCATAACCTGAAGCTTAGCTAGAACGTCGTGAAGCTCAAAGCGAAGCAGCTCAAACTTCTGAAGAAACTCCAAACGCAGCAGTGTAAACTGGGACTCGAAACTAGAGACCAAAGAGGCGCTGGAATTGGAATCCTTGCAACACCCACGTGGGCACACATCCCCAACCCCACTCTGAGGCGACGAGGGGCGATGAGTCTGAGAGGACGGAGAAACGCTCTGCTGGCAAGGAGCACGCACATCTTCAAAACGAGCCCGAGCATCCGGAGCTGCCGGAGAGTGATCGCAAGCAACCGGAGAGCGAGTATGACAGAACCTCTCCCGATGCCCAGGGCGACGACAACGAATGCATCTGAAAGGCCCACGGCAAGCACTGACTTGATGGCCACGGTCGAGGCAACGGAAACACCTTCCTTGAGCCCAACGCTTGAAGGCAAGGCAACGCTGACGACCTTCCTGTGACTCGGGGGGAGGGCCTCGCCGCTGCTGCGGCCCCGACCCACGTACACCCAATCCTTGTCGTCGACATGTGCCGCGCTTGAACTCTGACTTGCAGGAGACGGCGGCGGCAAAGTACAAGCTGCTGCAAAGGCAGCAGCCCCCAGCGACCGGGCTGGAGTTGACATCGACGCCACGGGGCCAAGGGCGCAGCGAGGACGAGCCAAACGACCCCCGACAGCCGGGTCAGCCTTGCGGGATGCCAGGATGGCCGTGGCCAGAGCAGCCGCAGAGGCGGTCGACGGAGCTGGCGCGACCGGCGGGGGCTGGGTCATCACCACCTCAGCGGAGCAGAGGACGGACGAGCAGTGCGAAGCCACAGTTGCAGCCTTGACGGGGTGCGGCGGTGCCGCAAAAGCTGGAGAGCGGGGCATCCCAAAGACCCAATCCACCGAAGCGGACGACACATCAGCTCCAGAGAAGGTCTTGGTGGATAGGTCCTCTTCGTCGTCTTCTTCATCATCCACGCTACGAGCTGGCAGAGCCGGAGCAACGACGCGGCCTAGAGCTGACTGCGGCTGTGGAGACAGTAGATCTTCAACATGGACGGAGGGAGCAGTGGAGGCCTCCACCTCCCCGTCTCCCATGCTAGAGTCCAGGCACGAGAAACGCGAACCAGACGACGAGGAAGCGCAGCTCGGCGGAGAGGCGTTGATGGTCGGCGCTTGAGCCAACTGTTGCTTACTCAAGGCCTTGAAGGCCGGCGGCGCAAGCGTCAGCCGCCGCAGGCCAGACCTGCGGCGGGCGAGGGGAACCGCGACAAGCCCGTCGGCGCGGATGCGGGCGGCTGGTGGTGGAGTCGACGAGGACGCCGGCTCGGGCTCCGAAGGACGCGCAGAACGGGCATCAGCAGGAGGCCGCAGCAGCTCGACTTCCAACTCTGCGAAGGAGCTCGCGGGAGCCATGGAGCTGACGGGAAGGAAGCTTGAGGAGAGAGAGCATGCAGTGGAGAACCCGGATCTGGTCGAAGCAGCAGCAGCGGTGGCAGACCGGAGGAGATCAAGGCGGCGGCGGCGCGCACCCACCGCGGGCGAGCTCGCGAGAGCGCTTTTCCCCGACCCTGGCAATAAGAAGACAGTCTTCTCGTTTGCGTTTCATGGAGTTACATAGTGACAACTCCCTGTGTTCATACAACTCGAAGTTTCACTCTATCATGTGTGACCTACCCCTGTTTCGAATGCGACGACTTCAATAGTAAATACAATTCTAGATAAGCAATTCAATGTGCTCTGGAACACGTGAAAGCAAAAAAAATCAATAAAATTGCCTGTCATTCGTTCGTGCAACATTTCCTCTGTTTTTTTTTTCTTTCTGAAATCCCTTTGCGAGGGAAGTTATTTTTTCCCTCATATCTCCAGAACAATGACTGCAAAAGATAACAAAACGTCAAGATTATTTCTAGAAACATTGACATTTCCCTGCTAACGCTCAAAATGTTTAAACTTTTAACCGTTGACTACTACTTACATTCAGAGTCTGTCTTGTCCCATCTGCAGCAATCTTCCTCCTCGCCATCCACTTCCCGGCGAGGGCGATCGCCTCGTCGCGAACTCCTGTTGGCCTATCCTCCAAGCAATAGCTCTTCGCCGCGCTGGAGCTGCTCGGCCGGACGTTGATCTTCTTGCCGAGAACCGTACGGAAAAACTGTCAACAGAGAAGAGCAATTTAGAGGCATGACCGCGTGAAACTTCATTAATTACGTACACCTAGCTGAGCGTATGCATTACCTTGTCCATTCTCGATTCCACTGGATCCTTCAAGCTCGGGGACGGCGCGAAGCCGCCGTCGCAGACGAACATCTTCCTGAGCAGGAACTTGAAGGACTTGTTCTTGATGCCGGAGCCTCTGCTGTTACCGGTGTTAACTAACAGGTCCTTGGCCATGCTCAGGATGATCTTGGTGTTTGGCGAGAGGTCGCCGTTGCCATGAACGTCGGTGCCTTCATCGCGCTCATGAAGGACTCTCCTGTCCACCTCTAGGCTGGACGGGCAGTTGAGGAACCTATCTAGCGGCAGGCTGAGGCCGTCCTCGGCCCCGCGGGCGCCAGACTTCGACTTTGCGCGCCTGAGCAGCTTCGCGAGGGCGTCCTGGAGCTTCTCTGCCTCCTCGATGGTGAACTCCGGCAGGTCGTGCTCGTGCGTCGACGTGGGGTGGTCTTCTTCCGCCTGCTCGTCGATGACGTGTCCGAGCGTACCGATGGAGAGGAAACCCGCTGCCTGATCTTGCTGAGAGCGCCATTGCTGGTGCTCGTCGGTGAGATGTTTCTCCTCCGGAACAACTTGACATCTCTCCGGCTGGCTTGCAGCTCCAAGATCGCAGCTCTTGTTCTCCGTTCTGCCATTGAATCTGCTCCGTGCCCAGTTGATGATCTGCACAAGGCGAAAGCAAAACGGATCATAAGTACATTGCACTGTAATATCAATCTTGAGATGTTGGGAGCAGGATGGCATAATCAAGCTGACTTACCCCCATGAGTAATGTCTAGATTCTCCCCTCTCCGGTTGGCGGTTTGAACAATACAAATGTAGAAATCTAATGGCAAGATTGGGTAGGAGAGACGGACGCCGTAGGGAGCCAATGGGCGATAGCGATGACAGGATGTTAGATTCAGGGGCCAATTCTTGCTTGTAGGTCCCCCGAGCAGTTCTCTTCTCTAGTTGGTTTGATGTGTCAATAGATAGTAGTGACAGTTCCAAGTCAGTGGTTGCTATATATAGACTTGGGTCTCCTCCCAGGCTCCCAGGAGGGATCGATAATAAAATAGCTCAGCACTTGGCATGCTTAAGCAACTAGTAAATACTAGCTCAACATTTGCATGTTTAAGTATGTACCACTACAGTTTGTTTATGTGGTAGAGAATACGATCGATGGGAGTGGCTCGTGGATGCAGGTTGGCTGTGCAAGCCGCAGACTGCAAAATGCAAATTCCTCCAATCTAGCAGAACTAATGGGTGAGCGTTACACGCTCCTTAGTCGCCCCATACTCGGGGATAAGCTTCGGAAGACCTTTCATCTCATGAAAAAATGGTCTATTCGCTTTAGACGCTCACGTATACGTGCACACACTCACTTCTGTGTCCCCGGAGCTGCGCGGCTTCGAGTTCTTGGTTATCCTGTACAAGAGTATCGAGAGACGCCTGAGACTCCTGAGGGCGTTCGCGGAGAAGCTCCAAGGCATAGTGCCAAGTACCATGCATCTGAAGATGGAGAACTGCGAGAACGGCAGCTGGGCGGTGAAGACGGCCGTGAGTGCCGGGAGGAATTTATACCTCGGCCAGGGATGGAAGTCTTTCGCCGAAGCGTACAAGCTTGAGCAGGGGTACTTTTTGTGCTTCGAGTTCGACGGCGACAACGGGTTATTCATCAAGATTTTCGACGGTACTTTATGCCATAGGGAGGATCTCGTGTACAGTGACGACGAGCCCGAGTCTTCATCAGCAACAGCTAGTGGTAGCATTAGCTAGTAGTAGCATATGTAAATCATTTACTTCATTATTAATATCAAATCCGTATGTAGTTTAGTCATCTTTATTATTAATATATGTATCCTATGTGGTTAACTACCGTTTCCTATGTGGTCTCTGTGTTCATATGTAATTTAGACTATCTGTAAGTAGGTCTACTCTGTTAATGGTATAAATGTAAAGGAAACGGTTGTAGTTTTTAACCGTTTCCTATGTGGTACCTGCGTTCATATATATTGGCCTTCACTGAATGACCTAACACTCTCACTCTCTACCCAATGTCCCAGTGTCTGTTCGTGGCGGCGGCTCCTACACGGCTACACCGACACCGGTTTCACCGTCTCCTTCGACACCACACGCTGGCACCTCCTCTCCGGCGAGATCTGTTGCTGGTAGCGTCGTAGCTCGTGTGGCAAATGCCGACACCTACGTTTTGGCGAGATCTGTCGCTGGTAGCGTCGCATCGTGTGTGGCAGATGCCGGCACCTCCTCTCCGGCGAGATCTGGTGCTGGTAGCGTCGCAGCGCGTGTGGCAGATGCCGACACATCCTCTCCGACGAGATCTGTTGCTGGTAGCGTCGCAGCGCGTGTGGCAGATGCCGGCTCCTCCTCTCCGGCCAGATCTGTTGCTGGTAGCGTCGCAACACGTGTAGCAGATGCCGGCACCTCCTTTCCGACGAGGTTGGCCTATGCAAGAGACCGGCACTTCCTCTCCCACCGGGTGAAAGGTAAAAATCTTTCCGTGACAGGCTATGATGCCGATGAACTAAGTTCCACATATGAGCATTTCAGCACATAAACAAATACACTCACAAACATGTGCACATATTATTACAAATAGTTCAACATAGACATTCAATGCCTAGTGCAAATTCACACACACATGTTCTGATAATTACAAGCACTTATTGTTCAAGCACCAACTGTATAAACTAGTTCAACACCGACATCCAAGGCCTATTGCAATTCACCTAGGGCATTCTTCCACCTAGGGTAGAGCATTTCCTGCCATGTTGGACTTAGCCTGTCCTTCAAGGTTAGGATCTTACGATACAACTCGTAGGTCACGTACCCATCTATTGCTGCGTAGTCGAGGTTAACTTTGTGGAGAGGCTTGTACTCCCAAAACTTGTGCTGCTTGGATGAGAACTCCTTCTTCATGTTGGAGTATGATCTGTCGATGAGGTCTGCCGCTAGATCACCCATTCCGTCCCTCTCGTCTCCACCCTTGATTTTGTATACTAGTTGGATGTTCACGTAGTACTCCGCTGGAATGTGGAAACCAGCACGAGAAAGCACGTTGCGGTCGTTGGTGATGTCCACGCTTGCGAAGGTGATATTCTTGCGTTCAAAGAATTTGCCCAGCGTCGGATAGTGCATCGAGGTCCTGCACCAGTGGAACACGAGGACGTGCTGGCGCATGGCGAGTTGCAGGACAGACATGTCCCGACGATTACGGGTGTACTCGATGTCAAGGCCGACGAACCGATGCTTCTCCTCTGCTAGCCATTCCTCGTACTTGTCGAGGATCCGCTCCACGGTATGCTACTCGTTCATGTACACCACCTCTATAACGGTGGTGCCGCGAGCACAGACGGTAGTTGTCTCTGTTGTTTAGTTGCGGTCGTCCATGGCTGGTGCGGGATTGGGGTCGAACGAGGAAGAAGAGACAGAAGGAATGCGAACTGTCTGCCACAAAGTAGAGACAATGGCAACCGAACAGAAGAGTTCTTGGATATTTGCCACCGATCTTAGCAGTTGCTTGAAAATGGCAACCGAACAGAGCAGTTGCTAGAAAATAGCCACTGATGTTTCTTTTATATCCAGGTGTATTTTGTAGATTTTGTTAATCTTTTTTTTCAGGCAGGAGTTTATTTCAGCAACACTGCATAAAAATACCAACATACCATTCCGAGAACCAAAAACCTTGAGGCAAGGAAACTTCGGGGATGCTGGTCTTGGTGCGGGTACGGCGACGACTGAGAGCTCATAGTAGGTGAGCTCCAAGTCAAAGACCGAAGGCTGGTTTAATTAAGCCAGCCTTCCATCTTGTTAGGTTAGTTGCTTATAGGTTTAGAGTTCATGATTGTAGTCAAAGTGTAATAGGTGATATTACATTATGTCAATGTGTGATAGATATGATTGTAGTCAAATTGTAAATGGTTATATTATTGTATACCAATATAATGATGACATTTGTTCTATGTTATGAATTGCATAAGGTTTTAGTGCATTGTGCAATCAGTCTTTCATGTATTGAGGCATATATCTGAAATATGAGAAAAGCTCAATGCAAACGGGTAGACGGAAAACTCCGAATCTGATGAAGAAAAACTAAAAAAACGGAGGTCTGCACACAACCGTTGCCAAACAGAGTCCTCATCGGCGACGGTTTTTGGCCTCCGTTGTCATTGTGCCCCTTCACATCAGTGATAGGGTCGGGGACACGGACCATTTCTCCGTTTTTGATGGATGGTTTTTGACCCGTTTTCGATATGTCTTTTTCTGTACTAGTGGGAAATATTTCTCGACATTCTCAGCACCAAGCTTTGGCTTTCCACGTCGCACCTGCCCACGAGTTGATCGAGGTGAATGGTACACGTAGAAATCTTTCTTGATATTATCAATTTACAGGCATGGTTCCTGGCCTTCCATGTCGCCATTTTTTGGTGCAACTTTAGTTAATCTCTCATTCACCGCACGTTAGAGGCTATATATATTGATATAATTGAGGCCAGGGGTGGGTAAATATAAGCCGTCCGCTCACGGATCCTACGGTCCAAATTGATCAATACTAGGTGAATAAAGGATTATTATTTTATTGTCAAAAGGCCATTTTGGGTAGATAAAAAGACACATATTTTTCTTCTACAACGGGATTGGGGCCTATATATACTAGCCTAATGACACACCTCACCGTACCCGGCTGCCATGGGCATGCCAACTAGTGTGAAGTGTCGACTGGCTGCCCCTGCTGACAAGAAGCTGGACGATATAACGACGGGAAGTGCCAATTGCGAAGAGTTGTGGCCAAGGTGGGCCTTGGTCTATGGCAACTAGTTCATGTGGTGTTGCATCTAGAGAGTGAGCGGTGGTATGTCGGGACAGTGACCCCGGAATGTATTGCTATTCCTTGAGTTCATGTGTCGTTGCATCTAGAGCAAGGCTAGAAGTCTCGACGATGACCTCGAGAGTTCTGCAGTTTGGAAGGCGTTGATCCCATTTCGTGTAGGCGACAAGGTTTTCCTTGAGATTGGGCTCTAAAGTGCCAGATGTAGCAAATGGTGGCATGCTCTTGTGAAGTGCATGCCTCCTTACCTCTGCGAGAGCGTCGCTTGTCTGCTCTTCCCTAGTAGTTTTAGTTCGTCTCTCCGTGTTATGGGAGACTGGCTGGTTCGAAGTATCGTGTTCCCCTTTGGTATGTGTGTGTGCTTGAAGTGTTTCTTTGCATTCATCATATCTTCGTTCCGAATGAGCTTGGATTCGTCATATCATTTTTGCCTGGTGTTCGGTAATCAACCGGACATCATTTTCTTCTCGATCATTGAAACATGTAAAGCTTTTGCCACAGTTAAAAAAAACTACCATATTAATTGACGCTAAAGAGGATATATCTAGACATATTTTATTGCTAGATACATCCGTTTTAGAGTCAATAAATATGAGACGGAGGGAATACTATTGTTGACATCACGTATTATTCCAGTTCAGAACAAGGAGAAACGTGTATGTGTGCTTCTGTAGACACAATGTGGGACAACTTCAAAGAAAATGTTTCACAAAAAAAAAGTAAAGGAATGAATGTTTTCCTTTTGCTAGGATAAAATCTTTTCTGTCGATTTCTTTTCTTGTTCACCTGATCGGTATACCTTGCCTATGATTCTATGAAATGAGCAGTTGCCAGTGCGAATTTTTTCTCTTTTAACAATTGGCGGTGCAAAATCTTGACATGCGACGAGATACAAAAGACACGTGTGTAACCATCAACGATGGAAAGGAGTTAGAGCCCATATAGTAAATCGGCGGCGTGATACGTACAAGGATTTTACCTGAGACCGAGCATGTGCTCGAGTGGCTAGTGGTGCGGGTGTGCACACATCCCACCAGGGATCGATCCCCAGCGGGGACAATTTTTTGGCGTCTCACCAGGAATAAATTCAGCGATGCCTCTCAGACGTCTATGAGCCACACGCGAGATCGACGTGTCCGTTGTATCCAGAGCGCTGGACTTCGGAAGACTCTCAAGACGTATTTGGGATATAGGTTGTAGGTCTAATTTAGACATATAAGTGGAGTGTGCGTGTGGTGTGTGTGATGTGCGTACATGTGTGTCCGATCAGATACTACAACTTGTATTCTCAGGAGAGGCTCCAAAAAAAGGATTTTACCTTGGGATACGGGCAAAGACGACAGGAAGCCACGGGAAGAATCGGTAGCTGGGGGTTTCCCAGGATGCTATTGACGCATGCGCTGATGCATGCATTGCTGAAACACACTCCTTTTGACTTGCAATGTTTTTGATAATTTGTCCTTTCGTGAATGCTGGAGTCAAGTTTTCAAACACAAGATATAGAAAGTACATTAGTACTCCAAGCTGGGGATTACCAAATACATTATCTCACTTAATCACCCCCATAGCTAATTTAAGTCCGTACGGCTAGAACTATATATCATGGCGTGTGATAATACCCACCACAAACATAAGATAGGTTATTCTATACATATCAACTCGCAACCACAATTCGTATGGCCCTAATCGATTGAACTTACAAAAAGCTTTGCCTTAAAGTAAGAGCCCAAATCATATTGTATTACTACGTACAAGCAAATTAGATGTTGACCTTGATAGCCATGAATAAGAACGGTACTCAGGGGCTTGCAAATTGGCATTTGATTAAATCCGTGTTTAGCGTAAGTAATTAAACCTTAATGATGGGCTGGTATCGTACCCGATAGTAACTACCTGGACTAATTGGGACCTTTCATTCTTCCTGTGGCTTCCTGTCGTCTTTGCCAATAGTATGGGATTTTACCTTGGGATACGGGCAAAGTCTGCGATCATCAACACCACTCGATTTTTTTTTTTAGAAAAGGGGCAGTTCCTCAACACCACTCGATTGAAAGAGGATTTTTGGTTCCGTGTCTTTGCACATATATTTGAGAAACCCCCTTATCCTTTGTTGAGTTGAGGCGCATCACCTTGGGCAATACTTGCAAGTATTACTCAAAAGGTCTGCATGTTTTATGCATAAAATTTATTAACACGAGAATGTAGAAACAATGAAAACAATACAAATTGAAACGATTGTTCACTTAAAGGGACAAAAGAAGCCAAAAAAATGTGGTGAAGCTCGACTAGCCCATAAGGATCTTCTCTACATCTAGTCGAAAATCGATGAGATATGGGACAAAACCCTCGGCTTCCTTCTTTTTCTTGTACAGTGGCACAAAAATATGATCCTATTACACACGTATGAAATGACAAGTATTTTATCAAATCTCTTCTGGTTAGAAATTTCTATAGTGACAAGATCTTATATATAGAATAAACAAGATTTAACGGTACCAACCCAATAAAGGGGATCTAAGTGAATCAGCCTAATAAACAAATACGCAAAATAATCAAACAGAACAAAAATCTAACAATACCACCCCAATAAAAAAAGGAATAACAAGATATTCGAACATATCTGGACTTGCTAGTGGATAAACAAATCGAATAGAACATGCCTAATATCAATATACTAACAGATGTGACCTTACTAGTGAGATCCGGCATATAAAAACATGAAGACGACCTTGGCATACGAGCGCTAACCATTGGGATGTCGAGGAGAAGATGGCTACCTCGCCACGGGGACGGGGACGGGGACCGGGGGGGGGGGGGGGTCGGCGGCCTTGGAAAGGCATCCCACGAGGTCATCGGCCGGTCGGCCTGCGGGAGAGGCCAACTGCGGCAGAGCGCCCGGCCTCACCACGAGGTCCAGGAGTGCGTGTGCGACGGTAGTGTAGGGAAGACGGCTGGAGAGTGGAGTGTGTGTACGGGTGAAGCGCCGCTGGTCCTTATTTATAAGGTAGGGTTCACTAGGCCCTAACGGCCTAGCAAGTATCGCACACGGTTAGTGCTTTATTAACCATGTGCGAACATGTAGAAGTGCAGCACAAGTCATCGCATAGATTCTTGTGGGACAGGACCGTGTGTGCGATATCTCTTGTTTTTCCAAGTTTAACAAGTTATGAACAAACTTTGAAAATGCCAAATCTTGCCGTTGAAACGAATAAGTAGTAGACATAATAGAACATGTTTAATAATATTTGGATAACATTAGTTGGTACTGTAAGGGCACCATTAAATCAAACTCATGGTTTGTCCTTCCTGCTACAAAATGATTGGACATTCCCAATCTCACATTACATACACGAGTACAGAACGACACTATGGACACCCCTCTATAGAGACGGCAGCGATAAGGCGAGGTAATTCACGATTTCCCGTGCCCGACGCGGTCTGACAGAACAGGGCCGCGGCTAGCCCACCAACATTGGTTACGGAGATACTGCAATGTCCGTCACACATAATCTTGGCAACGGGCATATGAAAGTGTAGGTGTACATGCAGGAAAATTAAAAAAAATCGTCTTACATAACCGCTAAGATCTATTTTATGAAGATATGGCACACCCCATAATGCTAGATCTTGATTAGTCACAAACACCGTTGCGGAAGATCTTGTGTTTGTCGAATTAGATGTTGGCAAAGCCTGATGAAGAATCTACGACCATGCCGGGAGATGAGATTGTTGTCGATTTCTTCGTCGAGGAATTACTTGCGTAACCCTCTCTTCTAGTATCCACACGTACGTTGCGCCAATCCGACAGCGCTCCGCCATCTAGAGCACCTGGCGCCGGCAAAGAGAGACAACCTTTCAGCGTAGTATTAGTGGTAGATCTAATCAACTAGATTAGATCTATATGAGACTAGAGAAATCTAATTCTCAACCCGTGAGATCTAATTAGAGAGAGAGAGAGAAAAGACACTGAGGCAATTGTGTGTTTTCCCCTTGGGGGTGGGAGTATATATAGGTGGACAAGGGGCGGGGGTGCTTGGGGAGGGGACAGACCCTCCCCAAGTGGCATGCCAGCCCTACGGAGGCCGGCCTCCCACCCCAAGTCGTTTTGGGGCGGGGGGGAGTCCTTGTCCAACAAGGACTCCCTCCCCTCTATTTTTCCTTTTTGCCTTTTCCCCTCTTTAATTAAATAGACTTTTCAAAAACCATTAATTAATTAAAGGAAAGAAGGGGAGCTCGTGCGCCGGCCTTGGTGGGCCTGAGGGCCATGCGGCTGGCCCCACCCTTGGTGCGACACATCCCTAGGGCACCCAGTCCCTCCCGACACTTCCCCCCTTCCCAGCAAGTCTCAGAAACTCTTCCGGAACCCAATATACTCTATAGATAAAATCATCGACTCTATCCACTAATGTCAGAAACACTTCCCGACATCCCGAAACATCTCAGTTTTGTCATATTTCTCTATCAGGACATTTCAGCCCTAAATCGACATTATATTTCTCTCATGATAACTTCACCGAAACACCTCGGATTCTCACCGGAGTTGTTCATGTGACATGGGAGTGACTCCGACCACTTCTCATAACCACTATTAGTGCATCTTAATTCTCTCAATAAAAGATTGACTATAGCTTAAGTGTATGACCCGAAAGATTCGATAACACACAGTCATGCCCGAAGTGCTTACCGGACAATAACTAGCACATTGGGATCTAGACGGCTGTACTGGTTCCTGTGTATTAACGAGTGAACGATGGATTCTCTTGTGTTTCCCATTACGCTAATCCCCTTACGTACATGATATCAATGATATCACGAGATGAGACAATGTGCTCTAATGTGATCATACCATTCGACCATAACACATGTAGACTCGTTCCGATATCATTCTCTTTTCTCATTCCATATTCTCGATGTCCTGTGATTAATCACGGTGTGTCTGGCCAGACGATTGGGTGACATCGATAATACTGAGATGGCCTAGAGTATGTATCTCTCCATCGCCTGGAGGAGTAAGTACCATTCTTGAATAATCTATGTTCCACAACGCATTCTAGGTTACACACAAAAGCCACCTTTATGATCCCCAATTAAGTTCGGACGTTTGATGACGATCAAAGTGTAAGTGTCGAATGCGCGGTCACCAGATATTCACATGGTATATGAATACAGCTAACGAAAACTCTATATGATCAATTGCTAGCTTCATCGGTTATGATTTGTCTCTTAGCAGGATCATACAAATGGGTCAGTTCAGTACTATTGTCATTCCGACAATATACTCTTATAGTTGTGTGACTTATACAAAGTCCATGATCGGAAAAACATGATCATCTAACAACAAGATAAGCTAGTCTTAGAGACAAGACCAGGAACACTTTGGTATTGTTCATATCTCTACACGTGCATTGGAGGTTTTCCTTTGAAGTCTCACTATTCGATTGCCAATGCAGTTGTATCATAAAGATATATAAACATTAATAATAAACTTGGAGATAAATAATAATTAAATATTATTGTCTCTAGGGCATATGTCCAACAGAAATGGCCCGTTGCTGATGTGAAACCCTATGGCAATTAATGGTCTTTTGTGTAAAACCGTTTGCAATATGCTTGGGGAATTGTGGTTGCAAACTCGATGCACGCCTGTTAAATGCGGTTAAATGAACGAGGAATTGGAACCGCCCGCTCTCTGCTAATAAAATTGGATTCGAACCACGTGAACCCACCTTGTTCTCGCATTTTGTCCCCAATATTCACCTCTCTCGTACGTTCTCTAGAACAACCATGGCCGACGACTGGTGGAGCAACAAGAAGTCCCAAGCGATAACACGAGCGGGGAAGATAGCGAGGGCCACGTCCCTTTGTTTGAGCAAGGGATGACGCCGGACGAGGACCCGTCGTCGCCAAGCAAAGAAGAAGACTTCTCTGATGAGGACTCCGAGGTGGAGGACCAGGCGGAGGAAGAAGCGCCAGAGGGCGAGGTGCAGATCCCTAAGAAGGACGGCGACGATGATGACGATCCTCCGCTGATGACCGGCAAAAAGCAACGCCGCGCGATAGATGAGTAGGACGAGGTGCGGGAGGGGGAGGAGTATAACCACGACCACGACGTTGACGACGAGGCGGAGGAGACCGACGACGACAAGGAAGCAGAACCGCCGTCGAAGAAGCATATTTCATTGCGAAATGCTAGCTGTTTAATGAAATATGAGCATATTTCATTTCTTTGAGGGTACGAGCAACGGAAAATACCAATCTGAATACGGGGACATCTGCCCCGTTTTCAAAAAACTTTTCTAAATGTTTAAAATTCAGCAAAAAAAAAAGTTTCTCGGGTACATCTACAGGTTATATGTGTGCACAGAAAGTTTTACGGAGAAACGACTTTCTATTTGACCTGTGTAAAAAAGAGAAGAAATATGTCGCATGATGTTTATTTCCTACCACCAAAATTTCTCTTTTTTACTAAGGCAAAACAAGATTTTTGTGCACAAACTTTTGTGCTGCACACATGATTTTGCGAGATGTATGAGCGAATTTTAATACAGATTTTTGACACATTAAAAGGCTTTAAAAATGCATTTTGAAAAAGTGGGTACAGATTCCCCCGTGTTGAGATCGTCCACTCTGTACGAGCAACCCCATACCTCCACGGCTTCACCTACCTATAGGGCTGGACATAAAGCTCGAATTTCGTTAAGTTTATTGAGCGCTCGGTAACTCGACTCGTTTATGCTCGACTCGTTATCTTAACGAACCGAGCCGAGCAGCAATTTTAGCTCGTTAATACTAACGAGCTTAACAATCAAACTAACGAGTTTCGTGAGCTACTCGTTAAGATCGTTAGCGTCGTGGCAGCATGGCTACAAATCTATATGTTGTAGCCCATCCAACGATTAACAAGTTAGCAATATTTATTTTCATTTGAGTGTGTGAAACTACTATGAGTTTGTGAACTATTTGTTGTCGATCTGTCATTTTTAAACTACTTTTATACGTTTTATGGCTGAAATCTTTTCAGATGCATTTTAAGTTTTTTTACATCTTCTTACCGAGTCTTAACGAGCTGCTCGCGAGCGCTCGTGAACGTCTAACGAACCGAGCCGAGCTTTAGTTTCAGCTCGTTATTCTTAACAAGCTTAACGATCTGAGGCTTAACGAGCCGAGCCTTAACGAGCCGAGCAGCTCGTTAGTCCAGCCCTACCTACCTATAGTGGCATCGGTTGTTGCCCAACATGAATTCCGAAGGGGAAGCTACTAGGCGTCCTCCGGGGATCTTTTCGTGCGATCCCCCGGGTCCGCAGCCATCCGATCAAGTTGCCTATTACCGTCCGATCAAAAACCGAAGGAGCCAGTCTCTAGTCTGTCCACAGCGCACGTGCACGTGCACTGCCCTCTCCGCGCACCGAACAGAGCGACGGCTCCCTGCACCTGGACGCTCCCCTCCCCTGCTGCCTGCAACTCGCCTTCAGAGCTCCGGCGAGAGCTCATCGAGTCACCATCGCCGACCCCTGCTTGCCGCAGCAGCACCGTCCACGACGCCCATCGCTGGTGATAGCACCATGTCCGTAGCACCGCCGCCGGTCGGCCGTCGCACCGTCGCCGGACGTTCATAGCAACCCCTCGTGCCGGTGGCAGCATCTCCGACGAGGGCTCGCAGAAGCACCGCCGCCCATCCATAGCACCGTCGCCGAACGCTCGCATCACGGCAGCGCTGCTGGCACTACGGGAAGCACGGTGACGGCAGGGAGACTTGCAATGGGGAGCAGTGACAGACCGCATCCCGTGAGAGAGGAACGGCAGGCGGCGAGTGGGCAGAAGGTAAGAGCGGCAGACGAACTATAAAAAGGTAAGAGCGGCGGCGACAGTGGGAGAGGAACGGCAGGTAGCTGCTCGAGTAGGAGAAGAACGACGGCCTTTGCATGATGCACGAGAGAGAGGAAAAGAAATGAGTGGACGAGAGAGGTCTAAGGGAGGAGATAAGGTTTGATATGGACCCCACATCGTGTGCCTTTGCCATTTGGTATCTATCCAGGCTCACGGTAGCAAAAATTTAATGCTATTCCTAGCAAAAATGCTTCTACCTCTTACTATTCTACCAAAACAACAAACTGATTCTAGGAAACAAATTCAACTAATGATGCAAATCCACAATATTGTATGGCGCAAGAACAAAGAGAGTTGTACCAAAAAAATTCTTTGCATGATGCAAAACTAAAAAATATTGTAGCACATTTTTTTCCTGCCAGCACCTCGACTCCACGCCGGCACAGCGGCCCGCCGTGCCCTAGCAGCACCTCCACTCCACGCCGGCAGTAGTGCCACGGCTGTCGCCGTGCCTTGGCAGCACCTCGACTCCGCGTCGGTGATAGCATTGTCGTCGCTGCCCCGCATTACCCGGCCTTGCCTATGGTAGCACCGGAGAGCACATCGGAGACCTCGCCGGAGATCTGATAGCAACAAATTTTTTGCTACAACCCTTTTCAAAATTTGCACAACACTTAAATTTTGCAACATATCATAAAGAAAAACTTGTAGCATGTAAAAAAACAAATTTGCTACAACAAATATGTGGACTTGCATTCAAAGAGGAAAATTTTTGCTACAATTTTTTGAAATATGCATCACATTAAATAAAATTACTTCATCCGAGAACAAAATTGCTACAATCATTATGTGGATTTGCGTCAAAGGAGAAATAAAATTGCTACAAACCTTACATAAATTTGCACCACATATAGCAAAAGAAAAGAAGAAAAATGCCATTCTAGCACACAAAATTCCCCGAGGCAAGATCCATAAAAACTACGGTAGCAACGCCGACCAACAGTTGGTACCAGCATTGCCCAACACTTGCAGCATCGCCGAATAAGCACGACGTCGCTACCGACATTAGCCGGCGATGCTACCAACGGTGCCATCGATGGTACCGATGGTAGCGGTGATGCTCCCAACAGAGAGCGGCCTTGCTACCGACGTTAGCCGGCGAAGCTGCGTCGGCGTGTTCTCCAGCGACGTCTTCTCCGACGACCATGGTGCTGGTGCATGGTGCTACAAATAGAGATTTTTCTCTAAGCATTTGCTACGAGCTGCGATGCTACCGGCACGCGGTGTTGGTACCAACGGTACGCGGCGATGCTACCGATTGCGCATCTTCCCCGTTTCGCCGACGGATAAGATGGCGAGAATACAACCACATCTTCCCCGTTTTGCCGGCAACGGCGTTACGCACCATGGCCCCTTCGCTCGAATCTCTGGCCAGAGACCTCGCCAGCCACCGCCGAAACCATTAGAGCATCCCTGATCTCCCGCTAGAATCACCTGTTGGAGCATCGCCGTCCGCCATGTAGCAAATTTTTCCCTCCTATGACGCAAAACAAAAGAACATCAGTAGCTATTTTTCCCTTCATATGATGCAAAAAAGAACAACATCAATAGCAAATTTTTCCTTCCTATTATGCAAAACAGAAGAATATCGGTAGCAATTCTCATTGCTATGATGCAAAACCGAAGACATCGGTAGCAAATTTCTTCTTATGATACAGAACAGAAGAGCATCTGTAGCAATTCTCCTTGCTATGATGCAAAACAGAAGACATGGGTAGCAAATATTTGCTTATGATACAAAACAGAGGAACATCTGTAGCAATTCTCCTTGCTATGATGCAAAACAGAAGACATCGGTAGAAAAAATTTGCTTATGATACAGAGCAGAAGAACATCTGTAGCAATTCTCCTTGCTATGATGCAAAACATATGACACCAGTAGCAAAACTTTTGCTGCAATGAACCCCATGAAGAAAAATTGCATCCTGCGAGGAGTTTAGAAGACATTTGCTACAAACATTATGTGAAGTTGCATCAAAAGAGAAAAAATTCGGCTACAAAGTTTGCAAAAATTTGCACCACATTAATAAAATTGCATCAAGTGAATAAAAAAATGCTACAATCAGTCTGTGAATTGCATCAAAGGGAGAAAGAAATTGCTACAAATCTTGTAATGATTTGCACCGCATGTGGCAAAGAAAAAACAAGAACAATAGTTCTCGGACCGAACAAGCAGCTTAACCGATGTAGCTTCCCTCCAACCTCCGGCAGGTGCGGAGCCATCTCAGCACCCTGGTTGCTGCAACCGGCGTTGCCTCCGCACCATGGCAGCACCACCGGGCGAGGATGACGCCTCCACTTGAGGTGGGTCTTGGCGTTGGTGAGCCCCCTGGAGCGGGCGAGCAACAGGCTGGCGAGGCGCAACTGTGCGCGGGCCTTGGTTAGGGGAGGAGCGAGGAGGTATGCGCCGGGCTGAGCGCCGACTCCAGGTAGGAGGTCACAGTGGAGAAATCCCGGGCAGATGAACGCCGGCGACATCACCTCACTCGAGACGGACGCCGGCCATAGGTGCTAGAGTCGGTGGGCGACGCCATCTCCGCATCAAACCTCAAACCAGCGAAGCAAAAACGTGCCCCTCAGCTGCAGATCGGCGCCGGCACCCCTGTGCACGACCTCGTCCGCCTCGGCACCTCTCCACGCCCAACGGGACCAGGAGCTCGTCGTCATCAGACGAAGGGAGGGCATGGAGGAAATATCGAGGCGAGTAGCTCGCTGGCATGGAGGGGATTGGAGGGGCGCGAGGGGATCAGGGATCCCGTCCGCCGCCAACATCGACGGCCCGGCGGCGGCCGACATGGCGGGGCGCGGGGACGGGCATGCCTACCTAGGGCGGCCACGACATGGAGATTTGGGGAATCGGGGGGAGAGGAGTCGTGGGCTGGAAGGAGGTCGGGGAGGAAAGGATGAGGTGGGTGGAGAAGAAGGAGGGCACGTGGCGTGCCCTCGACCCGGAGGACAGAGTCGAAAGATCCTCGGGGGATTACAATCGTTTTCCTTCCGAAGGCACCATCTGGACCTATCCCTTTTCGCTTCACAATATTTCTTGAGAGATGCTATACGTGCGACACTTTTAGTTCGATTTGCATACGACTAGCACCATCGAACCATTCATTTGTGAGGCAACTTAAAGCAGAGCGCTGGATGGCACGTCGTACAGATATCGGACACATAGTGTCGTAAGCATAGAAGTTTCAATATTTCTTTGATATAAGACAACATAGTGGGCCCATTTTCTTCTCAATCATAGTTTTTTTTTTCAAGTATAATATGATGATGTAAACATATAATACTAGTTTTTACTGAGTCGTGGAGAGAGGAGAAGGGAGGAGAGGAAAGAAAAAAGGGATGCAGATTAAGGGTCGGCTAGAACATATGCTCTAAAAAACTTTGTAAGAGTGTGAGATATTAATAAAATAGTATTACAGCTTTTTTTTTTATGAAGTGCATGTTCGCAATTAGACTGGTTATAGACGACACATTATAGGCATCATCTGGCTATATTATTATTGTTACTCTTAGATGATAGAACAAAGCGGACAATTTTCTTTTGCTCTTTCTCAAGTACAACGACATGCCAAATGTAGCCTACTCCCTCCGTCCTTGAAAGAGTGTACTTCCAACTTTCCTGGAAAGTCAACTTTTATATGTTTGACCGTATTTATACAAAAACTCACCAAACTTTATGTTATCAAATCGGTAGTATTAGATTCATGGTAAAATATATTTTCATCTCATACCTATTTGGTTTCACAAAAAGTAGTATACTTTTATACAAACTCGGCCAAACTTTGAAACGGTTTGACTCTCCAAGAAAGTTGGAAGTACACTCTTCCAAGGACGGAGGGAGTACGAGGCTAGCCGGGTAGTTGTCTATGGAGGAGTTTTGGCCATGACATATAGGATCTCCGTTATAAAAACAAGACTTATAAATTCAGGTAAAAGTTAAAGTCTTCTAAGTTTGAAACATCTACAATGGCAAATCAAGGTTCCCAGCACAATATTTTCGTATATTTCCTCATTAGTTTTTATGTTTGATATTTTCTTCTATATATTTGGCCAAACCTTAGTAAGATTTGACTTCTAAATACATTTATATGCGTTTTTGAAACAACCACTTTGGCACTCCGCGATATCTGACAACATAGTGAGGTGACAATCTGGTATAGGATTTTCCGGAGTAATCTTCTGTAATACAAAAGAGCCTACATCCATTACAAATCTGTGTGTGCCTGAAATCCACCAACTTGGCTTACCTCTTTGAACCATTAGTGATAATGGCTTATCATCAATGGTTAGGTTAACAAAAATTGCAATGCTAAATACTCGGTTTGGGCCGTAAGTTGGAGCCCAAAATTTCTATTTCTGTGTCCTCCAACCGATGTCAGTTCGCCCTTATGATTCAGCCACGACTTCCGTTTTGCTTCTCAAATCCCAGTTCACGTTGGTTCACGCTCTTCCTAGATCCGCATGTCTATAAGCTACAACATCGTCTTCTTCGTATCCTGGATCCGCCATTGCGCTCCTCTATGGGCCTCTCCCCACCGCCACTCGGGTGAGGGCTTACGCCACGCAGCGCTTCGTCGAGTCACGCCCGATCTGGTCGCCGTCGTGTTGGGCGTCGCGCGCGTGCCTCAACGCTTGGTCTCACCGTCTTCCCATTTCATTGCTGTAAAACGATTCAGGCTCCAAACGTTGCCGTTGCTTCTCGTCACTCGTTCCCGCAACATTCGTGAGTCAAATGGCTTATTCATTCATATCTCCAGAACAATGACTGCAAAAGATAGCAAAACGTCAAGATTATTGATATAAAAAATTGACATTTCCCTGCTAATTAAGGCTGAAAATGTTTAAACGTTTAACCATTGATTAGTACTTACATTCAGAATCTGTCCTGTCCCATTTGGAGCAATCTTCCTCCTCGCCATCCGTTTCCCGGCGAGAGCGATCGCCTTGTCGCGACTTCCCGTTGGGCCTATCGTCCAAGCAGTAGCCCTTCACCGTGCTGGTGCTGCTCGGCCTGACCTTGATCTTCTTGCCGATAACCGTCCGAAAAAACTGTCAACGGAGAAGAACAATTTAGATGCATGGCCGCCTCATCAGTTAGGTACACCTAGCTCTAGCTGGGCGTATGCATTACCTTGTCCATTCTCGATTCCACTGGATCCTTCAAGTTCGGGGACGGCGCGAAGCCGCCGTTGCAGACGAACATCTTCCTGAGCAGGAACTTGAATAGGGACCTCTTCTTGATGTCGGAGCCTCTAATGTTACCGGTCTTGAATAGAAGGTTCTTGGCCATGCTCAGGATGATCTTGGTGTTGGGCGAGAGGTCGCCGTCGGCTTCAACTTCATCGCCTTCATCGCGCTCCTGAAGTGCTCTCCTGTCCACCTCTAGGCTGGACGGGCAGTTGAGGAATACGTTGCACGGATACGGTTCAAAACCCACGTATCCTGTGTCGGATACGCGCGGATACCCGGATACACAGATACTTCACCGGATACGTATCCAGCCGTATCAAGCGATTTTTTGTTCTAAAAAATTAATAAAACAACTCGAATATAGGTTACCGGTACGAAAATACCCTAATCCTTCCCGTATAAAGCCACCAACACCTAAGCTAGATGGAAACGTGACCAAGATAAAGCTGCGTCGCTGCCGTTATGAAGCTTTTTTGACGAACAGCCATATAAAGGTACTCCTATATATCCTGATCCGTGTTTTAAAATTAGAAATTAGTAATTTTTATATATTATTAATTTTAATTATACATATCTAGACGTATCCCCGTATCTGTGTTTTCAAAAAATCGACATATCGCGGTATCACCGTATCCGTATCTGTATCCATATCGCCGTATCCGGGCATCACCTGTCTAGCGGCAGGCCGAGGTCCTCGGCCCCGGGGGCGCCGGACTTGGACTTTGCGCGCCTCAGGAGCTTTGCCAGAGCGTCCTGGAGCTTCTCCGCTTCCTCGATGGTGAACTCCGGCAGGTCAACGTGGGGTGTTCTTCTTCCGCGGGCTCGTCGATGACGTTTCCGAGCGTACCGATGGAGAGGAAACCCGCTGCCTGGTCTTGCTGAGAGCGCCATTGCTGCTGCTCGTTGGTGAGATGTTGTTTCTTCTCCGGAACAACTTGGTATATCTCCGCTTTGCCATTGAATCTGCTCCGTGCCCAGTTGATGATCTGCACAAGGCGAAAACAAACAGGATCATAAGTACATTGCACTGTAATATCAATCTGAAATGTTAGAAGCAGTAAATGGGCTGGGATGGCATAATCAAGCTGACTTACCCCCATGTCTAGGGTCTAGATTCGCCTCTCTCCGGTTGACAGTTTGAACAATACAAATGTAGAAATCTAATGGCAAGATTGTGTAGGATAAAAGAACGCCGCGGGCAGCCAATAAGCGATAGAGATGGTAGGATGTTAGATTCAGGGGGCAAATTCTTGCTTGCAGGTCCCCCCGAGCAGTTCTCGAGTTGGTATGGTGTGTCTGTCAATAGATAGTAGTGATAGCCAGTGGCTGCTATATAGACTTGGGTTCCGTCCCAGGCTCCAAGGAGTAGCTCAAGATGGTAACTGAATAGTAGCTCTAGGTCAACACTTGCATGTTTAAGTATGTACTACAGTAGTTTATGTGGTAGGGAGTACAATCGATTGGAGTGAGTCGTGGACGAAGGTGGGCGATGCAAGCTGCCAGACTGCAGAATGCTAAATCCTCTAATGTAACTGAACTATTGAGCTCCTTTAGTAGCCCTATACTTCGCGTATGATTCAGCGACTGCTGATTCTTTCAAGAGTCGAATGCCCTCTTTGGCCACGGATTTTCAAGAGGATGTCTCGTTAATGAGGTATGCACGTGGAAATATTTCTCGTCATTCTCAACGCCAAGCTGCGTCTTTCCACGTCGCACCTGCCCACCAGTTGATCAAGGTGAATAGTATTAAATAGTACATTTTTAAGATAAAGAATATATATTAATATCAAGCCGATACTAATTACACCCACTCTCTGCAACAACGCAATAACCAAAAGTATTACGGATGTACATAGCCAAAAAACAATAAGAAGAAGAAACAAAAAAGAAAAGTCCCGCTATAGAGTTACAGTCCTTGCAGCAGCAGCACAACCACCACCAAGACAACACCTGATGTCCAAACACTCCAAATGCAACGCCTTCAAGAAGGAAACAGTGCACAAGCGACATCGTGACCCGACCGAGGTCATGGGTTTTCACCCTGAAGATAGTCCCCTCACAAAACAATGCCTTCATCAAGACCATTGCCAGACACAACCAATTAAGGCTAGACCTTAGATTTTCACCCTGCGAGGTAAGATTTTGAACTTCACCTGTGTTGTTGCCCCCACTAACATACCGCTGCTCCGACTCCTGCAACTCCAAGCAAGTTCCTCATCGTCGCAAAGCCTCCAATCACCATTTACTAGTCCTTTAATCTCAGCTTTCATGACATTCCCCGCCTCTGACTACACCATGGATTTGCCCATGATGGCACAGAAGTAGAGCTTCACGCCGCTCCCTCCGGCGTGACTGAATCCCCCCGATCCAGCAATCTCTAGGCATTAGCCCATGATAGATCACCGGCAGAGCCTTCCGAAACTCGACACTCTTGCCAGATCAAGGTACAGGCGTTAAACGGATCTTCATCTTCGCGCGATTTGGAACCCTAGGACCACCACCTTTATTCAAACCAAGCTGGTAGCCCCCACGCCACCCGCCGGCAACCTGCGGGGTCTGCCTCTCCGAGCAACCGAGGGCCATGACCAGCGGTGCGTAAGGAAGCGGTAGCGCAGGGTCGATCCACAACCGGAGCCGGCCGTGACACCGCGACCAGGAGATGGGCAGGCGGCAGGAGCACATAGCCACCGACCACCCCAGCCCAACCACCGCCGCCAGTCAAGCGCCGCCGATGCGAATCTCCACCACCACCCCGGTCAGGGGCGCCGCCCTGACCGCTGCAGGTCGACACAGCGCCCATCTCCGCCCCAGTAGATCGAGGCGACGGTCGCCAGCGTCCACCCCCAGACCACCATTGGCGGCTGGGCCCGCCGCCGCCGCGGCGAGGGCCGGCGGCGAGCAGATCCGACGACGAGGGGGAGGGCTGGCGGCGCGGCTGGGAGCCCCCCGGCGGCGCTCAGGGGTGCGCCGCGGGAGGGGTTAGGTTTGTTGAAATCTTTCTTGAAATTATCAATATACCACAAGGTTTCTGACCTTCCAAGTCGCATTTGTCGGTGCAACTTCAGTTAATCTTCGCAGCATCCAGCATGTTAGAGTTGTTGCTATAATTACGGTGCTTTTAGTTGGTTATGAAGGTGGTTTTGTTACTCGATAACAGCTGTACTTGATCGGCGGCGTGATACGTACGCCCTCCGTCTCTAAATTAGTACCACCTCCGTTACATAATGTAAACATTTTTAGTAAACTAGTTTAGCTTGCTAAAAAAGCTTATATTGTGGAACAGAGGGAGTATACTTCTACTTTTGACTTAAGTCAAGATTTTTTAAACAACATTATACGAAAAAGTAGCAGCATTTACAAAACCAAATTAATATTATTAGATCCATTTTGAAATCTAGTTTCATAATATGGTAATTTTATGTCATACATATTGCTACATTTTTCATCATTTTGCAGTTTGTAACAATAAAAGAAAGAAAAACATGCAAGATGATCACAGGTTTGGAGCTTATCTTGCACTGGAAGCACTCAAAAAAGCAAGAGAGGTACTCCCTGCTGATCATGCAGGTGATAAAAAACTTGTAGCTGGGCTGTTGCAAATTAGTGTTAGAACTGTTGAGAAAATTTGGAAACAGGCAAGAGATCAAATTCAGAGAGGGGAACAAGTTGATGTGTCCAACAAAAAGAAAGGAAGATCTGGCCGAAAGAGAAAGGATCATGGTCTGGAGAGGATACCAACTATTCCTTACAACAAACGTTCTACCATGAGGGCACTTGCACTGGCTTTGAAAGTTCCATACACATCATTGTAAAGGAGGTTAAAATGGGGCAAGATAAGGAAGCATACAAGCACTGTGAAACCCTATCTCAAGCTAGCAAACGAAATAGACAGGCTCAAATTCAGTGTCAACATGGTGGATGAAAGAACTGTGTCGGATGCTATGCCTAAATTCATAGACATGAGAAAGATCCTGCATACCGATGAGAAATGGTTTGAATTGACTAAAAAAAGAGGACCTACTATCTAACGCCAGAAGAAGCTAATCCAGTGTGCAGTATCCAAAGCAAAACCAGAATAGGAAAAGTGATGTTTCTTTGTGCAGTTGCGAGGCCAAGGCGCAATGCAGATGGAGTAACATTTGATGGTAAAATTGGGATCTGGCCATTTGTGAAACTAACTCCAGCTGTAAAGAAATCTAAGAACAGAGCCAAAGGCACTTTGGAAGTCAAGGCAGTGATAGTTACCAGAGATGTTCATCGAGACTACCTATGTAACAAAGTACTTCCAGCTATTGAAGCCCTATGGCCAGATGATGATGAAGGGACAATTTATATTCAACAAGACAACGCACGTACACATGTGTTGCCTAATGATCCAGCTTTTCTAGCAGCTGTGAGAAAAACAGGGATGGACATACAGCTAATGCAACAACCTGCAAATTCACCGGATATGAACGTGTTGGACCTTGCATATTTTAGGTCCATTCAGTCCTTAACACTAGAAACTGCCCCAAAAAATCTTAGTGACCATATAGAATCAGTTGAAGATGATTTTTATAGTTATCCTGTGGATAATCTTGACAAAGTGTTCATAACTTTACAGTCAGTCCTGCTGGAAGTTATGAATGCTAGAGGTGGCAATAAATATGAACTTCCCCACATGAACAAGGACAAAATGTTGAGGGAAGGAACTCTGCCTATGGCTCTAAGGATTGATGGTGAACTCTATAGGAAGACCTTGGAAATTATAGCTGCCTATGAAGCAGAGGCATTATCCTTGTCAAATGGAGCAACAACAAGCAAGAAAAGAAAGAGGAAAGGAGTACAAGAAGCATTTGTGTTGTGAACTTGCTTTATAAGAAACCAATGCAAAACATCACAAACAAAGTGGAATTGGTCTCACAAAGACATGTACTGTATGTATGTACTGTATGTATTACTCCTTGATGTGTAAGTTACAAGCAGTGCAAGCAATTCAGTTGTTGCAAGCAAACAATACTGCACTTGTTATTCTCTTATTCAACTGTTTACTGAAGCATGATAAATTAGCTCACGATATAAGAAAAGATACTCCATGTTGTAACCTGAAGCATGACCGAGTAGCACATGTTTTAAGTTGGAAACAAGTGTAAAATGTGCTAAAAAAAGCAAGAGAACTTGACACAAGTGAAGCAAGTTTATCTACTCAGTACGTAGCTTTCAGTTTAGCACTAATGTTACACTGCTAGTGCATGCTAAAATGTGCTCTTAGCTGACGAATATTACAGTGATATTGCACACATCCCACAGTTTCAAGTGTGGCATATAAGGAGGGCAGCAAGTTAAGTTTCAGCAAGTTTCAGCAAGCTAATTTTCAGTTTCAAGTGGCATATAAGGAGTACTCCGGTACCCCACTGCACTGGACACGATTCTGACAGCAGCACTCTATCCACTGAACGACACTGAACCCATTTACCCAATGATGATTGATCATCGATGTGGAAACGCAGCAAGAAATCAGGTCATATACGAGCGTGACTAAGTGTGGCGAACATGATATGATTGCAAGTTTGCAACTGCCAGCAGACGCAAACTCTAACTATGGAAAGCAAGAAGCCACAGAGCTACAGAAGTCAACCAGTGAGCACGAGGAGGCATCAACAGCAAGCAAGCAAGAGAGGCAATAATTCTGCACTGAGGTATCAGATTCAGAAGGGTGCTAAGACATCAGCACCTCCTCCACGATTCACATCAACAGGAACAAGGGAATCGCAGGGGAATTCGTTCGAGTACCTGGGCTGCATCTCCAAGCAAGCAGGGTGCAGGGAACACCGATCGCGCTTCTCGAAGCTGATGATGGAGCCCCAGGACGACTTGGTGTCCTTGCTCTGCATCTTGCGCTTCCAGATGATGGTGGAGGCCTCGATGCGGTTCTTGAGGTCCAACACCTTGTGCTCCGTCGACAGGTCCATCCCTTCCAGGAACTCCAGCGGGTCGAAGTCCTCGTCGGTGATGCTCCGGTAGATGGCGTCGCCGAGGCTGTTCTTGCACAAGTGAACAAGAGGACGGTGGCCATGGCACGAATCAGCAAGAATTCAAAGCGGAAGAGATCGCAAGAGTTCGAAGCGCAAGAAAGGAGGCAAGGAGCCGTATCTTACCATCCTATGAAGACGGCGAAGTAGGCACACGTGAGCACCGCCGCCATGGTCACAGACGCTCCCCCGTTACTCGCCGTCGCAGGAGGAGGAGCCACCGACGTCGTCACAGTCGCCGCCGTAGCGGCCACCCCGCCCTCCATCGTCGCGGACGACGGCCACGAGCGGCGAGGCCATCCGGCGCGCCCGGACTCGCAGACATCAGATCCGGCCTCGAAGCCACCGGATCCGGCGATTCCTTGCCGGCTTCGACCAAAAGGTTTGACCTTTTCGCCGGCGACGGAAGGAGGAGGGGAGCGGGCGACAACAGAGCGGAGGGAGCGAGGGGAACGCGCGGTCAAGGTGGGGGGACGGGGAGGAGGCGACGGTGAGGAGTGCGCCGGCGAGATAGGGAGCGGTGCGGGGATGCGGGGACGGGGAGGAGATCGCCGGCGAGAGATGGAGAACGGTGCGGGGACGGGTGAGAGCGGTGCGGGGACGGGTGAGAGGATAACGCAGAGAACGGTGCGGGGACGGGTGAGAGGATAACGCGGAGTGCGGGTTGAGACGGAATAGAATAGAGGGGCTTTGTGCAAAATAACCAGCGCGCCTCTTTTTTAGGATCGGAGGGAGTACCTTTATTTAGAGTCCGAGGATTTACCTTGAGATACGGGAAAGACGATGAGAAGCCACCGGAAGAATCGGTAGCTGGGGATTTCCGGGGTGCTATTGACGCACGCGCTGATGCATGCATTGCTGAAACACAGTACTCCTATTGACTTGCAATGTTTTCTATATTTATTTATTTTTGAATGCTGGAGTCAAGTACGTTTTCAAACAAAAGATATGGATAGTAGTACTCCAAGCTTTATCTCACTTAATTACGCCCACTCTCAGTGCTACTTCAAGTCCGTACGGCTAGAATATCATATGCCGTGTCATAATACCCACCACAAACATTAGATAACCTATTCTACTTCACCAGTGTCCTGGACTATATGAAGTACTTTTTTTTTTTGACAGGGAGCTCGTGTACATGATCAACAAGAGAAAGAACACACACGCACGAACAGAGGCGAGATCAAACTCACACGCAGCGATCGCAGATCCGCCGAACAGCCCACCGTCTTCAACCTCCAGCAGCCGCCGGAGCCGAAGAAGGCAGCGTCACCACGCACCAGAGGAGCCAGCTGGAGCAACCTTGTTGAGCAGCCGCAAGAGCCAGCTGACGCAAGCATCAGCATCTTCGCGATGAACGAGCATCGGCCTCGAGCTGCCCCTCCACCGCCATCGCCGCCTCGCGCCGGAGACGACCACGACGGCTCCGCCCATCTTCCACCGCACCCTCCGCGACCAACGACGAGGAAGAAGAACCGCCTGCAAACTCCCAGATGGGTTAAGCAGAAACGCCAACTCCGCCGGAGCGGAGGCTGCCGAACCCCAAAACCGCGAGCAAGCGCCGCCACCACGGACGCCGGCTCGGGAAAGAGCACGCCGCGGCTCCGGAGAGCAGCGGCCGCGCCCAAGACGGCAGAACTGCCCTGGGCCCCCCGGAGCGCCAGGAACAGAGGAGGGATCTGCCGCCGCCAAAAGCCTCTCCGGCCGCGCCGCCCTCGCCACAGCGCCGCCGGCAGGCCACCCACACACACCTAGACTATATACACGGCGGGATCCGTCGATTCCTCGACCTCCCGCCGCCGGAGCGGCCGCGGAGGCGAGGGATCGAGCGGATCGCGCGCCGGCGAGCTGGTCTGCGGAGGAGTCGCCCAAAAATCGCCTACGCTCACTGTAGAGGTGGGGAGCGGAAGGATAGGGTCGGGGCGTCTACCTTTTTGACTATATGAAGTACTTATCAATTCGCAACCACAATTCTTATGCCCCAACATTGGAATGTATCGATTGAACCGGTAAAAGTAGTGTACTGAATCAAAGTAAGAGTCCAATTGATCGGAAAGTCATTTTGACTCTCGAGTTCCAGTGATCCTACTATTTTGAAAAACAAAATGTGGGCATAGTAAATGATGCATGCTACAAGCATGCAAAATCACAATGCAATTTTTTTGTATTATGCGGTACACAAAAATTACGAAATCTTGTGTATTTTGGAGATTAGAAAGTGTGTATGCTTAAATCCACACATTTTTTTGCGTAGCTCAGACTATTAAAGTATTTCAATTTAAGATTTTGCATGTTCGTAGGATCATCATTGACAACACATTGGATTTTTTTGGATTTAAAAAAAATATAAGTATATATTTTTTATTTTTTAAATAAAGAGATCACTAGAACTCGGGAGTCAGAAATCTCCACTCATTGATCCCAATTGATATACTACTACAACCAAATTAGATGTTGGTCTTTGATAGCCATGAAGAAGAACGGGACTCAGGGCTCCATGTGCAAATTGGCATTTGGTTAAAACTGTGTTTAGCGCAAGTAATTAAACCTTAATGATGGGATGTTATCATACCCCGATAGTAACCACCTGGACTAATGGGGACCTTTCATTCTATATATTCATTGACCTACACCATGGCCAATTGGTCATAACATTAGGTCTGTATCGGCTGTAGCACATTTTCTATGACAACCGAGCATTGGATTTGTTAATCAAAGAAAGTAGGAAAGAATGCAGACTTGGTGTACCCGGGCACCAGTGAGCCCCCTTGTGCTAATATTTTTAAATTAAAAAAATAAAAATGTATACAAACACGTGTTGTCTACGTATATGGAAATTTAAGGTGAAAAAAATCGTATTCCGAGCTACAAAATAATAATAAAATTGCGAATACAATATAGGGAAAATATTGGCTTGTATTTGCCAGAAATTTCTCTTTTTGCGTAGCGTAAAATACAAAAAAAATTATGAGATTTCTTGTATACACACATAATGTGTATATGTCTTTGTGTACAAATTTTCAGATTTCTTTTAGACCTAAAAGTATGATTTTCAAAAAACAAGCTCCACTGAGCTCGGGAGCCATTACTGATTACGGAAGAAAGCATTACTATTTGTAAACATGCAGGTGGCATTGTGAGGCCGGCCCACCCTTAGGTTTCGTGCAGCCCATATATTACCTACAGAAAACGAAAGAAAAAACTCCAGCCCAAGTAAAAGGGGAGATGCTATATATCGCCTTAAAGGACAAATCCTATATATCGCCCTCAGGCGACGGATCGTGGCCGCGTCGCCTGAAGGGGAGGCGCGCGTCGGCGCGGATGGGCCGGCCCATCAGGCGATTTTTTTCTTTCCTTTTCATCTCTGTTTTTTTTTTCGTTTTCTGTTTTCGTTTTTTTCTTTTCGTTTTTTCTTTCGAAAAAGTTGAAATTAAATTTGTTCAGATTTGAAGAAAAAAAATCAAAAATAAAATTGTTCCCATTTTGAAATTTGTTCAAATTCGAAATTTGTTCAATTGTAAATATGTTCCGACTTCAAATTTTGTTCGAATTCGAAATTTGTTCCGATTTGAAAAATTGTTCCGATTCAAAATTTGTTCAAATTTGAAATTTGTTCCGATTCCAAAATTTGTTCAAATTCGAATTTTGTTCAAATTTAAAAATTGTTCCGATTTGAAATTTGTTCAAATTTGAAATTTGTTCATATTTAAAAATTGTTCTGATTCAAATTTTGTTTCGATTCAAAAATTTGGAATTTGTTCCGATTTCAAAATTATTCCGATTCGAAATTTGTTCTGATTCAAAATTTGTTCCGATTTAATATTTATTCAAATTCGAAATTTGTTTTGATTTAAAATTTGTTCAATTTTCGCGTGTAGGAAGAATCAGTACAGGCCTACAGGAAACAGGCATACATGAAACAGTCGCGCCTGATATGGGCCGGGCCCATTAATCTTTTCTAGCAAGCGACGCGGCCAAGAGCCATTGCCGTAGAGCGACCTAAAGGACCTCCCGCCTTAAAGCGGCGCGGAAGTCTCGCGCCGCCTGCAGCGCCCACTAAATGGGCTCAATGACGCGGCCCATTTAAACAGGTCAATTTATTTTTTTACTTTTACTTTTCGTTTGCCGATTTAATTTGAACAAATTTCAAATATGAATAAATTTTGAAATTGAACAATATTCGAAAGTGAACAAATTAATTTGAATTTTTTTCGAAAATAAATAAATTTTGAATTTGAACAATTTTCAAAAAATAAAAAAATTTCAAAAATGAACAAATTTTGAATTTGAACAGTTTTTAAATTTCGAATTTAAACAATTTTCAAAAATGAACAAATTTCGAAATTGAATAATTTTCAAAAAATGAACAAATTTCGAATTTGATCAATTCAAAAAATGAACAAAATTTGAATTTGAACAATTTTCGAAATGATCGAAAAAAAATTCAAATTTGAATTTTTTTGAAAGAAAAACGAATATATGTAACGAAATGGAAAACACAAGAAAAAGAAAAAGGAAACAGAAAACAAAAATGAAAAAAACAGACAAGAAAAAAAAAACACGAGATGGGCTGGCCCAGCAGCGGCGCGCTTCAGGCGGCACGGTCGTCTAGCACCGCTGTTGGGCGATATATAGGATTTGCCAAGTAAACGGTCTACCCCACCCTAGCAAATGGGCTGGATCTGTCATGGTTGCCCCGTTCCTCCATCTACGCACAAAATTGTGAGGCATTAATTGCTGCTCAATACAAATTTGGAAGTCAACATCTTTATAGATCTCCAATTTTCTCACTTCCCAACTTTTCTCGGATGATACAACAAATCATGGCCCATCTTTCTTCCACTTCACAATTTTTCTTAGATGAGATAACAAATAATAATTTTCCATAGGTCTTATCTCTCTCAGTTTTCCCCCACATTTCTCTCCCTCCCTACCCGTGCCCACTCGAATTAGATCTACTTATCCTCTAATAACTATATAGCCAGATCTACATGGAGTAGAAATTTCTTGCTCCGGGCTCCAGTGATCACTGTAGTTAAAAAAAAAATCATATTTATAAGTTTCAAAAAATTCTGGAAAAAATGCTGGGTGTTGTCAATGATATGTCCCCAAACGTGCAAAATCTCGGTTTGAAATATTTTATATTCTGTTCTATACAAAAATGACAAATGTGTGAATCTAAATGTACATACTTTCAACTCTCCAAAATATACAAGATTTGTTATTTTCATGTAGCCCAGAATATAAAGCATTTCAAATCAAAATTTTACAAGTTTGTGAGATACATCATTAGCAACATGCGTGATTTTTTTCAGATTTTTATGAAACTTAAAATATGATTTTAAGTTTCTTTTAACCAAAGGAAGTACTGGAGCTCGGGAGCAAAACGTGTTTTCCGGATCTACACCTTCTTCACTCACTTTTTCCTCCACTTACTCTCCCTCCACTCACTCAATTGATTAAATATCTCTCTCCTCCACTAATGAAGCATTAAAAAATGACGCTGAATGTAAATCTGGGAGTGTTGGGTATATATGTTACACATGTTGGCTTTTCATGTTACACGTGGCAACTCGTTACTAACTAACGAGGATACGCGCATACTCATAATTGTTTGTAGATGAACATATTTTAATGACCTGATAGATTTAGAAGATTTTAAGACTGGATGTTGATGCAAGCAAAGCAAACGGTGGTTTTATGTTGCAATGATCGAATACCGAGATTTGTAATTTCAAGTACAAAGGACTATGGGGAAAATGGCCGACCTTTCCCTACACGAGTCGGCTCACGTGTGGCGTACACAAAGAAACAAGACTGCGACATAGGGTTCTTAGTTAGAGCCCTTCATGGTGCTCCCAGGTGGTGCTGGTTGAGACGAGGCGAAGATGAACGGTGTTTTTTGAGGCAGACATCAACAATATCATGAAGATCACTCTAGGTCGTGTTGGAACAGATGACTACTTGGCTTGGAATTACTAGATACATTCATTTTTTTGGTAACTTGTGACACTTATTTTGGGACGGAGGGAGTATAAGATGTTTTAGGTGTGTCACATGTTGACTAGGTGCGGACCTAAATGTGTGAACATACACACTAAAATGTGTCTACATACATGTAGATAGACATGAATTTGGCAAAAGGCTAAAACATCTTATTTAGGAACGGAGGGAGTACAAAATTAGATCCAGCTCCTCAAAACTAGTCGTCCAAGTTCTTCCTTACCATTTGATGAGCATAAAGGTTGGCATGCTATCTGGGCAGCCGATGTTCCGAGAAAGTGGTGGTGCATTGTTGGAGATCGGCATAAAAATGGACTAGCAGTTGCGGAAGAGCTCAAGCAACAACAGATTAAGAATTAGATCCGTTGTGTGGCGTGTAGCCGTGAAGAATCTGTATCATGCATAGATTCTGATCATGTCCTCATTTTTATAGAACCTGAGAATTACTGACGCACAAACCGTTTTGATCCTTAGAGCTCAGGTTGAGTTGATGGGTTGGCTTCTGGATTGCTTCCACGATGTGTGTGATATAGGGAGCTATCAACTAGATTATTGGATTTGTATCAGCTGTGGCAGGTCACGCTGGGCGTTCGGGTTACCTGAATTTTTCGGGTCAGGTAATTCGGGGAATACGAACTTCGGGTTTTCGAAAATGATACCCGAGATTTGCCTGAATTTTTTGATACCCGATAATTCGGGTACCCGAAAGTTCGGGTTCGGGTACGGGTAATCCCGAACTGCCTGAAATACATCACCGGCGATGTTTGTTTTGAGGCAAGAAGAAGATGAAGGTGTGTCGCCTTGGGGACGTCGGCCTCTCGTGGATTGTGGCGCGACCAGCCGTCCAGGCGGCGGTGCACATGGTGGCGCTCCCGCTGCAGGATGAAGGTGTGTCGCCTTGGGGACGTCGGCCTCTCGTGGATTGTGGCGCGACCAGCCGTCCAGGCGGCGGTGCACATGGTGGCGCTCGCGCTGCAGGTAGTGCGCAGCGGGAGAAGATGGCGGCGGGGCGGCGGCCAGCAAAGGGGTCGGGCGGCGACCAGCCAAGGGGTTGGGCGAAGGGACGGCGGCCAGACAGAGGGTCGGGCGGCGGCCAGGTCAAGGCGGCATGCGGCACGAGTGCGCGACGGGTAGCTACCAGGTCATGGCGGTTAGCGGCGTCGAGATGTTCGTGGCTTCGTGCGATTGTGTATTTGTGTGTGTGGCGGCTTGAGGATGAGGATGGTATGGGACTGGTGGGGACTAGGTTTTCCTTGGCTTGGGCCTTGGTGGTGACGGAATAGATATTTTGTATTAGGCCTCCGGGGTTTTTTACTGGGCTGCCTATTTATTTCGGGCTATTCGGGGAGTTCGAGTTCCGGAACTAGGTACCCGAGATTTCTGAAATAAATTCGGGTTTTACAAACTGTTACCCGATGCAGTGCTCGGGTTGTTCGGGTTCGGGCTAATCGGGTTCGGGTTCGGGTTTCTCGGGTTCGGGATTCGGGTATCGGGTTTTATGCCCACCGTGAGTGGCAGGTTCGTAATGATGCTAGAACGTCCGAGAAGATTGAAGTCTCCACCTGACTTGGGATGGCACAAAACAAATCCTAAGGGCTCGTTTGGTTTCCAGGGAAAAGGAGGGGATCCCGGCCTTTTCCCCGGCCGGAGAAACCGCGGGCCGAATTTGCCCGGGTAGCCCACTCCGCCATTTGGTTGCCCACTGGGGAGGGACACCGGCCCCTTCCGCGGACTTTCCCCGGGAGCCCAATCCACCAGTCCGGAGGTGGGGAAGGAAATCCCCGCTCTCTCTGGCGACAGAAAGGCGACGGCGCTCGGGCGACGCCGTTCTTCCGAGCCTTTTCCCCGACCGGAGCGAGGCCACCTCCCGAGCCCTCAACCTCCGTCCTCTGCCGATCTTCTCCTCCTTTTTGCGCGGGATCTCCTCTTCCTTCGACTGCTCCACGTGGACACCGTCCCCCGATGAATCGCCGGATCCGGTGGCTTCGAGACCGGCGCGCCGGATCCGTTGGCTGCGGCTATGACTGCGATGACGACGACCCAATGTGTTCTGCCTAGCAGATCGGCGCCTCCGCCTCGCTCGGGCGATGGTCATCCAGTACCTCCAAGTTCCTATGCCTCCGGCGACGACGACACGGGGTCTTCCTCCTTCCCCCAAGCTCCACCCTGGCTCGAAGTTCCTGTCCCCTCCGGCGATGGCCTCCGTCCCTCGCGCTGACGAGCTCGAGCTCACTACCCATCCAGGAGCCACCTCCTATTCTTTGGCTGCTCGCAAGCCTTCTAACAATCCTCCACGGTGAGCACAACCTCCTCCCCTCCTCTATCTTTGCAAGAACATGAATTCCCTGCTGCAGATCTGTGATTTGTGGCATACTACATCTTGCATCTGAGGTTTCGTATTTGAGAAGACAATCCACATATTGGTGTAATGCTTTTCGGTCTGTGTATGAACATAATTTATGTTATGACTTATAAATACAGATGTGTTGATTAATTATAAAGTACGGTGTACATCAAATGTTTGGTTTCCTGATACTTGAATGAACTACTGTCAGAAGTCGTTAGATTTAGGCACAAGTTGGTTTCAGCATCCTGAAGAGAACAAGAACGATACAGTCGAGTGGAGGAGAAGAAGAAGGAAGCTGCAGGTAAGGAGAATAAGAAGCAGCAAGATGTGGTGGTGGTGGAATGTTTCTCACCGGAGGAGATGATGAAGCATATTGTGTTCTGGCCCCACTACAAGCTGCAGGTAAATTTCTGGCCTCACTACTATGTAGCAAATTAATGAAAAAATGTGAACTGAGCCCCTACTTTTCAGTTTGCAAGATAACAAATCATGCATGCACACTCACCTTCTTTTCTGTTTGCAAGATAACAATATGTTGGCAAATTTGGAGCCTAAATGATGTTCTTCTATGCAGGTTTTTATAAGCTAACCGATGAAAATGCTCGGAGGAATTAGTATTTCCCATGTTAAAACACAATTAACACACTAATTATCATCAATGTTGTGTTTGTGTGACTCAATCTGGGATGAATTTCGTTATTTTTCTAATGACTGCGCTTGAAAAACTGTGTATTGAAACTCTTGTTGTTTGAAAGTTGTTCACTTAAATTTTTGTATTCTCAAACGGTTGCTAACTAACACACTGTTTCATGTTATTCAGCACACGTCGAGCTAACGTACCTGATGTCGAAGCATAGTAGAGAAAAACCAGAGGAAGACTCTTGATCGTCGCCTTAGCTCTTTAAAAGTGTCGCTGCTTCAGACATGGCAGCTTGAGAATTTTGAACTTTTGCTATTGAGATATAGGTGCAGGACAACGCAGCAACTCGTCTTTCTGCTAGCTAAACTTTTTCAGTAGTTGTAATGGTGCAGTTCTAAAATTTGTAACGTGCCCAGCAGCTCCTGTTTCCGCTAGCTTAATTTCAGTAGTTGTATTTTTTTTAAATGGAGTTGTTGTAATGGTGCAGTTCTAAAATTCGTAATGTGCCCAGCAGCTCGTGTTTCTGCTAGTTAAACTTTCCAGTGCTTGTACTGGTTCAGTACAAAGACATAGTGAAAAAGTCGTAGAGCAATTCCTCCCCTGCTTCCAAACTGCAACGGGGAAAGGGAAGATCTCCCCTATGGGAGGAGGGGATCCCATGTGCACGCTAAAATTTCCTCTAGGGATACGGTTCCCTGGTTTTTCCTGCCGTGGCGACCAAACGAGCCCTAATGGGGATTCTTTCTCATGGATTTGGTCATGGAGGTGGTGGTGTGTGGTCCTCCGTGATCATCATGGCGACTTCAAGGCTGGAGTTTTTTTTTTTGATTTTTCATATTTGTATTCATACGTAGAGGAAAACAGTACAAGGCCGGATACAAGCAAAGAAAAAAAACAAGGAGAAAACAGAAGCAAGCACCGCTGCAACATGCCGTCTTCAACCACGAAGAACTCCAGCACAGTCGACCTCCATCGCCGGAGACGAAGGAGGAAGCAGCTGCCCGGAGCTCGCACCCATGGAGCAGAAGAGCTCCTTGCCCAAAGGCGTTGATGAGCCGCATCAACCACCAGCTCCGCCGAGCTGGATCTGAATACGGAGGTCGTCCATCGGCCGGGGGCACGCCCCCAAGCACCTTATGCCCTGGATCCGGGCCTGCGCCGCACCACCTCACCGGAGGTGGCCAGATCCACCACCAGCACACCACACCACCACGCAGCAGCCGCCTCGCATCTCCTCCTCCGGCCTCCTGCACACACGTCACCAGCCTGCCACCGACGCCGGAAGAAGCAGCGGCAGGACGGGGACGCATCTGCGGCTTGGGAGCGCCGTCGAGGACGACGCCATGGAGGGGAAGCCACATAGCTGCAAAATGACGACGCCGGCCACCCCGCCTCCGCCGCGCCGTTGAGTGTTGCGACAAAAATGGTTGAAGAGAACAGAGATCATTCGTGAAGACATCAAAGCCATCCTACGAGGTTTCACCGATCACTCGTACGATGTTCTTGTAACAAGGTTATTGATCGATTATCTAGGGACGGTTGCGACAATAAATTGTGTAACACCTAGTTAGTGTACCCCCGGTTTACACTTTGAACTCGTTGGCATCTAATTGTGCAAGCATCAAATATATTTCACAACATTTGATCTAAAAACAGAAGTTCAACCAATGATCTGAGGGCTATCATTTTCTCCTTCCTTTTCTCTCTCCTCTTCTCCCGCTGAGAGTCGAGCGTCCTCATCTAAAAAAGAAGAGTCGAGCGTCCTCTCCCGACCACTCTCCTCTTCTCCTATGCCGTCCTCGCCGGCCGAAGTGGGGAGGGGACAGGTGGTCGGACCTCCTCTATTTATAGTAGATTAGGTAGTAACAGTCTAGGTTGTGTGCCGCCAAGATGGCTCACTGGTTCTATGCAGCTTCCTTATCGCCTAGTTTGGTCGCTGGCGAGTTGTGGCCAGGGCTAGCGAACCACTCGTTCTGCGGGCTTCCATGGTGGAGTTCTAGAGGATGTGTGGATATGGAGGCGACGTGTCTAATAAACTCGATGGGGCGCCATCCAGGGGAGATCCGAAGCTTATCCCTCCTCCTTGCTTTCGAGGAGATGGAGGGGATGAGGATGAGAACCTTTCCCAGGTCGCTCCTGGATCCACTGCTTCAAGGGAAGGTGGAATGCGAGTGTGCATGCGCGTTCCGAAGAACGCGGTGTCTGCTGCGTGGAGTTCCTCAACGACGTCACACAATTATCCTTGGCCATGGCGGCTCTTCGCGCTCAATAGCGTTTAGCCTGAGCAACTTCTTCCTCCAATGTGGAGGATCTTTAATGACTACGGTGCGGACCTCCTCCCCGGCGTTGCCCCAAGTGGCTTGTTCCTCCCGGCGTTGCCCCAAGCCCCAAGTGGTTTTTGATGGTGTGTTTGCCTCCGGCCTCAGCCCCGCTGTGGTGGCCTCGGCGCCGAGCTCGGTCTCGTCCGCCAAAGGGAAGCCGCCACGGTCCTCCTCGCCTGCTATCTCGACGCCTTCGCCGGCCGCCATCCAGCCCACGGGCGCCCCGTCGCGGCTTGGGTCCCGCTAAGCGTCACCGGAAATTTCTTCGGTCCCGGCGGCCCCTGTGGTGCCCCCCATCGACCTCAATGTCACGCCGAGTGCTGGCGATTGCCCGTGCGTGGCAAGGCGAAGGCAAGGTCGACATCGGCGTCGGGAAGCATGCCTGATCCCCGCGTGCTCGATAATTATGAGATGCCGCCCACGACGCCGTCCAACCCGGCCTTTTTTAATGAGGTCATGAACAATCATGTCATGGAGGACATGATCTTTGATGGAGGCGTGTACACCAAGATCAAAGACGCCAAGACGCAAGACCCGAACGCGGCCATGGCCGAGGCCGAGACTCAAGACGAGACATAAGCCAATGTGGTCTCCATTGATGAAGAGCCACTAGAGTTCGACGAGGAGCACGCGCGACTCACCGCCAATCACAAGAAGAAGAACAACGTACGGCGTCGTACACGGACATGGAGGATGAAATCCTTTGCGAGGCTTAGATGACATGTGGGCAATGCACAATCAATGGTGCTCAACAAAAGGGCACCGCGTTTTGGAGGAGGGTGCACAAGCATTTCCATGAGCAAAGGAAATTGCCTCCTTACAAAATCGAGAGTGATCACAATGAAACCTCTCTTAACAAGAGGAGGTCGCACATTCAAACTGAATGTAGCAAGTTTCAGTCCGCCTATGATCATGTCAAGGCCCGGCCGGTCAGTGGCATTGGGGTTGAAGACTTTCTTCTCCAAGCATTGGATTTCCACAAGACGGTGTACAAGAGCAAGTTCACCTTGCCCCATTGTTGGGACATGATCAAGGGATGCCCGAAGTGGGTTGAGCTCTACAACTCCTTGAAAAAAAGGGGGCCAACAATGGATCGAAGAAACGGTCCAACAAAGATGATGATGGTGATGTGGAGCCCGGCCAAACCTCCGGTGCCCGGGCGGTGCGGTCGAGGGGACCCAAGGCCACCAAGCTAGATGCCAAGCGCGATGCGGCGGCGGCACAATTGGAGGAGACCTTAAAGGGTTTGATCGCCGGCAAGGAGGAGTCGACCGCCGCAAGGTACGTGGAGAAACGCAAGGCCAAGGAGGAGGTCATGGCATGCTATTTGGAGATGCAAAAGAAGAGGCTAGAGATAGAAGCGGACCGGATCAAGGCCGAGGAGAACCGGGTGAAGCTCGCAATGTTGGCCGAGGAGAACCGGGTGAAGCTCGCAATGGTGGCCGAGGAGAACCGGGTCAAGCTAGCGGTGATGGCTGAGGAGAACCAGATCATGATGGACAACTTGAGCATCATGGACCCGGAGCAAAGAGCTTGGATCCTCAAGAGGCAAAAGATGATCCGTGAACGCGATGATGTGTGATCTCCCTCTCATTGAACTAATTTGTATTTTGAACTATGTCATTTCGTACATTTTTATATCTTATTTGAGTGGACCAATATTTGTACTATTTTCTATGCCTAATTCTTATTTTATTTGCAATTTAGCTAAAAAGACAAATATAGGCAGCACAATTTTTTTAGTCCATTTTTGTGGTGGGTCTTGGGGGCACCCCCTCCCCAAACGGATACAACCTAGAAATATGTCAGCGGTCGGCCCCAAACGGACCGAATCGGACACATTTTTGTGGCCGTATGCGGGGCCGTTGGAGGTGCCCTAAAGTGGGAGGACTACGTTGTAATTGCTTATACTTTTGGGGTCCTCATATAAATTTCAACCCACCGACTGAACCATTGCAATTTCCAGTCCATTCTCCCGCTAAAAAAGAACAACCCAGGACCATGATCCGTCTGCAAAAAACACGACCAGACATATAGCTTCGCCGGCTTCCTCCCGTTCCTAACCAGGTGATATTTTAGGATCGATTCATCAGGTAGGATGAAATGAGAGAAAGGGAAGATGCTGCCTCGACATCTGTTTGTCCGCGGTAAGGGTAATGTGCCTAAACCATAAGTTAGAGTATGTCCTCTCGGACAACCGATGGTTCCAGAGTTCGCCGCCGGCGATCCGCTGCTCCCCTTCCCCTCCGCTCGCCGTCTTGGCGGCACGAGGGGGAGGGGAGCTCCGGCTCTTGTTCGTGTGGTGTTTTCGTCCTAAGTTTTTAGGTTTGTGTTTCCTCCATCGGCGTCATGGTGGGGCTGATGCTGATGTATTTGTAGGAATAATGGTTTCTAGCCCTCGCTCCTGCTCGTCGGAGGTGTTGCTGGCACCGGCGAGAGCCTTGTGGAGTCCGAGCTGTTGGAGCAGTTTCAATCGACGTTGCGTCTAGGCGTGACGGCGGGAAGGGGCTGCTCTTGGAGTACCGCGGTACTGACTGTTGTGGATCTACGGAAGATGGTGGGGGATCCGGCCGCCTGTTAAAGGGTGGGATGGCGTTGGCCCTGGATCCGACGTTGAAGAGGTTCGGAGGGCTCCTCTGGCCGATGTTCTTTATCGGGATAGATCCAGCCTTATGGGACTGTTGGCTATTGCGGCTCATTAACGACTTATGGCGATCTACGGAAGATGGTGGGGGATCCGGCCGCCTGTTAAAGGGTGGGGTGGCGTTGGCCCCGGATCCGACGTTGAAGAGGCTCGGAGGGCTCTCTGCCGATGTTCTTTATCGGGATAGATCCAGCCTTATGGGACTGTTGGCTATTGCGGCTCATTAACGCCTTATGGCAAGGAGTTTCTTCAGCATCAAGACGCGGACCAACTGCTGGTGTTCTTCTTCTCCGGCTATGGCGGAAGACGTGGATGCTTGATAGTTGCGACGATGGTGGTTTGCAGCATTTAATCGTTTGTTTTCTCCTAATTTTTGTTGCTTGTATTCGTGTCATATCTGTATCCGTACTTTTATCGATACATGTAAGTAATGTACTCCCTCCATCCCAAAATACAAGGCGCCATTTAATTTCGCTGGTCAACGAAGTCCAATTTTGACTATGATTTGTACTTATAATATGATCACAAAATTATTATAAAAATATATGAAATAAAAGAATTTTGCAAGACAAATCCAACGATACCATTTATACATTCTAAATTCACATAATTTATTATATATTAACAGTCAAAGTTGTGCACCAAAAATCAACACAAAAATAGCGCGTCTTATATTTTGAAACAGAGGGAGTATTATGCTGTGGGCGTATAATGTAAAAAAAAAAACACGACCAGACCCAGCTAGGCGGAGGGAGTCCCCAGAGAGCCGGGAAACAGGAAGCGCCCACTCGCTCGCTTCCTACAGCCGCCGTTTTCTGAGCCGTCGTCTTCTCCCCTAACCCTGCCGGTAACGCAACGTTGCCAGAGACAGCGGCCCGGGCCGAGTCTTCGAAGCACCGCCTGACGGCGTCTTCGAGGCAAATCGTGGATCCTAATCCGCAGTGCCCGGCGGGTTGCGAGGCCCAACAGTCAAAACGGAGACTTTTTACATGTGCCAGCTCCACGAATTAGTGCATGTGCTGTAGTAAGAATCTCAATCTCTGTGTTCTTACAGCACTCAACGTCTCTGGTAGCTAAGCCTCGTCCCCTCGGCAACAGCGGGCTGCTCGACACGTAGATAGACTGCCTGGACACGTGTCGGCCGCCCCCATGACAAGATCTCATCGTCTCCAGACTCATTCTCCTTCTTCGGTTACGGGAGGTCAACAGGATTGGGTTTCTTCTCTAGAGTCCAGACTCAAATCTCTTCTATGCCGTTACAAAACATCAACGATCAGTACAACTAAATCTTTGAGCCACAAATTGACAGGTTAAAACAACACATTTTTAATTGGCACTCCTTTTCTGTTTTATCGCATGGATGCATTCGAAAATCAGTATATTTCGTTTTCGAAGTTCTTCAGTAGTTTCGCCTTCCTTCTGTATTTTTCTTTCCGTCTCCATAATTTCATATTTCTCTGCACCTCCTATGATATATCATCATTGCATACTAGATGCATCATACATGCCTGTTTCTAGTTCATTCACCGGCAATTTGGCACAAAGCCAGCAAATCAGATTTGATAGAGGCGAAGACAACAAACAAGTTTCCAGTCCATGCATTTTGAATAACAAATTCTGCATCCGAGAAGAGTGTCTGATCAATTTAACATTTTTTGCAGGGATCTGTGCATTTGGGATGAACTGATGGCATCTAATGAATCATCTAACTTCCCGGGGATTTACAGGAGCCTCCACACCCCTGCGGTGCTCATAGGAGCCGCGTCTGTGCTTGTTGCCCTCCTCATCTCTCTCTGGCTCATACTGCAGCACCTAAGATCATACAGCAATCCTGCGGTGAGTGTGGCATGTTCATTAGATGCCATCAGGGGCAGAGCTAGTAATCAAGACTATACCGCTACTTTCCACCTTAGTTGGACCCTATAGCTTCGTATAAATGAGCCAATACTGCTTACTTTTCCTGGCTTCGCCCCTGGATGCCATGATCAAAAATATTTCTTTTGGTGGGCGAAATGACTCCAGTCAGTGTAGCCAATATTTTATACTAGCTTTCTATTACTGGAATTTAAAAATATTATCTTGCAGTTAAAAAAATCTTATATTTTTCCAGTTTTAAATTACTGAAATTTAACAAGTTTATCTTGCTGATAATTGTGCAGGAGCAGAAGTGGATCATAGCTGTCCTGTTTATGGTTCCTGTGTACGCATCTGAATCTGTAGGTTCAAGCACAAACTTGTTGAATTTCATTAATTAAGTATAGAAGTAAAATGCCATCAGCACTAGATATGTAAAAGTTATTGCCTTGTGAGAAAATTTTGAATAGTGGAATGCCGAATGTGCTATGCTAAATGGCTTCAAAGATTTGTTTTCATATCAAAATGTTGTTCTTGGTAAGAAATAACGGTTATATGAAATCATAAACTCTTTGTAAAGAACATGTGGTATCATGGTTGCTTGGATCATTTGATTTTGCCTTCAGGAAGATTCTATTCCTTTTATGTATCACAAAGTTTGAAACTATTTGATATCCCCTTTTTGATATTTGATTTTTTTCCCAGATTATTTCACTGTGGCATTCGGAATTCTCCTTGGCTTGTGATATATTGCGGAATTGTTATGAAGCATTTGCTCTGTATTCCTTTGGAAGATACTTGGTTGCATGCCTGGGTAATCTTACTTTCTTCCATAATGTAAACAAGAATGGTCCCATATATTGTTGTGAGAAATCATTGTAAATTTGCATAGTTAAACAGAGTAAATTACTCGGTAACAGTATTGAGAGTTGGAGATCGTGCAAATAGGTTGCACTTATGATCCTTCCACTTAATTCTATATTCATATTTACACATGGTTGAAATGTTATGTAGCTAATTTTGGTTAATTTAATATATTCGTAAATTTAACTCTGGCCTCCGGACCTCTCTGATTCCATTGTCCAAATTCATGATGCCTTGCTGGCTTACCGTATTAAGATTGTGGTAAACTGAAAGCTTAACTCCTTAAGGGGGAGAGCAGCAGGTGGTTGGGTTGCTTGAAAACAAAAGAATGGAAGAGCTAAGCGAGCAGTTGCTCGAGAGTCAAGAGAAGGCAAAATACCATAATCAAAGTAGAGTGCGTAACTTCTTTTCGGATCCTAATGCACTGGGAGAGAGTTTATACACAATTATAAAATTCGGCCTTGTGCAATATGTAAGTACATTTTAGTAATGTACTCATCTAAAACTGGCCAATTACGTTGTGTATGATGTCTCCTTCCTTAACGTCATTTCAGATGATTCTGAAGACACTCTGCGCTTTCTTGGCATTCATCTTGGAGCTTTTTGGAGCATATGGAGATGGTGAATTCAAGTGGAACTATGGGTAAATATCTCATATCCTCTTTCTCTTTTTTATTCTCTAAAATGGCGAGGTATCTACAGTTACGACATGAGAGTGGAGGCCAACTGAACTGCACACAGTTCTTTACACATTAGAGAACCTTAGTACTTGAAATTTTAACAGATGACCTTCACAAATCATGGAAGAAGTATTAGCAGCCACTAATGCGCGAATATAAGTACTATAAATAAATGTGCATGTAACAAGTACTAACTCATATATTCACCAAAGCATGCCATGCTCTGAAATGCAGATACCCCTACATTACTGTTGTCATAAATTTCAGCCAGACATGGGCACTGTACTGTCTGGTGAAATTTTACAATGCAACACATGAAAGGTTACAGGCAATAAGGCCGTTAGCCAAGTTCATAAGCTTCAAGGCCATTGTATTTGCCACCTGGTGGCAGGGAATTGGAATCACAATTATCTGCCATACTGGGCTCCTGCCAAATGAAGGCAAGGTGCAAAATGGAATACAAGACTTTCTGATTTGTATTGAGGTAAATAGGCAACCTTGTAATTTCATTGAGAAGCATCTTGGTCTCTTGTTACTGCAGTAAAGCGCAATTGCTTTTCTTAGATGGCTATCGCAGCCATCGCGCATGCCTTTGTCTTTGGCGTGGAGCCATATAAGCGCATCCCGTTGCTGGAGCATGGAGAGTTCAGCGGTCTGGAAAGTAAAATGGAGGTGAAGGTGGATGTCGATGACGGCAGCAATGGGACGCCGACCACAGTGGAGCAGAAAGAGACCCATGTCAAAACTCCAGGAACAAGCATCAGAGAGAGCGTTCAGGATGTCGTTCTTGGCGGTGGCCACCATGTAAACTCTTGACATCCATCAGAATTTCAGTAAAAAGCAGTAGACCTTAGCAACTGGATTTTTTACGGATTTACTGGCTCTTCCATAGGTTGTCAAGGATGTGGCCTTAACCATCTCACAGGCAATAGAACCTGTGGAGAAAGGTGTCGAGAAAGGCGTTGGGAAGATTCAGGAGACCTTCCATCATGTCTCGCTGAAGCCAGGGGACAAGAAAAAACCTGAGGTCGAGGTGGATGAGCATGTCACCAAGAATGTGGTAGATGGTGAACCTGTTGCCGTTGATGCGGAGGTCCAAGTTGAAAAAACGGTTCAAGACAACAGTGAATCTGTCGTGGTTGAGGCAGAGGTTGAAGTTGAAAGAATAGATGACAGTAAGAGGCGTGCCACTGGTTCTAAGAAAACCGACTTGCGCATTTCTGACAAGAAAATGTAAATCAATAAGACAATAGTGTTAATGTACACCATGCTATGAAATGTAACCTGAAACTTTTACGACAAAAAGAATGATTATGATGATGCTAACTTCAAAAGGACAAAACGAAAAACTAGTACACCTATACAACTGTGCCGTATAGTTTTGTTCTTTACATGTATGTTGCATATAGTTTTCTAATACGGTGTTATCAAAAAAATTGATGGCAACTAGAGAAGGTATAGTTTTGTTCTTTACATGTATGTTGCATATAGTTTTCTAATACGGTGTTATCAAAAAAATTGATGGCAACTAGAGAAGGGCGGATCTCCAATTGCACGTACACGATGTTTCTGAGTTGTCTACACTTGCCATATTCCAGTCTTGTGAGACAAATCATCATTTCTCTTCAATTCACTAGCTGGTATTACATTGCAAGTCCATCTGATGATTCTGAAATCTGATGGTTTATTGCTGCCCGATATTGACAAGGGAGGCTTTCCGATCAAGCTATATAAATATGTGACGCGCATCCTGTACATTAATACTATGCACATTACCGGGCAACACACGGCCACACCGGTCTCCAGCCGTCAATCTCCCCCGCCGCTGCCACTGCAGCACAGCTGCGAGCAGCACTCGAAGCACCCGAGGAATGAGAGGGCAGCACATATCTGCACCAGGACGATGGCGCACTGGTCGTTCATCTTGCTGCACGTGTTGATGAAGCACATGCAGCAGCAGCAGCAGTCGGTGGCGCGGCTGCAGCAACCGCCCACCGCCTTCCCGAACATCTCGAATTTCTCTGGCGCCTTTGTGTCCCCGAATCCTGAGGTCAGGTTCTCCTTGGTGGCCGCCACATTGCCAAAACCCAGTGTCAAGCCACGAAGCGGTGTCGCTGAAGGCTCAACCGGGCTGCTATGTTTCTTTGGTTTCTCCTTTCCCTGCACAAGTACAGCAAGTTTTACAGACACCCTCGGACTTCCTTTCAAGAAAACAGAACGTATTAAGAAAACCCATATTTTCCAAAGGACTTATTATGGGTTGGCATTACCAACTGAAATATAAGAAAGAACTTATAATACACTGAATTATACCTGTTGGGCTGGATCTATTTTTTCCATGATGGTTTGAAGTAGGACTGTCCGTGTGTATTCCGAAGGCATGCTATTTTGTATGCTTAATTTTGCCACCTGTTTAGTCAAATAAATGTGAGTGACAGAATGGATTCCGGGTACAATATTATTCATTAAGGTGAATACTCCAATTAAGCTTATGGCATGTTGCAAAACATAACTTCAAGCAAGGGTACAGCATGACAAGAATGAAACAGGAATATATAAGGAAAAGAGCTATCAATACAGTACTTCCGCTGTTCAACATTATGACATCTGGAAGAGACACGGTATCCAGTTAGCAAGTTTGACCATAAATTTACATCATAACCAATTTATGTATAATTTTGAGATCAAGTTTGGTGTAGGGAGTGCCCTAAAGTAACCCCCTGAACATTGCCATGTCCCAACATGCAGAGCTTATTTAATAACTTGAAGCCAGAATAATAGGGAAATAACCAAGAGCATAATATGTTACCTTTTGCTCCAATTGCTTGTTTTCAGAAAGCCATGCTTTTGATGTTAGAAGATCCAGCTGTTGCTTTGCCAACACCTGAAATTTGAAAATAAATGGAATGAAAAATCGTTCATCTTTCATGTTGTAGGTCATGTAAAATATTTTTCCGCTTACTACCTTCAGCAACAATGCAACGAGTTTAATATTCAACACAAAATCAGAGCACATGCTGGGCTCAATGGCTCTGTAATCTGTTAAGCTGATATTGCTTCTAAATTCTTATATGCTACTGATAAAGTTGTTTAGTCGACCCAAGTCACCACCCTACCGGCCAAGTGACCAGTCTGACTGGCCACCGACTATTCAACCACCATTCATTCAGGCCCACTAGTCAAGAAATTCAGGCTGGTGTGAGGTTGAGTAATTGTCTAACATTACCTTTAGTGGGAAATATATGTATCAGAGGTAGCTGGTAACTAGCCAACGAGTCGCTCAACTTTATCTGATAGCCAAGTCGGGTAAGCAAAACCGACTAGGCGAATAATAGTGGACCAGTAGTACTTAAACACAATCCTAACAGACAATCTGTTGTGTTTTGTCATCCTCTCCTTGTGTTTTGTCACCGTGCCAGGATAAACAATGGTTGCATTTTTTTTAATTAATTACCATGCAAAACCATGAATAGTAAATATTTCCAGAGATTTCCGAGACAAATTTTGTCATGTCGGTCAGCTGATGTGCTATCACTGTATCGGTTAACATATCCACTGACACTAGTTCCTGTACTACCTCTTCAGTTATATATTTTGGTTAACATGCAGAAGTAGAATTTTTATGATAACCTCTTCCCTCCATCACCCAGATTAGGCCAATGAGGATCCTTAAGTAACAACAGAATCCCTTGAATAGAAATACAGCGAAGTGTGAGAATCTTACTTTGTCAAGAGGTATATCCTTTATATGCTGGACCTTCAGTTCAATCGATATTTCACTCATGTCAGACAAATAGCCTTTGGCGTAAAGAGTCTCCGGGAGTTCACCTTGGAATCTCCCAGATACAAATAATGGATATTTTGCTGACATGTCAGGAATATATTCACAATCCACCTGAATTGGAAAAAGTTTGGTTGTAAGAGACGTCGAGAATCCAGCTATGCTCATATAAAAAAAAGGTTAAATGGTCTTAAGTACCAAGTACCAACTATCTAGATCTTTCTATATGAAGTGGGCAAACCCATGTGGGTATTTATTTTAGAAAATTAAAGATGCAACATGCTGCTAGTGCTCCCAAAAGGACCAGTCAGTTGATTACCCCAATACGCCGAAGCACTTTATGGTCTCTTGCTCTCCCTACCTCCCTCTCCCTTTTTTGGGAAAAGAATCACAAATTTGACAAGGGTGCTAAGGTATGTAGATCATCCACTCAGCATTTACACACAGCTTATACAAAGAGTTTTACTAACAGTACGTATGGGCAACATGTCACATACAGCTCGAAAGGTGACGACAGTCTGACAGGTTAGCTAGCAAAGAACTCACTTCAAATTCTTGAATATCCTTTGTGGCATCAATTGAAACATTTGTCACGATTGTGGTTGAAGCTTTCTGGAACCATTGCAGCATTCGACCCTCAATTGATCCTGGTGTAACAAATCAGAATGAAAAACTTTAGTTTTGCATAGTATTGCCTTGAAATTTGGACAAAATCCTGCATTTTCTCGTACAGTCAAGACATTATACACATTTAATTTTACTGGGGATTTTATTCTGCCACCAACATGCCGATATTGGATCATTAGAGCACTATGCAGATTTTTAAGTTTCAGAAATAGTGTGTAAAACAAAACACTGGCCAGTTCGAGGATTAAGGGGGGCATATGTTAGTACCTGTATCAAATGCAGCATCATAGTGCCCCTTGCCGATTGATGCCAACATCCGCAAGAAATAATGGTTACAGTATGAACCTAATATTTTTCCAAGGGTAATAAATTAGTAATCATTTAAGTAATATCAAACATTGATGTCTCCAATATGGTCGCTCTTTAGTTCCTTCATAAGGTTGAGGACTGAAGTAAACAAACTTGAGTAATACAAAAGCATTTACATATAGAAATGGATACGTAAGAGGACGAAGTGAAATGTATTTTTGGCATAAGAACGAAAAACTTGTCATGGTTATATGCTAAGTACCCGCAAAAAAAATGCTAAGTACTTAAGTATATTAGAATTGATAAGGTTATGTATGTGCTGACATGCAGAACAACGCCTTAGACATGATATATCACTACCAAATGAACCATATTTCCTTTCAGTATACATATTTAGAGTGATCTGTTGAGTTATATAAATAAGAAAAATCATACTTGCCATTACCTAGTCCAAAAGTGGAAATCCGAGGGGACATAGGCCCTTTATTTGTGAGCTCAGTTTTCACAGTGTGGCAGATGTTCCGTTCATCCTCAACTGAACCATCGGTCACAAGAAAGATTTGCGGAAGAGTGTCATGAGAGTTTGATAGCAACGCCAATGCCTTACACCATAAAGGGGGTAATGTGAGCAACAAAGGTGGCATCAATCATATACAAAATGTCAACTGGTATAGTCTTCCCAATATTGTACCTCGCTCAAAGGATGCATGATGTCAGTGCCACCCTGGGCAACAAAATTTAAGTTCATCCAGTTGAGCGCGTTTTCTATTGCTTTGTCATTCACTTTCTCCAAACAGGATGAAAACGAATGAAGCTCATCATTAAATGTTACAATGTTGAAGTAATCTCCTTCCGCAAACTCGGAGAGAGCAGTTGAGATGGCACTCTTAACACTCTCAATAGGTTTTCCTTGCATGCTTCCACTTGTATCAACAATAAACACAACAGCCTTTCTGAAGACCTAGCACATAATTCAAACGAGATAAATATCCATTCACAGAAATACTTTATGAAGCGTAAAAGCAGATCTTAAACTACTTCAGGTTGAATCAATAACATTAGGACTATTTATAATTAAGAAACAGGGTTAGAGAAATATCAACATGTCTGAGAAACAGAATTAGCACAAATCACGAGAAACTTAGGAATACTTATAATTAAGAAGTGAAATTTTACCCTAAATACTTTCAGCAAGGTACAAACTTTTTAAGTACAGAATTACAGATATATCACTAAAGTATATCTTCAAGCATCATTGGATTTCCACACTGGCATAGTCTATTTATTTATGATCGAGATAACAAGACAACAACCAAGTAATAGGAACTACCTTTCTGTTCTGCTTATTTCCAGGTAAAAGAAAAATGCAGAACATGTCTCTTTCATCATAGTCACGTAATGTTGAGTGCTGCACAAGCACTCCACCAGACAAATCACCTGAGTAAACCTACAGACATGAAGAAACTATTAGGTAATGACACTCATCTCCACTGCAAGCATGCAGTTAAACATTAATTGCTTGTTTAGCTTAAATCTTCTATTTGTGTAGCCTGTTCCCTAGACATTTAGCTATAATATGAATTATAACTATTATTTGCATAATAATTGTATATAATTCGCTGTGACCTTGAAGTTTAAGTACATGCTAAGTAAGCCTTATGCCCTTACCACAAGGTATTCATAAATTCAGATTTGAATAGGTAACACACATATTGCTTTCAGTATTCAAATATGAAGGGCAGACGAACATAATGAGCATGATATTTTAAAAGCACGAAGAGAGGGTACAGTTAACCTAAATAAATAGATTTCTGGAGAATAACTTACACTATATGAAAACGTAAAATCTTTGATTGACCAATTCTCAACCACTGCTTCATGCAAGAAACACATTTTCTCACCCAGCCTACTTTTCTCCTGAAATGCAAAAGAACATCTCATGCTATCACACAGATTGAGAAATGGTGCTTACAAAAGGAATGAAGAGTTTATTACCTTCAAGGGATGGCTGGTCCCCTGCAATAATACCTCTTTACTCACACCGCTATTCACAATCAACTGAATTTTTTCCTTCTTTGTGAATAATTTAGGCAAAGGGTTCACATATTGCGGGAACCGAAACGGAATATCAACCGAAAATTGTCCATTATCATACAGCAACTTCTGTGACCATCTAATTGTGGCGAAAATATCTTCTCCTCCTACAACCTTGATTTAACGAAGTACTTAACAAAGGTAGATATGACTGCTGAAAGCTTGAATCTTGACAAGCTAGAAGGTTGGGAAACTGATATAGAAGCATAAATGAAGTACCTGTGGTATTGTCAAGGAAAAAAACTGGCGCTTCAAAAGACCACCACCCTCAGTCTTTGCAATCCTCACAGCACTGCTATCATCTACATCAATTACATGAGTATTGTATGATTTTTTCCCAACAGTAACCTCAGCGCCTAGAATTGAACCCTGCTAGTCAAATTATTGTTCTTAGACTGAGATCAACAGCAAATTGCAAAATTAACTGTATTCTGGATATACATACATATGCATCCAGAATCATTGCCACATACAACAGAATAGCAAGTATTTGCAGTTATATTACTTACACTGGTGCACATTTTCGACTAGAGAAATGTAGAGGTTATCTTTCATTGTTGTAAAGATCATGTCGTTGAGTTTACTACATCAGGATATTAAAATACAGAAAGTAGATAGAAATGAAGCTTCCTTGCACTGCTCTTAAGTTCTCAGATATCTGAGCTTCGGCTGAAGTCTGCCAAGTTACACCCAATGCAACCAGAACAACAGAAATCTAACAGCATTGAGTAAACATGCCCAACAAAAACTAAGTTCCCAATGCACTACTTATTTACATTTCTCCAAATAACAATCGGAAAGGATGTTTGGTTTGGGCCACTGGCAGATATTTGACTACATTGAGAGGAAATATTAAGAAAAAAAAAGGTACAAAGTATGTCCTAGCATGAAAAGAGTACGAATAGTATCCCTGACTGTACCAAGCATGCCAATCGGACAATTGTACAAACACAGCTATTCCTTTGCAAGTCAGGTTCGTTCCTTAGTCCAAACCAAATATTTCTTTCTTGTTGCTTATTTCTACGATTGGCAAGCAAGGAATTGGTCTTGCTTGCTTCCAAAAGAACCTACTGCTGGCAGAGAGCGACGCCCAAGAGCAAAGAACCCAAATGGAATCGTCTATAGCGGCATCCATAATGTTCCACCAAAAGTTACTACAGAATCCTGACAAAGAAGTGGCTACTGGTACAAGCAAATGATTATGTACAGGCAAGCACGGGCCCCGACCACCTAAATTGAATCCACATTTTTTTATCGAGAATAGCCAGAGTACAACCAGAGAACTGGTAACCAACCAGTCCAGCGCCTGAGGCTAACGGCAACAAAATCAAGCACATGAGCAACGGCAGAAACAATTTCAATCGAGCGCAGAACATGTGGGTCGAATATCGTGTGGCATACTTTTTTAATTCACAAAAAAAGGAGAGATCGAAGGAAAAGTAAGACAAGAATCGAAAGACGAAAAGGGGGGTGGGGGTGGAATCGAATGGGATCACCTCCTCTCCCATGGGCACGACGAGGCGGCAGTCACAGTCGCGGCTGCGCGTGAGGCAGTGCACCCACCAGCGCGCGCGCAGGGTGACCTCACGGTGTCGCAGCCCGCGGCGCAGTCGACCCGCAGGTCGACCTCCCGCATCTGGAGCGGGATGAGCGCGGGCGGGCTGAGGCGGCCGTAGACGTGCGGCTGGTAGCTGGGCACGTCGGGGCTGTCGACGGCGCGGGGTCCGTGACGACGGCGTACGCCATGGGCGCCACGGGCAGGAACGACGTGGCGTCCGGCGCACCGTAGCGGTCCATCCCCACAGGCGGCCTCGGCGGGGCCGCGCCGGCCGGGAGGACGAGGCGCTTGGAGAGCTTGAGGCCGTCGTCCACCGCGCGCGAGAAGTCGTCCTCCATGGCTGGAGGAGAGGAGGCGGGGAGAGCAGAGGTGGATGCGCGGGGATTAATGGAGGTGAAACGGCAGGGGATGTTATTGACAGTGGGCGAAGTGGGAGGGGGGTTTGTTTGTTTTTGGTGTGGTTTAAGTGGGGAAATCATGACATGAGCTGGGCTGCCTGGCTGTGGTGGAAGAAGACGAGCCAGCTGATGTCGTCCCCGGGAGGTGAGAATAACGCGTATCATGCCGTTTGCCTCTCTCAGCTTGGTTTGCAGTGGAGTGGACACGGTTATTTGTCTGGCTATTCCATCTGCATTCGCAGGTTCTACTCTACGGGTAGCATCTGATGCCTAGATACTGGAGGAGTAGGTTCTAGAAATGGAAGCAGGTAGTCATCAGATTCAGAGTCAAAGCAATATCCAAGAGATGATGCATTGCATGGGGATTCGAGAGAGAGGTGCACTGTTCACAAGATTTCCATGGGTGGAAGATGCACATGGCTCCACGATCCATGCACGTGAGTATGTGATGTGTCTCCCGACGAAGAAAACGAGCAAAATTGATTAATTCTTATGTAGTATACTCCATCTCCTTCTGTTTTTCTTATGGGTGTGATTGATTCTAAGTCAACTGAGAATGAATTTAATTCTCAATTTCAAATCTCAATATTGATACTCATGACTAATAGAATTTAATTTCCATTACATGTTGACTGTGTTTTTTTATTCCATTGATATCAGTATTACATATCCGGACACATAGGTTTCATTCATATTTTTCTCATAAAATACACAAGAGCGTAAGTTTTACATGACGGACAAGCAATATTTAGAAAATTCCAACGAATAATAATTACCCAAGTATATCATAATGTATTGTGCGTGTCCGCATAATATCCCTGAAAATTCACAAAACTACTTTGTGATTTTTTGGACAAGGCATGATGCCAAAACTAAAAGCCTGTTATATATGTTGATTGTTGATATTATGATCGTCACATGTGCTTTCTAATTTTTAACCATCATCTCTAAAACATGCGCCTACCCATTACTAGAAGCCTGATTTGGTTTGGGTGTGCTTCCGCTTGTGGGGGTGGGGATGTCATTTTCTAGATGCTAGAATCTTTATTTGCTATTCATGAAGTACAATCCTATATCTGTGATTGAATGAGTTTTTTTTTGTTCTCTTGACTCAGTTGCATGATTCACCTAGAGAGACGAGTCCTTGTTAGTGGGATCTACCCTTGGCCTCTTGCATATGCTTTCTCTGAAGGGGGATCGTGTAAAGAAAACAAAAAAATTCCTAACAACGATAACCGAAATAGTCAGGATCTATTACTATGCAGATATAAAGTAACGGAGGGAACGGTGTACATACCCTTGTAGACCGTAACCATCAACGATCAAAAGATCTGTTTCGGTGACGACGCGTGATGAAGACGGGCGGCGAAGACGACGGCGGCGCCGACCTCAAGGTGGTGAAGACGAACTCCTCCAAGTGCCCCAAGCGTGGCACCTCGCAGAGCTTACACACGTACGGAGAAGATGACGACCTCCGGGCTCCGATCCAGCCGAGCAGCGGAAGCAGAAGATTTGGACCGAAGAAGACCAGCAACACGGCGGTGTGCATACGGTGGAGAAAACCTCAACCCGTGCGTAACCCCATTTGCGGAGTCACGTCTAAACGAATGAGAGAGAGAATTGGATGCACCAAAAAGGCCATGGGGGCACCCCTATATAAAGGAGGAGGGGCTGCCAATCTTGCTGGCTAGGCGGTGTGGGACTAAACCCACACCAGCATGCCCCTCCCCTGGTGCGCCGGCCCTAGGTGCGCCCCTTGTGGCCCACCTAGGCTGGCCGGCCCTCCCCTCCTTCCTTGGGGTGCGGTTGGTCAAAGGCCCATTTGGGGGGCTGCCTTTTAAAATTCGAATTAAATAAAATAAAAATATATTTAACTATTAATTACACTAATTAATATTAAATACATATTATCTAATTTAGTCTGGCTCCAAAAACCATTTCGTCGGCCCCTGAACTCCATCGGATATGTCCCGGAATACTTCCGGTGTTCTTCTCTATATTTTCTCTTCTGCGTCCAATCTAAATAAACGTCACCTACCCTTAAGTGTGACACCCTAGCGGTTCGGGATCACTCCAGACATGATCGAGAACCCTTCTCCGATCAATGACTATCAGGGAGACCTGGATGGCTATGATAGCCCATGTGCGTCCACGAATAACTTTGTCGTTTGAACATTTAGACGTCAAGTCTCAGGCCTTTTGCCAGGTGATACTTAGTTTGTCCGAGACTCGATCTCCGGTATCATGATACCGAGTTTGATCTTGTTACTTGACAATACTATCTTTACTCATCTGTGATATTACATCCTCGTGACCTAGTCACATGCTTACAAGCTCATTGATGTAATCTCACCGAGTGGGCCCAGAGTATCTATCCTGCTATGCGGATTGGCAAATCCCGCTCTTGATACCTCGCCTCAACATACTTCCTTCCCATACCCGAGAGGGACACCTTTATTGTCATCCTATATAAGACATGACGTTTGATGCAATCAAAATATCTTCCAGAAATAGCAATTAGAGTTGATCTCACGGTCGAAGGCATAATGACTACGTCCTATAAATATTGGGTGTGTCCATCACATCATTCTCCTAATGATTGACTCCTTTGTCAACTGACATAAATGTCACATGATCGGAAAACCTCAATCATCAATCGCACAACAGACTAGCAAAGAGGCTACTAGGGATCTGGTTGTTTACGTATCACACGTGTATTAATGTTTTTGCTTAAATACAGTTATAGCATGATACAAAACGTATTATGAACAATTGAGATATGACAAATAAAATATCTTTATTAATTGCCTCTAGGGCATATCTCCTTCATTCTCTGCCTAATTACTGTGATAAAAATATAGATTGTGCGTGTCCGCATAATATCCCTGAAAATTCACAAAACTACTTTGTGATTTTTTGGACAAGGCATGATGCCAAACTAAAAGCATGTTATATATGTTGATTGTTGACATTATGATCGTCATATGTGCTTTCTAATTTTTAACCATCATCTCTAAAGCCTGCGCCTACCCACTACTAGAAGCCTGATTTGGCTTGGGTGTGCTTCCCGCTTGTGGGGGTGGGGATGTCATTTTCTAGATGCTAGAATCTTTATAGAACTGAGTTCCCTAGAAGTTGCTATTCATGAAGTACAATCCTATATCTGTGATTGTATGAGTTTTTTTTTGGTTCTCTTGACTCAGTTGCATGATTTACCTAGAGAGACGAGCCCTTGTTAGTGGGATCTACCCCTTGGCCTGTTGCATATGCTTTCTCTGCCTAATTACTGTGATAAAAATATAGATTGGGGGGGGGGGTAGAGATGTAATTGGGTCAACATTAAGGTACCCTCGAACCCTACTTAGCTCAATCAATGAACTATTTATTTACGTAAACTAAGTACTAGGGTTGGATGGTACTCTAATGGTGACCAAGTTTCATCTCTTTGGCGGGGCACTATAATGATAATGGTGCAGTCTGCCTCGATTCCTTTGCCAAACTATAATATTGCGAAGGTGTGTTAGGCCTATGCCAATGCAAGTCTCTTAGCACGGTTTCATAGGCATTTTGCTTATATGGCATGATAGTTAATGAAGAGAGAATGTGAGGTTGTAGCTTAGCTAACATACAACGTTTGCACGTGGCCATAGGTAAAAAGTTGTGCTAGCCCAATCACATGCATGCATGAGACCAAAATCATTAAATTAGATACAACACATAAGAAACAATGCATTGGACTAGTTGTTTCTTAATTATTTATTACACCTATGATAACGTGCTAAGATACAATGCATTGGCACAGGCCTTATTACTCAATGAATGGGATGTCTCTCACCAATTTCTAGGAAAAAAACTTATTTTCACTGTGTCATGGATTTTCTAGAAATATTGATTTAGAGGCAATTCAGACTGTCACATGCCATCAAAATGCAACTAATATTATTCTCTGACACAATTTTTGTACGGGTGTAATACTTGATAATATTAGCCCGGCTAAAAGTTATGGATTTATTTGAATTTTTTTTGAATATCGGGCGGTGCGCTGGTATCGAGAGTCGCAACGGATTTTCGGTGGTTGGAGTTGCTATAATTAGAGGTTCTTGCATTTTTATTTTTTAGACCACTAAGGGAAGCTTTGGTTTGGTTCAAAGTGGCAACATAATATATTATACTACTCTCTCCGTTTCTTTATGTAATTAGGTGTATAGTTTATGATTTACGGGCAATTTTATCCATCCACAAATGAATCCAAATTTATGGGGTGTATTGTTTTCAATTTGAATCTATTAGAAACTCATATCTCGCGATTTTTCTAGAACAAAATGAGTCCAACGTATACAAATACCCATATCTTAATATTCGTGCAGAAAAGTATACAGATTACATTTAGAAATGGAGGGAGTATTTAGCATGGCAATTCAGTGTGCGTTACAAAAAGTGGCAACATTTTAAGCTGTTTGTAAACGGCGGCTTGCTGCTCTGGACGAGGGTGAACGGGCGGTGAGGACACCTGCCTGCCTGCCGAGTGTCGAGCCTGCGTTTGGCGCGCGTGGAGTGGATGGACCAACTCTTCTTCTCTGGCAATTGGCATCGCCGCATTGCTTCCTGTCCGCGCCGAGAGTGACCCAGACCGTCGGCAAGAATACCAGGGACCAGACGCGTATTCGTTAGTGAGTACTCCCTCCGTTCCAAATTAATTGACTTCCATTTGTCCACACATGGATATATCTAGACATGTTACATGTATAGATACATCCACATATGGACAAATAGAAGGCAATTAATTTGGAATACTAGTGCTCATGCTTTTAGCGGGACCCACAGCGCGTCTCTACACTTCGCATCTCTCTGCATGCATAGCATGGGAAACCGAACGGCCGGGGCCGGCGGCGTCCGGCCGGGGCACACGGGTAGGCAGCACATCACGATCACGCTTCCTCAGGGTCCCTCTTCTTGTTTCTTGTCTTTGCCATGGCTGTAACGGCTAGTTTGAACCAACCAACAATGGGGCCTCCAACGTGTTACGTATAGGACCAAAGACGTACGTGATCGCCGTAAAATGCCACAATGTGTGAGGACAAAACATAGGCTCCTAAACGGAAGAAAAAACAAAAACAAGTTCAACGCATAGAATTTTCGTATGAATTTTGGATGATTTTCTCCAACACACAGTTGGATCAAAGGATCGTGGTTCCTAAAATCCCATGAATCATATGCCTCTAATTCCCTTAGCCTTAACACAAACTCAAACATCCAATGCACTCTCGTTCTATCCATATAATACGTTTCCAATTTTTTATTCAGCGTCGTCAGGGTTAGACGAACAACGGGGTTCCGCCAGGTTGAACGGAGTCACGTTATCTACGACACACTAGCAAATGCTCAGTATGTGGAAGTTATACTATTTGACCACTCTATTATTCCCTCCATTCACTATTATAAGCCGTTTTAGATATTTCAATGTGGACGAGATACAGATCAAAATAAGTGCACATACACAATTGTGTCTAGATACATGCATTTTCGAAAAAGAACTAAAACATCTTATAATAGTGAACGGATGGTGTATTAAAAGTAAAAGATTCGGCATTATATGAAAAAGCCTTTGAATGACTAAAGCAACACAGATGACATATACATAGCTGTCAACTTCGCGGTAAATTAAAGTTATGGTATCAATGAATATCGGTCAATTTACTAAATTTAACAAGGGACCATTTAAGAGAGAGACAATGGATCTCGAACGAACTCTTCGATCTAAAGACAATAAGTATCTTCGGTTAAGATAACAACAACACTGCAGCATGAAACGACACTTCTTGCATGATCAGATACCAAACTACAAACTTAATAAATATATTTATATGTGGATACAAGAAGTCATTCACCAGATCCCAAGAACTCAAGAAGATCTTGACGACAAGGACACATTTGCCAGAGATAATAACGAAAGCCCAGGAAATATGGCAAATTCGGGCTAGAAGTGACAGAACCCGTGCTTGCCGAACTAACTGAAGTATTAGAAAGTCGAGGAAAGAGCCCCCTCCCACCCACTGATGGCGTGGAAAAGCACGTTCACTGGGAGACCCCAAGTGTAATGTTTGATGTAATTTAGCAGCAAGTTTTCCCTTAATTATAAAACTAAGGTTATCAATCCAGTAGGATTTGGAGAACGCTTCGGAAAGGTGTCAATGAAGCCGTTTACGATAATTGACGTGGTCCTGCGCACACACGAACAAACTACTTTGCCCCAACGAAACAGAGAGGGTGTCAATCTCTCCGGCTTGCTGAACACAAAGGATTAAACGTATGGTGAAAAATATTATGAGGGCAAAAATGACCATCGAATAAATGACTAGTAAAATCTATTTAAAACGGTTGTAAGCAATGTAGAAAAATAGGACCGGGATCCATAGTTCACTAGTGGTGTCTCTCCAAAAGATAAACGTGTTGGGTGAACAAATTACAGCGGGGCAATTGACAAACATGGGCGCAACACAATACTATCATGACACATGGTTCACTGTTTCATTTAATATGGACATTACGTCAAAATACATAGACCGTTATCCAACTACATCTATGACTAATAATCCACCCCGGGATCGCTATCCAGCCTGTCACCCGAAAGTATTAAGTTGCAAGCAACAGATAATTGCAATAAGCAAAGTGCATAATGTAAGCAATGAGTACAACATAAAGCAATAAACACCGCTGTTTTATCCCTAGTAGCAACATCACATCTCAAGTTCTAATCGTTTCTGTCAACTCGAGCTCAAACAAGAGAGGCATGAACCCACTATATAGCATAAATACCCTCTCTAAGATACTAACAATTATTTCGGCCAAAGCATTCACAAGCATCGGAGAGCATGCAGAATCATAAATAAAACATATCATAGATAAACTGAACCATAATGTCAAGACTCCATAATTCATCGGATCCCCGCAAACACAACACATAGTATTACATAAAGATGATCTTAATCATGTAGGTAGCTCATAAGATCTAAACAATGGAGCACAAAGGAGAAGAGACAACCATCTAGCTACTGCCATGGACCCGTAGTCCCGTGGTGGACTATTGACGCATCATTCTAGAGGCAGGCATAGTGGTGTAAATGCCTCCGGTGATGATCTCCCACGCCGGCAGGGCGCCGGGAGGAGCTTCAGAACCCTCCCGATCTAGGGTTGGCGACGGCGGCGGCCTCAGAACTTTTCTGGAAAATATGATCGGGTATCAAGGGTTTTCGGGACAAAGTCAATTTATAGGCGAAAGGGCAACTCGGGGAGACGCCCGAGGGCGCCAGGTGGCCCCCAGGCACGGTCAACCCAGTTACATTCAAAATAACTAAATGGTGGTGGAGGAGGGACGAGGACGGTTGTTTCATTCGGAAAATAGGAGCTCCCCACACACACACACACGGCCGCACCCTCCACTGATCCAGTCCTGGCAAGTGGCAACCTAGCCAGCTGGGAACTGCCGAGCGCCGATCGCGCCCAGCACTCCGTTCCATAGTACCTGCAGCCCGCCACGTGAGAGCAAGGGCCAGTACTTGCCGCCCTGCTCGACTCCCATCACCGACGCCTAGGACACAAGCATGACGGTGCCGAGCAGTCCAGCGTCGTTGGAGGAGGGTACGCGTACACATCCGACGAGAGGATGACTGTGTGAAGTCTCCATCTTCCCATGTGCGCTAACGTTGACCAGTTATAGATCTGGCGTAATGTATTTCACGCCATTTGTGATAACTGGAACCCGAGCTCGAAAAGTAACTGAACTGTCGGGTATAAAAAAAATGTAGACAAAAATCGTGTGTCATTTCAAAATAACCGAATTATCCGACCTGAAAACACCGAGACTGATTGACATCTACCACGTTACTTCTTCTAGAGGCAATGTACTGCCACTTCCCAACTACTCGTATGTGTTAACTTGAAGTATCCTCTTTGTTCGACGCTGATATTGGCTTATGCTCATACTTTCGTCACGGCGAACACCATCTTCTCGTCATAGTTAAGGGATGATGCACCTCTAGCTCACTTCTCGCACTCCTCCTTGTCGTGCCCGATAAATCCAGAGTGGAAAATACAAGTGAGGAACCTGAAACCCTCTTGTCACGAAGCTCGTAAACCGTGACCTGCCTCCCTTTGACAATGGTTGTGAATCTCTGTTCAGAGGCAACGCAATGCAGACACGGAGGTAGTCATTAAATTCCGGGCCCTATGATCAACTTCCACCACCTCTACTTCCCCCAGGTTTGCTCCGATCAGTCTTCCATATGACCGTACGCATCTGTCTGCTCATTCCACAGTACATCATAGAACCTCACCTCAATCTGGACCAAATTCATGACAGTTTCCAACGTCCTGACACTGCCCACGAAGGAGGCGCTCAGACAAGTAACTTGTTGATAACCCCCAAGAGCAGGGGATCACTGTAGCACCTCTCAATGTGGAAGTAGGGTATCGATCCGCATGAGCAAGAAGGAAAAGTTATCTATTCCCTACAACTAAAGTGTCACAAGTTTTAGTTGATTATGCACTAAACAAGTTTAAAGAACAAGATGGTTGATTTAATGGATGGAAGTTTAATGTAACAAAACAAGAATGTAAAAGTGTCCCAATCCTCTTCAATGCAAGAGGACAAGACAAAGGTTTTCTCTTATAGGAACAATGGACATGGGTTCATGGGTTCACTCAATCCTCTCTCCCATCTATGGTGATTATCATGTTATAGATAAAAAGTACACACAATTGTCATGCTTTAATGGTAAACTTCTATGACGGCTACATGTCCTAAAACACATAGTTGAAATAAAATAATCATTTGTGTTGCTAGGTCACCCTCGTAAGGCTAGTGTGGTTTGTTGTCACTCCCACATCATACTTCTTCCTTTTTACCCCCAGATAAAGGATGTTGGGCTGTATTGTGTCACTCAATACATATGCCGTTGTCACATCGGCCATCCCGTACCTACATACATCATACTTCATAATGGACAATATTCTAAACACTAGTGCAATGATTCATATTTCGTGTGCATGACCACATCTCTCTCATCTATCTACACTTGGTGGTGTCAATCACCTCATGACATGGATAAACAAGGCATTATGCATAAATCGAACCATCACATGCATCATAGAATATCTCCAAAGTATGACAAGTCATAAAAGATCCAACACAACGGTAAATGCATAACAAATATCATCTCATACCACAATATCCACCATAGGAATTACATAGATAGATCCATACTTATGCAAGGCACATCATATGGACTTCAACAATGATCATACATAGAGAGATTAGATCAAGTTACCACCACAAACCCAAAGTCCAGGGGGTGGACTACTCCCCCTTCATCATGGTGATGATGGTGGAGATGTTGGAGAAGATGGAGACCACCCCGGCAGCGCCCCGCCGGAGTTTTCCCCCTCCAATCTGCAGCTCCAGGTCTTCTGTTTCGTGGTTTTGTGTTTCTGCGGCGCTCCCTTCCGAAAGCCGTCGGGGGACTATTTTTATAGTCGTTTTTAGGTCAAGACGAAGGCACGGGGACGAAGATCGACGACATCGGAGGCTCGAGGCCCAGGATAGGGGGTCCCACGCGGCCAAGGAATCTGGCCGCGTGGGCCCACCTCTTTTGGCCCTCGGGTTTCCATTTTTTTGCTTCCTTCGCTCCTACGCTTTGTTCCTTCCAAAAAATGATCCCCGCAAAATATTAGGTCATTTGGACGTCGTTTGGGTCCCTGAAACATCAAAATATAGAAAATAGGGTTTTCTGCCAGTGCAGGGTTAATTCCAGAAAAATAGGGAAACTGTGAAATATTCCCAAAATCAATATAAAACAATGATATAACCCTTATATGATGCAAATATGATTGAAATATAAGTAATATAATGCAAAGTTCATGTATGCATTTTACATGCATCAACATCCCCAAGCTTAACCTATACTCGTCCTCGAGTATGAAGGTGATAAAACTAACATGGACTTTGCTTTTTAATACTATCAATGGATATCAAAGATGATTACTATTGCTACATAGAGTCAAATGATTCATTCTTCAAAGGAATAGCAATATACAAGATAGATTATGAAGTGATATCAAATATTCAATGTAAGGATGTTCAATGATAATTCACAAAGTGTAACATAGAAGAAAGTACTATGGACCAAATGTATGCATAATAAAAAGTAAAAACATCCTATAATGGTCATAGAGTATTCTTGTAAATCTGAATATAAAAGGTGGACACTTTGGAAAGATATATAAATAAGTAGAGGTAAAACATGAATAAGTTTCATCTAGCTTCCAAATGCTTCTACTTAAGTTAATGTTTGCAATGTGGTATCCATTGGTGTGGAGCTCTCATTACCCCTATCATAGCATCTTGAATGGTTAAAGTTTAAAGTGAAAGCAAATATGAGTAGTGTGCTTGACAAAGTATGGGTTGAATGCCTCATGCCCCGTGAATACGAGTACCTACACCACGGTGTTACTCAACTCGGGCCAAAAGCAAGTTCAAGTTAAAGTCATTGTAAGTAATATAATAGCGTCATCAAGAGCGTCAACTGGGGTACCTCTTGCCTCAGGACATGGAAACTAGCCCATGTCAAAATGACAAGACAAACAGACAATGAACAATCTCAGCACTCTTTTATTTACTATTTGTATAGCTTTTTATTATGACGTGCATCACTGAATGTTCACTTTGGTACGCTGTAAATTTCCACCATGAATGATGCATGGCTTAGGTTAGCGGCCCAGGCGTCTCTCTAGCCATTTATACAAACTCCTCAAACTTACTAAGTTTCCGCATTTATTTGGCACCATGATAAGCATCCATAAACAAAAGTACATGATATCAACTAAATATAATTAAGAGCACGTTGAAAGCTTGCCATGTGACAGCACATATGAGCTAACTCCCAACCAAGACTCTTGTCAAGCATACAACTTCATAATTTTAATCACAATGGTTCATGTTTATTAAGTGCAATAAAAGTAAAGTGTGCATCAAGTTCGTGAGAGCTTTTTAACCAACTTTCCCATAACAATCAATAACATAAGCATTTTAATTTGGAAACATAGATAATACAATATAACATGATAAACATACTCGGAATAGCATAAAGCTAATAGGTAGATATGGTGGACTCACTGGAAAAACTTTGGTTGAAGGTGTTGGAAAACAAGTTTTTACTTGTTGGAATTTTTGGGCTAGCAAGAGGGAGAAAGTTGACCGTCTAAATGCATGCATAAGTGTCCATAGAACTAATCAATCCATGTTAAACAAAGTAAAGTAACATTCAGCATCAAAACATGAATAAAAGATAGCTCTTGATAAAACACTTGCAAATTAATACTCATTAAAAAGCACATGAATCATGCAACTATATGTATCTTTTTGAATCAACTCAAACATCCCTTTCCCAATCTTTTTAATAGCATCCAACTTAATTCAACCCAAATTTCCAGTAGCTCTCTCATATAAATGAAGTGGTGGTCTCACAAATAAAAACAAACCGAAATAACAAAAATAAAAGACGCTCCAAGTTTATGCGATAAAGTGCATTGATCGAAAAACAGAAGTTAGACGTGTGCAAACCGAGAGTGTGTTGGTCCAGTGGGGTTGTCTTCACATCCCCAAGCTTATGGTCTTCACCATCCTTGGATACTCTTGGTGCATCTCCTCTAATCCCTGTGAAAAAACTTCAAAACACCGTTTCTCCCATTTCTTTTCTGTGGGGTGACATTAGTAGTGATAGACAAATGAATTGCTTGCTGCATAAAATCCTTAAACAAAAATTCATAAATGTCCAGAAAGTGTATAATGTTGTATGCCTACTTATAAACTCAATTGGATAAAAAAGATTCAAGTTAAAAGTTCAAAGAATGCATCAAACAAAATGGGACAGAATCTGTCCAGAAAAACAGCAGCAGCAAAACGCATTTTTCTACCCTACTTAAATATGTAAAAAATCTGAAAAAATTCATGCTTACAGAGGATGAAAAGTTGCAACTACAGTTCAAATTTCAGCTCATTCGGAGTACAGAATAGGAATGAAAAATCATACCGTGCACAGATTCGTGCTGGAATAAATCTCCGAATAAAAAGCAACTTTTTCAAGCCAAAATAGGTAAAACTTGGCACTTTATTAAAAATTCCAGAAACAAAACTAAAAACTAAGTCTCTTGTTACAGCAAGAGGACACAAAGAAAATCAAAAATAAAAACAACCGGGTTGCCTCCCGTAAAGCGCTTTCTTTATAGCCATGTAGCTAGGCTTCTTACTTTGGTGATCATGAAGGTTGAAGCTCATGAGGGAGCTTGTTCTTTGGTGTGTCCCTCTTCCTTGAGAAGTGTTCATGCATAATACCAGGGTCCCATGGTGTTATCAATCCAATCAAAATAATATTCAAGTTGAGACCTAGTAGAGAGAAAAACAAAACACAAAAGTAATAACAACAAAGTCTAACTTTCTTTCTATGCATTGGCATTTTGTATATGAATGAAGCACAATAAATAGAAATTTTCCAATGCATATTAACAGTATATACTTGCAACTTATAGTTATTAGCAACATAAAGAGGGCTCTTATCTCCTCTTTCATAATAGTTGCAAGAAGTAAAAGTAAATTCACCATATAACCATTGGACTCAAACTTAGATAATTTAGGTACATAAAGAGGATCATTAAATTTATTATGGAATTCATTAGCATGCTTCCCTCTTTCAAAATAGTTATTAAGATCAATATCAAGTTTAATATCATGGTTGCAACAAAGATTTGGAACTAAAGGTAATTGCAAACCACATAAGTATTTCTCAACATAAGCAAATTTCTCCTCTATGGTGTAATTAGGAGAATCCAGAAACAAAGTAGGACTCTCATGAGTAAGAGTAACATCACAAACAGCAAGTATATCATTTTTATCCTCACATAATTTAGTAACAACTAAACATGGAGGTTTATCAATAAGCATAGGACCATCATCTAAAGCATTATCATATAGCATATTTAAGCAATACTCCTCATTATCATCAATAAGTTCACTAGTAGCATTAATAGAAAGTAAAGGAGCATTATTAGTTTCATCATAATAGCATGGGTTATCATATAGGACCATAGAATTTTCAGTTTGACACTCATCATAACATGGATTCTCATAAATAACAAAAGACTTTTGAGTTTGAGTGCTACTATCATGTTGATGGTGAAGTTGGGAGATCCAACTCTTCCCCAAGCTTAGGTTGGAACACATCCATTTCAATCTCCTCTTCACATACTTCCTCTTCCAAGCTTATGTTTTCATCCTTTCCTGCAAAATATTAGTACTTTCCATGGCAGCAAGAATTCTTTCTTTAACATAAACATTATCACTAAATTCCTTTTTGCAAAGTTGGAGAAGAATAGAAATGTGTCCTTTCATTACACGAGCTTCATGACTAGTTGCAAAAAAATTATCAATAAGAAAGTCTATTTCATGGGCTGCAACATAAGCAATATATTTCTCAACTTGTTCTATATCAGGGCATGAAAATTTATTTTCACGATAACAAGCAATTAGAGGATCACTGTTGTGCTTACATTGATAGGGAGAGTGTTTATAGTCTTTTCTAAAGCAGCAAGTTACATCATGTAATTCACAAAACTCAATAGCCATATCATTGAGATGTTCAAGTAATTCAAGCATTCTATTTCCTTCTTGGTTGATCGATATTCATAGTAAGCTCCCATAGTTTTGACATAACCTTCCTCCATAGCTTAGATGATTGTAAGATATAAAACAAGATAAAATAAATCTAAAGTCTAGTGCACACAAGAATAGAAACTTAAGCGCTACGCTCCCCGGCAACGGCGCCAGAAAAGTACTTGATAACCCCCAAGAGCAGGGGATCACTGTAGCACCTCTCAATGTGGAAGTAGGGTATCGATCCGCAGGAGCAAGAAGGAAAAGTTATCTATTCCCTACAACTAAAGTGTCAAAAGTTTTAGTTGATTATGCACTAAACAGGTTTAAAGAACAAGATGGTTGATTTAATGGATGGAAGTTTAATGTAACAAAACAAGAATGTAAAAGTGTCCCAATCCTCTTCAATGCAAGAGGACAAGACAAAGGTTTTCTCTTATAGGAACAATGGACATGGGTTCATGGGTTCAGTCAATCCTCTCTCCCATCTATGGTGATTATCATGTTATAGATAAAAAGTACACACAATTATCATGCTTTAATGGTAAACTTCTATGATGGCTACATGTCCTAAAACACATAGTTGAAAGAAAATAATCATTTGTGTTGCTAGGTCACCCTCGTAAGGCTAGCGTGGTTTGTTATCACTCTCACATCATACTTCTTCCTTTTTACCCCCAGATAAAGGATGTTGGGCTATATTGTGTCACTCAATACATATGCCGTTGTCACATCGGCCATCCCGTACCTACATACATCATACTTCATAATGGACAATATTCTAAACACTAGTGCAATGATTCATATTTCGTGTGCATGACCACATCTCTCTCTTATCTATCTACACTTGGTGGTGTCAATCACCTCATGACATGGATAAACAAGGCATTATGCATAAATCGAACCATCACATGCATCATAGAATATCTCCAAAGTATGACAAGTCATAAAAGATCCAACACAACGGTGAATACATAACAAATATCATCTCATACCACAATATCCACCATAGGAATTACATAGATAGATCCATACTTATGCAAGGCACATCATATGGACTTCAACAATGATCATACATAGAGAGATTAGATCAAGTTACCACCACAAACCCAAAGTCCAGGGGGTGGACTACTCCCCCTTCATCATGGTGATGATGGTGGAGATGTTGGAGAAGATGGAGACCACCCCGGCAGCGCCCCGCCGGAGTTTTCTCCCTCCAATCTGCAGCTTCAGGTCTTCTGTTTCGTGGTTTGGTGTTTCTGCGGCGCTCCCTTCCGAAAGCCGTCGGGGGACTATTTTTATAGTCGTTTTTAGGTCAAGACGAAGGCACGGGGACGAAGATCGACGGCATCGGAGGCTCGAGGCCCAGGATAGGGGGTCCCACGCGGCCAAGGAATCTGGCCGCGTGGGCCCACCTCTTTTGGCCCTTGGGTTTCCATTTTTCGCTTCCTTCGCTCCTACGCTTTGTTCTTTCCAAAAAAATGACCCCCGCAAAATATTAGGTCATTTGGACGTCGTTTGGGTCCCTGAAACATCAAAATATAGAAAATAGGGTTTTCTGCCAGTGCAGGGTTAATTCCAGAAAAATAGGGAAACTGTGAAATATTTCCAAAATCAATATAAAACAATGATATAACCCTTATATGATGCAAATATGATTGAAATATAAGTAATATAATGCAAAGTTCATGTATGCATTTTACATGCATCACTTGCCTGTGTTTTCATGGTCCACCCCTTGCCAGAAATTTGTAATCTCCTTCCGACTTCCGAGGTGAACGTGATGATAAGAAGTTATCCTTCAATGTAATCGACATTGTCCCCCTGATCTTTCAGACGTTCATGAAGTGGGAATGGATCGTCGTGTAGTTTACAGTCTTGAAGGTGTAGTACCAAGCAATTGGTACTTATGTAAGTTGAATTTTTTAATGTTTTGATTTGTTCTATGAATATATGATATTATGCTCAAATTGTGTCATATCTTCTCTATATTACACCTAACGATGACATAACCAAGTACACGCAAATAATAGGCTTTAAATTGTGAAAAAAAAGTTTTACCCTCTAAAATATTGAATACGCAATCTCGAAATCCTGTCAGTCGCTACTCCCATCCATGGAGGGGTGACAGCGCCTATCACCTCGGTGTCGCCAAACCCTAGGCACGGACGTATGGCAGATTTTTTTGGGCAGATATTGTTCAGATCTGACATTGTTTTTTTATATTAGTGGTGATGAATCAAGATTATTCATTTGTTCTCCACTTTGTGCTTCCTATCATCCCAAATGTCGTAGCTTCAACATAGTATATGTCGTGTTATCAATTTGTTGCACCAAAGTATTTTTTTGCTTCCTACACTACCTTGTTTATGTTTTGTGTTCCATATTCTTCAAGGGGATAAGGTCTAGTTTGCAAATTTCAAGGTGTAGTACGAGCAATAACCTCCATGGCTCCATACATAAGCTTCCTCATGCACTTCTTCTTCCGCATCAGCTTCTCCATGTCTCCTCGTCCCCAGCCCCAGCACGGTAGCGGCTGCTGTTGTCTTCATCTCGTCACGGTAGCTCGACCAGGGCCAGGATTGTTCCTACTCCGCGCCGGCTGCTCGAAACTCCTGAATTTTTCTGAACCATACGTTGAGGTACAGCAGAAAGTCAGACCACCTTCAATTCTGATTGAAAATTAGTCTGAAATTCAGACGTTGCTGCTGTTGAATATATAAGCAATTTAGCATATGATTTAATTCGTGAAAACAGTAAACAAAACATGACTAGAATAATAAGAATTAAACTAATCATGCGATCTACCAGTACAACAGATACACAGATGTGATCTACCAATACCGTAGATAAACAGAACAAATCTACAGCATATACTACTAGCAGAAATTGTAGTAGTAACTCGAACAGGAAGATCAGGAGATCATACAGTGTGGCAGCAGCGGCAGCGGAAGCAGAAGCGGAAGCGTTGACATTCACGTTGTCACCCATGTCGTCGATGATGAGGCTGCCGATGTCAGGAAAGAAGTCGTCGTTGGGAAAGAACTCGAAGCCAGTAGTCGCGCGAGTGCGCTCACCAAAAACATGATCGCCCCTCTCCTGTATAGGATCACAAGAGGCGGGGTTCCGGAGGCCTACTGTCCCTTCAACCGGTGCACGCCGGAAGACGGGATGGAGATGACTTGGAAGACGGCGACGCAAGGTTCTGGAACTCGGACGGCGAGCGACCATGTGTTGTGTGTGTGTTCTGGCGGCTAGGGTTTTCCTCTGCTTCTATAGCGCGGGTCGGGTAGGACGTGGGCGCAGCCCACGATCGAGTCGGTAACGTCTCCACGATCCAAAAGAATCGGAAACGACAAAACAATTAACGCACCCGTTAATTATTAATAAATGACTCAATAAATTTTCCCGGACTGTAAAAATATAACTCGGCTCGGCGAGATTCCCGCAACCCGCGACGAGACGCGGCGTGTCGTGACGAGACGAGCGACGACGGAGGAGGAGGAGGAGTGCGCGGGAGAGAGCCTTCTGTTCTCACAAGCACACCAAGTAGCACAACACTCCACCTTATAAAGTGGTCCAACTCTCTCCAGCAATGTGGGACTAAACTTTAGTCCCCAAACCAGCCATATAAATGGGCCATGAGATTTTTGGAATATAATTGGGCCATGGGCTAAAGCTGGGCAAAAGCCCACAAATTTCAACAATCTCCCACAAAGTCTCATTGGCACACATCTCATCATTCAGTTCCAAAACATTGTTTTATATACCGGTGCATAGTGGAGACTGTTAAGTTGAACTTCCACTTAAAAACTTATGCTACACTAGATCACAACTTGGATAGTGGACTATGCCTTGAACTACAAGTTTGTTGCGACTAGTTTCACACAATCCTTGACCGATACTGGGCTCGCAAGGCTTCCCCGCGGGTGGAGCTTATGCGTCATACTCCAAGACCTTTCATGAGTTTATTAAAGAGCACCCAACTCTCATAGACTACGACGTTTAATAGTCAGACTCATATAGGTGTATTCCTCAAGAGATGCTCTGCAGGACAACATCTCCGCTTATAAAAGTAAGCCGCTTGGAACACATTAAGATAAATATCAACCTGCCATGCAGATCAGGAGAGTATTGCATCTTCACGGAGTGGGAAAAATAATGTAGGATACTCTCCTCCAGCTGACCAACAGCTTGTCTCCCACTTCTAATTCACGGGATCTCCGATCACATAGAGTGGTTTACCACTGTGGACAACTCATACGTGGGTCTCAAACCCATCTCCTCGATGCACTATCTATCACATTACGTGATAAACCCTTTGTGAAGGGATCTGCCAAGTTCTTAGACGTTTGGATATAATCCAACGCAATAACTCCGGAGTTTTAATTTTCTGACAGATTTCAATCTCCTCTTCACATGCCTTGATGACTTCAAATTATCCTTAGAACTTTTAATCTTAACTATCACAGTTTGATTATCACAGTTCATAAGGATAGCGGGTATTGGTTTTTCAACCACAGGTAAGTCCATCAAGAGCTCACGAAGCCACTCTGCTTCAACAGTGGCTGTGTCTGCTGTGAGTTCTGCTTCCATAGTTGACCTCGTTAAGATGGTCTGCTTGCAAGACTTCCAGGAAACAGCGCCACCACCGAGTGTAAACACATAACCACTCGTGGCCTTAATCTCATCAGCATCAGATATCCAGTTTGAATCACTATAACCCTCCAGTACCCTCGGATACCCGGAGTAGTGAATTCCATAGCTCGCAGTGCCTTTTAAATAACGCATAACTCTCTCAAGAGCATGCCAATGATCATCTCCGGATTAGAAACAAACCGGCTCAACTTGCTCACAGCAAAAGAGATGTCAGGCCTCGTGGCACAAGCCAAATACATAAGCGAGCCAATAATCTGAGAATATCTCAGCTGATCTCTAGCACTCTGTTGATTCTTTCGAAGCAACACACTAGGATCATATGGTGTCGGAGAAGGCTTGCAGTCGTCATACCCGAAGCGACTCAAGACCTTTTCCACATAGTGAGACTGAAGCAGTGTAATCCCACCATTACCATCTCTCAGCAGCTTGATGTTCAAGATAACATCAGCCACTCCTAGATCCTTCATCTCAAAACAGCGAGATAAGAAATCCTTAACCTCCTTAATCAATTCAAGGTTGGTTCCAAAGATCAGTATGTCATCGACATACAGACAGAGAATAACTCCCTCGCCCCCACCATAGCGATAGTACACACATTTGTCAGATTCGTTTACAATGAACCTGCAGCAGTTAAAGTTCTTTCAAACTTTTCATGCCATTGCTTAGGAGCTTGCTTCAGGCCATATAAAGACTTCAACAACTTGCACACCTTTGCTTCCTGACCAGGTACTACAAAACCATCGGGCTGATCCATGTAAATTTCCTCGTCTAACTCTCCATTTAGGAAAGCTGTCTTAACGTCCATTTGATGAACGAGAAGACCATGCGAGGCAGCCAACGAAAGTAGCACTCGAATCGTGGTCAGTCTAGCCACAGGTGAGTAAGTATCAAAGAAGTCTTCACCTTCTTTCTGGGTATAACCCTTGGCCACAAGCCGCGCCTTGTACTTCTCAATAGTACCATCAGGCCTAAGCTTTTTCTTGAACACCCACTTACATCCTACAGGTTTACACCCATAAGGACGATCAGTGACTTCCCAGGTTCCGTTAGCCAAGATGGAATCCATCTCGCTACGGACAGCTTCCTTCCAGTAGTCAGCATCAAGAGATGCATAGGCTTCTGAAATGGTACTGGGTGTGTCATCCACAAGGTACACAATGAAATCATCACCAAAGGACTTTGCAGTCCTCTGTCTCTTGCTCCTAACAGGAACTTCATTGTCATCCTCCACAGGATTATCAGTGTGTTCTATCGAAATGGTAGGATCAGGAATATCAACCAATTCCTGACTAGATGTATTAGGTATCTCCTGATTTGATGAGCTAGGCATATCCTTCATGGAAAGATATCCTCAAAGAAAGTCGCATCCTTCGACTCCAAATCGTACCAACATGAACGTCGGATACCTCAGATTTTACTACCAAAAATCTATAACCAACGCTATGAAAAGCATAGCCCAGAAGAACACAATCCACGGTTTTTGGTCCAAGCTTGCGCTTCTTGGGAATTGGTATATTGACTTTCGCCAAACAACCCCAAGTACGTAAGTAAGAGAGTCTCGTATTTTTCCTTTCCCATTCCTCAAATGGAGAAACGGTTTTCTTCTTTGTGGGAACTCGGTTTAGGACATGACAAGCTGTCAATAGAGCCTCCCCCACCATGCCTTGGAGAGACCCGAAGTGTCTAACATGGCGTTAACCAAATCAGTTAGAGTTCGGTTCTTTCTTTCGGCCACCCCATTTGACTGAGGCGAGTAGGGAGGCGTCCTCTCATGGATTATACCATGTTCCGCACAAAAGAATCAAACTCATTGGAAAAATACTCTCCACCACGATCAGACCTTAGCCGTTTAATTTTCCGATCAAGTTGGTTCTCTGCTTCAGCTTTATAGATTTTGAAAGTTTAAAGCCTCATCTTTTGATTTCAGAAGATACACATAACAATATCTAGTGGAGTCATCAATAAGCGTCATGAAATATTTCTTTCCGCCTTTTGTCAACACGCCATTCATCTCACAGAGATCGAATGTATAAGTTCCAGCGGTGCCAAGTCTCTTGCCTCAGCAGTCTTATGGGACTTGCGAGGTTGCTTAGCTTGCACACACACTTGACACTTGGAACCTTTGACAGTAGTGAATTTCGGAATTAAATCCAAACTAGCTAGCCGCGTCATGCAACCAAAGTTAATATGACAAAGTCGTGAATGCCAAATATTGACTCAATCTCATGACAAATATGATTAATAACTTTAGTGCAAAATCTGACAAAGATAGGCGGAACAAGCCTCCGCACTCATAGCCTTTACCAACAAATTGTCCATACTTAGATATTACAACTTTATTGGACTCGAAAACCAACTTATAACCATCTCGACAGAAGAGATCCGCTGACGAGATTTTTATTGATGGAGGGCACATGATGCACGTTCTTCAGCGCACGATCTTCCCGAAGTAAACTTCAGATCGACCGTGCCAACACCACGAACAAAGCATGTGACCGTTCCCCATCAGCACGGGAGAAGTCCCTGTGACCTGGTAAGAAGAAAACATGGAGGCATCAGCACAAACATGTACATTGGCACAGTGTCAATCAACCATTCAGGAGAATGACAAACTGAAAGGATGGTAGGAAATATACCGTACCCAGAATCCTTCATCTCAGTGTCGCCAATGACAACATTGGCAGTCTTGTCGTTGTTGTTCAGTCGCGCAGCTCATGGCGGTTGGGACAGCGAGGTGCCCAGTGAGTTGGATCACCGCAAACATGGCATGATCCCTTCCTGGCTTATTGTTGTTCTTCTTGAAGTTGGTAGGCTGTTTTGGCTTGTGCCTATCATCAGACTTGCCTTTGCCCAGATTTGCCCTTGTTATATTTGGCTTGTGGGACTACTGGAAATTCTTCTTCTACACCATGTGGGCACTAGAACCAGCCTCAGCAACTCGAGCACGAGTGTCCTTTGCTCTCGCCTTCTCTTCCACGTCAAGAGACCAATGAGATCCGAAACGGAAAACTCTTGCCTCTTGTGTTTCAGAGCAGTAGCAAAGTTGCTCCATGAAGATGGAAGCTTAGCGATAATGCCACCGGCAACAAACTTGTCCGGCAGGTTACACTTAAAATGCTCAATTCTTTTGCGAGTGACTGTATCTCATGAGCCTGTTGTACAACAGAGCACTCATCAGTCATCTTGTAGTCATAGAATTGCTCCATGACGTACAACTCGCTGCCAGCGTCCGAGGCCCCAAATTTGGCCTCGAGCGCATCCCACATATCCTTGTCGTTATCAAACGACATGTACGAGTCCACAATGGAGTCGTCAAGGATACTAAGGAGGGCACTCTTGAAAAGAGTATCGAGCCTCTCATATGCCTCCAATTGTTCAGCATTAAGCTCGCCCTCAGGCTTGCCTTTGTGGCGGCATAGCAGTTACTGTTCTGGAACCAGTAAACTGCTCTCATGCGCCACCGTTTGTAAAGCACCCCTTTAAAGGGAAACAGTTTTGTTGACGCGAGAAAGCCAGGCGATGCAAATTGCTATAATCAGGTTTTTGGATTGTTGAATATATAAGCAATTTAGCATAAGATTTAATTCATGAAAACAGTAAACAAAACATGACTAGAATAATAAGAATTAAACTAATCATGCGATCTACCAGTACAACAGATAAACAGATGCGATCTACCAATACCGTAGATAAACAGAACAATTCTACAGCATATACTGCTAGCAGAAATTGTAGTAGTAACTTGAACAGGAAGATCAGGAGATCATACGGTGTGGCAGCAGCGGCAGTGGAAGCGTTGACATTCACGTTGTCACCCATGACGTTGATGAAGAGGCTGCCGATGTCGGGGAAGAAGTCGTCGTTGGGGAAGAACTCGAAGCCAGTAGTCGCGCGAGTGCGCTCCCCAAAAACCTGATCGCCCCTCTCCCGTACAGGATCACAAGAGGCGGGGTTCCGGAGGCCTACTGTCCCTTCAACCGGTGCACGCCGGAAGACGGGATGGAGAAGACTTGGAAGACGGCGGCGCAAGGTTCTGGAACTAGGACGGCGAGCGACCATGTGTTGTGTGTGTTCTGGCGGCTAGGGTTTTCCTCCGCTTATATAGCGCGGGTCGGGTAGGACGTGGGCGCAACCCACGATCGAGTCGGTAACGTCTCCACGATCCAAAAGAATCGGAAACGGCAAAACAATTAACGCGTCCGTTAATTATTAATCAATGACTCAATAAATTTTCCCGGACTGCAAAAATATAACTCGGCCCGGCGAGATTCCCGTAACCCGCGGCGTGTCGTGAAGAGACGAGCGAGCAGCGGCAGAGGAGGAGGAGGAGGAGTGCGCGGGAGAGAGCCTTCTGTTCTCACAAGCACACCAAGTAGCACAACACTCCATCTTATAAAGTGGTGCAACTCTCTCCCAACTAGCAATGTGGGACTAAACTTTAGTCCCCAAACCAGCCATATAAATGGGCTATGAGATTTTCGGAATTTAATTGGGCCATGGTCTAAAGCTGGGCAAAAGCTCACAAATTCCAACAGTTGCTTTAAGCAATTGGTACTTGTATAAGTTGATTTTTTTTAGCTATGATCTGTTCTACGAATATATGATATTATGCACAAATTGTGAAATATCTTCTCTATATTACACCTAGCGATGATATAATCAAGTAAATGCAAATAATAGGCCTTATACTGTCAAAAAAAGTTTATATCCTCCAAAATGCTGAATACACAATCTCGAAATCCCTTGATAGCTGCTATTCTAGTCCATGGAGGGGTGACAGCGCCTATCACCTCGGTGTCGCCAAACCCTAGTCACAAATGTAGCAGAAACTTTTTTGGGTAGATATTGTTCAGATCTGACACTGCATTTTTTATATTAGTGGTGATGAATCAAGATTATTCATTTGATCTCCACTTTTTGCTTCATATCATCCCAAATATTGTAGCAGCAATATAGTATATGTAGTGTCATTAATTTGTTGTACGAAGTTTTTTGTTGTTGCAATTTGATGATTCTCACTGAGTAGAGATTTGGTGCCCCCCAAGATCCAGTGATCTCACCATTTTGAAAAAAATTAAAACTATATTTAAAAGTTTGAAAAATTTCTGAAAAAAGCATGCATATTCTTAATGATATATCCTACATGTGTGGAAAATCGCAATGCAAAATACTTTATGTTTTGAGTTATACAAAAATAACAAATGTACATATTTGAGAATAGCGTATAATGTATAGTTTCAAATTCTAACTTTTTGTCATTTTTGTGTAGCCCATAATATTAAAGATTTTGTATTAATATTTTGCACGCTTATAGTATACTTCATTAAGAAGATCCATAATTTTTTTCAGAATTTTTTTAACTCATAAATATGATTTTTAATTTTGTTAAATTGGCACTGGTGCTCGGGAGCATAAAGTACTTTCCGATACTCACTACGCTAGTTTGTTTATGCTATGTGTTGCCTATTCTTCAAGTCAGCAACGCATAGGTGGCTGGCTGATGCTCCCCTGGCCCTGTGGCATCCTGTTAAGATTAGGTTTAGTGTACAAGCGCCGTACGGACGCCTGTGTCCGTACGGTCGTGTCTCTTCGCCCGTACGGACGGTTGTGTCTGTATAGGCACCTATTCCCTATGTCGGTTCCTTCCTTATGTCGGCTCCTCACCTTGTATAAATACCCAATCCATCAATAAAGAGTTTACAAGTTTCGGATCATTCTTTGCATCTCGTTTCACTTCTAACACGTTATCAGCACGCTCGCCACCGAGCGAATTCGATCCTGGCAGAAGAACGAAAAGAAGAACAGGAGAAAGAAAGTGTTGGCTTGCATCACTTCAGAAATCTAAGGCCCGAGAACTGGTCTTCAAGATCATGGAAATCGAACTAGATCATCGAAATCGAAAAAGAACAAGGCACTTCGGCTCTGCCGAGAGCAATATCACAGGAGAGAGAAGAACAGAAGAAGGGAAAGAACCGCCGTCGCCACGACGGTAATCGCCACGGCAACCACCATCTGGCCACAACAGATAAACAGAGGAGAAAGAACAAGCGTGTTCCAGAAGAACCTCCATCGATCCAAGAACACATGTCTTTTTCCTGGATTGAAAGAAGAAGAGGCACCACGACCTCTACATCAAAAGAAGAAAAGAGATTCAAGGTCTCGATCACAGGAAAGAAACAAAGGTAAGGCAAAGGTATTTTACCGCATCAATCTGACTGTTCATAGTGAGCGACGCCGCCGGCAACGCCGCAATTGCGGGTTTGCCATCTTCGTCGGCGCCCCTCAGCAAGGTGTGGCCGTCGCGGCTCCTCTACGGCGGCAGCACGCCGTCGGCTTGCATTGACGCGGCGCTGCACTCCGAGGCGGTGGAGGCCCTAGCCCCGTCGAGGCCATGGACCACGGCCTCGGCAAGGCGGACGACGCGCCCCCAGCCCGACGCGACGCCTTCTCCTCTTCGCGTGGCTACCGGCGTTGCTCCTCCGAGCGCGTCGAATCGGCGTATACGAGGAGACGGTCCCGTTCCCGGCGCTGCTTCTCACTTCGGCGGCGCCCGAAGCGGAGCCTTTGACGCGCGTCCGCACCGGGCTCCTCGTGGCAGCAGAGCCACCTGAGGTTTTGGCGGAGGGCAGCGACATGCTCACGACCCCATCCCCGACGACCTCCAACGGCGGCTGATGCGGCCCTCGGTGAGGCAACCCCTGATGGTGAGAGCGGCTGCCACAGCATGACCTCCGGTGACGGTGTGGCCCTGCGCTTTCCCCTCGCGGATCCTCCATCCCGAGGACAGGCGAAAGCGGCGGCCATCCGCATCCCCGGCCGTCAACTCGCAGCAAACCGGCACGGTGGAGCCCGCAATGAGAGACTCTTCTGCTACTCACGCACGCCTCCTCATGACCTTTTCGCGTGAGGCCGGGCAGCGGCGCCCACCACTCAGTGGTCACCACTGGCAAGCGACCCGCCGGCGCGCACTGCAGTCTCGTCCTCACAGCGGCTCTCTGTGGCTAGCAAATCGATTGATCAATGAGGAATTTGCTACGTCTCTGTACCACACAGAGGAAAACGATGGATACCGTATCCATTTGGACATTTTCGTTTTGGTCCTTCTACTTACAGATAAGGTTGTACAATTCTCTTTTCAGCCCTCATACTTATTACAGTATGCTGTATAGCCCTCGTACTATTCAGGTTTAGCATTCAGGTCCAACAACTAGTATTGTGTTAAGTGCTTGTCATGTTTTAGACCATGTATTTCTGAATAATTCCATAATTTACTCCATTATAATGCATAATGATTTAGACCATATTGTGTCTATAAATGATTATATGTTCAATGTGTTTGCAAATTGCAATCCCTATAACATATATAAATGGTACAATAATAATATTTATTATTTTTGCAATTGAGATTAATTTTTCTTGCAAAAATTAAATATCAACTCGCCATCAATTAAGTGCAAAAATGCCTAAAAGGCACAAAATTGACTTAATTCGAATTGAATTGATATGCAAAATTATAAAGTGAATATCTCAAATTTATATATGGGATCACAAGGTAATGTGGCATCTACTGCATAATATGCAGATTATCCACAATTATTGTAAGGTCTACATTTTGTCAAAATTGACATTATGACTACCTTCAACGTGCTCCCCATATATTTAAATCAAATCATAGCATAAGGTACTAAGATCAAGGCGTCTACTGATTTCGGTCAGATTATGCTTCTTAGTACTCTGAGACGGACTCCATAAAAATGGTGATATCTCCAAGTGAGACGGACCCCAAATGGTGATATCTCCAAAGTGTTTATGATAGATGTTTGAAACTCACAATTTTGCAAATTTTATTACAACATAACCATGATGATTTTAATTTACATACAAGTAAATTTACAAAATCTCTGGTTCTCATCCATGTAAGCCAAGATGACCATATTTCGATGAGCTTGCTCTCGAAGGTCACAACTAACCTACATGAGTTATAGACAATAAGGTCAAATAATGTGTCTCATGAAACTATGGCGGCACTTCAATCTCCCCTAGAGAGATGCCCCGCTAAATAATAATATTCTGTGGGACGCAACCGACCTACTCAAGGGTAAAGATATGAAGCACACTTCAATCTCCGATCTGAAAATACTAGGGAAGTCAGATGTTCACATAATGTAACAACAAGCTCCCCAACTTTCAGAAAATCCCATGAACATGGAGAACATGGTCATCGAATATTATTCACATGACATGTTTGGAGACTTTACTTGTCTCCCCAACTCCTTATCACGTCTATTTATTGTTGTAATAAACATAAAATTGTCATCAATTACTGTATATCACAGTATATTGTATCAGCAGTTATGATACAAAGAAATTTGTATGTGTTCTATATATCTGATAAAGGTTTTCATAATGAAAATCTTCAATTCTATATATAGAATTTTACGGGAGTCAATCTGATGAAAGAGTAAACATTCTTTGTACAATGAACCACAAACTCTATACATGGGGAAATATATATATTCAAAACTCTTACTAAGAGATAACAATATATTTTAATCGCTAGACGCGATGTTGTAATTGTTGGTTCTGTCAGTACCAAATTTACACTCCCTATGGGGTACTAAAGTATTAATCGAGAACGCTTTATAGTATCTTGATTAAGTTCGTACCCTACAAGATGTAGAGATATCCGTCAGAAATGGTTTCCATATCGAAACCCATGATGACAACAAAGAGGAGTATCTCCTTTTTACTACAACAACGGATATGACAAGCATTTAAATGCAAAATTCTCTCATTATCGTCAGGATTGCACTACACATACATTAAAACCGTAACCAATGTTGCGAACATGGTAATTTTTCAGAATGCCAATGCATTCCAAACTTGGCATGATCGCCTTGGTCATTCCAGCATAGGGATGATGCGAAAAAAAATCAGCAATTCCATTAGTTAGGATATAAATGATGCTAAATTCCCACAATCTTCGGAGTTTGTGGACACATCGAACCATTGTGTGGACCTTTAAGAGTTTCATGGTTATAAATGACACATCTTCACGATGGTCCCACGTGTGCCTATCATCCACACAAAAACCATGAATTCGACAAATAATGAGACAAGCTATTAAACTACAAGCTCATTATCTGAAAGGGCAACGCTGTTGAATTCTCCACACGTGCCTTCAATGATTATTTCATGGCACTAGGGATTGAAGATCAGCACTCGGTCCCGTATATCCACACTCAAAATGGCTTGGTTGAATCTCTAATAAAGAGAGAATTAAGCTCATAGCGTATCTCTTACTAATGAATTGCAAATACCAACCTTGCGTTGGAGTCATGCAAATTTACACCCCGCTGACATAATTCAATTGCAGTGGACTACATATCGTAGTACCTTCCCTCTAAAATTAGTACGTGCAAATCAAAAGTATTTCCCATCTGCGATAATTCGGTTACATACCGATATCACCACCACGGCATACATCAATGGCCCCTCACAGAAAATTCGGGATCTATGTGAGGAATAACTGTATTTCCGTCAACTATAAATACCTCATGCCCCTGTCAGGGGGAGTTATTCAAGGCTAGTATGCTTAGTGAGGACAATTTCCAGGCATTAGGGGGAGATTTTAAGTACCAAAAAGAAAGCCAGGAAATCAATTGGAATGTTCAACACATTTCTGCCTCAAATTCACGTACTCAAGACACTGAACTTCGTTTCAGAAAATCACTAATTTGCAACAGATTGCAAATAACCTGCCAAATCCATTTACTGGCTACAAACATATCACAAAATCCTATAATCCTGCAACAAGTGTGCCCGAAAGAGTGGAGGTATACCAACAAAACCACTCAACTCCTTGTTCAAAACAAGAGGGGAGAAGTACAACCACACAACAGGATTCAGCTTCTTGCAAGCAACAAAGGAAACTGAGGAAGAAACCCTCAGAATCAGTAAATGCAAGTCAACTTCACGTTGATAGACACAAAATGGGTAGTATACACCCGTGGATGGAAAACCATCACAACCCAGCTCAATAGTGCACACAATGACTGGGATATCGGAATACCTAGACTTGACCGTATTGGGAAACCACGAAGAGTCATCAAAGGTAAACAAGATTTCCACCAAACTCATACATTCTGGAGAATCTTATAAATGAAAGCCTACAATTGTCGACATATATTTCTCAACAATGATTGCAAACAACCTTTACAATGATCCGGATCCAAAGACCATGGCCATGGCAGAGTTCAAAACACTCGCTTGGACTGGACTCAATCAAAGGATGCAATCCAAGAAGAAATAGCCTTGCTCAATAAAGGAAGGTATACACAAAAGAAATACCTACACAGTTTTCGTCCAAGAACGGAATGAGAACAACAAGGTGGTGAGTCAATAGCAAGGCATGTAGCATAAGGGTTCACGCAGATACCCAAAATACATTCTCTGGATACAAGTGAAATCAATTTCCGATAACTTGTCTCAATGGCAGTACAAATCATCTATTTATGCAGTTGATAGATGTAGTGACCATATATTCATGTGTCACTTGATTCAGACATATAAGTTCCCATGGGAATCCCAATTTTGAATCCAAATACAAATCGCAACATGCATAGTGTAAACTCAAAAAGTCACTACATGACTTACAATAGTCGAACAAATCTGGTACTACCGACTTAGTGAGTTCCTTATACAAAAGGATTACTCTAACAATGATGATTGCTCACACGTGTTCATCAAGAAATCCTCGAAAGGGTATTCATAAAATCAGTGTATGTTGATGATTATAACATCACTCGCAACACACAACATATTGATGAACCATGTAATCATCTAGAGACGGAATCTTAGATGAAGGATGTAAGAAAAATATCAAACTTTGCTTTAGCTACAATTCGAGCACCTTCACTCAATATTATGGTACATCATTTTGCCTATATCCAGAAATTATTGGAGAAATTCAAATCATGGACAAGTCATATCCATCTAAACTCTATGGTTATTCAATCTCTAGACGTAGAGAAACATAGATGCATACCATGGAGGATGGATAAGAGATGTTGGGACATATTGTTCCAAATCTCAGTGCCATTGGACCTAACACTAGTGACAGGAACAAGAGTATCTTTCTGATATCTCCAAGGCATCAAATATCTTGACCTATTTGTTATTTCAGAGAAATCTGAACTCCAATATCATCGGATCCGCTGATACTAGCTACTTTTATGATCCCCATAATACTAGATCAAGACGGGCTTCATGTACCTACATGGTGGGCTTGCCATTCCATTGATGTCTTCCAAACAGACTCTATGGCTACACCCACTTATCATTCTGAAATACAAGGTTTCACATCAATATGTGGGCTTTATGGAATGATAAACCACATCAACATTCATGTTGTATTGGTTCTATTGAAACTCCAACTATTATCTACAAGATAATAATGCTTGTGTTGCTCAAATGCAAACAGGTTATACAAAAGCAATATCACTAAGCATATTGCCCCTATATTGCAAGGATCAGGGGGAGTCTCTTCCTGAATTATAACCTACTCAAACATTATATTACACTCTTTTTCCCTTTATGAGTTTACTCTCAAGGTTCTCATCAAGGTTTTTAATGAGGTAATATCAACACAAGAATATATGTCATACCTCCTATTTTCCCCACCGGGGTTTTTAATGGATGTATACAAGACATATCAGTTGTCTCTAAACTTACCAATGAGTTTTATCCTTTCAAGGTTTTCTCATATAAGTTATCAAAGAGACAATTATCATTATATGTTGTATCATTTTCTTCTTATTTTTCCCACTGGGTTTTAAGGAGTTTTAACAACATATCAAATACTATTCTCCTCACATTTTTCCCAAAGGGTTTTTGTGGGAGAAATTATCAACTTCATATCATATGTCATACTTTCTATTTTCCCCACCAGGGTTTTTAAAGGAAGTATACAAGGCATATTTATTGTTCTCTAAACTCGCTTATGGTTTTTCCTTTCTAAGGTTTTCTCATATGAGTTATCAAAGAGACAATAAACATTATATGTTGCATCATTTTCTCCTTATTTCCCACCAGGTTTAAAGGAGTTTTAGCAACATATCATACACACTACTCTCCTCAATTTTTCCCACACGGTTTTTGGAGGAGATATTCAACATGGATTATACTTGTGAACAAGAAGATTTACAAGATCAATAATGCTATTATACAAGACACGGCGTTGTACAAGGGGGAGTGTTAGGATTAGGTTTAGTGTACAAGCGCCGTACGGACGCCTGTGTCCGGTCGCGTCTCTTTGCCCGTACGGACGGTTGTGTCTGTACAGGCACCTATTCCCTATGTCGGTTCCCTCCTTATGTCGGGTCATCGCCTTGTATAAATACCCAATCCATCAATAAAGAGAAGACAAGTTTCAGATCATTCTTTGCATCTCGTTTCACTTCTAACACATCCAATGCCAGCTTATCCTCTTGGTCCGACGTGGCATCCCAACCTCCCAAAGACCTAACAAGGGGCCCACTCCATCATTGGTGCCGCCTGGGCCCAATCACACCCACCCGCCATATAAGATAGGCGCAGATGACAAAAAAAGACACGCACAGATGGAAGCGGGACACCACTGCGACCGGCCGACGCCGGCAGCAATCGGCGGCGTGGAGGAGCTCACGTGCCAGGTAAGGTCCCTGTGAACTTGCTGGGTCGCCTCGTAGAGTAGAGGAGGTAGTTCTGAAGATGGAGGCGGCCGATGGAGACGGAGAGGAGGAGGTGGTGGTGGCGTGCGAGTGATGCGGCTTCACGGAGGAGTGCACAGCGCGGTATATCTCCGTCGTGCGTGCGCGCTACGGAGAAAGGTGGATCTGCGGCCTCTGTGGAGACGATGTCGGCGAGGAGCTGGACCGCGCGCCCATCTCGCTGGCGGATGCTCTCGACCGCCACGTCACCGTCTGCAGCACCCGCCGCGCTTCGGCGCCGCCGTCGCCGGAGGACAACGCCGGGGACCTCATCGCGGCTGTGCGCCTGCTGCTCCTGCGCCGCATAGGCTCGTCGCCGCCAGCGACGCCACCCAGGAGGGTCCGATCCACGCCGAGCAGCCCCAGGCGTGGGGTGTCCACCGCCGACGTCGACGTAGGAGGCGACTCCGCCTCCGCTGGCAGCGGGATCGCGCTCGTGTGCACGGGAAGCTGCTTCGCGGCGCTTGCACTAGTAGGGAAAAGCCTATTAGTGGCGCACCAAAATATGCTATCAGTGGCGCACTAGTGGTGCGCCACTAAACTCGCGCCACTGATAAGTGTTACCAGTGGCGCACCAGCGGTGCGCCACAGGTAACATGACTATCAGTGGCGCACCAGGTGGTGCGCCACTGATAGTCTATTTTGGTGCGCCACTCATAGTTCCTGTGGGGCACCTATCTCAGTTATCAGTGGCGCACAGAACAAAGTGTGCACCACTGGTAAGTGAATACTAGTGACGCACAAGTTGTTTTGTGCGCCACTGCTAATAATTTGGGAATATTAAAAAAATATACTACTAGTGGCGCCCTTTCTATTTGGTGCGCCACTAGTATCTATTTAGGGATTAAAAAAATATATAATCTGAAAAATAATTGTTCACCCAACAAAACTGGAATACATGCACATAATTTGATATTCTCATACATCTCTAGTAACATCACAGTGACAAGAAGGTTCAGCCAACGCAGCCCCATGTCGGTGTCGATGTCGTCGTCACCGGCACAACCACTTGTCGATGTCGTCGTCGCCGCCGCAGCCTCATGTCGGTGTCGTCGTCAAAGCTACAATATTTGCTGCACTCAAATTAAAATAGGTCTGAGTTGAGTATCATTTAGAATAAACATGGTGTTACAATTTAACTTAGCACAGCCTTCTATTTTTGTACTACAGTAGCATCATGTAGGTGTACTTACATCATAACTCGTACAGCCGTTGCATATCAATATAAGAAGGAACGTTCTACCTGGCCAGTCGTAATCGTTGACGCCCTAGGCATGCAGTAATCTTACAATCATATGCCTAATTTCTGGTGTAGGCTTTGGCAGGGAATCCTATATTTCAGAACTTTTAGCTCTCACATCAGGCGGCAGTAAACCAGCAATAATCAAGTTTTGGATCATCCAACTCTGTGGCGACTCCCTGACCATGTTACACAGTCAGTCTAAGGGACTATTGGTCGGCTAGGATCGATGTCAAGTCTGAAAGACATGTCTCTAACCAAATATTTGATCATCTCCCCAAGCTCTGTATGTGGTATTTGTCTTGGTGCCGGTTAAGAAGTGAACTGAACTCGAAGAAAAGATACTCTACTTTTTGTAACTAAAACAGTATAGTAACTAGTAAGCACGTACCAATCAAGGGAGCATTTGATTAGATGGATCTATTCTTGGTAATGTCCTAATGGGACGATCTTAAAGAATTAATCGTACTACGCCTCTCTCGAATAAAGGCATAATTGTATCTTACGCGTAGGTCTGAATGGAATGGACCACTCCCGGTTGCAAGATCCAACACATATATTCAGATTTCCGTAACAGGAAGTGATCTGCAGGGCGGGCTCTCGAAATCAACCCCATTTCTTCTGCATCCGTGCCGATATGAGTAATGAGTCTGATGACCAGACGGAAACGTACTCACGTTCACGCGGTGCAATCATCAACAGCTAAAATTTCTAATGCAAGTGGAAGGAAGGAACTGATCGAGCCGATGCTGCCAATAATGGTTACCTTCGACGTCGCCGTACGTACGAGGCACGAACCCGTATCCGTACCCGTTGCCGACGCCCGGGACGCCGACGCCGCCGCCAATGACGCCATTGCCACTGTCACCAACGATGCTGCCGTTCCCGCCGCCGCCGATGGTGCCGCTGCCACCTCCGTTGGCGGCCCCGCCGGTGCCGGCATTGGACCAGAAGCGCGCGTAGCACTTGCCGAGGTACACCTCCCCGGCCGACGAGTCGCCGCAGCCGGCCTTGAGCTTGGCGGCCGCGGCGGAGAGGCAGTCGCTGCACGCCTTGTCGCCGAGGTCACCCACGCACTGCGACATGGCCTGCACGTACCCGGCCGCCCCGGCGCGGTACGAGCCCTCGCCCACGGGGGACGACGCGGCCTGGAGCGCGCCGAGCGCCCCGTCGCGCAGGGCCGCGACGCCCGCGTCCCCGCCGCTCTCGCCGCCACACTTCTTGAACAGCACCGCCGTGTCCTGCTTCCCGAGGAACGAGTCGTTGCCGTAGCGCAGGAAGCACGCGCGCAGCTGCACGGCGCCGACGGCGGCGGGTGAGGCGGACCTCGGGGCTCGAGCTTCTCGTCTTGGTCTGCGGCGAGCAGAGGCGACGCCTGCTGCTGCGGCTGGGTCCGGCGGCGGTCTCGCCAGCGCATGGGACAGAGGGGGCAGAGAGGAGGCGTGGGAGGTGGAGGTCGGGGGCGATCGATGAGAGGTGGAGGTGGAGAGAGAAACTGGATCGGAGGAGAGGATAAGGAGGGTGCGGTGGTGGGCCGAGGAGACAGAAAAGTATCTGTGGCGCACCCTGCAGTAGTGCGCCACAGATATTCTCTGTCCACTTTGCAGAAATATCTGCCCAGAAATAGATGTGGCGCACGGGTCAGTGGTGCGCCACTGGTAAAAAAATTAGTGGCGCACTACTGTCTAGTGCGCCACTGGTAGTCTCTCTCCTCCACCCTAAAAAATTTCAAATTTAGATGGAACTTATTTATCAGTGGCGCACTGCAATCTGGTGCGCCACTGATATTTTTTTTCAAAATCCAAGAAACCTGGTGAGAGACTATCAATGACGCACAAGTGGCTGGTGCGCCACTGATAGCATCTCACGTATAAGCTTTTCCCTACTAGTGTTGTGGAGTGAGAACTGAGAACCGCAGATCTCCTTCTCCAAAGCAAGCAAAAATCTTGGCTCTTGCTAGTATCTTGTGGGTAGATTTAGTTTCCGTTTGTAGCAAGATGCTATGTGTACAAAAATATGGATAGCAATTGAGAGCCATAATCCTGAGCTCGTACAGGCTTTTGCAGTCTTGGGCGTCACACAGATTATCAAATTCACAATCAGCTTACACTAGTCTTTGATCGACCGATTGATTCCATTCCACGTAGTAAATACATTTCTGAGCCAAAGAATCTTGTAAAGTTTGCAAATCCGAGTCATCGCCAAAGCGACATCACACGGCAGAATATAAATCTTGCCTTCGTTGCCTAAATTTGTTAATCTTTCGGTCACTTTTCGAAGCAATGGCCGGCAATCTAATCATCAAATCTCATAATGCAAGTAGAACCCTCGGTGGTGCCGGACAATGCATTGTACCTTAGAATAGGAGGTCAGTTTTTCCAAGTAGTGGACGCTTACTTGATGGGCCATGTCAGCGCTGGCCTACATGTAGGCCTGAAATTCGAGTCGGCTCGGCTCGATTCATTGAAACTTGGTCAACTAATGAGCCAGATCGGTTCGACTCATTTAACAAACGAGTCCAGAATTGAAACTTGGCTCGGCTCGTTAAACTCGTGAGTTTGCTCGTTTAACTCTTTTAGCTCGGTAAAACTATTAACATGTATTATAAAAGATTTTATATATGACTAGGAAACATGCCGTGCGTTGCAACAGGACTCAAAAATCAAGTTTGGATGAAAAGCATCGGCGATTCAAATTTTGTTCAAAAGTCCATCGACCCGTTGTTTGAATGGCGTTCAACATTGCGTAGTTTTAATAGGGTTGAACAAATTTACTGCTCCTGTCATAGGGTTGAACAAATTTACTTGCAAACATTAGCATGTCATTATAGTGTGGATTGACCAATCAGGCACACTCCATAGTAGCGTGCCCACAAAAAATTTAAGAGCTTATTTTCCATCTTTCCTTTCTTACTCCTACCCGTGACTCCCACTTGATCCCTCCATTGACCATATGGCATCCGCCTCTAGAATTCTACTCAGACAATGAAACTCGAGGACATGAAGCCACTGCAACGACGCAGCACAAGAGGCGCCAACAGCTACTGCACGTACGCCAATACTATCAGGCGCTCCGAGAGTCGTATCTGCTTGGACCTCCTCACCGATGCTGCCATCGCATAGCTGCTCATCGCTCTCCGCATTGCCTGCGACCTCCTCAGGTTCAGCGGCGCCGACGAGGCCGGCTGGCCGGCCACGACGGGTTCTGTTACCACCTTGCTCTGGATGAACACCTCACACCCGGCCACGCTCATCCTCACTGTCAGCGACATCTGCTACCTCAATGACCTCTTTGATCCTCCACCTGCATCGACAACGGCGATGGCCGCCTCGCGGCTTCCAGGCGCACAAGCCACTCTTGCAAGGGAGGGACCGTTTGCAACTTTGCATCATCAGGCGCCTCGCGGTGGTTCCCCAATTTGTTTTTTAGGGAAGGTTCCCCAATTCGTGGCGAGGGAAAAGAGAGACTACGCGCGTACGGCCGCCAGCCACCTTCGTTGGGCCAGAACCGTTCTGCCTGCGGGAGTCGGGCGTGCAGGCCCAAGCGAACGACCGGCGAACCACTCTACAGGAAATAGAAACGCAAACGTGTGGACTGGAGTCGCGAAACGTTATTTTGCAAACAGTACATGACTTATGGGTGGCATGGTGGGTAATGTTTGCAGACTTTAGGGGTATTTTCAACGACGTATCACAAGAAGTCATCCTTCCTTTATTAGCAAACGTGCCCGTGAGTTGCGACAGAAGATAAAAATTCAACATTTGGAGGAAGATTAACGTCGTAGCTGCCCAAATTGCCCCAAAGTCGATTGGCCCGAGTTTGGTTTCTCTACCATATATACTGTTTGAATGACCCGGGAGATAATTTTCCATCATATACTGTTTGAATGAATCCTTGCCACATAATATATGTCCACCACTATATTTGGTATCACTACCACAAATCGAAAGCGTATTAATTTCTTCTGTGTGCCCGGTGCCGGTGAGTCCTGTAGTGTTAGAAAATTCCGATAGAGGGAGTCAAGCTCTAACCAAGATCACAGATTGATAATAATTCTTATATACTATCAAAAGATGGTGGAGACTGAACAGAGGAGGCATCATTGACGCTTGAGTGCGTGACCACTGCCGGCCGCTGGCCAAGCTATTTCTTCTCCGATAGGGTCCAGTCTTGTCATTATTGGCGAAGTGAGCAGAAGTCAAAATTAACGAGAATTGCAGATGCCCTTAAGCAACTCCTTGGTGTCTGATCCTCAAAACTTGCCCCCATCCCTTCTCCCGCCGCTTAGGTTGACGCTGTGCCGCTGGATTGGACGTGCTCGCGCCGGTCGTGCCGCTCGCGCGTTGTTGCCGCCGCCGCTCGTTGGGCGCAACGGCGTCGTGGCGGTGAGCAAGCCGGGCGCCGAAGGCCACGCCTAAGCGCTTCGTCGTCGCAGCAAACGCACCTGGTCCCGTTGGCCGTGCATGATGGCGTCGCTAGTCGGAAGCCTGCGTGCGCCATAGAGAAACGCCGGAGGAGTTCCGATGGGGCCGAGGACGCCGTGTGCTCCGCTCTGCCCTTGGTCACTGATCTCCTTGCGCGAGGCGTCCGTGTGCTAGCCCTGACCGGCTCGCGGGCGCACTATCCAGTAGGTCGGCGAGGTGCCAGTCCGCGGACAGCCACGATGCTGATGCGTAATGCCACCAACGACCCGATCTGAAGGTCTCTAGAACCAGGATGCCAACACTGAATCCCGGCTTCCCCCAACCTGGCCCTAGAATCAATTGTCAGAGTCCGGCCTTGGTGATCCCGGCGCGATGGCACTCATGGTGTTGCTGTTCCGCTAGCCCTGATCGACCATAGCGGAGGGGCTGCTCCGCCGGGTTCGTCTCTCTTCGAGAGCTTATAAAAACGAAAAGGAAGTTGGCCGTATGGTATGAAAACTTCGTATTGGATTAAGGAAACCGAATCGGACACGACTTGACATACGTACTCATACCAAACTTTAGCAGGGACGGAACCAAACCAAAGTACGCATCGATCGATTGGTGAAACGGACGAAACGAAACCAGGAAATGCAAACGTACGAAAAAAGGGAGGGAGGAAAAAAATAACCCGAACCTTTTTTCCACTTATGGGTGGCAGTGGTGGGTAATATGTGTCAAGTTCCGGGGCAGATTCAACGACGTACCACAAGAAGCCATCCTTCTTTTATTATTAGGTATATATTGTTTCTAATTGTTTGGAAATGTATGATGCCATTATCACAACAATCAATGACAATAGTACCCTATCAAATAATATCTACTAGTTACTATAATAATCCAGAAAAAGTGATCACAAAGATAAGAATACATTAACGAATTTTTTTTACCGAGTCAAACTTGAGCTAACGAGTAGCTTGGAACTCGGCTCGTTTAACTCGAACTCGTTTACCGTCTAAAATGAAAACTCGGCTCACTCGTTTAGCAACGAGTTCGAGCCGAGTCGAGTCAAATTCCGAGCTACTCATTTAACCCGCGAGTTTTGAGTTTTAATTCCAGCCCTACCTAGATGATGTGGAATCCATGAGACACGTACACCAATCTTTATCTTTTCATTTTCGAAAAAGGTAGAAGCTCTACCTCCTTTATCTAAAATACGTTTACAACCAGTACACAAAATGCATAATTTGTTTACTTGAAATAGCACGATGCCTCGGTCTGTTATATAGTTCCCTTGTTGAATCCCTTCCAAGAGGAGTTTTGGTTAGTTATACTCCAAATATCATTATTATTGTTGCTTACTACTCCCTCCGTTCATAAATATAAGATATTTTAGCTTTTGTTCATATTCACATGTGTCAATATGTATGTAGACATGTTTTAGTGTGTATGCACACTTATTTGGGTGTGCACCTAATCAACATGTGAGCTAGCTAAAACATCTTATATTAAAAAACGGAGGGAGTATTTTGTTGTGATTCTTTTGCCACAAATGCTCCTGATTTGCATATTGCAAAGCGGGACTGGGAATAAGATGGGGAATAAAGATGACCCAACATTATGAGATATTTCCATGCAAAGAGAGTTAATAAGTGGTTCATCGTAAAAAAAAACAGAGGATTCAGGATTGTGTTTACTTAGAGAATCCATGAAATTATGAATTTTGTTTTTGCGAATGAGCCGAAGCTCCATATTAATCTAACATCAACGTTACAACAATTTAACACACAAGAAACATAGAAACATGTAAGGGGCCATAGAAAAAGAAGTTATGTCATAGTGTAGCACAGTATACTTTTTCTTGAGTTTGTTAGACTAGTAATTGGAGTCGCTTGCGTACCTAACTATCTGGAAGAGAATTGGTAGAATGGCGTGCCAAAGGTGTTCAGTTACCGAATCGCCATTACACAATGGTAATTATCAAAGTTTCGTAATATACTAGAAATTAAGAATGCTCAAATGATTGTAATGCCCTTATAAGAAATAGCTGGCCAGTATGCCAAATTGTTTGGTTGTGAGCATGACAATTTCCAATTCGGTATTTGGTTATTTCGATCCATTACTACAGGCTATCAAATGTCTGAGTGGAAACTGGCTGAGAATCGCTTGTAAAAAGATTGAGTAGTTGGAAAGGAAAACTGCTATTTTTGGACGGAAGATTAGTCCTCATTAATTCGGTACTAAGTAAATTGATAATTCTAGGAAAAATATACAAGTATGTATGTTGCAAAAAAAACGTAGATTTCAAAGGAAATATTTTAGACCCTCATCTCTTATTTTTTTTATCCACCATAATGATGGACACCCTTTTTTTGTTGCGAAAAATCTGAATTTCACACTTCATCTTTTGATGCACATGTAGGAACCTTTTGCCAGCATTGTCCAAACTTGGAAGTGTGTTCTTGCCTCCTCTTGATGTTTGGCGAGGAAAATCCAAATGGAATAAATATAGATCACTCATTCTACAAACTGTTACTCCTGTAGTTACAAACTACTAAATTGGGAACCAAGGGAAAGTATTACTCCGTCGGGCACTTATAGCTCTCCCATCAAGACTGTCTTATATCCTTTGCATTTGATTGAATCCCATTTTCGGACGTTATATGCAGTGACCAATAAAGGACAGAACAAGAGTTTTCACCACTGATATGAAGTGGTGCTCTAATCAATATCTTCATGCTGAATCTTCACACCTAACATCCCCACCACGACCATCGGGAAGTAGCCCATGTCGCGGCACAAGAATGGCCGAGATCACTCCAAGCCGACACGAGTTGATCTACAACATCCACCATGCCTAGAGATCTGTTGTCGCGGTACCAGATGTCAACGAGGAGCCATCAGTACAACCGTGCACTACCTGAAGGCCATCTTTTGAGATACAGGTCAATACGAGCCTAGATCTTATCAGACAACGTCGCCGCTATTAAATTGATGCACTAGCCAACTATTTTAAAAGTCCGAACTGATGGAAAGGATTATGCAATATATTATATTTCTGACACTCCTCCTCACGTCTAGGCTGTGGACTTTTTCTTCACGAGCTTAGGAAGTGGATTAAGGTGTCCGCAAATATTTATTTTAAGGGAAAAGGCTCCCGACCCAACCCCTCCCCTCCCGCGCCCGCGCTACCCCTGCGGCGGCCGGCGCGGCTTCTGCTCCGCCCCTCCTCGTTTCCCCGCCTCTCCTCTCCTCCTCCGCCGCCGTCGGCGCGAGCCGCCGAGCGAGGCTCGGACGGTGCCGGCGGCGGCAACCTTCCTCTACCCGCGCTTGAAGGCGGCCGTGCGGGGCGGCCTATCTCCGGCGGCGGTGCGGCCCAGGAGGCGGTGGCCTGGCCTCGGCCGGTGGGTGGCGTCGCGGTGGCGGTGTTCTTCGGTCGGGCGGCGCTGTGTGGAGCGCCGGTGTGCAGCGAGGCTGGGGCGGCTGGGCCCTGTGGCCCAGATCTGGGTCCGGGCGGGCCGTCCCGCTCCAATGTGCGTTCTGCAGATGTCGGTGAGGTGGAGGGTGCAGGGGCAGCGGTGACAGCGGCTCTTGTTGCAGCTTGGCGGCGAGCTTCACGGGCCCAGCTTGGCCCAGTCGGACCCTATTAGGACTGGTGTGCCCCATGGGGGATTTACGGGCCCGTTGGGCCCGGCCGGACCTGACGGAGACTGGTATGCTCTGCTGCCTCATCCGGTCGACTACCGTCCTTGACGGTAGAGGTTGTTCCCACCCACGTGGCCGTGGTTCTGCTGACCTCGGTTCATACTTCGCCACACCCTCGTCTTGCAGACCTCATGACGGCCATTTTGGTGAGACGACGTAGGTGGCTTCGGAATCGTGTTGGCGCATGGTGGTGGGCGGCTTGTCTGGTGGTGTCGAGGCCCGTCCTCGCGGGGCTCCTGGGCTACGGATCGCCTAGGACTGTGGATAGGGTTTTCGGGAGAAATCCTTGTCGGTTCGTCTGACACCGACGCGGTGCCGCCCCGGGTGGCACCTTTCCTTCCTGAAGGGCGTCGTAGTTACCCTTCATCTGCTTTCCTCTGTGCCAGGGGAAACCCTAGGACCAGTGTTGGTCCGGGTAGCAGCATGGCTTTCCTTCTTGAAAGTGCTGCTTGGTACTCGTCGATTCGGTGCTAGGAGTGTGGTGGTACTTTATCGGAGAGTGCGCAACGTTTCCGGGTCGCCGTCGTTTAGTCAGTCCGCCTATGTTTCCTTTTATTTCTCTTTTCTGTTCTTTGGGTGTATGTTTGCTGCCGCCCCAGCATGTCAAGACTGTTGGTTGTATCGGGTGGTTACTATATTTATATAGCGGGGCTACGGCCTATTTCGTCAAATATTTATTTTAATACTGCGTTGGTCAGGGTTTGAACTCTAGACCTCTGACTCTGTTACCATATTTAATTGATGCACTAGCCAACTATCTTAAAAGTCTGACTGATGGAAAGGGCTGTGCAATATATTATATTTCTGACAGCTGCGTCATCCGCATAACCATAGCCGATGGAGAACCACCTACAAGGCCTGGATGCTTGCGTCAGGAGCTGGAAGCACCATATCGGCCGCTAGCGGGAGTTCAATGGAGATGGTGGTGAGAGGCAACTTGGGGTGGAAAGAAGACCAGCGGTGGCAAAATCTCCGATCCAATAATTTTGATCGGGCTGTTTGCTCTAAGACCTAATCCAACACCAACCTGCACTTAGTGAAGGATTGTGAAATAGTGTGCCATGCACAATTTAAAAGGCGGAGAATAGCCCAATCTGAGTATAGTGGGTCATCCATAAATTATTTAGTAACTCCCGAACTTCAGTGACCACCACTAGTAGGAGAAAGCCTACCGCTGGCGGGCAGGTTTTGTCTACCGTTGGCGAACTGGCGTCCGCCAGTACAGGCTGGCCAATGGTAATGTCTACCGCTGGCGAACCAGCCGCCCACCAGCGGTAGGAAACTTTAACGCCGGCGAAGGAAACCGGTGTCTCCAGCGGTAGGTGATGGCAGCGCTGGCGAGCAGTTGCGCCCGCCAGCGGCAGCTCGTCCGGCCGTCAGCGGTATATTTTCTGAATAAAAGGTATTTAGCCAGCGATAGCATACCATGTTCGCCAGCAGTACATTTTCTGGATTTTTTTTTTGGAAATTCATATTCCAACAGTATATACAGGTATATCTACAGTATATACAGGTACCGGTAGCAAAAACAATACAAATACATGATTGAGAAGTACAAATAGATAAAAGACCAAATTAAATAGCTTGGTTCAACACATGCATTACAAACCGAAAAATATGACAAGTGACCAAATGTATCATACAAGTTTTCTCCCAAGTTTGGAGGAGACCAATTGCCTAGATCAATTCTCTCTCGCTCCATTGTGTTGGGGTTTCTCTCCACCTCTTGTAAACCATAGTTCCTAGTTCTAGCACGGCGAAGCGTTGCTGCACGTTGACGGACGTATGTGTGCAATCTCTCGGAGGGATTAGACGTTGAAAGATGTTTGATCCTTGCTCTGTTGGATCCATAAGGCTCGGTGAGGAACATGTAACATTCTCTCCTCCCGGCGCGGACGTGAGAATATTCTCTGCCCCAGCGCGTCTGCAATTCTTCCGTTATTTCTCTCGCTGTAAAGGTGCGGTGGCGGCTTGCGAGAAGGTTGTTGGGTCTGAGTGACAGAGTGACTGTAAGAGCATCTCCAGCCGTGCCCCCAGCGCCCTCCCAGGAGCCGAAATAGCGTCGTTTGGACCAAATAGCGCCTTTTTTTTCCAGTCGGCCCCCCAGGAACCCAAATAGCGTCGTTTTGGCCAAAACTAGCGCCGGCGGTCCTATGCCAAACCCAGCCCACTAGGTTCCGCCTGGGGGGTCGACGGAAGGGAAAACAAGCGTGGACCAAAACTATCGGCGAGACAGCGCATTTCCCCATCCTCGCCTCGCCCTTTCCTCTATCCGTCTCGTCGCCGCCGGCTCCACCCCTCCCCCCTTTGCCGCACACAAGCAGCTAGGAAGCCCACCATCTCGCCCAATCCATGCCGTCGGCGCCGCCCCTCCTCCCTCCGCCGAGATCTAGCCGCAGGGAAGGCTCTCGGGAAGGCTCGCGCCCACCTCGCCCGCAAGGTGTTCGGCGTTTTATCCGCCCAGCCATGGACTCCGACGACGAGGAGTTGCTCGCCGAACTGCTGGAAGAGGAAGCCGAGGCCGACATCGACGATGAAGAACACTTGCTGATCCTCACCTGCCTTACCGGCCTGCTCGCAAACGAGACCGCGAGGCCGCGGCGTTGTGGCTCGGCGTCCGGTCGCCGCAAGAGCAAGCCGAGGCAGCGCTACGAAGGCTACTGCATCCTCTACTCCGACTACTTCGCCGACGATCCCCTGCAGGATGAGACAGTGTTTCAGCGCCGTTTCAGGATGAAGCGGAAGCTCTTCCTCGACATTATGCATTCCATCCGGGAGTTCGACACTGCCCGGATCTTGCCCACCAACGAAGCAAGAGCCTTCCCTGAGATGCTTGGAAGTATCGACTGCATGCATTGGGCATGTAAGAACTGTCTATTTGCTTGGCAGGGGATGTACAAAGGCCACAAAGGAGCTTGCAGTGTGATTCTTGAGGCAGCGGCTACACAGGATCTCTAGATTTGGCATGCCAAAGGCATGCCAAGAACTCACAATGACATCAATGTCCTGCAGTGCTCGAATGTCTTCAGCAAGCTTGTTGAAGGACATGCTCACCCGGTGAATTATGAGATCAATGGCCACCAGTACACAAAGGGCTACTACCTTGCAGATGGCATTTACCCAAAGTGGTCAACATTTGTGAAGACTACCTCCAACCCTGTGCCAGGAACCGCGAAAGCTTGGTTCTCTCAGAGCCAAGAGGCTTGCAGGAAGGATGTTGAGCGAGCATTTGGTGCGCTGTAGTCTCGATTCGTTGTTGTCCGGTACCTAGCTCTGACTTGGTCGAAGGCCAATATGTCCGAGATGATGAACTGTTGTGTGATCTTGCACAACATGATCATTGAGAGCGAGCGGAATGATCGGATGGATGACACTGAGCCATATTACCGACAGGCTCCTCTTGCAGATGTAATCACCAGGTGCCGGCAACATGGGCAACGTTCCTCACTATGCGTCAGGAGATTCGAGACCCGGTGATGCATACACAACTGCAGAATGATCTGGTGGAGCACTTGTGGAGGCGCAAAGGCAATGGCAATGCAAATACCTAGTTTGATTTGTTCTGTTTGGTTGCATTGTTGAACTATTTATGTGTGCATTTGTATGTTGAAATATTTGTGTGTGAATTTGTATATTGAACTATTTATGTGTGGATTTGTATGCCTAAATGTTTGTGTAATTTTTGTATATCAAATTTGGACGAAAATCGCCGGCTGGAGGGCGGCCTGGATTCGGTGACTGAAAAACGCCGTCCTCAGCGCGCCGAATAGCGCCGTTGCCCCAGGCGGGCCAAACTAGCGCCGTTTTGCGGCCTGGGAGCACAACGACTGAAGATGCACTAATCGGCCGGGGCAGCGGCTTGCTTTGGGGGTGCGGATGCCCGGGGCTGCGGCTTGCTTTCCTGCTTCGCTAGTTGCATGCCTGCTCTGCTCTCGCCCTCCAAGCTAGGGAGGGAGGGCTCTCTCCTCTGAGACCGCTTTCCTGACTGATTTCCAGCTCGGAATTTCGAGCTTTTCTTGGATTTGGTCGGTCGACGAGACTCACCACCAGTCCGCAGTCACGGATGCTGCCGACCAGCAGGAGCAGGCCTCAGACGAGGCCTGCGTCTAGATCTTGGTCCTTCTCAGGTTTGCCTAGTTTCATATCTAACAAGCTTCCAATTAATGTCCATACTTTTTAGACTTGGTTAAATTGTCGATAAATTTACCAGGAACGAATGATAAGCTTTCATCTGTACTGTAGTATTAGCTTTGCAACTGAGAAATGAATTTCGACTTGGCAGCCATGATATTATGTGTTGTTTGTACGCGTTGCTGAACTGAACCCATGCTGCTCGATCGCAGAGATGGACTTCTCCGATCCCAAGCGCAAGTCAAGATACCTCAGCAAGATAAATCATGGCCGCCCTCCTCACGGCCATGTGCGTCGTCATGCTCACCCAGCCACCCTGCCATAGGAGGATTCCCAGTGTGGTAAACCTCTTCCTCTATCTCCTCTGTCCTCAACCATGCTTATCTGGACATTTCCGTTCTCATGTCGCCGGATTGATGCTGCATTGCGTACTTGAAGAAGTATCGCAACTGCGACTTGACAAATATCGTACGAGCTTCCAAGCAGATTTGTTGTATGCCTTGCCGATCCGGAACATAACCTGGCTGCGATTAAGCAATGCAGTAGAAATGGATGAGTTTTTAGCAGCTGATGTCATGTCATTCCTTCAACTGTGGCTCATGTTTAAAGCTTCACTTTGTGCGATGTGCTCAGTTCTCTGTCCATGAACCTGGAGTAAGACTAGTCACAATGGGGAGTAACATAGAAGTAACATCAGTGGCACATAGACAAAAAATCTAATATGACGGGTAATTAATGAGGAGAGAGATGGGTGTGGTAACTAGTTAAGTTACCATAATATCACACATTTCAAGTCAAGATGAGTGTATAACCTATTAAATATGACACTACACACATGTTACTCTCCACTATGGAGATAGTAACTTAGAGTAGTAACATATGCATGTTACTAGTCTAAGTTACTCACCATTATGACTAGTCTAACACATGTGCTGGTGACGGACGATGCTGGCTACATAGGATCTCATGCGGCTCTTCGGCTGTTGAAAGACTCCTTCAGAGTCACCATTGTGGTTGGTACTTCACTAAAAAAAAAACTCTTGTGTTGATGTTTCTTGCTCAAATTCAGCATCATTGAATGCAGATTAAACAAATTTCTCTGTCTCTAGGATAATCTTTCAAGAGGAAATATCGGGGCGGTCAAGGTGCTTCAGAACTTGTTTCCGGAGCCAGGGCGAGTGCAATTCATATATGCTGACTTAGGCAATCCAAAAGCCATATCCTGATCACTTATCTTCTATAGTAATACTAGTTTATTTCTGAAGATATGTCTGTCAGTGAAGACGAAATATGGTTATCTGGCCACGAAACCGTTCTTACAAAAAGCAAAAATGTCCGTTGAGGAAAAGAAGTGGAAGGAAGCTGAAGAGGCCAAAAAGAAGCTGAAAATGGAAGTTCTCAGACATAGTGAGTTGTTGAAGCTTGCTATGCAGAAACTTGCGGAGAAGGACAATACACACCAGATGGGAAGGCAGGAAGATGATGCAAATGGAACTGAGATAGACAAGGAGTTGGGGGATGATGATGAGGAGTTAGTGGACTACTCAAACAGCCAGGAATCGGTTGAATCTTTCAGAACTAAAATGGAGAAGATCACTGGAAAAATACAAACTGGTGAAAGCTCAAAAAATGCAGAAGAAATCCCGCCGAGAAGATGTGATCGGTTCAAGGATAAAGAAGATATGAGAGTGGAGGATCTAGCCAAAGAAAGGGCTGCGGCGAAAGACAATTATGGTAATTTCGATGACCTTGATGTTTTTAACTCTGACAACATATCCCTTGCTAAAATGGCTAGTTTAGTAGGAATTGATCTCGGGTGTTCTATTGACATGATAGACACTAACCTAGAGATAATGAGGAATCTAGAACAAGCCAGACATGATTTACTTAAGCAAAGTTTAAATACTTCTGTTCAAGAAATGACTCACAGCTCCCCTGTTCATATTGACACTGGGGATGCTGCCTTAGAGGATTTATATTCAGATAAAGAAGATGATGTGTCAGATCCAAATGATTTAGATTTTGGTGAACTGAGAGAAATTTTCTCAGCAAAGAAAACATGGGCTAGCAGCTCGCCAGCTATTGGCTGCGTGAAAGTTGTGGCCCCTGTGTCGATTAAAAAGAAACAAGGTAAAAAGAAATAAACTCCTTTTAACTATGATTGGTTTCATTTGGAATTTAAGAGGAGCTGGAGATGATAATAAAATTAGAATTATAAGAGAAAATGTAATAGATAAGCACGTGGATTTCCTCGGATTGTAGGAAACCATCAAACAAAATTTCACTAGAAATGAATTGCATAGGATGTGTGGAGGAAAAAATTATTTCTGGGTCTGGTCTGCGGCTAGAGGCAGATCAGGAGCTATCTTGGTTGGTATTAACCAAGATACACTGGAATATATTGAGCACGAGGTAGGAAGATACTATGTGAGAATGTTAGTACATGATAAGAAAGCGGAATTCAAATGGAATTTGGTAGTAGTTTATGGAGATGCTCAGCTGCAAGGAAAAGCTCCTTTCCTGGCAGAATTGGCAAGAGTCCTTCATGATAATTCATACCCATGTTTGATTGGCGGGGATTTCAATTTAATTAGGAAACCGGAAGAAAATAATAAGCCTGGTATCCTAAGCAAATGGAGTTTTTCTTTTAATATTATTATCTCCAACGCTGGACTAAGAGAATTGGATTTAAACGGTAGAGAATACACTTGGGGTAACAATCATGCTGATCCAACATATGAAAAGTTGGATAGAGTGTTGATCTGCCCAGACTGGGACGATAAATATCCTTTAACCTTGGTTACGGCCCTGGAAAGGGAATTTTCTGACCATACCCCTTTAATTATTGATACAGGGGTACCTAGCAGAAATCCTTATATTTATAGATTTGAAAAATGCTTGGCTCGAAAGGGAGGGGTTGAAAGAAATTATAGAAAAAATATGGAGAAGGAATGACTTTAGGGGGAATAGTATTGATATTTGGCAGAAAAAATTGCACCTGATACCAAAATCCTTAAAGGATGGAATAGAAATTTCGAAGCAGATTATAGGAAATCTAAAACTGAGCTTTTGGCTGAACTTGATGCCATTGATAAGCTTTGTGAAAATATTGGGTTAACTGCTATCATGCGGGAGTAACAGAAAAAGCTTAGGGGACAACTTGACTTTTTACTTAGACATGAGGAAATGAAGTGGAAACAAAGATGTAAAGATAAAGAAATTAAGGAGGGAGATTTAAATACTCGATATTATCACGCTAAAGCAAATGGGCGGAGGCGGAAAAATAAAATTATTTCATTGGAACCGGATGAAGGTGTTATTGAAGGAGAAGTGGCGTTAGTGAGTATATTACAAACTTGTATAAGAATCTGTTTGGACACCCGGAGACCTTTAACATTGAACTTAATATTAACAATGCTACTAGAATAAGTTTGTCAGATTCTGATGATCTGATTCAACCCTTCTCCATAAAGGAAATTAAAGATGTGGTTTTCGGGATGGAGCATAATAAAGCTCCTGGTCCGGATGGTTTTAATATCGAATTTTACCAACATTTTTGGTACTTGATTAAGGATGACTTAAAACTGATGTTGGATGAGTTTCACTGTGGACAACTGAATATTTCCAGGCTCAATTATGGAATTATTACGTTGGTTCCAAAATGTAAGGAAGCAAAACAAATACAAAAATTTAGGCCTATATGCTTACTAAATGTTAGTTTCAAGATTTTCACGAAAATTCTCATGAATAGACTAGAAAAATCTGTTTCAAAGGTCATTTCCCCTGTCTAGACCGCTTTCATAAAAGGTAGGTTTATTATGGAAGGGGTGACTGTGCTGCATGAAGCTTTGAATAGCATCCATACGCGGAAATGTGATGCAATTTTATTCAAAGTGGATTTTGAGAAGGCATATGATCAAATTAAGTGGCCATTTGTCTGCAAGATGCTGCGGCTAAAAGGGTAACCCGATAAGTGAATTGATTGGGTTATGAGTATTATGAGAGGAGGACATGTTGCCATAAAAAATGACTTCATTGGCAAATACTTTATTACTCATAGAGGATTGAGACAGGGAGATTCCCTTTCACCTTTGTTATTTGACTTGGCAGCCGATGCGCTTGCTATTGTGATGGATAACGCTAGAAATGAGGGTTTAATTAAAGGTTTACTCTCCGATTTAATTGAAGGGGGTGTGAATATGTTACAATATGTTGATGATACCATTTTTTTTATGTCAGATAATCTGGAAAGTGCGAAAAGATTAAAGTTCATTTTGTGCGCGTTTGAACAAATGTCTGGTTTGAAAATAAATTTTCACAAAAGTGAGCTTTTATTATTTGGAAAAGCGACTGAGAAAAAAAAATTATATAAAAGGATTTTTACTTGCCAGGTTGGCGAGGTTCCCATGCGATATTTGGGACTCCCAAGTAATAAAACTAGAATCATAAATAAAGATTGGGGTTTCGTGGAGAATGAATTTGCGAGTAAATGTGCTGGATGGCAAGGTAGACTTTTGAATATGGCCGGGCGAACCACTCTGGTTCAGAATTGTATGACCAATATGATTTCTTTCATGCTTTCCTTTTATAAAGCCCAGTGGGGGTCAGGAAAAGATGTGATATGTATAGATCTAAATTAGTATGGCAAGAGGACAAAGATAAGAAAAAATACCACTTGGTGAAGTGGTCAGTGGTATGTCAACCTAAAGAACAAGGTGGGTTGGGGATTCTTAATATTGATTTAATGAATCAGGCCCCCTGTTGGCAAAATGGTGGTGGAAATTAGAGACGGATGATGGGCTGTGGCAGGAAGTTATTAAGAAAAAATACATTAGGGGCAAATGTATCTCAGTGGCTAAACGCATACCGGGAGATTCGCAATTTTGGTCTGGGATTTTAGAAGTGAAAGAGAATTTCTACAAATTTTGCAAGAAAAAAGTGGGTAATGGTGAAAATACTAGGTTCTGGAAAGACTGGTGGGTTGGAGATAAACCGCTCAAAATGAGTTGTCCCAGATTATATGGAATCTGTAGAAAAAGAAACTTCACGGTGGCGAAGGTGTTAAAAAATGGCTAGGAGTGGATTACTTTTAGGCGGTCCTTATGGGGGGACACTTTGCTCCTCTGGGATAACATTAAATCAAATTGCAATGACGTTATTTTGGAACGAGGTGATGATCAAATTATTTGGTCTCTGACAGGGAATGGAAAATTTACTGTCAAGTCCTTGTACAGGAAAATGATTCTTAACGATATTGATTATCCACACAAATTTCTGTGGAAGTCAAAGATACCGCAGAAAATTAAAATATTTCTGTGGCTTACCTTGAGAAATAGTATACTTACAAAAGATAATATAGCAAAAAGAGGGTGGCAGAGACCTACAGCTTCTCATTTCTGCGGTGGCCCTGAGACGGTGGAACACTTGTTCCTTACATGTTCTATGGCTAGATTGTTATGGAGCATTGTATTTTGCGCCTTTGGATTTGGTAGAAAACCTACCTCTGTACATGACTTATTTGGTGCATGGTTATGAGATTTTGATGGAGACAAGAAGAATTTAATGCTAACTGGGATTGCTGCAGTGTTATGGACTATCTGGAAAGCTAGGAACGAATTGTGTTTCTATAAAAAGAAACACTAGGATCCTTTGGTGCTAATTCGTAGGGTTAACTACTGGATTAACTCATGGGCTGTTTTACAGAAAAAGCCAGAAAACAAAGAGGCACTGACGTGGGGAGCAAGACTACTAGAGCGAGTGACAAATGAAGCTTTCAACGCGTCCAAGGGATGGAGACCTAGAACTCTCAGGATTACTCACTAGAAGCTGGGGCATGTTTCCAGGACCCGAAGCTGAGCTTGAAGATGAAAGTAGGAAGATAGTTTGTAGAGGACTGAATGGTGTTTTGTCTTTGATGATGCAGATACTCTCGCCTTTGCTGGTAGTTTTAGATGTTTTCCTTATGTGGTTGGTTTGGCTGCGTCTGGGTGTCTCGCATGTGAGAGCCCAGCGAGGGTGGAATTTTTTTTTGAAACGAAGGCAAAAGCTTTGCCTTATATTAATTAGGCAGAAGGTGCCCGGTTTATTAGTGAAAGAAACCGGGTGAAAACCATACAACGAACACCACGGGACAGAGCCCACACAACACATAGAGCCAAGCACAACCCACCACTCCGCAACCGGCCGGTTAGCCCTTCACCCTTGCCGAAGAGAAGAAACCGTAACTGCTATGGGAGGAGTAGATATGGGGCACTCCGATGTAGATGAAAGCGACCAACCCTCCGCGGAGCCTCGATGACAAACATCACTGAGAGCAGCCTTGTCGCCCCCACGACACAAGACGAAACACCCTCCACGATGCAGAAAACTTGGAGCCGCCGCCCCGACATCCAACTCTCCATCACGCCCTGCGCAATCCACCTGGACCACCTTCCGGGGCCGCCGCCCCGACATGACACCGCTCGCGCTCGAGCTGCAATGCCGCACGGCCTAGCTGTCCGCAGTCCACACTGCCCAGGGCAACTACCCGCACCACGGCCGCCACACCACATTCGAGGCCGCTGCCTCGACGTACTGAAGATTGCCCCTCGTTGGGACGCATCGACCGAGCCAACAACCTCGCCACCCTTGTAGCACGAAGCCGCCACTCACAAACTGTCGAGTCGTAACCCCACCGCATTGGGTCACCACCGCACAGCAATCCGGGGCCGCCGCCTCGACGTCCACACACCCGCCGATGGAACAAGCAAGTATGGCAACACAAGGCATGGGTACCGAGACTCCAAGACGACGCCCCCAAGGAGGAAAAACGACGAAAACGCCGCCGTCGCCCGCATTGTCGACGACAAAGCAAGGTTTTCACCTGGAGAAACTCGGGGAATTGGGGCGACAAAGGGTGGCTTGCTCTCAACGACGACGCCTCCAAGGAGGGGAACGACGTCCAAAGACGCCGACGCCACCGGCACTGGCCGAGATCAGTGCTAGGCTTTCACCTGGAGCAAACCAACACCATTGTCACCACCGTTTCCATCGAAACCCGACCACCACCGGCAGCGGGTCACCACCACACGACGAACTGCGTCCAGCTGCGAGCAACCATCAACGTCCACCAAGCCCACCGTCGCGGTGACGCCGTGCCGCCGCCCCCGACACTCACCGCTGCCCGAGCCAACATCAACCGAAAACCTCCATCTTCCTCACCACCTTGCTGGGCGTGGCCACCGCAGCCACCCCGCCATCGTGAGCGCCAGCGGCCGTCCTCACCGCCCCCGACCTGCCGCCCGCCATGGCCCGAGTCAAGCCAGAAACCAGCCCGCGCCAGATCTGGGGAAAGGCTCCCCAGATCGCCCGCGCCCACCCGCGCCACCGCAGCCAAGGGAGGCCACGGCGCACCACCGGAGGAGATCCTCCGCCTCCTCCACGACGCGGGGACGCCGCCCCGGCCGTGCACATCGACCGCCGACAATCGCCGCCCCAGCAGCAACCACTGCCGTCGCCGTGCCTCCTCGAAATCCAAGCCCCCAGACGACCTTTTGGCAGCTGGGCCCGCCGCCACCGCAGCGAGGGCCGGCGGCAGCGGCGGCGTGGAGGGGTGCTGGGAAGGTTTGGTGGCGGCGCGGGTCGCCCCCAGTGTCGCCCTGGGGTGCAACACGGGGAGCAGAGAAAGGGTGGAAAATAGATCCTTTAGTTTCTAGTATATGGTTACGTGATCTAAAGCTGCAAGCCCTTGCATCTTTAGTTTCTGGTTCTTTACTTTTCCGCATTTTACTTTTCTGTCTGTAGCTGAACCCGTGGTTTCTATTAATAGAAATCGGAGAGGGAACTCTCTTTTATTCAAAAAAGAAAAGGAAACCGTTCTTAAGATTCTGGTTCCTTAGCATGTCCTTAGGTTAATAAAATATTTGCAGAAAACACATTTGTACCCTTTTTGCCCTGAAGAATACCCAATAAAGATGCACTTGACTGCCCTAGGGTCCAATTTGTTGACTGATGGCCTGTGATCATGAACAAAACAAGTGCAACCGAACACCTTGGGAGGAACTAGAAATTTATTTTCTGTGAAAAGCAACTCACACGGTGATTTCATACCTGTCACCCGGGATGGAGTGCGGTTGATCAAGAAGGTGGCCATCATGACAGCCTCACTCCAGAGAAACTTGGGCACATTCATGGTGAACAACAATGCCCGGGCGACCTCCAGAAGATGACGATTTTTCCTCTCAGCCACCCCATTCTGAGGAGGTGTGTCTGGACAAGACGTTTGATGCAAGATGCCTTGGTCAGACATAAAGGCACACATGGCCTTGGTAACATACTCAGTGCCATTGTCTGATCTTAGTGCTTGAATTTTCACATTAAATTGATTCTGAACAAGTGCATAAAAAGTTTTGAAGCAATGAAACACTTCATCTTTATGTCTCAGAAGATAGACCCAAGTCATTCGAGAATGACAGTCAATGAACGTAACAAAGTACTTCATACCACTTACAAATAACACTGGACATGTCCATACATCAGAATGGATTAACACAAAAGGGGATATGCTCTTGATCCCCTTACTCACATAAGAGCTTCTGGTATGTTTAGCAAACTCACACGCATCACATCTCAGCTTGCTCTTGTCCACACCACTCATTACATCAAGAAATACTTGATACATTTTGTCAAAAGACACATGTCCCATTCTACAATGATGGATTATGGCTCTAGTCTCCTTATCCTCAGCAACAGCAGCAAGCATGCGCATTCCCTCATGGTCCGTCATGCTACGGTCCATGTACCACAGCCCCTTACGCCTCACTCCAGTCCCAAGACTCCTGCCCGTCGATCTCTCCTGGATCAAGAACACAAATCGGTCAACTATGAGTCAGCAATCAATTTGATCAACTAAAGCACTCAAGGACACTAAGTTGACAGGAAAAGCTGGCACATGCAACACTGAAGATAATTTTATACTAGGTGTGCAGCTGACTATCCCAACACCTGTGATGGGCTGGGCTGTGCCATCTGTTGTGTGAGTGGTTTTCGGATGTGTGAGAGAATGTGGAGTATAGGATATAAACTCATTGAAGTCTCCAGCAACATGTTGGGAGGCTCCAGAATCAAGCACCCACTCAGACTTTTGTTTATGGACTGCTATTGATGCGTGTTCAACGTTACCTTCATTTGCATCTACAAAATTTGCATAACTGGTCGCAGCCTCCTGTCCTCCTCCTGTAGGTCCTCCTGCAGGTTGTTTCCCCTCAACAGGAGCAACAAGATTTGCCCTGGGCACGTTCCAAGGAGGAGCATGCCAATAACCACCATGTCCATTCCAACCACCTCTGTTGTTACCTCCACCATTATACCCTCGGCCTCTGCCTCTTCGGGGTGGTTCAGTGCAAAACCGGATGATATGTCCCGGGTTACCACAATTAAAACAATCCCTAGACCTACGCTGATTAGCCACTCTATAAGCAGATTCATTTCCATTTCCTCCTTTAGACTGCAGCCGTACCTCTTCCTGGGACATTGCAGCAATGGCCTCATCAAGAGACACAAGTGTTGTCTGATGTAGTAGTGCAGCATACCTGCTCTCCAAACCTTGGTTGAGACCTTTTAGGAACTTCATCACACGTCTGCGCTCAACCCAATTCCTGGCAATCTCCATGGATTCTGCATTTGGAAGTTCAAGAGGATCACACTGATCCAACTCCGCCCAAAGGTGCTGCAACTCATTCACATACACCATCACACTTCTGTCACCCAGACGAACAGCATGGATTTTGTCCTCAATTTGAGACATGAGCATCAGATTTCCCTTACCAGAGTACCTTTTGGACAACATGGTCCACACATCGGAAGCACACGGCAATGCCTCAACAGACGCCGCAATAGCTGGAATCAGGGAGTTTAACATCCAGGCCAATATCACGGAGTCAGTAACACTCCACTTCTTCCATTCTGAGCTCTCCTTGTCAGTAGGTTCTTCAACAGACCCAAGAACATATCCCATCAGGCCTTTTGTCTTCAAGATCAACAGGGCCTGCCTCGACCAGCTCAAGTAGCTGCTCACACCATTCAACTTGACATCATTTGGCATGAGCTCAAGCTTCAGAATCTGATCCGCTTGGGACACAACAAGTGCGCCCCCTGCCGTCTCGGCATTTTTCGCAGTCATGAGCTGCGCCAGTTTCTCTAGAGCTGAAGTAAGTTCAGCACCCATGATGGCCTCCTGATGTAGTCCGCCTTCGCAAGCTAACTCCTATTCTTCTCCTCTCTGCGCCACCTCCTGTAAGCCTCCATCTTCACGGCAGTACTTAACTCCCAGCAGCAGTACCCCTCAATCACCAGCCAATAGCAGCACCACCCTGCTGCCTCCTTCACCACCGCAGCCCACCACTGCTGACCTGCAGGCTGCAGGTCGTCGCCCTCGTGCGCTGCCGGCTGCCAGCACCACGCCTCCGGAGCAACACGTAGCTGCACCTTCAACCAAGATTTTCTCCGCTTGCACCGAGGCCCTTGGTCACCCGGAGCTCTGCCTCCTGCAGATTCACCGCCGGCAGCCTCCAGGACCCAGCATCGCCAACTCTGATACCATGAAGTATTTTGAGAAGGAAGAGAAACCTGGAGTGTGGCGGCTCGCTTCTCTCCAACGTCCTGCTCCCCCTGAACTAGGTCAGCTCTCACATATATGGGCCTGGGCCTGCTAGGCCAGAAGACATGGGCTAGTATTCAACAAAAAGGTAACCATAAGTCCATAATAAAGAGAGTGATAACAAATGTGCCATCACAGAAAGCGCAATAACATAGGTTTGACAATACACGTTCTGAAAGCCAAATCCAAGAATATTACCTGTTCGAGCATTGATTGCCAATGCGACTATCCAGACTAGCTGATACAAGTTGCCAGTTACAACCAAAAGTTTGGACAGCAGCTAGAAGTTGAAGATCTTCCTCTTGTGTCCAGACCCTCTTCAATATGTGGGGATTAAGACTTCGTTGATAACGAGCAAGGCATTGGAAAGGTGTTCTCTGCGTACCCAACGTAACCGCAATGTTAATCCAGTTATGCATTCCTTTTTCCTGGACAGTTAGTAGAAGTCTTTTCTCTTCACATGCAGTCCAGGCAGTGTGATTAATCAGTGGATCATCGAGGTTTAGCCACCTAGACGAATAAAATTACAGTGTTCTGTATTAGGAATGACCAAGAAACGTAGATACAACACATGTTACAGAAACATAGCAATATCAGGAGATGGTAAATAATAGTAGTACTTAATGGCATGGGAATTGCTCTATGCACTAAAAGAAAATTATATATTTTTAGAGGGAAAGTACTTTGATTCACATTCAGCACCAGATCGACCAGGCAGATACATAGCAGAAATGTAGTCCCAATTAATAATGGCAAGATTGACCGGAGAATTTCAGGAGTCACCTCAAAATTACCGGCAGTGTTGGTCAGTGCATACGCCATATCTACAGCACTGAAGTCACCGGTGGAATTGCAGAACAAGAAAATTTTAAAAGCAGAACAATGATTTCATGATCGAATTGTCTGTCTAGCAGAAGGCCAGTAAAATTACAATAAAACTCATAATTTAGCATCTAACTCTAACCTACATTCTTTATGTGGAAAATAAACACCCAAGTGGCACAAAAATATACTAGATGCCAATTTGTAATTTATACATAGTTCAGTCAAAAGCCTATCCAATTCATAACTGATAGAAGCCCCTCAAAGAAAAATGAAAACTAACAAACAACGAGCTAACAGAGTGCATAATGGATAAACAGGATGACTACAAAACTTACACAAAAGCATGACAATGTATTGTTTCAGTTTTGATGAGCTTAAGCTTAAAAGGGGGTATTCTTCAAGTGCAAGCAATGAATAATTGAGAAACTATGATAATAGGTTGTTCAAAGCGGTATTAAATTGTGATTTAAAATCGATGATCGAAATTCGACAAACCTTGCATTCTTCATCGAGTCCTTAATCAATGTTTCCTGATACTGCTGTTTTATTCCCTTAGCAAGTTTGTCTTTCTCCATATCTGACCATGATTGCTTCTGTAGCGACATCGGGAATTGCTTCAGTACCATCTTATACTTTGAAACATGAAGGTTCTCAGCAGTGCCAAGAAGTAACGCAGACATCCTGTGTCTACTCTGCATGAACGGAACACTCCTTTGTAAGTACCATGTTATATTTTCCTAAAAAGTTTAAAATGCTAAACAATTGACAATCATGCCCACGGAAATACAGAGCAAAATGTGACTAAAGAAACTCCAATGGTCTACATGCTAATAGGTTTTGTGTACCATTCTCGATGGGAAAAAATTGTCCGTGCAACAGAAGGAGCATATGTACGTGTACAGTAGGGACAATTCATCTAGTGTGATAAAAGAGAAATTCAGTAAAAATTCCACAAAATATACATATCTTCATGGGAAAAGGATTGAAGTAATTTAATAAGCATAAATAAAATATCACAACATAATTGCAAATCAACAGCTAATAATAACTAGATATATACACTGCTAAATGAGTCTGATTCATAAATAATCTGTGCTGAGGATGACCACCACAAACCTAAATGGATGCTATTTCATATTGCTTTTTCTGTTAATTAAGCAATCATATAATCTTGGGGAACATGGCCTCGAAAGAGCAGCAAAAAAAACAAGTACGGATGCAATACATGAACCTCCAAACCTAAGAGTGGCTGTCAACACATGCCATGCCGGCTTACACTAGAATACCGAATCTATTCATCTTTTCTGTTGATAACTTGATATTTATAACTATCTTATGCAAAAAAACAGAAGTGGATGTACACAAATCTTTAACATATATGTCATCTAACATACAAAACACAGTTGTAAATGCCGATGTTTATTATTACCGTTGCAGATCGTGCACTTGGTTTTGGGGAGGAAATCAACCGAACACGAGGATCCACCTTCTGGCACAAAATTTTGCCAAATGATCGTTTGCAGCTTAATTGATAATCCATAAGACATTTGACATGATCCCTAAGATCCTTATTCACTTCAAGCTTTGCTTCAATGTTAATCATTTTCCTTCTAATAAACTTTTGGCATGCTCTGTTCTTCTTGAGAGCATCCACTAACAACAGTGCAGCTTTTGGGAACCCAGCTTTAGTGAAACCCTTTGAATTTTGCTTCATTATATCCTCTTCGCCAGGTTGATGTGCAATAAATTCATCGTCCCCTCCCTTTTGTTTCTCGTTTTTCATGCTCTCCAGTCGCCCACTGGAAGTGCCTGCAGTAGGTAAATAAAGACTAAGAGCCTCTTTATCTATGGGCATATCTACTTTCACCTAGTTTAAGAATTATGCCAACATCACATATATTGAGTTCCCAATTATACTGGTATATGTGCCTTCAATAGAACAGACCGAGAACTGAGCTCTACTTACATGTAATAACTCGTGAATCGAAAATCACTTAAATATAGCATCGTATTGTCAAGCATAGAGTCTGCAATGGTTTTATTCTCAGTGCATTGAAAATCTGGTATCAGGATAACACCACATAATGTGTAGCACAACCCATAGTTTGCCATTCCAACTTACGGTTGATAAAAGTTACTAGACCTGCAGCATGGTTTAGTTACTGGCCTTTATAAACATCATACTGATAAATTTCAGAAAGTGTAAATAGCAGAAATACTTTAATTAATTAATATCAATGTAACCATTCTTTTGTACCAAAACAAAATGCACAGAATAATTTGATCACAATTCAGGTGCGCGTCTTTCAATGATCATATTTTCAGATGTTTGTCTAAATTTCAATTCAGATTACCAGGCAACAGCATGCATCCTAGATGTACCATACACAAACGAATCGAAAAGACAAGCCAAAAACACTCAGATGCTTCCAAATTGGAATCGGACGGGACCGGATCGCTAATGGACTCACCGGAGTGGTAGTGCGAGAAGCGGCGCTGTATCGCTCGGAGTGTCTCGAGGTCGTCCTCGTCGTCGTCGTCCGTGTCGGACGGCGGCCAGACGCAGATCGGGCGCGGGGAGGAGGGGAGCGGCGAGGAGGGCGAGGATTTGTTCAGGTGGAGGTTCTCGCGGATGCTGCGGATGAGGGTCAGGTCCTCGTCCTCCTCCTCCTCCTCCTCCTCGTCTGACAAGCCATCAGCTGGCGCCGCCCCCGCTGTGGCCGCGGGGGCGGCGAGGTAGGAGGAGACCTGGGCGACGGCAGCGCCGGGGTCGGCGCCGGCGATGCTGCAGGAGCGGCGGACCAGGTCGAGGTCCTCCTTGAGGCCCTCGTCGAACTCGAAGTCCGAGTCGTCGTCAGAGTAGAAGTCCATCAAGGCGGCGGCGGAGGCGGTGGCTGTGGCGATGAGCTAACACAATTCCTAGAATAAAAACCAAAAAAATTCCATAATATTTTGCAAACAACAACAACTAATTTTGCTTCTATATGTAATAGAATACCTAATATTACATCTAACATGCGAACGAATCACCCAAATTCGCCACAAAGGTAACAGTATAAAGCAGCTGAAAATTGGCATTCAAAATGAGTAGGAGGATTTTGTCATCAAATAGATCAGATCTATATCTCTTTCCTCACCATGCCAACACAATCAGAAGACGAAATAATAACACGAGAAATCATGGGACTACACTAGAGTGTTATGTTATCTCAGACGACTGCCTCAATTGTTTTGCATCGAGAGCGGATTAGATCAAACTCGCGCTCGTGACTTCGTGGGGATAACTACAGTCTACCGCCACGCAACGAGAAGAAGTATACGTTATCGAGGAAGATGACTAACCTTGGCCCTCATCGTGGCGGCGGCGGCGCTCGCTCCGGCGCGGCTACCTCGTACGGCGACGATGCACAAACCCTAGTTGGGATCATTGGTGGGCTGGTATTGGCCTGATGTGGGCGCAGGATAGGCCTCTGCGAAGAATGAAATGGGTTTTCCACAGTTGTATTGGGCTGAGGAGGAGAGCTGATATACAGCGCCCGCAGGCGGCAAAACCTATTCATCGACCAGGTCGATGGCTACCAGTCGCACACCCCCAAATGAGCCGGCCCAACTCGTGGCTTTTTTTTATCCCTTCCGGTTTCTTTTTCTTTTCCCTTTTTTGGCTGTTTCATTTTTCTTTCCTCCTTTTCGTTTTTCCCTGCTTCTGTTTCTTTTTCGTTTTTCTTTTTTTTGCCTTTTTTCTTTCTTTTTTCTGTTTTCTTTTTAGATATTGTGTTATCTTTTTGTATAAATTTTCATTTTGAAAAATGTTCGAATTTAAAAAATTTGAGATTAGAAAATTGTACATATTTTTGAAAATGTTCAGATTTGAAAATTTTCATATTTTAAAATTTGTTCAAAAATAATTTCCGTTTATAGAGTTTTTATAGTTTACTTTTTAAAAACCGTTCAAAAATAATTTTCGTTCACCGTTATTTTCTGTTTATTTTTTAAAAACGTTCAAAAATAGTTTTCCTTCACTGACCTTTTCCGTTCAAAAAAAGTTCCGCCATTTTGTTTTCATTTTTGAAAATTGTTCATATTTCTTTTTGTTTCAGTGACTTTTTTCAGTTCACTTTTTAAATTCAAAAATCGATTTTGTTTACCGGTCTTTTCTGTACACTTTAAACATTGTTCAAAACTAATTTCCGTTCACCATCATTTTCTGTTCATTTTTTAAAATCTCCCAAAAATAGTTTTCGTTCACGAGCTTTTTTTGTTCACTTTTAAAATCGTTCAAAAATAGTTTCCATCCACAGAGTTTTTTCTGTTTACTTTATAAAAATTGTTCAAAAATAATTTCCGTTCATAGACTTTTTTCGGTTCACTTTTTATTTCTATTGCTGTTTCTTTTTTTCTTCTTCTTCTTCTTCTTCTTCTTCTTCTTCTTCTTCTTCTTCTTCTTCTTCGTTCTTTATTGTTTATTTATTATTTCTTCTTTTCAGTTTTCTTATTAGATATTATTTCTTTATTTTGAATTTTTATTTCTGAAAAATGGTCAAATTTTCAAAATGTTCATATTTTGAAAATTGTTCATGTATAAAAATCGTTCAAAAATAATTTCCTTTCATAGAATTTGTTCAGTTCACTTTTAAAAAAATCGTTCAAACATAATTTTCGTTCGTAGACTTTTTCTGTTCACTTTTTGAAATCGTTCAAAAAAGATTTCGTTCACCGGATTTTTCTGTTCACTTTTAAAAATCGTTCAAAATCAGTTTCCGTTCAACGCTATTTTCTAGTCATTTTTTAAAATCGTTCAAAATTAGTTTTCATTCCCCGGACTTTTCTGTTCACTTTTAAAATCGTTAAAAAATAATTTCCATTCATAGAATTCCGTTCAAGAATGTTTTCAAAATCGTTCAAACTCAGATCCCGTTCAAACACACAATTCGTGCAACCGTTCTCCCATTTCCGTTCGAAACCAAATTCCGTTCAACGACGTTTTAAAAAATCGTTCAAACTCAGATCCTGTTCAAACACACTTTCCGTGCAACCATTCATCTATTTCGATTCAAAAACAATTTCTGTTCAACGATGTTTTTCAAAAATTGTTTAAACTCGGATCCTGTTCAAACACACAATCCGTGCAACCGTTCTCCCATTTTCGTTCAAAACCAATTTCTGTTCAAGGCGGTCCTTTTCATCTCTAATTCGAATGTTCGAGCTAATGTTTTCGGTAGTTGGAGTTGCGGGGAAGCTTCCCGGATGAAAAGAGATTGAATGAGAACTGGCAGAATATATGCATGGAGATTGACTTGGTGCGAAGGAAAATAGTAGATCTTCCAGAGGCGCTTTTCGGACTACACGCCAGTCTTTTTCACCAAGAGCTTGTTCCGAAATGGAGAAGTACTTTGGAATGATTTTATTGGGACGCTAGTGAGTTAATGAGCACTCTTTGCATGGTTCCATCAACCCTTTTCTTGCGTGTTCTGAATCGACTTCTCATCTATAAAGAAGAGATGCCCCGTAGAAAACTCCAGGCCACCGAAGCTAACAAAAGGCTAAGGAGACCCATTTAGTTATTTGTTCTTATGCCGACTAAAGCTAGCGGAGCCACAACTTGAATCTCCCTAGAAATCCTCACTCGTAGCCCGACGGTTGGGTTCTCCCATTTCCGTGCAACCGTGCACAATCCGTTCAAACTCAGAGCCTGTTCAAATACACAATCTGTGTAACCGTTCTCCCATTTCCGTTCAAAACCAAATTCCGTTCAACGATGTTTTCAAAAATCGTTGAAACTCAGATCCCGTTCAAACACACATTCCGTGTTCAAAAAAAGTTTCGAACATCTCGTATATGATCATCGAAACGAAAAAATTACAACATGAAAGTTGGGCGAAATGTGGATGTTAACTTACGCGTCAAATAATATTTCAAACGGTCAGCCGAGCGTGACGAATTCGATAAAATTTGGCTAAACAGGTTTCAAACATCTATTCAAAATTGAGAAGTTATAATCGACGAAACTCGAAACTGAGCATGGGAATGGAACCTACTCATGGACCCGCATAATTTTCGTGTACACAACTTTCGAAGTAGTTCGAGTGTTCATAATTGAGTAGGGATGGTACTTGTATTTTTTTAGAAAGAAAACACGAAAGGAAATAGGCCATGCGGTAAAACGCGCAGAAGCCAGAAGCCCAAGGTGGGCCGGCCCGATAGTGCGCAGGGGTATGCGGAGGCTTCTCTCCTTCGCATAGGTCGTGGAGTAGGTGCTCCCCCGCAGGCGGCGCAGGCAAAGATGTGGGAAACCCACTCTGATTTGCCCTCAGTTATTAACAACGGTTGGAGGTCAGATGATACTACTGTCAGTATCGGGCAGGTGCAAGATAAGTTAAGCAACTTGGCAGCAGATTTGAGTGCCTAGAATAGGCAGTTTTTGGTAATGTGAAACTCGAAATAACCAAGCTGAAGCGACTTCTTGATGAATTGCAGAACGACCCAACGAGAACTGAACCAACACATGCTGAGATTAAAACAAAGGAGAGATTGATGGAGTTGTATCACAGGGAGGAAATAATGTGGCGCCAACGGTCTCGTGTTAATTGGCTGAAGGAGGGGGATAAAAACACCCGTCCCGTTTTTTCCACCTCCGAGCGAGTGCAAGGCGGCGGAAGAAACTGGTAAAAAACCTAGTGAAGCTGGACGGTGAGGCCACTGATGATGCTGCGGAGATGGAGGCTTTGACTACTGGTTTTTACCAGGAACTCTTCACGTCTGAGGGTGTTGAGGGTATGGACGAAGTGTTGGACCATGTTCCAACAAAAGTTACTCAGGCAATGAACGATAAGCTCACAGCTCCATACACTGAGAGTGAGGTAAAAAAGGCTTTGTTCCAAATGTTTCCCACAAAAGCACCGGGGCCTGATGGTTTCCCAGCTCACTTTTTCCAACGCCACTAGAATGTCTGTGGGAGTGATGTTACACAAGCTGTCCTTCGAATTGTGCGGGGGGAGGAAAGTGCTCAAAGTATCAACAACACCATCTTGGTGTTGATTTCGAAGGTAAAAAGCCCCACACTTCTTTCTCAATTCCGGCCGATAAGTTTGTGTAATGTTTTATACAAAATTGCCTCCAAAGTGATTGCTAACCGGCTCAAGGAGATTTTGCCTGATATTATTTCGGAGGAGCAGTCAGCGTTTGTGCCGGGTAGGCTAATAACTGATAATATAATTTCTGCATATGAATGCTTGCATTTCATGAAAAGAAGCCGGGCAAAGGTCAATAGTTTTTGTGCTCTCAAGTTGGACATGATGAAAGCATATGACAAACTTGAGTGGGCATATTTAGAGGCTATCATGAAGAAACTAGGTTTTGCTGATTCCTGGGTTTCTGTCATTATGGGTATGATAAGTTCTGTATCCTTTTCAGTTCTTTTTAATGGAAAAAAGTTGGATGAATTTCAGCCTTCAAGAGGAATTCGACAGGGAGACCCAATATCCCCTACCTTTTCTTATTAGTAGCAGAGGGCCTTTCAGGCCTATTAAAATCAAGACCGGAGTCATCGCATTTGAGTGGAATTAAGGTGGCATCTACGGCGCCGTCGGTAAACCATCTTTTATTTGCGGATGACAGCCTGCTGTTTTTTAAGTCTAGTGCCTTAGGGGCGGAGGAGGTGTCACACCTGCTGGAAACTTATTGTCGTGCATCGGGTCAACGAATAAACCGCCAGAAGTCCTCGATCTTCTTCAGTAAGTGTTACCCTCCGGAGGTAAAACAGGCGGTTAAAAATATTCTGCAGGTTCCAAATGAGTCTCTCACATAAATGTATCTTGGCATGCCAACGGAGGTGGGAAATGCTAAGAATGGCACCTTCAAATATCTGAAGGACCGAGTCTGGAATAAGGTCAAAGGATGGCTTGAGAAATTTTTATCAGCAGCTGGCAAAAGTGTATTAATCAAATCAGTAATTCAAGCAATCCCAGTATACTCAATGGCTTGCTTTTTACTCCCTCGTGGCCTTGGTGAGCATATTAACTCTATCATCAGGAAGTTTTGGTGGGGATCAAAACAGGGCAAGAGGATAGCACATTGGGTCTCATGGGATACTATGACTTGGCCGAAACATATGGGGGGGGGGCTGGGTTTTAGAGATCTTGAGATTTTCAATCTAGCACTCCTAGCTAGACAGGCATGGAGAATTCTACAAGACCCACTCTCTCTCAGTGCAAGAATTTTAAAAGCAGTTTATTTTCCAGATACTCATTTTCTCGATGCTATCTTAGGCTCCCACATCCATCTCAGATATGGAGGGCGGTTGTTGAAGGTAAAGGTGTAATGAAGCAAGGACTAATTAGACGTATTGGCAATGGAGCCACCACTGAGATCTGGGTGGACAACTGGCTGCCCCGTGATACTATGCCGAGACCTCTTCTCTCACGAGTTGCTGAACCTCCGCTTTTGGTACAAGAGCTCATTGATAGCACTGCTGCTGTGTGGAGAGAAGATCGCATAAGAGAGGTGTTCCTGCCCATGGACGCTGACGCAATCCTCTCTATTCCTTTGTGCACGAGACTAATGAATGATTTTTGGGCATGACGACATGATCAAAAGGGCCTCTTTTCTGTTCGGTCAGCTTACCGCATGCTGGTGGCGACTAAATATCGTCGAGAAGATTGGCTGGACAGTGCAGCTAGTTCTTCTAGCTCGGCAGCTGTTGAAAAAGCCTGGAAATCCCTCTGGAAAATTAAAGTCCCACCGAAGCTGCATTTCTTTGCATGGCGTTTAGCGCAGCAATCCCTGCCTTCAGCTGATGTTCTGCATCACCGAAACATGGCTACAACCAATTCCTGCACATTGTGTGGAGCTGCAGATTCATGGAGGCACTCTTTGTTGGATTGCCCCATGTCAAGGAGCGTTTGGGCATTATCAGATGATGATCTTGTTGAGGAAATGACTTACTGTCAGGAACCGAATGCAAAGAACTGGCTTTTCTCGCTAGATGAAGGGTTGTCACAGGAGAAGTTTTCGTTGATGATAGTCACCCTCTGGGCAATTTGGTCAGCCAGGCGGAAGGCCATTCATGAGGATATATTCCAAAGCCCTTTCGCCACTAATCATTTTATTCGCAATTACATCTCTGAGTACAAAGCTGCGAATACATTGACTGGCCGTGACCCTCAACAGAATTTCAGTGAGTCTAGACGCTGGATCCCTCCCCTGCCTAGCCTTGCGAAGATCAATGTTGATGGAGCTGTATCTTCTGAGAACGGAAAGTGTGCTTCAGCAGCTTTTTGTAGGGATCCGCAGGGGAATTATCTGGGAGCTTCAGTTCTAGTTACACAGGGTGTGAAGGACCCAGGAGTGGCGGAAGCGATAGCTTGCCGGGAAGGTCTTGCTCTGGCCGATGATCTTCTCATTCAGAATTGCCTAGTTGCTTCAGATTGCAAAGGGGTGGTTGAAGACATCTCACCGACTTCTATGGGTATATATGGATCTATCACCCGGGAGATTAGCCACAGGAGTAGTCTTTTTTAGCTGTTGCCGTTTTGTTCATGAGCGTAGAAGCTCTAATACTGAAGCTCATAATCTCGCTAGATTCGGGCTCTCATTAGGTGTGGGCCATCATGTTTGGCTGGGCACACCATATGATCCCATTCATGTACCTCTGAATATTTTGATAGATGAATAAAGTAGCGGAAAACCATAAAAAAAAGGCGGCACAGGCAAACCCTATATATCGCCTTCTGCGAGTCGTAGTTAGGACTCGCCTGTTACATATCCGCACTATTGGGCTGGTCCATTCATACTTCGGAACAACGGAAAAGAGAGAACTAAAGTCGCCGTGGAGCGGCGGCGGCGCTCGCTCCGGCACGGCTACCTCGTATGGCGACGATGGACAAACCCTAGTTGGGATCATTGGTGTGCTGGTATTGGGCTGATGTGGGCGCAGGATAGGCCTCTGCGAAGAATGAAATGGGTTTTCCGCAGTTGTATTGGGCTGATGAGGGGAGCTGATATAGAGCGCCCCCGCAGGCGGCACAGGCAAACCCTATATATCGCCTTCTGTGAGTCGTAGTTAGGACTCGCCCGTTACATATCCGCACTATTGGGCCGGTCCATTAATACTTCGAAACAACAGAAAAGAGAGAACTAAAGTCACCGTGGAGGGGGTTCGAACCCAGGACGTCACGCAAGAGGATGGGGGCACATCGCCACTGAGCTACAGTCGTGTTTACCTGGATACACCATTATTATTCCTTATATTATATTGCTTCATGTTTCCTGTTTCCTGTTTTGGGTTTTCGGTTTTCCTTTCATTTATTTTGTTTTCCGTTTTCTTCTTTCTTTTTGATTATTTAGTTTCATTTTCTTTTTGATAAATCGGAACTAATTTTTAAAATGGTTCTGATTTAAAAAATGGTTCCGACTTTTGAATTAAAAAATTGTTTCACTTTTTTTAAAATGGCTCCAATTTTTGAAAAAATGTTCTGCTTTTTTGAAAATGGTTCAATTAAAAACTGCTTTTGATTTTTTGAAAATGGTTCAGATTTTTTGAAATGGTTCCGATTTTGAAAATAGTTCCTTTTATAAAATGGTTCCGATTTTTTGAAAATGGTTCCTTTTTTAAAATAGTTTCATTTTTGAAATGGTTCCATTTTGAAAATGGTTCTGATTTAAAAAATGGTTCCGATTTTGGTTCACCGAAAATTTTGGTTCACTATTATTTTTGGTTCATCGACATTTTTGGTTCGCTATTATTATTGGTTCACCCGAAATTTTTGGTTCACTATTATTTTTGGTTAATCAACATTTTTTGGTTCACCGTAGATTTTGGTTCATCGACATTTTTGGTTCGCTGGAAATTTTGGTTCACTATTATTTTCACTTCACCGCTATTTCTGGTTCACCCAGATTTTTGTTTATTTCTGTCTCACAAATATTTTTGGTACACCGTCATTTTCGGTTTACTATTATTTTTGGTTCATCGAAAATTTTGGAACACTATTATTTTTGGTTAATCGGCATTTTTGGTTCACCGAAATTTTTGGTTCACTATCATTTTTGGTTCATCTGCATTTTTGGTTCAATATTATTTTTGGTTCGCTAATTTTTTTGTTCATTATTATTTTTTGGTTCATCGGTATTTTTGGTTCACTATTATTTTTGGTTCATTGTTATTTTTTCATTTCATGAAAATGGTTCTTTTTTGATATGGGTTTGATTTAAAAAATGAATCTGATTTTTGAAAATGGTTCCTTTTTTGAAAATGTTCCAATTTATTTTTTTTTACGCTTTTTTGAAAATGGTTCTGATTTTGAAAATAGTTCCGATTTTTTAAAATGGTTCTTTTTAAATGGTTTTGATTAAAAATTGTTCCGATATTTGAAAATGTTCCGTTTGTTGAAAATGGTTCCAATTTTGAGAATGTTCCGATTTAAAAAATTGTTCCACTTTTTCAAAAATGGTTCCGTTTTAAAAAATTGTTCCAATTTTAGAAAATGGTTCTTTTCTTTAAGTGGTTTCGATTTAAAAATGGTTCCAATTTTTAAAAATTGTCTCGATTTTTCAAAATGTTCCGTTTTTGGAAAATTGTTCTTTTTTGAAAATTGTTCTTTTTTGAATTGATTCTTTTTTGAAAATGGTTCCAATTTTCAAAATGTTCCAATTTAAAAAATGGTTCCGGTTTTTTGAAAATGGTTCCGATTTTTTAAAAAGGGTTCCACTTTTTTTTTAAATGGTTTCGATTTTTTAAATTGGTTCAGATTTTTGAAAATGGTTCTGATTTTAAAAATGGTTCCTTTTTTAAATGATTTTGATGTAAGAAATGGTTCCTTTTTTTAAATGGTTCTGATTTTTTAAAATCGTTCCGATTTTGAAAATGGTTTCTTCTTTAAATGGTTTCGGTTTGGAAAATGGTTCCGGTTTTAAAGAATTGTTCCATTTTTTAAGAATGGTTCCAATTTTTGAAAATATTTCATTTTCTAAAAATGGTTTTTTAAAATGGTTCTGATTTTGAAAATACAAATCTAGATAATTTTAAATTTAAACATTTTATATCATCAAAATATAAAAAATAAATGAAAACGAAAAAGTAAAACATGCGAGGGACTGCTACAAGTAAAGCATGTGCGTTATGAATATCACGTGACAAGAATGGCCTAGTGGTTAGGTTCGTTCGTACATATAGCTAGGTTGCGGGTTCGATTCCTATCCTTTCCTCTCCGCGCGTATTATTTTTCCATCACCGTGGATCTTAAATGGGCTTTGTTCCTAGATGGGCTTCCGTCTTGGAGGAATCTCGTTCGGGCGAGCCGAGCCTTCTTGCTCGCAGAAGGTGATATATAGGGCGACCCGGCGATGCATCGCTCTAGCGCCACCTGCAGGGCACCCGCCATTGGGCCGGCCCATTCGGTTATGATTTCGGTTTTTGTTCCTTTTCTCTTAGGATTTCTCTTTTTTTGCTTCTTTCTTTATTTTTCTGTACGTTTTCTTTTCGTCTTTTCTCTTTTGTTTTTATTTAATTTTTATTTTTTAATTTTTGAAAACAAATTTCGAATATTAACAAATTTTCAGTATGAATTTTTTTTCGAATTTGAATAAATTTCGAATATGAACAAATTTTAAATTTGGAACCATTTTCAAAAACGATTTTTTTTAATTTGGAACCATTTTTAAATCTGGAACCATTTTAAATTCGGAACCATTTTAAATTTGGAACCATTTTTAAAAATGAACAATTTTCAAATTTGGAACAATTTTTAAATTTGGAACCATTTTAAATTTGGAACCATTTTCAAAATAGAACCATTTTAAATTTGGAACCATTTTTATATTTGGAACCATTTTCAAAATGGAACCCTTTTTAAAATGAACAATTTTCAAATTTGGAACCATTTTAAATTTGGAACCATTTTTGAAATGGAACAATTTTTAAATTTGGAACCATTCTCAAAATGGAACCATTTTCAAAATGGAACCATTTTAAATTCGGAACTATTTTAAAGCTGGAACCATTTTAAAATTTGGAAACATTTTAAAAAATAGAACCATTTTCAAAAGTTAATAATTTCCAAAATTGGAACCATTTGAAATTTGGAACCATTTTCAAAATTGGAACCATTTTCAAAATCGGAACCATTTTCAATTTTGGAACCCATTTAAAAAATGGAACCATTTTCAAAATTGGAACCATTTAAAAAAAATTAAAATAACAAAAAATAATAGGAAAAAGAAAACGAAAACAAAACAGAAATGAAAAAGAAAAAACAAAAACAAAAACAAAAAAAGAAACAGAGAAGAAAAAATAAACGAAAAGAAACAGAAAAATAAAACATAAAGGGAAAAAGGAAAAGCGCCAGACGGGCCGACCCAATAAAGCTTTGCGGGACGAATCCTTCAGGCGGCACTCGCGTTAAAGGGCGCCAATGGGCGGCATATATGGTTCGTGACTGATGAGGGCATTGTTGCATACATCCGGGTACCATCCTTGAGGTCACTTATCGCGAGCACACGACACGCCATGTGGCTAGCAGCTGAACGTGCGACGAAAGAGAAGTTCGGCAAGGCACGACATCGTAGCGGCTCGCGTGCAGCCGAGATGATATATTTCTGTAAAAACACATAGTTGTTCAGGTATCACGTTTAATGATTGGCAAATTTCTTATATGTGCACAGAAGTATTACTTTTAAAATTATATGTTTGTGATTGTTGGAGGTTTGGAATTGGGGTAGCTGCATTTTAACCCGTGGAAGCAGCAATGCCAAGCACAGCTCGGATCGAAAACATTTTTACCACTGGAGAGAATATTGTATCGAAGTCAATTCCCTTCTTCTGACTGAAACCCTTCACAACCAATCTAACCTTGTATCTTGGATGTGAGCTATTTTCTTCAGTCTTCACTTTGTACACCCACTCATTTTTTTAGTGCTTTCTTTCCCTTCGGCAAAGACACCAAATCAAACGTGTCATTCTCATATAGGGATTTCATCTCGTCATGCATGGCTTATGACCATTCATTCTTGTGATCGTCAGACAATGCCTCCTCATAGCATGAGGGCACATTTGCATCAGTCATCAACACATATTGATGTGGTGGATACTTGTTGAAGGGTATGTGGTCTCTTCTACTTCTCCTCGACTGCTGCACTGGTGGTGGGGAATCTGGTGGACACCATGACTGTCATCATCATCATCAGATGGTTGGTCTTGTCCTTCACTTGTACTGCCTTGATCAGTTGCATCATCTTCATTAACATCATCGTCTCCCCATGATTGCCATAGACCAGGGGAAAGTTTCTCTCGATCTAGGACAACCTGAGTTGTGATATTCTCTGGCTTCTCTGGTTTACCAATATATTTTATTGTTTCATCTTCAATGAACACCACATCTCGGCTTCACACAGTCTTCTTGAATGGATCCCACAGTTCGTATACAAACTCACCGCTTGGACTGTTGAGTTAGATGCACTGCTTTGTCTTGCTATTGAGTTTGGCTCTCTCATCCCTCGGGATATGCATAAATGTCTTGCACCTAAAGACTTTCAGATTCTTATATGATACATCCTTCCCTGACCAAACTCTCTGACGAATATCACCTGCAAGAGGAACTGAGGGGGGTCATGTTCAGTATATACATAGCATGAGTCAAAGCTTCAGCCAGAACGAATTAGGTAATTTTGCATGAGAGAGCATAATCTCTCCGTGATAGTCATGTTCATCCACTCTACAAATCCATTGAGCTGAGGTGTCTTTGGAGCTTGAGTCTGATACCTTGATTTTGCAATTATTTGTACGAGGTCGAATACTGTAGCCCCCAAGGGCCAATTTGGACAAGCCTGACGTCTGACTTGGTACTTTGATTTCTTCTTCTGGGGTTTTCTTCCGAATCAACATCGCCAAGGGTTGAGGTGATTCATTCTGTGATCAACTCAAGACTTAATAAACTAAATAATAATGATGATTGTATCCTGTAACTTTCAATATAACCAACTTGTTGTTAATCAACATGTTAGGACTGAATAATTATGAAATTAATACTTTTTGTCTCTATATAGCCATAAAACGCCGCGACGCTCTCATCGCCGCCAAGGCGCTGATGCAGTTTCCTCCCAGCGCTAAGAATCCCAAGGTCTATGAGTCCTGGCGAGTTCGCGTGGAGGAACTCCTTGACTTCGCCGACAATGGCCACGGGCGGGATCCCACCATCAACAGCCCTGCCAAGAAGAAGGACACGACGCCCGAGCACCGGGCACTCCCCCTGGTGGGTGTCAAGGCGAGACCCAACTCCCTCGTGCCGACCGTCCGGGTGCCGCTCAGCCCAGCCCTAGGCGTGCAGACACCATCTCCGTCGGCTCGTCCATGACGCGCAACCGAGACATCCGAGCTGACCTCAACAACCGCCTGAGTAAGGACATGCACACTCGCATTGAGCGGCGTCGGGAGCGCCATCGCCGGAAGATCGGGATGACGACAGCTGAGGGCTGCCTCGCACTCGTCCCCAGGTTCCGCTAGGTCACTTGGCCCAAGAAGTTCAAGATCAACGTCCTTCGCTACGACGGCACTTTGAACCCTCAGGAGTTCCTCCAGCTCTACTCCCTCCCTGCTGGAGTTGCCGGGGCGGACGAGTGCATGATGGCCAACTGGTTCCCCTTGGCCCTGAAGGGAGACTCCCAAACTTCGCTCCTCAACCCCCCGAGGTGCTCCATCCGTTCGTGGCGGGCCTTGAAGGACCATTTTCTGAGCACTTTCCAAGGCGTTTACAAGTGCCCGGGAGCAGCCAGCGACCTCCACGACTTCAAGCAGTTGTTGGGCGAATCTCTACGCAAGTTTGTTCAGTGCTTCACCCAGAAGATGAACATGATTCCCCGCATCAAGGAAGATTCGGTAATCTCCTCCTTCCACGCCAACATCTGCAACGTCAAGATACGCGAGAAGCTGATCACTCATGTCATCGAGACCACCCGAGCGCTCTGGGAGTTAGCGGACCGGTGCGCTCGGGCGGAAGAAGGAGTTAAGCTCCCTGGGGAAGACGAGCCCGAGGACAAGCTTGCCTCCACCAAGAACAAGAAGCGGGACACTGCTCTCGACAAGCGCGTCCTCGTCACTGAGCCCAACATCAAGAAGGCCAAGTCCTCTCCCACGGCGGAGGGGAAGGAAATCTGGTGCCACATCCACCCTGACGGCGACCATGCACTCAAGGATTGTTGTTGTGGGGTTGGTACGGCAGATGTCACCCGGAGGTGACTTGATTGTGGGGACATAGCGCTATTGTTGGACATGAGATTGTTTAGCTCTACGAGAACAAAGGATTTACCCAGGTTCAACCTCTCCGTAGGAGATAAAGACCTACTTCCTCCTTTTTGTATTGATATGGTGATAATCTCGATTACAGGGAGCGATTCCGCTACTCGGGTATCGAGATCTATGGGTGGCTTGATAGCTCGGAACTTAGAATCTGTCTAACTATGACCTAGGATCCCGCTTATCTAAAGATATAAACGGTGAGACCCATTGGAGGCTCCTCAGCGATTTGGCCTTTCTGGCCGTCCGATCCTCCCCGCTCCGTGCCTCCGCTTCATTCGATCCCTGTCGGCTCCTGGAGTCGGAATGAATAGGAATTTGCAAAGTCGCTAACCGTACCAACCTTATTGCACCCACTCTCGCTGACATCCTACGTGGATCACCGCTGTAGCCCGAGGGCCCGCACGTCAGCCTCACGGTTCGTGTTTAATCGGTGTGGCGGATGGGTAACAGTGCCAAAGATTCCGAGCGCGTTTCTCCCATTGGTTGATTTAGTTCATTTATCGTTCTAGGTTTTAGGGAGTGCATTGAGTGCCCCTCCGAGAGAGTGATCGTGCTACGTGGTTCCTCTCTCCTCTCCCTCGATGACCACGGTCCCTCCCTCTTCTTGGCCCACATGTCGGATGCTCGGGATGTTGTGTCATCGATGCTTCCCTTGCGTGTGTTGCCATGCATATTTTCTACAGTAAAGTGCATATTTTCTACAGTGTAACGGGGCACGTTCGGTATTTCGCATGATCGGCACTGTTCGTGATGTCAGCTGAAAATCGGGCCCGATTTCACCGTCCTACATGGCGTTTTCCCTTCGTCGGCGGGTACGGTGCATTGTGCTGGTAGTCACAAGGCCCGATTTCGAGTGACTCTGGCGGCTCGCCATTGGTTCCTAGTGGTTACCGACCTAAATACATGTAACAGCCCCAAAATTTGAGAACCAAATTTTCACTTTTGTGTCCTCTTTTGCATCATGGCATGCATGCATCATTGCATCCTTTGAAATTGCTAAACCACACACAATTTATTATTATCAATATTGAAAACCAATAATGCAAAACTTGTCCCAACAACTTTCACAACAAAGAAGGCACTCAAACTTACACAACAAAAATTCTTGACATCTTGTATAATTGTCAAGGAAGTTCCAAGAGTTCGGATAATATTTTGTACTTGCTCCAAATTGTTAAAGGAGCAACATTTTGAACTCTAGCAAAAATGCCATATTCAAACCCTATGAACAAATGTTGCTCAAAACATTTTATTTTGCAAAACCAATTTTTGTGGTACTTCTATATTATATGGGGAGGCTACCCAATTTTTCTCAATTTTTTTATAAATTATTTGGATGCCTCAATTAATTCAAAACATGTGCTGGTTTTAATTTTAAAACAGAAAAGGACCTCTTTGTAAATATGGGAGGATCTGTCCATGATGAATTTATTTCGCGCAGGGGGTTTTCTGGAAAACCTCCTTTCTTCCTCACTGTTGCGACCGAGCGCAGCGCTCGCGCCGCACCACCTCGCCGCCATGCCGCCGTGCGCCTCGCCTCCGGGCCCCCTGCTCTGCCCTCACCCCTGCAAGGAGGAGAACCCCCACGTGCTCTCCCCATTCCTCTCGCCCCTGCTCCGTCTTCTCTCCCCGTTCCTCTTCCCGCGGGCCGCCATGGCCGCCGCCGCCGCCGTGCTCGTCGCCGTCGCCTGAGAGCCTCCCGCTCAGATCGAGGACAGGAGAAAGCTCCGCCGCCACCTCCTCTACCCCCTGGCCGCGGGAATCGACGCGGGGCCGCCGCATTTGCCGCCGCCGTCCACCTCTTGCCGCTGCAGTCCGAGCTCCACCGCGTCGCTCCGCCGCCCGATTCCGGCGCCGCCGAGCCATTTCCGGCCACCCCGACCTCGCCAACTTGCTCGCGGTGAGCCTCCCGTGCCGAAGCACCATCTCCCCTCTCCCCTCTTGCGCCAGCGCGCGTTCACGCCGCCGAGCATCGTCGTCTCCGTAGCACCTCCTTTCTCGCGTTGACGAACCCGGTGCAGGAACCAGATTTTTCCGGGTTCTATACCGGTTTAACGAAAACGCTACTGGACCGGTGTAGTTTTATCCGGTCTATGTCCGGATTTGGGCCGGAAACAATTCCGGAAATATTTCCTCCGGTGAAAAATCCGGAAAATTCCGGGCTGGCATCCGGATTCAAATATTCTTTCTGAAATGGTATTTTGCTTTCATCCCTCTAGCTACAAAATGATCTACACTGGTTATTGCTGCTAGATAAATCATCGAAAGGTCAGATAAAAGGGAAATTGTTAAAAATTGGTAATTTTTCATCGGTGTATCCAAAAATGCGTGTAATACCTCAAAATGCACAGAAATTTGTGATTAAAGCTTTAAAATAAATAACACGCATATTTGATCACAATTAAAATATGGTGCCTCTAATAATATTAAAATCATACGTTTAAAAAGGAGGAACTTATAAAATTAATAACTTCTTACCGGGACCTCCGAAAAATGTGTTCCTTATACCGAAATGATCAGAAAAACATGAGTGATCCAAAATCTTCATCATCATGCATAATGGTTCACAATCACAATAATGTGCTCTATTAGTAATTATAATCACTAAGTTTAAATATGGGGTTTATTCCAAATAATGTAATAATTATAACGGGGACCCTATTTAACTTGTTGTTCATGTTTAAAGCTTCTAGGGTGCATTTAAAATGTCATATCATTCATCCTTGTATGCATTGCACGTTTGCCATGTGTTGATTGTTTTTCCGGTGTTGTTTGTGCATCGGTAGATCAAGGAGGTGAAGTGCCACCCCCGTCTTGTGACGATCCATACTACCAGCACTCTGAACAAGGCAAGCATAATCCCCCCTCTGAGCATATCTTATCCTATGTTTCCGCAAATATTTTCTCCACTATAATATTGCATGCGGTTCTAAATGTCTTTTGCCTGGATTAGAGTATCCTACTAGTTGCATTAGAATCCTGTTGCCAATACCTGTTTTAACTTCCTATTACCATAGTTTTGTGTTGTTGGCCATGGAATACTTACTACGCTATGCAAGTGCTTAGCCATGCTTAGTGAACTGCCTAGTTGTACTAGGGATGGTAAATGCTGGAAACAGGTGATAACTTGTGACAGTGATGTTGATGGTGGAGAATTGTGGAGATGGATAATAAAATGCTAAGAAGGTGGGGATGAGAGGCCACATGGAATGTGGTGGGTTGTCTCGTTCTCGCCGCCTAGGTGCGAGTTCTGTACCTCCTGAACCAAGACTGAGCGTGCAACCATGCGTGAGGCATATGCATTCGCAGTGCAGGAACCCTCATAGACTAAATAACTCGAGCGGGGCTAGCCAGGGTCCTCTAGTTTGGCTTTCCATTTGCGCGTGCGTGATGGTGTTGAACTGAGATGAGGATGGTGGTGTTAGGAAAATAAGTGGCCGTGGGCGGGGTGTGGTGATCCTGGCAGTCCTACCGCCACTGATGATCCTGGAAAGTCCTTAACGAGGAGAAGTCGACACCGTTCCCACCCAGCCGGCTTTCCAAGGAAGAGAGCTAATGCGCAGGTAATGGGCCGGGCGGTACGCGTGGTAAACATTTGTACACCCCTGCAGGGATAAATCTTTTCGAAAAGCCGTGTCCACGGTTACGGACGACTTGGGAATGGACGATGATCATAGAATAACTTAAACGGAATGATTAAAACCTGGGTACTAGAGGTACCAATTCCACGAGTGTAAGGTTGACTTCCTCGAGGGTGATTCGGGGAGGTGCCTTTGATGAACAGGTACAATGGTGATGTTGGTGATGTTTGAGAAAGGTGATCTCAAAGAAAGAGTTACCTCTTACCCCTCTTTGAAAATGTTCTAATAGTCGAAGCCTTTGAGTTATGTTTTTCATAAATAAAATCAGCTTTATGCAAAAGAGCCATAAAACCTTGAAAGCTAATCATCGAGCATATATTAGCTCTTAATCTTGCGAGTTCGTCGAACTCAACGTCTTTGCTTTTGTTTCAGAGGAGGACTTCACCGACCTCGAAGGTGGGTTCTTTGTGGACGTCGACGAGTAGTCTGGGGTTCCCAGGTGGCAGCTTGGGACATCCTGGAACAGCTGGCGTTGTGATGTTTATCTGTAGGCCTCTTAGGCCATAATTTGGTTCTTGTTGTTTAGAACAACACACTTCGCTTCCGCATGATGTAATGTTGGGTCTGTGACCTCTGGTTGTCTTTTGCTATCTTTCTCTATATAAGAGTTGAACTATATGATTTGTGTCGTAGAGTCTGTGATGTGCCAGTTGTTCCACAGTCTTGATCTCTCTATTATGCTTTGATAATGTGTCCGGTGGTATCGGATAACCGGGACACAGTATCACTGTATAGCAGTCAGGTCAGGGCGCCACAATACAGTGCCATGGAACGGGGTATATAGGTGTTTTCTGGATCGGATGGTTACTGCAGCTCTCATTTCCCCCCTTTTCTTCTTCCTCGCTGTTCTTGCTCCGTCGTGTTTTCCTCGAGCTCTACCAGTATTCCATGGATTCCGTTTGCTGTTCTTGCGGTCACGGTTTTTCCCGTTGATATATGGGTGGGTTTTCTTAACGTGGCTTGCCCTCTCTGTTTTCGGACGTTTTTTGTTCATGTTGTCGACCGTGTGCTTGATCCGTGTTCATTTGTTGTTTCTTGGTTATGCGGTTTGTTCTTCTCTGTTCTATCGGTTCTAACATCTCTTTTTTGTTTGTTCCTCTGTTTTTTCACAGGTCGCCGGCTAACTGGTTTTCCGTTTGTCCGGTTATGGTCGGTTATGTTTTCATTGTGCTTTTTGTTATACTGTTTTTATGTATGATCTTCATTTCGTTGTTTGTTTGTTTGTTTTTTGCTATCATGTGGGGTTTGTTCTTGCTGCTTGATTGTTTGTTGCTTTTTTTATCATGTTGTTCGTGTTATTGTGTGATTTTTGGGTGTTTACTTAATTTTTTTATGGGTTTTGCTCTCATGTTTTCCGTGCTTCATTTTTTGTGTGTAGGTCATCATCTTGCTCAATTCTTTCGGTTGGTTGGGTGTGTCGTTTTGTTTTTGGAGAGTTTTGATTGTCGATAGTTCGCTTGGCTAATCGATAACTGTTTAATTTGTTTTTCTTTAAAGATTCTTTTATTTGGTCTTTGCTATCGTGATGCAGGTGGGCCTCCTTGGGGTGGTTACATTTCTTTCGTGTTTTGTCTGTTACAGTTTTCTGTTTGTCTCTTTAGTTCTTTCGTGTTTTTTCTTTGGTTTTAGCCTCTGGTGTTTAGTCGGTTTGTGACCTGTGTTTTACATATTTTTATTGTTCATTGGCGTTATTGTACATATGTTGGTCTCACTGATTCAGATCTATTTTTTTTGTAGTTATCGGAGGGAAAATCGTAGGTGAAGTAACCATCCGATCCAGAAAACACCACCTCCCCCAGCATAGTGTACACGGCAACACAATAATAAATGACAGCTAGGTCGGTGACTAGTCGGAACTATCTGATGCATGTAAAATGCATACATGAACTTTACATTTTATTACTTGATATTCCAACTTATTTGCATCATATATGTGTTATATTTATGTTTTATAATGATTTTAGGGGATAATTCACAGTTTCCCCATTTATTTGGAATTAACCCTACAGAACCAGAAAACCCCTTTTTCCATGTTTTTGACTTTCAGGGACCAAACGACGTCCAAATGACCTAATATTTTACGGGGCCCAATATTTGGAAATAAGAAGACGTACGAGCCAAGGATCTGCGAAAAAGGAAGTCCGAGGAAGAAAATAGATGGTCCCACGCGGCTAGATTCCTTGGCCGTGTGGGACCACCTCTTTTATTCCTCGTGGCTCCGATGCCGTCCGTTTTCGTCTCCGTGGTTTCGTCTTGACCTAAAAGCGTCCATAAAAATAGTCCCCCGAGGAGTTTCGTGAGGAGGTGGCGGAGAAACAAAAACCACGAAACAGAGAGTCAGAAGGCTGCCGCGGAAAGATCGGAGGGGGGAAACACCGCCGGAATCACCTCCGGAGGGCTCCACCCCCCTCCGGCGTGTTCATCATCAACATCTACAGCAAGATCATCTCCATCTCTCCACTGTAAACTCTTGGCAAACATGATATATGATGCAATATACTATTCCCTTGATCTATTGTGTCTCCCCATCTATGTTTGAGAAGTGATTTGTTCATGGCAATAGTGAAATAGTTCGTTGATTGGTTGCATACAAGTTTTGTTATCTTTTATGATTGTCTTTATGTACAATGTATGAGTGCACACATATTTGGGGAATGCATGTAAGGTGATCACCGTAATGTAATGGATTGAGTAGGACGGGAGAGTACTGAAACCGTGGTCTGAGACTTGAAGTTACTTTATTGGGGGATATATATGGGGGACCTTAGAACTTAAGGCTATGGTGGGACTTTTATGTCTTAATAATTCTTGTGTGCTCATTTACTTGGCCATGAGATCCATCATAAGGGGTTTTAGTTCATTTACTTGGCTACACCTATTTATGGCTCCTTCCTAGAAGAAACAATTAAGACTGAAACATGTGCTTCACTAATTGTGACAACCACACGAATGAAATAACAATTGCTAGAACATTTGCTCCCTTGAGATATTTGCTACTTGAGATATTTATACTTGCTACTTTGAGAAACTTGCTTGAGAAAACTGCTGAGAGAAACTTGCTCTAAGAAACTTGCGTTTGAAACTTGATTGAGAAACTTGTTACTAGATAAACCCATTCCACATCACTTGCTTTCATTAGTTAGTTCCTTTCATATTTAAACTTATTGCTTTGCACAAACGGCCATATAAGAGGGTTATAGGGCTTTAGAGAATAGATAGTTTACCTTCAGCTCCTCGTGGGTTCGACACTCAAATACTTATCGAATTGTGCTACAGTGATTCCTTGCTCTTGGGGATTATCAAGCACTTTTCTGGCGCCGTTGCCGGGGAGCGTTGTGCTAAGCTTTTATTCTTGTTTGCATTGCATACTAACATATAAATCTAAAACAAAAATTATAAAATGGAAAACAACCAAACAATTATAGACTGTATAATATCTATCTTGAGTTAGGACATGAAGTGTTTGAGGAGAAAATTAAATTTTATTTGCATAACAATCATGTTTGTGGTAGTACTAATTCGTTGAACACCTTTATTGCTAATGCTAAGGAAAACCTTAAGCTTGGGGAAGTTTGTTTTGATGAATATGATATTTTTAGTCCCCCAAGTTTGGAAGAGAAAATTTATTTTGATGATACTATGTCTCCCATTTATGATGATTACAATGATGTATATGATATTTTCAGTCCACCTACTATTGAGGATGAAAGTGATTTAATTGAGTTTGATGATCCATTATGCTCATTAGATGATAAGTCTTTATGTGGTGATTCTATTCAAAACTATGTGGTTATGTTTAACTTTAATGCTTGCAACTATTATGAGAGAGGAAGAGATAAGAATCCCCTTTATGTTTCTATGTTATTTAAAATGCAAGCTATTGATTATTATATGCATTGGTTACCTCAAATTTGTTGTTATTTATTCATATATAAAATTCCAATGCATAGGAAGAGAGTTAGACTTAAAAGTAAATTGTTTAATATTCTGTGGTGTGTTCCTTATGCTTTAATTTCCTATTCGGTTTGAGCACACCTTTATATCTTTACAACATGTAAAATATCTTTACCTACTGTTTTGTGACAATTAGTTTAAGATTTTCATTTTATATAAAATTTGGGAAAGTAAATGAGAAGGATGAGTAATGGAGAAGTTGGGGTCGACCTTGAACATGTGTTGTTCATGCCAATGGAACCGTTGCAAAGTCTCTATCATTAAAACTTTTCCCAAAGCTAAAACCAAATAAAAAGAGTGTTTATGTTGTATATATTTGCTTCTCCTTTTGCCTTTTTGCTAAATCAAAAACAACAAAAATATTTTCCTTCTTCTTTGATTGTTTCTCTTGATTTTCTTGGTTTTGTTTCTTTTTTATTTCTTCAGTTTAAGTTTTGGGTTTTTGAGTCAAGGTGCTTGTTTACTACTCACCTTTGTATCTTATTTTTCATCTTAATGGCAAGAATAACCTCTTTTGAGAGGTAGGATTAAACAATAGTGATTTGCTGTCCAGAAAACAGATTCCTGAGCTTCACTGCGAAAAATGTATAAAATCACAGAAGAGGAATTTTGACCTGATATTTTACGACAGCAATATTCAGTTATTAATACACATTTCATTAGTTCAAAGTTTTCTGATTTGAGCAACGTAAGTGCCTCTGAAAATTCACTCTTTACGGGCTGTCCAGTTTTTGACAGATTCTGTCTTTATTTTGCATTACTCTCATTACTTGTGTTTTGTGTGGTTCTATTGATCAAAGAGCAATACACAACCATAGTAATATTAGCTAATGTTTAGAATCAACTCATGATATGTCTTTGCTGTACCTATGAGGATTTCATTTATGGAGACACTAACCCCTCTAATCAAGTTTTATGATGAGTTTTGTGTGAAGAGAACTTTCAAGTGGAAGAGTTGAGGGTGATGAAAAAGATCAAGAGGGACAAACACTCAAGCTTGGGGATGTTACCCCTAGGCTCACCCTACATATATCAAATAAGTACAAGAATTTAAGCTTGGGGATGCCAAGCCACCTCACTCCAACCATCTTGATACCAAGTAAGTAAGCCTAGCTATATGGCTATAAAGAAAGCGCTTTACGGGAGGCAACCCGGTTGTTTTTATTTTGATTTTCTTTGTGTCCTCTTGCTGTAACAAGAGACTTAGTTTTTAGTTTAGTTTCTGGAATTTTAATAAAGTGCCAAGTTTTACCTATTTTGGTTGAAAAAGTTGCTTTTGCATTCGGAGATTTTATTCCAGCACGAATCTGTGCACGGTATGATTTTTAATTCCTATTCTGTAACTCCGAATGAGCTGATATTTGAACTGTAGTTGCAACTTTTCATCCTCTGTAGCATGAATTTTTCAGATTTTTTGACAATTTAAGTAGGGTAGAAAAATACGTTTTGCTGCTGCTGTTTTTCTGGACAGATTCTGTCCCATTTTGTTTGATGCATTCTTTGAACTTTTAACTTGAATCTTTTTATCCAATTGAGTTTATAAGTAGGCATACAACATTATACACTTTCTGGACATTCATATGAATTTTTTTTAAGGATTTTATGCAGCAAGCAATCATTTGTCTATCACTACTAATGTCACCCCACAGAAAAGAAATGGGAGAAACGGTGTTTTGAAGTTTTTTCACAGGGATTAGAGGAGATGCACCAAGAGCTATCCAAGGATGGTGAAGACCATAAGCTTGGGGATGTGAAGACAACCCCACTGGACCAACACACTCTCGGTTTGCACACGTCTAACTTCTGTTTTTCGATCAATGCACCTTATCGCATAAACTTGGAGCGTCTTTTTTTGCTTTTTATTTTGGTTTGATTTTTTTTTGTGAGACCACCACCATCATTTATATATGAAAGAGCTACTGGAAATTTGGGTTGAATTAAGTTGGATGCTATTAAAAGATTGGGAAAGGGATGTTTGAGTTGATTCAAAAAGATACATATAGTTGCATGATTCATGTGCTTTTTAATGAGTATTAATTTGCAAGTGTTTTATCAAGAGCTATCTTTTATTCATGTTTTGATGCTGAATGTTACTTTACTTTGTTTAACATGGATTGGTTAGTTCTATGGACACTTATGCATGCATTTAGACGGTCAACTTTCTCCCTCTTGCTAGCCCAAAAATTCCAACAAGTAAAAACTTGTTTCCAACACCTTCAACCAAAGTTTTTCCAGTGAGTCCACCATATCTACCTATTAGCTTTATGCTATTCCGAGTATGTTTATCATGATATTTGTGTTATCTATACCTCTGAATGAAAATGCTTATGTTGTTGATTGTCATGGGAAAAGTTGGTTATAGAGCTCTCACGAACTTGATGCACACTTTACTTTTATTGCATTAATAAACATGACCCATTGTGATTAAAATTATGATGTTGTGGCTTGACAAAGTCTTGGTTGGGAGTTAGCTCATATGTGCTGTCACATGGCAAGCTTTCAACATGCTCTTCATTTTATTTAGTTGATATCATGTACTTTTGTTTATGGATGCTTATCATGGTGAAATAAATGTGGAGACAAAGCAAGTTTAATGAGTTTGTATAAATGGTTAGAGAGACGCCTGGGCCGCTAATCTAAGCCATGCATCATTCATGGTGGAAATTTACTTACATACTATGGTGAACCGTCAGTGATACACCTTATAATAAAAAGCTATCCAATGGTAAATAAAAAGGGTGTTGAGATTGTTCATTTTGTTTGTTTGTCTTGTCATTTTGATATGGGCTTGTTCCATATCCTGGGACAAGAGGTACCCCAGTTGACGCTCTTAATGATGCTATTATTACTTACAATGATATTTAACTTGAACTTACTTTGTTTCCCAAGTTGAGTAACACCATGGTGTAGGTACTTGTATTCAAGGGGCATGAGACATTCAACCTATACTTTGTCAAGCACACTACTCATATTTGCTTTCACTTTAAACTTTAATCATTCAAGATGCTATGATAGGGGTAATGAGAGCTTGACACCAAGGATTACCACATTGCAATCATTAACTTAAGTAGAAGAGTTTGGAAGTTAGATGAAACTTATTCATGCTTTACCCTACTCATTTATATATCTTTCCAAAGTGTCCACCTTTTATATTCAGATTTTCATGAATACTCTATGACCATTATAGGATGTTTTTACTTTTCATTATGCATACATGTGGTCCATAGTACTTTCTTTCATGTTACACTTTGTGAATTATCATTGAACATCGTTGCATTAAATACTTGATATCACTTCATAATCTATCTTGCATATTGCTACTCCTTTGAAGAATGAATCATTTGACTCTATGTAGCAATAGTAATCATCTTTGATATCCATTGATGTATTAAAATGCAAAGTCCATGTTAGTTTTATCACCTTCATACTCGAGGACGAGTATTGGTTAAGCTTGGGGATGTTGATGCATGTAAAATGCATACATGAACTTTACATTTTATTACTTGATATTCCAACTTATTTGCATCAAGTATTACCAAGAAAAATTGCAGAAATAAAAATAATGGGTTGCCTCCCATAAGCGCTTTTCTTTAATGCCTTTTAGCTAGGCACAAAGCATGCATCAAGTATTACCAAGTGATGAAGCATCAACAATCTTACGCTTAGCTCTCTTACCTTTACCCTTATCTTTAGGAAATACTTGGTTACACATAGGTGAAGAGGCGAAATTCATAGTGCCTTGGCCCACATCTATTATTGCTCCAAAGTGTTTCAACAGAGATCTTCCAAGCATAATTTGTCCTACTCCTGCAGATTCAATGACAAGATAATCAATAGATATTGTTATCCCTAAGAGTTTTCTCCTCTTGGTAATTTAATAGTATTATCACCCAAAATTATACAATCTTCGCATTTGGAAAGCTCCCAAAGATTTAAGGAATCAAAAATATCCTTGGGCATTAAACAGAATTCAGACATAATATCACAGCGAGAATGAAAAGTTTCACCATTTATAACAACTTTTACTGAGGGAACCCATCCCGATGGTTCAAAATTTACTGGCACATTATCATAGTGTTCACGAATCTGATTATACCCTTCTTTTAGACCAGATATGTTTGTTTCAAGAGTGTTAAGTCTATCACTTATGCTTGTCAAAGCCAAATCAATTTTAGTGATTGGAGGGCTAGAAATTGTAATCAATTTTTTTATAGCATTAAAAGCTTGATCCCCATCATAACGAAGGAAATCTCTTCCTACCACAGCATCTAAAGCATATCTGTAGCAAAGAACAAGACCAAAATAAAAGCTACTAAGAAGCAAGCTTAATATCATTTTAGGTTCAGTTTTAGCATAAGACTCAAAAATTCTAGACCAAGCATCTTTAAAACTCTCCTCACTCCATTGCTTGAAAGTGAAGATCTCTTCTTCAGGTGACATTACTACTGGAACAGGGCTAGACATGATAACTAACAGAAAACAAAACTGAAAATAACCTAAATGCAAGTAATTAATTTTTTTGTGTTTTTAATAATTGAAGGCAAACAAGATAAAATAAAATAAACTAAGCAAGACACAAACAAAGTAAAGAGATTGAAAGCGTGAAACTCCCCTTGAAGACTGCTGTCTCCCCGGCAACGGCGCCAGAAAAAGAGCTTGATGGCGTGAATCACACGCTCGTTGGGAGACCCCAAGAGGAATGTATGATGCAGTTCAGCAGCAAGTTTTTCCTCAGAAAGAAACCAAGGTTATCGGACCAGTAGGAGCAGCAACTCTTCAGAAGGTTGTTGGTGGCTCGCACGGCGCAACACGATCACCAACGTGGAATCTGCAAACAACACAATCAAACTACTTTGCCCCCAATGAAACAGTGAGGTTGTCAATCTCGCCGGCTTGCTAAAAACAATGGATAAAACGTATGGTGTGGAAAATGATGTTTAATTGCAGAGAATGAAAAAGGAACAGTTTGCAGTTTGTGGTGGTTTAATCAGTGTAAAAGAATGGACCGGGGTCCACAGTTCACCAGTGGTGTCTCTCCATAAAAGATAACTAACATGTTGAGTGAACAAATTACAGCTGGGCAATTGACAAATAGTGAGCGCATGACAATGCATATACATGACATGATGACTACTATGATATTTAATTGGGCATTACGACATGATACATAGACCGTTATACAACAGCATCTATGACTAATAATCCACCGCCGGGTTGTCATCCGAGTCCCCCGTTGGTATTAAGTTGCAAGCAACGGATAATTGCATTAAGTAAAGCGCGTAATGTAAACAAACACATATGCCCGTGGACATAGCATCGTTAGGTTATCCCTAGTGGCAACAGCACATCCGCAACCTTAGAACTTTCTGTCACTGTCCCAGGTTAAATGGAGGCATGAACCCACTATCTAGCATAAATACTCTCTATTGGAGTTACAAACATCTACTTGGCCAAATCATCTATGAGTAACGGAAAGCATGCAAGATCTTAAATAACATATAAGATAAATTGATAATCAACTTGACATAGTATTCAATATTCATCCGATCCTAGCAAACACAACATGTAGCATTACAATAATATGATCTTGATCATGTAGGACAGCTCACAATATCTAAACATGATGGCACAAAGTGGAGAGACAACCATCTAGCTACTGCTATGGACCCGTAGTCCAAGGATGAACTACTCACGCATCACTCTGGAGGCAGGCATGGCGATGTAGAAGCCTCCGGTGACGATTCCCCTCTCTGGCAGGGTGCCGGGAAGAGGTTCTGAACCCTCCCGAGCTAGGGTTGACGGCGACGGCGTCTCTGGAACTTTTCGTAGATATTTGCTCAGACACTTAGGGTTTTCGCGTCGGGGGGAATAAGTAGGCGAAAGGGCGGCGGCTGGAGACCCCCGAGGGGCCCACACCACCCTAGGGCGCGGCCCCCCTCTGCCCTAGCTGCCGCGCCCTAGGTGCGTGTGGCCACCTGGTGGCCCTCCTCTGTTGCTCCTTCGCTCCGTCAGGTGAGTTCTGGTAAAATAGGGACCCCCGTGTAGTTTCGTCCAATTCCGAGAATATTTCCAGACTAGCTTTTCTGGAATACAAAAACAGCAGAAAACAGGAACTGACACTTCGGCATCTTGTTAATAGGTTAGTCTCAAAAAATGTATAAAAGTGATATAAAGTAGATGCAAAACATGTAACAATTGGTATAAAACAATCATGGAACATAAAAAATCTATTATATAATTAAAACACAAGACAAACGACGGTCAAGATGAATCCGTTTTAAGTTAACGCGTATGAAAGGACGGGATTAAACAACTTTGGATGGAAAAGATTAGCCCGCACGCCCCTACACCAGGTTGTACGAGACATGGACTCTCAATTGGTATGAGACATGGACTCTTATCTCTACTTAAAATACGAGAGTACCGGTTGTCTTCAGTCCATATATGCCATGATTGGTGTTGCTTCGCTAGGATCAACACGATAGCGATTTTTCAGTCCCTCGCAAGGTTACAGATGCTGAAGGCCATGGCGGCGTGACGGGCGTTAACGACGGTACAATACAGGATGATGGTCCGAGAGTTAACGGATAATGAAGGCCATGATATACGCATCCACGCCGGCCGCCGTGAAACAGGAGTCTGCCAGCCTGTGGTCGCACACATGCAGATTGAAGCTGCCAGAGCTAATGGATTAAAGGCGGCGATCGCATCCCCACGAGAACCAGAAGCCCGCCGGCGGTCGGGAATCGCACATATGCATGCAGATTGAAGGTGCAGAGAGCTAACGGGTAAAAGACAGCTCACAAAATACTGTTGTCCATGCTAGACGTATCGATCCCCACCGGGAACGAGGAGTCCGCCGATGGCCGGGAAACCGCACACATGCAGATTGATAGTGCGAAAGCTGACGGATAGAAGAAGGTCGCCAGATAGACAGTTCAGGTGCTCTGTTCTATCAACAAATCGATTGATATTCAATATGTTCGATCCTTTACCACAAGGATCAAATCAAAGCTGGCTCCAGGCAGTCAATACTCAATAGTACCAATCGACAACCTCAACATGCCGGCGGCCGGCCGCTACGAGGCAAAGTTCAGGGCAGGCCTCACACGCAGCCTCACGCACATGGTGATGCGCAAATCCATGTGAAATTCCTTCATGGTGCAGCAGCGGAGCAGCCGCATGTCATCGCGTTGGAGTAGAAGCTGGAGGTCATGGTGCCGTGCGAATCGCCGATGCCGCACCCTGTGGAGCCTGCGGGTAGAGTACGGCAGGTCGAAGAGAGCACAACAGAGGAAGCTGGACGCCGCGAGTGGGCAGGAAGAAACCCCGGGCAATCTTCATGGCATGGACGTGGACATCTAGGATACAGCTTCATGGGCAGGACACTGCCATAGGAGGAACCGCCGTCTTCCGGACGTGTACTTGCGCAAGCCACGCCGCGACATCCGCAGTCCACTTTACCAGGCCAGCCAATTCCGACATGCACAATTGTATTTATAATGTAAATGCAAATTTCCATCATGCAAGACAAGGTCGCCTGGAGAAGATTCGTAGCTACTAGATGATTTAATCAGGAGATTCACTTCCGCCAAAGATTGTCTCTCTTTCTCAATACTATGGTTTTGTTTACTGAGATCTGTACTTTCTACTTACACTCACCCAATGATACAGTACGATATGTGTATCCTCTATCCAGGGAAGTACAATTTATATTCTGGTCTGGTGGCTAAATTCTTGACAGTTTGCACAGAAAAAATGATATGCATTCATGAGGTCAAGAAGGTGGCCTCTGAATTAGGAGTATCTGCAGGTTGCAGCAACCAGTGAGATACAACATCAATGTTGAGGTTTATCTATTTGCTTTTGTTTTCACCTATGTTGCAGCAACCAGTGAGATACAACTGATCGTTTTTCCCTTTATCTATACTTGGTTATCTTTATCTATTTGCTTTTTTTCCACCTATGTCTTGAAAATTTAAGTAGAATTGACTATTTTACAGTTCATTTTCCTATATAGAGCTGGAGCTTGATTAAACGGCTGCAGTGTAATCAAAGATAAGCACGCAAACACGCATCCATATCGGCTAAGCTCGAGATGCATGTCACACCCTGAATGTCACATCTAATCACAAGGACACACGTTGGACCATCGAGAGCTCGAACACACACGACATGATGCCAGGTAATCGGAAGCACGAAAGGAACGCATGCAGTACAAGCTCGGCGGATCAACAGCACGACAAGTTACATTTACACGCAATACAAAGGTAAATAAGCTGCAAACAATCATCAGGAATTTCCCAATTTACTATATATGTTTCATTTTTTGCTGGTGATGTGTTTCAATTACATAGCTAGACATAGAACTTTAATCTTTCTACAGATAGTTTCTTTTTGAAAAAATTATATGAATCAAAATCGGAAGCAACAATATTTAGAAAATTGAGAGCATTATAGAGAGGATAAAGACACAATTTGCCATAGTCACATGTAAATTACAATGTAGATACCAGCCATCACGCACAACATGTTTGGAAAGTACAAGAATTAACTGTCCGGCGTGAACGTGCAGTGCAATTTGAAAAGAAAAGGGCACCGATCACATATAGCCCAATGCATCACGCATAACAAATTTGGAAAGTGCACGACTTATAGATATAGATTTCCTGCATTTGAAAAGAAAAGGAGACCGACCACAGCCCAATGCATCACGCCTAACAAATTTGGGAAGTACACGAATTATATAGGCTCCAACAACTCTCGCGCACGCGGTCGGCCGGCCGGCCGCTACTCTCCGTAGTAGCTAGATCTGCACTTGATGGAAGATGCGTAGCATGCACAATCAGATGAAAGATGTGTAGCACGCACAATCAACTATAATGGCTGCCGAAGCCTCAAGCCAGAGACGACAATCCGCGGAAGAACATGTCGAAGCCTATAATGCCCGCCGACTGGATCGATTTGGATATGGAAGTGTTTGTATGTCCTGCATAATATCTACAACGAGTCTGAGACGACGAATGGGAGACCTTATGTATAGATCTAACGCCGGCTCGCCATGATACCAGGGTATCCAATTTTTCTATCACACCGGGAAGTTTGAATTTGCAATTGTTTTTGCGTACAATACGAAGGTAAAGAAGATGAAAAGGATCATCAGAAGTTTTTCCAGATTACTATCTCGACTCCTCAAGTTAGTTTGACAGCACCCATCAGATGGAAGTCACATCAACAACGCTTGCTGGCATTGGCAAATTGACGGCACACAACAAGGCAGCAGGGCACCGGCTGATCAAAGGCACGCCACCAGCTTTGGTAGTAGCTGCAACCTTCATGTAATAGCAGCAATCTTCAGATTTGATGTGAATTTACTGATCGAAATCAATACAACTTGCACCGGAAAATCAAAGGCACGAAAGGGATACAGCTTAGGACAGATCGAAGTCACGCCAACAAAACTTGCTTGCATCGGCAAATCGACGACACACAACAAGGCAGCAGGACGCAGACGGATCAAAGGCACACCACCAACTTTGGGTAGTGGCTGCAACCTTCAGGTTATGGCCGCAATTTTCATGTGGGTTAGATCTTCCCCTCCCAGCATGCAGCTTTCTTACAAAAACATGCTCTCATGTGAATTTACTGATTAGTTTAGATCACCTATTTCTGGATAAATCATAGGTGTATTATTAATTTTACAACCTGTTTTCATTATACAACATTACTATTTGCTTAGATTATTTTTCAATCTAAGAAGCAAATTTCATATGTACCTATGAATAAAACTATTTGTAAAATTGTTTTGAAGGCAATAGGTCTTTGGCGTACATGATTGAAGTGAGCTAACTACGAGTAGACAAACATGCAACATCGGAGTCAAAGTAATAAAATCACGGGATTCAATCATCCCATCGACTGATGAACTTATAAGCATCGACATGATCTTGATGGTCAAAAAAGTATTTTCTCTACAGATTTTATAACAGATTTTTTTCTATTGTCTGAACTACAACTAAGATCTTCTCTTTTGCAGTGTGATACGATACATGCTTTCATGTGGAAGAATATGGTAGATACATAGAAATCCAAGATCAATGACAGTTATGAATATTTCTTTAGCAGCTTCAAAGTTGTAGAATCTTCAAAATATTGCCTAGTCAGCAATGACATTAGCAGTAGTTTTGCTACAATACAAAGATGAAGGAGGTGAAGGGAACATATTGGATAAAATAAAATTTCAGAGTTTCAGTTTGCTACCAAGCATACCCTACAAGAACGGAATGGAAATGACCAACAATGCTCAGGTATGTTGATAGGCGTACTTCTGACTTCCAGGTTTTTAATCTTTACTTTTCAGTACTATGTCGATATTTCAATATTTCACCCCAACTACGAATTTCCTTATCAATCAAGCAACTTTCAAGTTGGGTGACGTGGTGGTCCAAGATAAACTGACATTTAGTTCACCTGGAGGTTTTTGCATCACAGGCAACGCAAAGAACATGAAACCGGTCTGAATCATTATCCTTTATCGTGTCTTTAACAATACTGCGAAAAAACTATTTAAGAAATCCAATAGCAATCTTTAGGTACCTGCAATCTTTGTGTGGTTTTAGATCTTCCCCACCATTAGGCAGTTTTCTTTTGAACAACATGCTTTCATGTAAATTATTGATTATTGATTAGATAGATAATTTATTTCAAATGAAAAATCATAGCTATATTACGAATGAACAAACAGTCTTGCATATGGACAACCCCAATATTAATATTAATAATTAGTTAGATTATCTTTTCATATCAAAGCATCAATTTCATATGTACTTTCGAGTAACTATTTCTAAATTTTAATTGAAGGCAACAACTCTACCACGTACAAGAACTTAAGTGAGCTTACCACAAGTGGACAAATAGGGAACATCAAAGTCATAGTAATAAGAATGTGGGATTCAATCAACCCTTCAACTGATGAACTTATAAATATCGACATGATATTGATGGACAAACATGTATTTTTTTACATGTTCAATAATGAATCTCTTCTATTGTCTATACCGCTGCTAACCTTTTCTTTTCCTTCTGCTTCAACGGTGATAGGATACATGCAGTGGCAGATACACATCAAGCTAGCCGGGTGCACAAGACACAGGGTAGAGGCGATTTGATTTGCAAAATAGAATTTTTCTTCACCATGTAGGTAGCCCCTAAAAATGGTTTTTATGTTTTGTGACACCCTCTGGGCACCCTGGTCCCAAATGCTGTAGCTCCACCACTGGATACACGGTACTATATGGAAGAATATGACGACACATGTAGATAAAAGATTAAGAAAATTTGTATATGTCATTAGAAACTTCAAAGTTGTAGGATCTACGAAATATCGCTGAGTCAGCCATGAAATTAGAATTACTTTTGCAGACAATAGAAAGGTAAAGGAGGTCAAGGGAGCGTCAGATAATTTTTTAGATTACGAGCTACTTTGAGTTTGCTACCAAGCATACCCTACAAAGAACGGAAAGAAAAAAAATGCTTGGGTATGTTGATAGTTGTACTTATCTTGCAGATGTCATTGGCTTACTCAGCAATATTAACCTGATAGAATCAAAGATAACGAAGAGGAACACCACTGCAGATATACGCGAGATTGAAATTATGATACCAGAGTAAGTGAATATAAATGCCACCACATTTTGTTTAGCAACAAAGATTGTTTTCTCCCTTTAATCATATTATTTCCAGTCAATACGTTGCAATGAAATCAGTAGAGGCGATAAACTCTAAGCTCTTCGTTTAAGTGAGGATTGGCAATCGAACCATCATTATTGTTACGTCAACAATGGTGAAAAAAAGATGATGGGTAAGTCAAATAATGCCACACTACATTCTCTTATTTCCACACAAGAGTTCTAACAGATTTATTTTTGATTAAATAGGTTTGTCTCTAAATTCAACAAGCGCCACAAGATTATATAGAAATCTAGATATACCGAGACTTGACAACTTCTTGACAGCTATGAAACACAATTATAGTTAATTATCGAATAAGAAACCACAACGTATCTGGATTTACTAATTGAAATATTTCTCCCTTTTCTGTAGTAATTCGACCGAGAAAACATTACCACAAATGATGGAGATAGATTAAAGTACTCGAGGAACATTGGAGGAACAAATGTTTTATAGAAGGAAAGCATTAGAAGAAATTACCAGGATCGGGCACGGCAACCAAACAGACCAGGTAATGCATCAGAAATCTTCCACACACAAGCCTCCAAGACCTATACAAGTATTTACACATTTTTTGAAGAGCTAACATTTTAAAATTTACTCTTAGGACTTTGTGTTCACAACAATAGCTACAACTGATCGGTTAGAAGAAACTATTCAATGCTGATACATGTCATACAATGTATGCAACAAAGTTGCTACCAGAGATTCTGATAACATTATTGCGAGAACGTATATCCAGAAGGTGTAACACCATGGTAAGAATATTCTACTATTTTGAACATCATGGTTTCCGATCACATTTTCGTTACACTAATAAAATGGGATGTTAGGTACCGCATTAGGCTCCAGATTAGTGATCACACAGCTACTACAATTTGCACTCTATTTGATAAATAGGCCAAAAGAATGCTTAATACATTGGTCTCATCATTGCTGGACTGTTTTGATGGAAAATCCCTAGAAGTTCCAAAGGTCATGCAAGAATTATGTGGATGAAGACTTATCTTTCGATCGAGCTAAACGATAAAATCTAACTCTCCGTATGCAAAATTTTGCGGTAAAAAAAACTTGCGTCTGATGATAAGCTTGAGATGCAGTACTTGGTTGGTACAGCAGAAGAGCTAATTATCCATTTTATCTGCTTTAAAGTAAATATTGCATTTTTTCTATAGAGTACATATTTATGAATCTTCATGGTTGCGATGAATAGGATTTAATGGATGACAAAGTGCACAGCATTGTAAACCAGGGAATAGGCAAATTAAACAACCCAGATAAAAAGGCGATTGAATACTTGAACATACCATTTTTTTTATCAACATGTCTCTTACTATATGTATTGTATTTTTTCAGGTACATAACAACAAATGCCTGTATGATAATCTAAAATACCGTGGAAGAAAAATCAGGGCAGACGTTCTTAAAAGGAATGCGGGCCGCACCTTGACTGCTGAATGAGGGCCGCACCTTGACTGCTGAATGCGGGCCGCAGCTGCCGCCTTCGTCGACCACGTACAGGTCTGGTCGCGCACAATGCAGTCCGCACTGACCTTGCCGGCCACCGCATTGTAAATGAGGGACGGCGAGATCCAGCCTCGCCGGCGGGCAACGCCATAGCCGGAGCTCCAGCGTGCATCCACGATTTGGTCAAGAATCGCCTCCAAGACCATGGCCTGGAATACATTAGAGAAAGGAGATTTTCTTGGGTGCGGTCAATGGATTTGGTACAGTCAGACGACTCACTGGGAAAGAAAAGAAAGGGGATTTCTCTTCCATGCTTTTTAGAGAGTGGACCATTATTTATAATCACTGAGCGTGTCCTCAAATATACAGTGAGAAAAAGAATGGTTGGATTAAAAAAACTCAGCAAATAATCTGGGTAAACAGATGCATTTTTAAAAGCCAAAAGATAAAATTATTATTTTGACTCCATTAAAATTCAATTCTGAATTGTCAAATGTAAATATGAGAAGAGAGAAGAAAAGAGGAGGAAGGATATACAAATATAGATACAGGAGTCATCACATTATTTTGTTGGACCCAATGACATTATAAATGTGAAACCAAGTAAAATAATTTAAGACAACATAATATACCTAAACTTGAGAATAAAAAAAATCCAAAAACATATTACAAACTCGAATTCCTTTACTGTTGAAAAATACTTAACGGCCCTTAAGGTATTAAATTTGTACCTATCGGACAATGTCTCTCTAATTTTTTTAAAAATGTGATAACAAGATATAAGATCATCAAATAGATAGTCCAGCCGCGCAAATGCGCGGGCCACCCCGCTAGTTATAGATACGTTTGAGACGTATCAGGAGGCAGCACCACAAGGGGTTGGGAAGGAGCTAAGCTCAACTCTATCTCATCATCTTAGCTCTAACCTAGATTTGAAGGGGTAGGTGCCTATTTATAGGTTTGACCACGAAGGGTAGGTGGGAGGATAAGATTACATGACTCAAGGGTCATTTCAGCACGCAGGCACGCGTCAGGTCGATAGTACCGGGCTTGGGTCAGTAGTACCGACTGTGGAAGTTGGCGCGGTAGTACCGGGGCTGGTGGCCCGGTAGTACCGAGCGCCCAGCAGTACCGGGTCCTTCGGTGCGGTAGTACCGAGCTGAATCCCTCTGAGTCCAGTAGCTCCCTGGATAACATAGTAGTACCGGACAGGGGCGGTAGTACCGTAGGGCGGTAGTGCCGACCATGGCTCGGTAGTGCCGGCCATTGGAACTGTGGCTCTTCTTCCTTCTCCTCTTCCAAGCTACCGTCTTGTCGGGCTTCATTCCTCTTGTACCTTGGTCATCCTCTCGTGTACCCGTAGTCGTTGTGGCAAGCCTAGTATCATCAAGTGACGGAGCATGAGGTAGTATACCATCCAAAAGGGTGGGAATTGAGTTCTCTAAGAGGAATGAGTTCACCTTTGAGGTCCATGGTGACTTGTGATGTGTTGGAATGCTTGATATGGTGATGGGCCTAGGTTGCACTACATCATCTCCCCCCCCTTCAAAAGAGTCATCCTCGACTCTTGCTCATCATCATCATCATGGCAAGGAGATATATGTGTAGACCTTGTCGTGTGGTTCACCATGTAGTCGATGGAAATGATGTGACACTTCTACAATGTCCCTTCGCCTTTCAAGTAACCTAAACTCACATGGAAGACGAAACAACACTCAAAGAGTAGCCAATTCTTGAAGGTCATCGCATGAGCGCTTATGTAGAAGGAAGTCACCTTAGCAAGATGCCGATGTGATCTTCTTGCAAGATCTTCCGTCGTAGGATGCGTGGTTGAAACTACTCATGGAGGCTCATCCAAAGGTATGACCTACACATCAAAGACTAAGCAAACCATGTGTGTGCAAGATAGAGGAGCATATAATCAATGACATGTCCATTCATGTTCATTACACCATTAGCACAACACCAATATGTGAAAGTTAAAGCATATGCAAGGTCAATGTGCAAGCAATTTCTCGAAACATCCTCAGAATGTGGGAACACAAAAACTCCATGAAAATTTGAGAGGGCTATGATAGTTATCTCATTTTGAACCATATAATCAACATTGCACACAAGGCATTGGAAAGAGAAGTTTGTCAACATTCTTGATGCAATAAGCGGAGAATTTGGCAAAAACACAATATGAAGAATGTTCAAAATATCAACATGGGTGCAAACAAACCATATGAAAGAGCAAGTTTTCAAAATATTTGTTGCAACACCAAATTGGTAGACACCAAAACACTCATGACAAGACATGCTCAAAATGTCATTATGGTTGCAAGCAAGTCTTCGAAAAGAACAATTGTTCATCATATTTGTGGCAACACATAAATCACTCATATGAAAGATCAAGGAGTCATTCTTGTCATGGGGAAAACCAATATCGCCAACATGTTTGCAAACAAACCAAAAGCAAGAGAAATTGTTCAACTTGTTTGACGCAAAACATGGGAAGGGTATTAGAGCCGGGTTCGATCCACAACTCAAGTGCATGCTCTCAAGAGCTCGTTTTGTCAACTCATGTTAAATGGAGGTTGACATTATAGCATGCGGCCCAATGCACAAAAACCAAATGAAAAAGTTGTGTGCATGGTACATGAACTCATCATCCATCATGAAGTGTCTCCTCATTTGCACATCACCAACCACATGAAAATCAATTGTAAAATATGACATATGTGGATGGTCACAATGCAAAGTGAAAGATGGAACAAGGTCCATAAGAGAGAATGAAAAATCTCCAAGATGTGAGAGAGCTATGGGTGCAATCTCATAAGCAAGCATCGCATCATTATTGCAAGCAACACATGTGAAAGAGAAATTGTTCAACATATTGCAAGCAACAATGGGAGAAAAATGGAAACACTCAAAACAAGGCATGGCTATGGTAGAAACATCACAAATGGGTGACTCCACATGATCAACATTGGTTTCAAACAAGGCATCACAAGGGAATAAGAATATATCATATGATGTATCAACAAAATCATTCATAGCATGCAATCAATTATCATTCATCATGTCCACTAGTGGGATCATGGTCACATCAACACCCATACCTTGATAGTCCCGCTCATGTGAAGTAGGTGTTGAAGAAGTAGGGGCTTCCGTGTAGCCGATTTGTCCAATTTGAAGTAGACATGGGGTGGCATCATCATCATCCTCCATGTACATCTTCTTCATTTGAATCATCATTGTGTCGAGGAGTGGCGTCTCATCATTCATGGAACCTAGAACATAATGAGAGAACACACTAGAGGTAGAGGGTAAGTTGTAAGAATTCGAAATGGCCTCATAAGACCTATCAACTACCTCTCTCAACTCATGTGGTGTATCACTCATTCCCTCAAAGTGGTAGCAATCAATCTCACATATGGTGGAGGCACTCAACTCACTGTCACTCTCACTCAAGTGGGCTAAGTGGCTCTCATTCTCACATGGGATTGGTACCATCTTATAACTCAAGCTCATAGGGATGGGCTCGGATTCCCCAACTCCATACGCCACCATGGTTGAAGGGAAACTCACATGCTCAACCTTCTCGACCTCGTCGCCTCCAAAGATGCATACCATAAGAGGGGCATCATCAATCGACTCCATTGCCGAAGGGAACATCCCATGCTCGGCATCATCATCACTTGACCCATGGTCATAGGTGATAGCATCATCAATGCTTGCCTCCTTAGTCGAAGGGAAAATCACATGCTCGACCATCTTGTCATCGCCTTGGTCAACGTCTTGTTCACCAACTTTGTACTCCCACATCATGTGACCATTTCCATTGCATAGTGGGCACAAGAGCTTGGGGCATTCTCGTGGATCATGTCCTTGGCCTTGGCAATTGTCGCATAGAATGTCTTCATCTTTCCATATGGGGGCCATTGTGGTGGTGGCACTTGGTGTAGAGACCATATTATGAGAAGTGCTTGTAAAGGGCGATGTCTCGTTTGTGTCCTCACAAGTGTTGCCATGCTTCTTGCGGCATCGACGTGAGCTTGACATTTGCTCGAAAAAATTGTCGATGTCGGCCATGAACTCATCAACAATAGAATCAACACTAGGAGACACCATAGGATGTGCACTTGCCACCATCTTGGATGTGGAGGTTGCACCTTGAACTTGGAGTGTAGGCGTAGGTGCTTGATGGTGTGCCTTCCGTCGTGACTTCTCTTCATGTCAGCATTGGCGTTCTTGAGAGGAGAATTGATGTCGAAAGTCATTCGGATGCTTCTCATGTCGACGTTGGCGTGCTTGTCGTCGAAGGTCCTTGGTGGTTCCACTCGAACCTGGTGGCATGTTCCGAAGCTTGGCGAGTGTGTCAATGTCGTCTTCAAGCTTGGACATGATGTGGTCCACCTTGGTGTCTTTCTTGTGGCGCCTTCTTGAACTAGATGGAGCTTCATAGGATGAATGCATGGTGGTCTTCTCGTTGCTCCCTCTTGAGCATGAACCATAGTAGGTTCTCCAACAAGCTTGGTGGTGCCGCTCTTGAACATGGTGGTGATGGGGTTCGTCTCCTCTTGCATGGTGTCGAAGGAGTAGTCGATGTCGTCCCACATGAATGAAGAGTGATAGTCGTAGACGGTTTCCACCATGTCATCGGAGTTGTAGTCGTGGTAGCGGTCCGCCATGGGATCCATGCTCGTGGAGTCGTAGTAGCGAAAGTCTTGGTGATGCTCCATGTCGTTGAGGCTTGTATAATCGGAGTCGTAGTAGCGGAAGTCTTGGTGATACGCCGTCATGTCATTGTGACACCCCTCCCTGGCACATATCACCAGAGAGGCGGTCGCCCCGTGCGCCAGCCCAAGATATATGGCCGCACGTCACGACAGTGCAACATAATGGAAATCATTACACAATCAGGCACAAGAAGTGCTACAAATGGTTTACAAGGCTATCAAGGCATGACCAAAATATCAAGCCAAGCATGGCCCAGGACAGAGTTTAACTGGCAGCGAAAGACGACTAAGGCAACGGCTCGAAGCGGCTCCACTCCACAGGCATCTGGCTGGGCTACTGATCCTAGCACACTCTTGCTCCATCTCCTTGCTAAGGTAGAAGATGAATCCTCGCCAAAACCTGGCCACAATCACAAGGCCCGTGAGTACATTTGTATGCACTCAGCAAGAATCGCCACTTACTACAAACAATCCAACAATCATGCAACAAGATATACATTGGAAATAAAATCCTACAACATGGCAAGGTATACACTAGATACATGACATGAAAGTAACATGGCATTGGCAACCAAACATGTCATAAGCAGGCAACGAGGGTATCACCAGTACAGAGTCCAAGCCAGGTGGGGTTGGATCGTGCACCAGCAATCATACAGAGAGACTACCTGTGACGAGTAAACGAGTGTACCAGTTGGTACCAAATAATACACAACAACACCTGTGATCACTGCTAGGCCCACTGGCCTCATCTTGCCACTCTGGGCATGCACGGTTGATGTTGGCTCATACAGAGAGACTACCTGTGACGAGTAAACCACAAGGGGTGGGAAGGAGCTAAGCTTAACTCTATCTCATCATCTTAGCTCTAACCTAGATTTGTAGGGGTAGGTTCCTATTTATAGGTTTGACCACGAAGGGGTAGGTGGGAGGATAAGATTACATGACTCAAGGGTCATTTCAGCACGCAGGCACGCGTTGGGTCGGTAGTACCAGGCTTCGGTCGGTAGTACTGACTGTGGAAGTTGGCGCGGTAGTACCAGGGTTGGTGGCCCGGTAGTAACGAGCGCCCAGCAGTACCGGGTCCTTCGGTGCGGTAGTACCGAGTTGAATCCCTCCGAGTCCAGTAGCTCCCTGGCTAACGTAGTAGTACCGGACAGGGGTGGTAGTACCAGAGGGGCGGTAGTGTCGACCATGGCTCGGTAGTACCGGCCATTGGAACTATGGCTCTTCTTCCTTCTCCTCTTCCAAGCCACCGTCTTGTCGGGCTTCATTCCTCTCGTACCTTGGTCATCCTCTCGTGTACCCGTAGTTGTCGTGGCAAGCTTAGTATCATCAAGGGACGGAGGATGAGGTAGTATACCATCCAAAAGGGTGGGAATTGAGTTCTCTAAGAGGAATGAGTTCACCTTTGAGGTCCATGATGACTTGTGATGTGTTGGAATGCTTGACATGGTGATGGGCCTAGGTTGCACTACATCACTTGATGGCTGTGCGAGGTTCATAGTTGATACGATAGGGACCAATCTCAATAGACTACTTAGCGATTCACCCGATGGCTTCTGTGTTGCGAATAATCTCTGATAAAGGCGTTGCGCTCACCACAGTGATGGGATGCTCCTGAAAGTAGTGCTTCAGTTTCCGGCTTGACATAAACACGCCAAAACTAACTCCTGCCAATGCGGATATCGCTGCTTTGACTCAGTCAAGACTTCGCTGACATAATAAACCGGCCTCTACATCGGGTAATCTTTCCCTTCTTCTGTGTGTTCTACCACAACCACTGCGCTTACCGCTCGTAAGTTGGCCGCAACATATAACAACATGGGCTCCTTTGATTTGGGAGCCGCCAACGTCTCAATAGCTTCGTTAACTTCTTTGTTCCAGACAAAGGTGTCCGATTTTTTCAGGAGCCGGTATAATGGTATAGCCTTCTCTCCCAATCTGGATATGAACCTGCTTAAAGCAGCCACACAACCTGTGATTTTCTGCACATCTCTGAGCTTTTCCGGCTTCTTCAGATTGTTGATGGCTTTGATTTTTTCCGGGTTAGCTTCAATCCCTCTCTCAGAGATAATGAACCCAAGTAATTGGCCCGCTGGAACCCCAAACACGCATTTAGTTGGATTAAGTTTCATCTTGTACCTTCACATATTTGCAAAGGTTTCTCTCAGGTCATCAATTAGAGACCCGGATTTTTCGGACTTGATCACAACATCATCAACATACGCGTGTACATTACACCCAATCTGGTCATGGAAGCAGTTCTGAATACACCTCTGATTGGTTGCGCCTGTGTTCTTCAAACCAAAGGTCATGGTGTTGTAACAGAAAGCTCCAAAGGGAGTTATAAACGAGACCTTCTCCCAATCCTCCTCTTTGAGCATGATTTGATGGTAGGCTGAATATGCATCCAGAAAACACAAGAGCTCGCTGCCTACTGTGGTATCGATGATCTGGTGAATGCGAGGTAACACGAACGGATCCTTGGGGCACACCTTGTTCAAACTGGTAAAATCGATACACATGCGCCACTCTCCGTTTTTCTCTTCATTACTAAAACTGGGTTAGCCAGCCACTTCGGGTGGTAAACCTCCATGATAAAGCCAGCTGCAAGCAAGCGGGCAATTTCTTCTCCGATAATTTTCTTCTATCTTCATGTACTCTACGCAGACCTTGCTTAACTAGCCTTCCGTCAGGATCAACACGTAATTTGTGCTCAATGAGTTCCCACTACAAGAAATATGATATCCTATGACCCTCCATATTGGTCACTGAATGGTCATAATTTTTAATTTATGAACTTTTTGTGACCAAATACACTTGGTCACGTTATGAGCGTCACTAATTGTCCAATACGACCTTTTTTGTGAATTGGTCATAGACATCTGTGACCAAAAGAAAAGGTCACAGATTTGATGACCAAATTTTTGGTCACTGGCAATCTGGTCACGCCACGTCAAATCCAACGTGGCAAAGTTGACGTGGCAATTTTGTGACCAAATGTAATGGTCGTAGACCAGAATCAGCCTAGTCCAGTTCAACCGTTAGATGGGTCGTGCCCAATAATTCAGCCCATTTAATGTTTTTTCCTGTCTATTTCGAACGGCTACATGGGCTAGGCCCAACAATTTGGCCCTTTTATTTTCTTGGATGTGGCCTTTTACAATCTATTGATTTTCCATTTGCACCATGTTATTTTGATGCTGGTTCCACCTGTTAGATTGGCCCACATGTCATGGATTATTTCTTAGGTGGGTCCCACTAGTCTTTTACGTATTTCCAAAAACACATACAGAATCAATATTCCAAATATTTCATCCAATATTTCATACAATGTTTCAAATACTTCATAGAGAACAGGAAAACACATGAAATTCGTCCAAAATAACAAGCTATAAAAATACTAGCTACTATTTGCTAACTGAGGCTTCAAGTTTGTTCAAAATTCTTCAGGCAGGAGCTCCTAAAAAGAGGGGAACACCACTTCATTCCTTGTAATACCTGCCAACAACAAAAAATAACTGTGAGAAAAAACATAGCTGGGACAAATTACACCTTTGCTTTGACAAAAGGTGCAAGCAGAAGAATTTATCAATTATGTAGCTCGAAATGTGTATAGTATTGACTCTTTTTTTAACGGATAAGGGTCCCGAAGGACCCGGAAGCTGCTCATTAAGTCAACACGGTTACACCAAGGCCCTCTAAAGAAAGAAAATTACAACCTAGAGCTCGATTCTTACAGAAAAGACCCTGGAAAGAAACAGGAAAATCAATCCAGTCCTCCAGGTTCTTCTCCACCGCGTCGATGACAAACTTAGCGACGAGGGCAGTGGGGAAAGCGCCGGGGACGTACCACTTGGACCTGCTCCACTGGGAAATCCCAAGCCGGAGTTGAAGAAGAACGACCAGCAGCCAGCGACCGAGGAGGGTCGCCCAACGACCATATGTAGCGGCGGCAAGATGGACATGGCCATCGCAAGGTCCGTAGCTGAAGATCTCCTGCAGAAACGAGCAGCAAACCAACGAAGATGAAGCACAATCGTGCTCTCCCACTCCTCCTCTTCCTCTCCATGAGGCTTGAAGAAGAACAATCAGGCAGCAATGGCAACCTCCACTCCGTTGGCAGAGAACTCGAGCTTATTGGTAGGAGGGGCCGAAAGTCCCTCTCCCTTTGCCTTCGGCTCATCCCATCGGAGTACCACAAGAGGGAGAAAGAGCACGGCCAGCAGCCAGGCGCAGCTCGGGTGCGCCGGCAACCGAATCCTCCAGGGCATAGCGCCAGTCTCCATGGAGGAAAAGCTCAGCATGATGCTACAACACCTACAGCTAACAAACCCTAGAAATACTCTATACAGTAGGGAGCGGCACCCCAGCCCGTCGCTACGCCATCCAGCGTGGACTCCGGCGACGAGAGAGGCTGAAACTGGAGGTCTACGGTGGACTCTCAAAAGCGGCAGAGGAGAGTATTGACTCTCAGTACATATAAACTGCAACAGGGTACAACAAATCATCTACAAATCACAAGAACAATAAGCACTCTTAAAGATTAACAATACCAATTACCCATCCTAATCACATATGCCGCTAACAGATGATGCAGCTAACACACTGATGGCGTGGTAACGATAGTGTTTTATTACTTCCCAGCAACAGCACCAGATCTGCTTGTTGACCGTGACAACACATGTTCGTTGGGAGACCCCAAGAGGAAGGTATGATGTAGTGCATCAGTAGTTTTCCCTTGAAATATGACCAAGGTTTATCGAACCAGGAGGACACGGAGGTTCTTCAGAAGGTTGTCAGCGGCGCAACTGACGTGGAACCGGCACACAACACAAGCAAACTACTTTGCCCCAACGAAACAGAGAGGTTGTCAATCTCTCCGGCTTGCTGAAAACAAATGATTAAACGTATTGTGTGGAAAACAGTAATGAGTGCATAAAGTAACAGAGAACAAATGATTGCAGTTGGTGATTTTATCAGTATGACGAAATGGACCGGGGTCCACAGTTCACTAGTGGTGTCTCTCCATAAAAGATAACTAACATGTTGGGTAAACAAATTACAGTTGGGCAATTGACAAATAATGAGCGCATGACAATGCAATATATGAAAAGATGATTATTATGAGATTTAATTGGGCATTACAACAAAGTACATAGACTTGCTATCCAACGCATCTATGCCTAAATAATCCACCTTCCGCTTAGCATCCGCCGCACCCCTTCCGGTATTGAGTTGCAAACAATAGATTATTGCATGAAGTAAAGTGTTTAATGTAAACAATGCAAATGACACGTAGACAATGCATCATTGTTTTATCCCAAGTGGCAACAGCACATCCACAACCTTAGTCGTTTATGTCATCTCGAGCCCAGATTACTTGAGGCATGAACCCACTATCTAGTATAAATACTCACTCTTGGAGTTACAAGCATCTACTTGGCCAAAGCATCTACTAGCAACGGAGAGCATGCAAGATAATAAAACAACATAAATAGATAGATTGATAAACAACTTGCTCATAGTATCAATATTCATCGGATCCCAGCAAACACAACATTAGCATTACAATAAGATGATCTTGATCATATTAGGCAGCTCACAAGATCTAAACATGAAGGTACAAGGTGGAGAGACAACCATCTAGCTACTGCTATGGACCCGTAGTCCAAGGATGAACTACTCGCGCATCACTCCGGAGGCAGGCATGGCGGTGTAGAGGCCTCCGGTGAGGATCTCCCTCCGGCGGCGGTGGCGACGGAACTTTTCGTGAAATATGATCGGAGTTTTTAGGGTTTTCGGGACATCGGGAATATATAGGCGAAAGGGCGGCGTCAGAGGGCACCCGAGGTGGCCACGCCAGGGCAGGGTACGGGCCCACCCCCTGCCGCGCCCTAGGGTGGCGTGGCTGCCTCGTGACCCCACTCCGTCTCCCCTTCTGACTTCTGGAGTCTTCCGATGAGATATTTGCACACGTTGATTTTTGTCCAATTCCGAGAATATTTTGCGACTAGCCTTTCTGAAGGAGAAAAAAAAGCAGAAAACAGGAACTTGCACTTCGGCATCTTGTTAATAGGTTAGTCCTAGAATATGCATAAAAATGCTATGAAGTGTAAATAAAACATGTAGCAATTGGTATAATAACGGCATGGAACATCAAAAATTATAGATACGTTTGAGACGTATCAAGGATCCCCAAGCTTAGTTCCTGCTCGTCCTCGAGTAGGTAAATGATAAAAACAACATAATTTTTGAAGTGACATGCTACCAACATAATGTTGATCAAATAGTAATGCAAAGCACATGAACTGAATGAAGTGATCCAAGTCAATGGTCTATAGTTTGCTGATGGCCCTTGACGTAGTTACCTGCGTCAAAAGAATATGGGTTAGGTTGAGACTCCAAGTGCAGAGTGTGTAGTATAGGAAAGATGGTTTTCCCCACGAGGGGTGACTCGAGGGTTTAATATCGAACTCTCGGGGAATCAGTAGTGAAAGATTTATCTTCTTATCCTTCTCTTGAAAACCTACAAACAAAGTAAATTGTTTTGCCCTCAACCTCACCAAGTGGTTGTCAAGCACAAGGTGTGAGAATGATATCAAAATAAAATGAATGCAAAACAGTAAATAAATATGCAATGATGATAAATAAATATGCAAGGATGGTGGAAACAATGATGGATGATATTTTTGGGTTTTGTATTGTGAATGCAAGATGTAAAAGTGTTTTTGTATTTTCGGATTTTTAAATGGCAGAAAATGTAAAGTGGATAAAAGTTGTTGGAAAGGTGTTTCTTATGATTAAAAATGGACCGGGGTTCATGGTTTCACAAATGCACTCTCTCTTTAATAAAGTGGTAGACAATGGAACACTAGAATTGACATATGAGATTGCAACAAAAGGTTTCATGACAAGTTACTAATTATATGGGCATCACGTCCTAACATAGAGATCTTTTGTTTATTAATCTCTCTTATACTCCACCAAGATGCGAACTAAATCATAACACCTTAGTAATTAAGATAAATCAGAGCATAGCATTAAGTATCATGACATGAAGTTAAAATAAGAACATGCTAGATCTAGTCATGGAGTAGTGGCAATGGTCACACCCACATCTCCGGTAGCAAGGTATTTTTCTTTATCCCTAGTGAGGCAACAAAGTAAGGTAAAACCCAAGTGGATCGCGGAACTTTCTCTCACGTTCACCGCACTAGCCACCCCCCGTTACTCCAACTAATGCACACGTTCCCCCTCACACGCTCTCATACACATGCTTGATCAAACAAGTAAACAAGAACGGGGTACATAATATGCATCTACTTTCATAACTGAAACAAAACTATTGCAATCTCAAACATATATTAACTCATAAAAAGATCCACCACAAAGGTATTACATAGATGACCGTAATCATGTTCAGCAGCTCATACGGTACTAATTAGTGAAGCTCAAGAGAGGAGAGATACATAAGTTACTTCCACAAACCCATAGTCCAGGGGTGGACTACTCCCTCTTCATCATGGAGACGGTGGAGAAGTCGTTGGAGAAGATGGAGACCACGCCGGCAGCGCCCCGCCGGAGTTTTCCCCCTCCAATCTGCAACTCCAGGTCTCTGTTTCGTGGTTTCTGTGTTTCTGCGGCGCTCCTTTCCGAAGGGCGTCGGGGACTATTTTTATAGTCGTTTTTAGGTCAAGACGGAGGCTCGGGAAAAAAGATCGACGGCAACGGAGCCTCGAGGCCCAGATGGTGGGTCCCACGCGGCCAGGAATCTGGCCGCGTGGGCCACCCTCTTCTGGCCCTCGGGCCTCCGTTTGTTCGCTTCCTTCGCTCCCACGCTTTGTTCCTTCCAAAAACTGATGCTCGTAAATTTCCAGGTCATTTGGACGTCGTTTGGGTCCCTGAAACATCAAAATATAGAAAATAGGGTTTTCTGCCTGTGCAGGGTTAATTCCAGAAAAATAGGGAAACAATGAAATATTCCCAAAATCAATAAAAACAATGATATAACCCTTATATGATGCAAATATGATTGAAATATAAGTAATATAATGCAAAGTTCATGTATGCATTTTACATGCATCAACATCCCCAAGCTTAACCTATACTCGTCCTCGAGTATGAAGGTGATAAAACTAACATGGACTTTGCAATTTAATACTATCAAAGGATATCAAAGATGATTACTATTGCTACATAGAGTCAAATGATTCATTCTTCAAAGGAGTAGCAATATACAAGATAGATTATGAAGTGATATCAAATATTCAATGTAAGGATGTTCAATGATAATTCACAAAGTGTAACATAGAAGAAAGTACTATGGACCAAATGTATGCATAATGAAAAGTAAAAACATCCTATAATGGTCATAGAGTATTCTTATAAATCTGAATATAAAAGGTGGACACTTTGGAAAGATATATAAATGAGTAGAGGTAAAACATGAATAAGTTTCATCTAACTTCCAAATGCTTCTACTTAAGTTAATGTTTGCAATGTGGTATTCATTGGTGTCAAGCTCTCATTACCCCTATCATAGCATCTTGAATGGTTAAAGTTTAAAGTGAAAGCAAATATGAGTAGTGTGCTTGACAAAGTATGGGTTGAATGTCTCATGCCCCGTGAATACGAGTACCTACACCACGGTGTTACTCAACTTGGGACACAAAAGCAAGTTCAAGTTAAGGTCATTGTAAGTAATATAATAGCGTCATCAAGAGCGTCAACTGGGGTACCTCTTGTCCCAGGACATGGAACAAGCCCATGTCAAAATGACAAGACAAACAAACAAAATGAACAATCTCCACACCCTTTTTATTTACTATTGGTATAGCTTTTTATTGTGGGGTGCATCACTGAAGGTTCACCATAGCATGTAAGTAAATTTCCACCATGAATGATGCATGGCTTAGATTAGCGGCCCAGGCGTCTCTCTAGCCATTTATACAAACTCATTAAACTCACTAAGTTTCCGCATTTATTTGGCACCATGATAAGCATCCATAAACAAAAGTACATGATATCAACAAAATATAAAGAGCACGTTGAAAGCTTGCCATGTGACAGCACATATGAGCTAACTCCCAACCAAGACTCTTGTCAAGCTCACAACTTCATAATTTTAATCACAATGGGTCATGTTTATTAAGTGCAATAAAAGTAAGGTGTGCATCAAGTTCGTGAGAGCTCTTTAACCAACTTTTCCCATAACAATCAATAACATAAGCATTTTAATTCAGAAGTATAGATAATACAAAATAACATGATAAACATACTCGGAATAGCATAAAGCTAATAGGTAGATATGGTGGACTCACTGGAAAAACTTTGGTTGAAGGTGTTGGAAAACAAGTTTTTACTTGTTGGAATTTTTGGGCTAGCAAGAGGGAGAAAGTTGACCGTCTAAATGCATGCATAAGTGTCCATAGAACTAACCAATCCATGTTAAACAAAGTAAAGTAACATTCAGCATCAAAACATGAATAAAAGATAGCTCTTGATAAAACACTTGCAAATTAATATTCATTAAAAGCATATGAATCATGCAACTATATGTATCTTTTTGAATCAACTCAAACATCCCTTTCCCAATCTTTTAATAGCATCCAACTTAATTCAACCCAAATTTCCAGTAGCTCTCTCATATATAAATGATAGTGGTGGTCTCAAGACAAACAAAAATCAAACCGAAATAAAAAGCAAATAAAAGACGCTCCAAGTTTATGCGATAAAGTGCATTGATCGAAAAACAGAAGTTAGACGTGTGCAAACCGAGAGTGTGTTGGTCCAGTGGGGTTGTCTTCACATCCCCAAGCTTATGGTCTTCACCATCCTTGGATAGCTCTTGGTGCATCTCCTCTAATCCCTGTGAAAAAACTTCAAAACACCGTTTCTCCCATTTCTTTTCTGTGGGGTGACATTAGTAGTGATAGACAAACGAATTACTTGCTGCATAAAATCCTTAAACAAAAATTCATATGAATGTCCAGAAAGTGTATAATGTTGTATGCCTACTTATAAACTCAATTGGATCAAAAAGATTCAAGTTAAAAGTTCAAAGAATGCATCAAACAAAATGGGACAGAATCTGTCCAGAAAAACAGCAGCAGCAAAACGTATTTTTCTACCCTACTTAAATATGTCGAAAAATTCTGAAAAATTCATGCTTACAGAGGATGAAAAGTTGCAACTACAGTTCAAATATCAGCTCATTCGGAGTTACAGAATAGGAATTAAAAATCATACCGTGCACAGATTCGTGCTGGAATAAAATCTCCGAATGCAAATAGCAACTTTTTCAAACCAAAATAGGTAAAACTTGGCACTTTATTAAAAATTCCAGAAACAAAACTAAAAACTAAGTCTCTTGTTACAGCAAGAGGACACAAAGAAAATCAAAAATAAAAACAACCGGGTTGCCTCCCGTAAAGCGCTTTCTTTATAGCCATGTAGCTAGGCTTCTTACTTGATATTTATTGTGGACGAAGCTCATGAGGGAGCTTGAACTTTGATGTGTCCCTCTTCCTTGGGAAGTGTTCCATGCACTTCTTGTGTGGAAACTGAAACTTCACATTCCCTTCTTTTGAATCAATGATAGCACCTGTGGTACGAAGAAAAGGTCTTCCAAGAATAATTGGACTAGAGGTTTTATTCCCCATATCCATGATTAGAAAATCAACAGGTACAAATGTCATATGCAACTCTACCATAACATCACTTACTTTTCCTAAAGCATGTTTAATGGAATCATCAGCAAGTGCAAGTTCAATAGAGCATTTTTCAAGATTCTTTAATTCAAGTACTTCATATAATTCTTTAGATAAAACAGAGACACTAGATCCTAGATCTAATATAGCATGGTGTGTCTCTTTTCCAATGGTTACTAGTACTTTGGGAATCCAATATCCCCAAGCTTAGGTGGTATCATAGCTTCTTGGTTGTACCTAGCAATCTTTTCTTTTAAAACATGATTAGCAATATAAGAACCAAAACCTGCTTGGTTAACATTGATGGAAGGATCACTTGCAAATTTTTGTAAGATAGATATTAATTCATGCAAGCTACAATTCTCTAAGTCAAGCAATGGTTCCTTGACTTCACTAAGCATTTTAACTTCCTCAACTTTCTTTTCCTTTTTAACCCGAACTTGTTTCTTAGCAGGAACTTCCTTGGGTTTCCCATAAAAACGGTGTTCATAAATCATTTTAGTGATATTATGATCTACTTCAAATTTTTCAACAGGGATATTCATATTTTGAGGAAAGTTCTTAATACTAAATGGCCAAAAGGTTCTCTTTTCCATTATGCAAGTTTTTATGTGTTTTTAATTTTTTATGCAAAACTGAAAATAAAATGACACAAACAATGCAAACCGAAATAACAAATGCAACACAAAATGCAAAACTAAAAATAAAATATGCAAACCGAAATATAAATATGATATGCAAGACAATAACAAAACAAAATAAAATGCTTTGAAGGTAAAGATGGATAAGCTGATGCTCACGTAGGTGCAACCTCTCCAAGCTTAAGTGTTTACACAAGTTGGTGATGAAGTTGACTTTGTTGTGAGATACCCTTGGATAAACCTTTACAGCAATGATTCCCCGGCAACGGCGCCAGAAAACTGTCTTGATGGCCCCTGACGTAGTTACCTGCGTCAAAAGAATATGGGTAAGGTTGAGACTCCAAGTACGGAGTGTGTATTATAGGAAAGACGGTTTTCCCCACGAGGGGTGACTCGAGGGTTTAATATCGAACTCTCGGTGAATCAGTAGTGAAAGATTTATCTTCTTATCCTTCCTTCAAAAACCTACAAACAAAGTAAATTGTTTTGACCCTCAACCTCACCAAGTGGTTGTCAAGCACAAGGTGTGAGAATGTTATCAAAATAAAATGAATGCAAAACAGTAAATAAATATGCAATGATGATAAATAAATATGCAAGATGGTGGAAACAATGATGGCTGATATTTTTGGGTTTTGTATTGTGAATGCAAGATGTAAAAGTGTTTTTGTATTTTCGGATTTTTAAATGGCAGAAAATGTAAAGTGGATAAAAGTTGTTGGAAAGGTGTTTCTTATGATTAAAAATGGACCGGGGTTCATGGTTTCACAAATGCACTCTCTCTTTAATAAAGTGGTAGACAATGGAACACTAGAATTAACATATGAGATTGCAACAAATATGTTTCATGACAAGTTACTAATTATATGGGCATCATGTCCTAACATAGAGATCTTTTGTTTATTAATCTCTCTTATACTCCACCAAGATGCGAACTAAATCATAACACCTTAGTAATTAAGATAAATCAGAGCATAGCATTAAGTATCATGACATGAAGTTAAAATAAGAACATGCTAGATCTAGTCATGGAGTAGTGGCAATGGTCACACCCACATCTCCGGTAGCAAGGTATTTTTCTTTATCCCTAGTGAGGCAACAAAGTAAGGTAGAAACCCAAGAGGATTGTGGAACTTTCTCTCACGTTCACCGCACTAGCCACCCCCCGTTACTCCAACTAATGCACACGTTCCCCCTCACACGCTCTCATACACATGCTTGATCAAAACAAGTAAACAAGAACAGGGTACATAATATGCATCTACTTTCATAACTGAAACAAAACTATTGCAATCTCAAACATATATTAACTCTTAAAAAGATCCATCATAAATGTAGTACATAGATGACCGTAATCATGTTCAGCAGCTCATACGGTACTAATTAGTGAAGCTCAAGAGAGGAGAGATACATAAGTTACTTCCACAAACCCATAGTCCAGGGGTGGACTACTCCCTATTCATCATGGAGACGGTGGAGAAGTCGTTGGAGAAGATGGAGACCACGCCGGCAGTGCCCCGCCGGAGTTTTCCCCCACCAATCTGCAACTCCAGGTCTCTGTTTCGTGGTTTCTGTGTTTCTGCGGCGCTCCTTTCCAAAGGGCTTCGGGGACTATTTTTATAGTCGTTTTTAGGTCAAGACGGAGGCTCGGGAAAAAAGATCGACGGCAACAGAGCCTCGAGGGCCAAGTTGGTGGGTCCCACGCGGCCAGATTCCTTGGCTGCTCGGGCCTCCGCTTGTTCGCTTCCTTCGCTCCCACGCTTCGTTCCTTCCAAAAACTGATGCTCGTAAATTTTCAGGTCATTTGGACGTCGTTTGGGTCCCTGAAACATCAAAATATAGAAAATAGGGTTTTCTGCCTGTGCAGGGTTAATTCCAGAAAAATAGGGAAACAATGAAATATTCCCAAAATCAATAGAAAACAATGATGTAACCCTTATATGATGCAAATATGATTGAAATATAAGTAATATAATGCAAAGTTCATGTATGCATTTTATATGCATCATTTGCTAACAAGTAAACAAGGAGTAAACAAAATGAATCATACAAGTGCAAACTTTCATGAATAATACTTTGGAGACAATGGAGCTATAAGAGTTTGCATAAAAGTTAGCTCACAAAGCAATAGATTCTAAATGAAAGTGTTTGACTAACACAAAGGAAGATTTAGTTTCAGCACTGGCTTCAACTTTAACATATTTATCTCATGGATATTGTCAAGGCAAAGTAATGCAATAAGTCAAACATATCATTATATAACAACTGTTATACCAAAGTTGACACTAGTGTTTGCTTGTGGAGATAGAAAGAAGTAGGAAAACTGACTCAACAATAAAGTAAAAGAAAGGCCCTTCGTAGAGGGAAGCAGAGATTAAATCATGTGCTAGAGCTTTTTAAGTTTTTGAAAGCATATAGAGAGTATAAAAATATATTTTGAGAGGTGTGTGTTAGTGGTTAACGAATCAGTAAATGGACAATACTTTAAGTCACAAGTTAACCAGACCTTACAAGAGCGGCTCCCATGAAGGACGTTATTTCTACCAGCGGGTAGATCATCCCTCGTTCTCTTTTGTATACACACTTATGAACATTGCTTGACTGATTTCTCAGGGGCAAAAAGATGTGAAGAGAATTAATGGTTAAAGTTGTAATTAATTGGGACTGGGCACCCCGTTGCCAGCTCTTTTTGCAAAATTATTGGATAAGCGGATGTATATGCCACTAGTCCAGGTGTAAAGTCTGATCAACAAGTGAAATAAAGACCATCTACCACATCCTCATGAGCTTGTAAACAGTGACACAAAAAGGAGTAGTAACAGTTTTGAATATTTTAAAGGTAGCACATGAAAAATTTACTTGGAATGGCAGGAAAATACCACATAATAGGTAGTTATGGTGGACACATATGGCATGGATTTTGGCTCAAGGGTTTTGGAGGCACAAGCAGCATTCCCGCTTAGTACAGAGTTTAGGCTAGCAAGGTTATTTAAGCAAACACAGACTGTCAACCGGTACATCAAGAACTCATATAAAAAACATGCTTGAAAAATCACAAGACTCCACATTGTCTTGTTAACCAAAACCTTTCACTAGAAAATATCTAGTCTTTGGAACTACCAATGATACAAATCAAATATCAACAAGCTTTACAGTAGTTCTTCACTAATAGCCTTTACTTACATGATGCACAAGTCTAAACATTACTTACTTGGTAACTCAAAACAATTGACAAGTATCAAATTACTCAAGACAGTGATCTACAAAACTTATGTAAGCATTTTATACCACTACCACATGCATAGCATTTTCTGTTCCAACCAAACACCAATCAACTTATTTGAGCAACTCTCCAAACAAATATAAGTGAAGTAAGAGAGTACTTTCTTCAAAAGAAACTAATAACTCTGACAAGAGATATATGAAAACAGAGAGCTAGAAGCTTTAGCGGTAGCTAGACAAGAATACTCAACAAAAATAAGTAAAGAACAAGAGTATTCCAGTGAAAAAAGTGGAGCGTGTCTCTCTCTCAAACAAGAGTGCTAGGATCCAAAAAGTATAGAGCAGCAAACAAAACCAAAACAAACTAAAAACAAAAGCACACTGACGCTCCAAGAAAAGTACATATAATGTGAAAAAAAAAAATATAGTCTCACTAGAGATGACTTGATAGTTTGTTGATGAAGAAGGGGATGCCTTGGGCATCCCCAACCTTAGACGCTTGAGTTTTCTTAAATATATTGGGGAGATCCATGGGAGCTTCCCCAAGCTTAAGCTTTTCACTCTTCTTGATCTTATAATATCATCCTCCTCTCTTAACACTTGAAAACTTCCTTCACACCAAAACTCAACATTTTTCTCATTAACGGGTTAGTGCATCAAAACAAATAATCTCACTTGATTCTGTAAGGACACAAATTCATAAGCAATCATTTTCAAACATTAGCTACTGTTACTAGGCTTAAGTGATGCTCTTTCACCTTAAATTAAACCACTCAACACTTGTAAAAGAGAGAATGCAAAACAAAGACAGAATCTGTCAAACCAGAACAGTCTGTAAAGATGATTTTTTTCGGGACACTTACGTCGCTCAGATCGAAAAACTTTAGTCGTATGAAAGTTGCGTACATATCTCAGGAATACGCACAAAAATTGTCAGATGTTTTCAAATTTTTCGGATTTTCTACGGCGAGAAACGGTGACGTTCCAGAAATCTGTTCCTGTGCAGTAATCCAAATATAGGTACCATCTTGCCATAAGAGACTTTTCTTGGCACAAAAAAAGAAAATAAAAGATACAAAGGAGTTGTTACAGAAGTAAACATGCTCCTTGACTAAAACTGAAAACAAAATATAATGGGTTCCTCCCAAAAGCGCTTTCTTTAATGCCTTTTAGCTAGGCTAGAAGATTTTAATGATACTCTCATAAGAATAAGAGTTAAAAAAAAGAGCATCAAGAGGCAAATATCAAACACATTTAAATCTAACACACATTCTATGCAAAGGAATCTTATAACAAAATAAATTGTTGAAGCATAAAGCAACTAGCATAGAAAGATGAAACAAATATAACTTCAAAACTTTCAACATAAAGAGAGGTGTTTTAGTGACTTGAAAACTTTTACAACCATATTTTCCTCTCTCATTATAACTTTCAGTAGCATCATGAACAAACTCAACAATATAACTATCACATAAAGCATGATTTTCATGATCTAAAACACATAATTTTTATTAAGCTCAAAAACAGTGGGGTCATTAAACCCACTTTTGACAATAGCAGTATAATTAATATTATCAGGCAATATAGGACCATCATCAAGAGAATTATCGTATATAACAATAGGGAGTACTATTTTATTTCCTGTTATTTCTTCTTTTATTGAGTCAATGAATTTGTTTACTTCAAATTTATCAAAAGGAGATATTTCAATAGAATCATGACATTTAACAATATAGCGTTCTTCCTCCTTAGGTAGGCATGGCGGGTAATCATATAATGTAAGAGTTAAAGAGTTACTATCATTAGAAGGTGGATCCTCCTTTGTCCTTCACTCTCCTCCTCTTTTTCATCCAATGAGGCTTCAGTTTCAGCAATTTCTTCTCCCACGGGTTCCTGAAAGGCAACAAGTTGTTCTCGAGAATAAGTTTTCTCAAGAAATTCAGTAATATAGGGATTATCATTGTAATATTCAAGGCAATAACCAAGTATAGCAAAATTCTCAGTTTTATAAGGAGAATCATCATCTTGAATAAAACCAGCAATTTCATAGGCACCCTTAAAAACAACAAATTTTTCAATTTGTTCAAGATTACCAAAGTCATAGTTTCCTTTAGCATAAGCAGCCAAGGTTTCATTATCATTATAATCACATTGGAAAGGGAGGTGTTTATGCCTTCTACAACAAAAAGATTTATTAAAGCAGTATGATTCATCATAAGTAGAGCACAAGTTCTTAGCAAAATAATTCAATCTACTTAATTGTTCCCATAAATGTACCCCTTTTTTAGAAAAGCAGTATTCCTTATAATAATTTTTTGATCCTCCGTGAACCCACTTATCCAACACAATTTTGTTTCAAAGAGAGAAGCCATTGATATCAAGTAAACAACTAGACATAATAACAAACCGAAATAAACTAGATGCAGATTTTTTTGTGTTTTTGATATTTAAAAGCAAACAAGATAAAATAAAATAAACTAATCAAGACAATAAACAAGGTCAAGAGATTGGAAGCGTGAGACTCCCCTTGCTGAAGTCTTCTATGACCCCGGTAACGGCGCCAGGAAAATGTCTTGATGGCGTGTTAACGGTAGAGTGTTTTATTACTTCCCAGCAACAACACCAGTAGATCTGCTTGTTGACCGTGACAACACACGTTCGTTGGGAGACCCCAAGAGGAAGGTATGATGTAGTGCAGCAGCAGTTTTCCTTGAAATATGACCAAGGTTTATCGACCCAGGAGGACACGGAGGTTCTTCAGAAGGTTGTTAGCGACGCAACTAACGTGGAACCTGTACACAGCACAAGCAAACTACTTTGCCCCAACGAAACAGAGGTTGTCAATCTCTCCGGCTTGCTGAAAAAAAAAGATTAAACGTATTGTGTGGAAAACAGTAATGAGTGCAGAAAGTAACAGAGAACAAATGATTGCAGTTGGTGGTTTTATCAGTATGAGGAAATGGACCGGGGTCCACAGTTCACTAGTGGTGTCTCTCCATAAAAGATAACTAACATGTTGGGTAAACAAATTACAGCTGGGTAATTGACAAATAATGAGCGCATGACAATGCAATATATGACAAGATGATTATTATGAGAATTAATTGGGCATTACAACAAAGTACATAGACTTGCTATCCAACGCATCTATGCCTAAATAATCCACCTTCCGGTTAGCATCCGCACCCCTCCGGTATTGAGTTGCAAACAACAGATTATTGCATGAAGTAAAGTGTGTAATGTAAACAATGCAAATGACACATAGACAATGCATCATTGTTTTATCCCTAGTGGCAACAGCACATCCGCAACCTTAGTCGTTTCTATCATCTCGAGCCCAGATTACTGGAGGCATGAACCCACTATCTAGCATAAATACTCCCTCTTGGAGTTACAAGCATCTACTTGGCCAAAGCATCTACTAGCAACGGAGAGCATGCAAGATCATAAACAACATAAATAGATAGATTGATAAACAACTTGCTCATAGTATCAATATTCATCGGATCCTAGCAAACACAACATGTAGCATTACAATAAGATGATCTTGATCATGTTAGGCATCTCACAAGATCTAAACATGGAGGTACAATGTGGAGAGACAACCATTTAGCTACTGCTCTGGACCCGTAGTCCAAGGATGAACTACTCACGCATCACTCCGGAGGCAGCCATGGCGGTGTAGAGGGCTCCGGTGAGGATCTCCCCTCCGGCAGGGCGCCGAGAAGAGCTTCAGCACCCTCCCGATCTAGGGTTGATGACGGCGGTGACGACGGAACTTTTCGTGGAATATGATCGGTGTTTTTAGGGTTTTCGGGACATCGGGAATATATAGGCGAAAGGGCGGCGTCGGAGGGCACCCGAGGTGGCCACGCCACGCCAGGGCGCGGGCCCACCTCCTGCCGCGCCCTAGGGTGGCGTGGCTGCCTCGTGGCCCCACTCTGTCTCCCCTTTGGGCTCCTGGAGTCTTCCGATGAGATATTTGCACACGTTGATTTTCGTCCAATTCCGAGAATATTTTGCGACTAGCCTTTCTGAAGGAGAAAAACAGCAGAAAACAGGAACTGGCACTTCGGCATCTTGTTAATAGGTTAGTCCCAGAAAATACATAAAAATGCTATGAAGTGTAAATAAAACATGTATCAATTGGTATAATAACAACATGGAACATCAAAAATTATAGATACGTTTGAGACGTATCACACACCACCTCAATTAGATACTCGTGAAGTTCCAAAACTTTGGCGATACAGGGAAAGAGAAGAGGACGCACCGTTGGGTCAGACAAGGCACAGAGGACGGAGTTACAGCTGGGTCAGCAATGCTCATAGACATGCAAGGACATGCAGGATGACCCATTGATCACCATTAGCATATCACCTAGAAGTATCAAGATTTACCAAATTAGAAAAATTTGAGATAACACTACTAGAGAAAAGAATGCAGTTCTGATTTCGGACAAAACACTAATAAGTTTTTATTTAAATAGTTTAGGCATGTTTCTAGGAACTCTAGAATGCAATATTAATCCCAAACAATGAATTGGCCAATAGATAAATCATACAAAACATGATGTGAAGATTAAATTAACTTGATGTAGTCCTATGATGCAAGATTTCTTGTAGTTGTATTTAAAGAACAGATGGAACTACTAGAACTGCTTCATTGTAGAGAGCTAGAAACTCGGTTTTACCATGTAAATTGTTTAGAAACTCGGTACCTGCCTCATTGTACAGACCAGCCACTAATCAGTATTAGCCTAGTTGGTCAAAGTTGAGCATTTAAGTTGGCACATGATAAAATAAACATTCATTGAACATTGAATATCCATGAGTTCAAGCTTTAGAATCTAGTGAACAAAGGCATCTTTCACAAACACAATAGTCTTAAAATTATTATAATCCAAAGCTACAAATAATTCTAAGAAATGCAATAGTGACAAGCCGAAGTATATAAATCCTAATATGCAATTGCAGTAGAACAATTTAGGTCATTGCTCATCATATTTGAGACATACTTCCTTCACACATAGCCCCTATAACATGCTCCTAGATGCAGTAAGGACAATATTGCAGAAACAACCATCAATCTTCATGTGCTAAAATTGCTTTAAGAAACCAGGAAACCGTACCTCGTGTGTACTTCTTCAGAAGAACCGTGAAGGCACGGCTAAGCCCAAGGTCGGAGATCATGAGCACCATGGTCTTGCCGTTCATGAGCAAGTTGTGTGACTTGAGGTCACGGTGGACGCTGCGTCTGTGGCAGAAAGAAACGCCCCTAAAGAGTTGGTGCAGTAGGATCTGCACACATTACAACCAAGTTCACCATCCAATAAATTAGTCAATAAACGATGTCTATACATTCAAACAAACACCTCGCGTGCGAGATCTGGGAAACAAACGACAGACGACCGTGATGGGCAGCAGAATGGAGGGTATACCTCGACGGTTTGTGCGGGGATCTTCTCGTAGTTCAGGCAGTGGCCGTGGATGATTTTCTTGAGGTGGGTCTATGCTTATGGGTCGGAGACAGCGGATCCGTGCAAGGCTCCACCTCTCGTCAATTCCATCCATGTGTGCCTGCAGAGGGAGAGTGAGAGATTTTGAGAGGGAGATTTAGAGAGAGAGAGAAGCGGCCATACGTCGACGATGGGGCCACGAGCCCGATGATGATGGCCTCTCAGTGAAAACGTCGTGGTGGGAGACGGAGAGAGGCAGAGGGGGAGGGACGGAGGGGCCAGAAGGACGCCGGTTCCTCTCCTCCCGTCGCGCAGGAGCTTGTCGCCGGCGTGCTTCTCTCGGTAGTAAGCGTCGTCGCTAGAAGAGAGGGAGGGGATGGCATCGAGTGAGCTAGGGTTAGGGCGTGGACGCGGCGACGTTTTATACCAGATGCTCACGCTACTTGCTGTCGGATGGACATCTGACGGCTGCCGTGCTCGACCGCTATAAAGCGGGCCTAAGGCTGGGCTGGGCCAGTTTCGGCCCAGTTCGGCAGAATTGAGATGACATAAAAAAAACTTGAACACCCTCAATTTATATGAAGAACCTACCAAACATTTATAACAGAATGGAGTTTTCAATTTCTTTGCACAAAAAAATAAATTTTCATTTTCTGAGTGCCAAAAAAGTGTTTTTTTTGTGAATAAACTACCAAATATCTGTTTCAATTTTGTAACATGGCATTTTTAAATATTTAGACAGTATTTATGTACAAGAAATCAAATGGTTGCCTCTCAAAAGGTTTCCATCCACCTCTCGTAAAAAAGACAAATTTAAACCGATTCGGCTGGAAGCGGGTCAAATTTGAACTATAGATGCTTCGTAGTTTGCTCATGATTTTTTGAAACAATCATTTCTAGATACACAAGTATGTATTTCATTAGAGATACACCAAAAGTTTCCCAAGATTCAACCTCTACCTAGGAACACTCATGTCCTCGGGTTTGACCGTATTTTGAAATCGACGTAAAGAGTTGAAAAAAATCAAAAAAATGGAAATCCTTCGCAATGTGTCATTATATATGACCTAGTTTTGAGAAAAAAATAAGAAACTTATAATACGGAAAATATATTTAAAAAGTGTTATCAGAAATGACCTATCATGTATGAAGATTCATAACTTTCAAGCCAAATGACCAATGTTATGGTGACATTCATGGTATTCTTTGTTGAAATATGCCTATATTGTGCACAAGCGTGCATCTTGGAATGTAGAACAATGTTGCCAAATAAAATTTTCAATTTCTTTACAAAAAAATCATTTTTCATTTCCGAAGTGCCAACAAATGTTTTTTTGTGTGAATAAACTACCAAATATATGTTTCAAATTTGTAACATGGCATTTTTTAAAATATTTAGACAATATTTATGTACAAGAAATCAAATGTTTGCCTCTCAAAAGGTTTCCATCCACCTCTCGTAAAAAAGACAAATTTAAGCCGATTCGGCTAGAAGCAGGTCAAATTTGAAGTACAGGTGCTTCGTAGTTTGCTCATGATTTTTTGTAAAAATCATTTCTAGATACACAAATATCTATTTCATCAGAGATACACCAAAAGTTTTGCAAGATTCAACCCCTACCTAGAAACGCTCATGTCTGCAGGTTTGACCGTATTTTGAAATCGACGTAAAGAGTTGAAAAAAATCAAAAAAATGGAAATCCTACGCAATGTGTCATTATATGTGACCTAGTTTTGATAAAAAAAAAATAAGAAACTTATAATACAGAAAATTTATTTAAAAGGTGTTCTCAGAAATGACCTATCATGCATGAAGATTCATAACTTTCAGGCCAAATGACCAATGGTATGGCGACATTCATGGCATAGTTTATTGAAATATGCCCATATTGTGCACAAGCGTGCATCTTGGAATGTAGAAAAATCTTGCCGAATAAAGTTTTCAATTTCTTTGCACAAAAAAAAGTTTTTCATTTTCCGAGTGCCAAAAATGGATTTTTTTTTCTGAATAAACTACCAAATATTTGTTTCAAATTTGTAACATGCAATTTTTAAAAAGATTTAGACCATATTACAGAGGACCTTTTCACAAAATCCGTCAAATTAGAAGCAGGTTATTTTTTATGAAATCGGCATAAATAATTCAAAAAATAAAAATATTTTAAAATAAAAAATTTAAGAGCTTAGATGTTTTTGTATTTCATATTGAACAAAAACAGTTCATGGTAGTCTATAATTACTGAGGACATAGTTACAAAACTTATTTGGTTGAAATTGGAGTTCAAAATGAAAAGTTATAAAAGAAACATAAAAGACTAATAAAAAGGAAAAAAAATCACCGAGCCGGCCCAATAGCTTGCCGGCCCAGGCCTTTTCCCGTACCCAGTACACTATAGATAGGTTCACTTCTGGTTTCTATCATCATCGCTAGTTCATCTCAGCGGTAGAGAGCAATATATTCAGGGGATGGTCGTGGGTTCGAGCCACCACTCGAGCAATGTTTTGCCGAATATTTTCCTGGTGTGCTCGTTAGGGGCGGGTCCCTCTTTGAGGCCGCGGGGTGGGACCCACATATCAGCGACGGGATCCACATGTAAGGTAGGCAGGGACGGGACCCGCATGTAAGTGGTTTGGGGCAGGACCCTCATGTAGGTGGGTGCAGGACCCACATGTAAGTGGTTTGGGGTGGGGCCCACATGTCAGGGGCGGGATCCACATATAAGGGCTTGTTTGGCTGTCCGGGTTAAATATTCCCGGGAAAATAATCCCGGTCGGGAATCTGAAGAACCAGGTGTAAAACCCCGGGATTCTATTTCCGACCTCCAGACTAAGGGAAAATTCTCCCCGGAAAAGGCCGGGATCCCCCTGGATCCCGGTTATCAAACAAGCCCTAAGGTAGGTGGTGTAGGTCCCACATGTTATCAGGGACGGGATCCACATGTAAGGTAGGTGGGTACGGGACCCACATGTAAGTGGTTTGGGGCGAGACCCTCATGTAGGTGGGTGCAGGACCCACATGTCAGGCCGCGGGGTGAGGCCCACATGTCAGGGGCGGGATCCATGATACGTCTCAAACGTATCTATAATTTTTGATGTTCCATGCTTGTTTTATACCAATTGCTATATGTTTTGCATCTACTTTATATCACTTTATACATTTTTTGGGACTAACCTATTAACAAGATGCCGAAGTGCCAGTTCCTGTTTTCTGCTGTTTTTGTATTCCAGAAAAGCTAGTCTGGATATATTATCGAATTGGACGAAACTACACGGGAGTCCCTATTTTACCAGAACTCATCTGACGGACCAAAGAGGCGACGGAGAGGAGCCACGTGGGCCCCACACGTGGCCAGGGCATGGGCCCCCCTCTGCCGCGCCCTGGGGTGGTGTGGCCCACGGGCCTCTCCAGCCGCCGCCCTTTCGCCTACTTATTCCCCCCGACGCGAAAACCCTAAGCATCTGAGCAAATATCCACGAAAAGTTCCAGAGACGCCGCCGTCATCAACCCTAGCTCGGAGGGTTCAGAACCTCTTCCCGGCACCCTGCCGGAGAGGGGAATCGTCACCGGAGGCTTCTACGTCGCCATGCCTGCCTCCGGAGTGATGCGTGAGTAGTTCATCCTTGGACTACGGGTCCATAGCAGTAGCTAGATGGTTATCTCTTCACTTTGTGCCATCATGTTTAGATCTTGTGAGCTGCCCTACATGATCAAGATCATATTATTGTAATGCTACATGTTGTGTTTGCTGGGATCTGATGAATATTGAATATTATGTCAAGTTGATTATCAATCTATCTTATATGTTATTTAATATCTTGCATGCTTTTCGTTACTCGTAGATGCTTTGGCCAAGTTGATGCTTGTAACTCCAAGAGAGAGTAATTATGCTAGATAGTGGGTTCATGTCTCCGTTTAACCTGGGATAGTGACAGAAAGTTCTAAGGTTGTGGATGTGCTGTTGCCACTAGGGATAACCTAACGATGCTATGTCCACGGACATATGTGTTTGTTTATATTACGCACTTTACTTAATGCAATTATCCGTTGCTTGCAACTTAATACCAATGGGGAACTCGGATGACAACCCGGCGGTGGATTATTAGTCATAGATGCTGTTGGATAACGATCTATGTATTATGTCGTAATGCCCAATTAAATATCATAGTAGTCAACATGTCATGTATATGCATTGTCATGCGCTCACTATTCGTCAATTGCCCAGCTGTAATTTGTTCACCCAACATGTTAGTTATCTTTTATGGAGAGACACCACTAGTGAACTGTGGACCCCGGACCATTCTTTTACACTGATTAAACAACCACAAACTGCAAACTGTTCCTTTTTCATTCTCTGCAATTTAATACTCATTTTCCACACCATACGTTTAATCCTTTGTTTTCAACAAGCCCGTGAGATTGACAACCTCACTGTTTCGTTGGGGCAAAGTAGTTTGATTGTGTTGTGTGCAGATTCCACGTCAACAGTCCAGACTCCCATCAACAACACTATTTTTCTAGCGCCGTTGACAACCTTCTGAAGAGTTGCTGCTCCTACTGGTTCGATAACCTTGGTTTCATTCTGAGGGAAAACTTGCTGCTGACTACATCATACCTTCCTCTTGGGGTCTCCCAACGAACGTGTGTTTCACGTCATCAATCCACATCTAAGGGCTTGTTTGGCTGTCCGGGTTAAATATTCCCGGGAAAATAATCCCGGTCGGGAATCTGAAGAACCAGGTGTAAAATCCAGGGATTCTATTTCCGACCTCCGGACTAAGGGAAAATTCTCCCCGGAAAAGGCCGGGATCCCCCGGGATTGCAGTTATCAAACAAGCCCTAAGGTAGGTGGTGTGGGTCCCACATGTCAGGTATGGTGGGGCGGGCCCACATGTCAGGGGCAGGACCCACATGTGAGGTAGGGCAGGGAATGGTGGGTCCCACATGTCAGGGTCGGGTTGGGAGCGGGTCCCACATGTCAGGGCACGTCCCACCGGTCAGGTGTCCTACTGCTGACAATGGGTCCTACCTGTCAGAGTGACACGTAAGCGAAAATGACACTGACATGTAGGGGAGACTGCTGAGTTGGCTATCCAATCAGAGTGGACACGTAAGCGGAAATGCCACCTAAGCAGTGACAAATAGGCAAAACTGCTGAGTTGGCTGTCAGCTCATACGAATGACCATTTAAATTGGTCGTAACTGGTAGAAAAAAGGTTCTAGATTAGTGCTATCTGGATTATGACCAATTTATGCAAGGAGACAATGACCTTTCTGACAAAATTGGTCACTATATTTTTTGGTTTACACCCTAAAAAACAGCGTATGACCAACTGGTTCAAAATGGTCATAGATTTATGACCAATATTTCGAGGGTCACTATAAAAGGTCATATGATAGCATATTTCTTGTAGTGTCCGTCGGTACGCCCGTCATGTCACTAGTTTTCCATGCAAAGACGTCTCGATTCTCACGGAGGAACCCGATGAGCTCGCTTTCCTATTTGTCAGTTAAATTGGACCCCACAGCGAACTTCTTGAAAGAGTCGTCGGGTGTGAAATGTACTTTCTTTGTATCATGAGCCGACTTGAACTTGACTTTTTGTTCAGTGGTTGGCCTCTTCAATGACGTCCGATCATCCAGATCAACTGTGGATTTATAATACTTGAGTTCTTTCTTTGAACATGCTTGATCGGCCAATGCTGCATCTCCCTCATCGCACTCTTGTGCCATCTATCTACTACCATTGATAGCGATAACCCCATTGGGTCCTGGCATCTTCAATTTCAAGTATACATAACACGGCATTGCCATGAATCTGGCAAAAGCGGGTCTACCAAAAAGAGCATGGTATGAACTTTTATCTTGACAACCTCGAACGTAAGCATCTTCGACCTATAATTGGCCTTAGACGTGCCAAAGGCAACCTCGAGTGTTATTTGCCCTGCTGGGCGGGCTGACTTTCCTAGAACTATGCCATGAAAAACTGTCTTTGTTGGCTGTAGTTGTGACTCTTTGAGACCCATCCTGAGGAAGGTCTCGAAATATAAGATGTTGATTCTGCTACCTCCATCCATAAGTACTTTGTGCAAAACATATCCATTGACCTGGGGCGCAACCACCAAAGCTAAGAGACCCGGATGCTCCACAACTGGCGGATGATCCTCTCTACTCCATGTGACTGGGTGTTCTGACCACTTCAGATGCCTTGGGACTGCGGGTATTACAACATTAACAGCTCGCTTTATCAACTTTTGCTCTCTTTTGCAGGTTCTGATGCAATGCACATGATACTGCCCTTGACTTAACTGCTTTGGATTTTGCTCAAAACCGCCAGAGGTGTTGGTATTTTGACCACCGCCCTGATTGCTGGCTCCTGCGTTGCCGCCGGCTCCTGGGCCGCTCGACGGGTTACCTTCGTGTCCGAGTCCTCCACCATTATTTCTTCCATTGTTGTTTCTATGCTCCAACTCTGCGATTTTCCACCTTTGCAAATCATAACACTGTGCCTCGCTGGCCTACCGTTCCTGCTATGGCGAGGACATGGCATGTTGAATGTTTCTTGACAGAAGAGACCCGGCCACTTTCCTTCATGCGACCTAGCTTCTGAATGAGGGGTCATATCTGTAGTTCTTCTCCATTGACTTGATTGCGGAACTCGGTAGATATCTTTTGAAGAGTAGATAATTTCTGTAACCCGGAGCATCCAGTGCCTGGCTAACTCATTCTTCTTCTGCACACAACAATCCAAGTCTTCAATTGTGAAGAGTCGCTTGCAGGTACCCTGAACGTTCCGGGTAAAGATTGCTTTCAGCTCATCCCAGGAATTGATGGACTTCTCAGGTATGCTGTTGAACCAGAGCTTGGCCGCTCCTTCGCTCATCATGAGATACATGTACCACGCACACATATTGGCAGAGGCATTGCAGATTCTCATTGCCATATCGTAGCTGCTGAGCCATGTTTCGGGATCCATGTTCGGGGTCACAGTTGCTGATCTTGCTAGGTTCCTTGAATTTCTTCAGGAAAGGCTCGGCCCTGATAATATCTGAGAGACATTTTGCCCTAATTAAGTTAGATGATAAACTAGTCAATGGCGAACCTGAACCTGGTGCTGGCAAACTCATCGCTGCTCCTGCTGCTGGTTGCCCTCCGGCTCCTCCGCCGAGCGCTGCGGCCGAGTTTGCACTCGCTGCACGCGCCTTGCTCGCGAGTTGTCCATGATGGCCTGTGCTACTGATGGCGCAGGTACCGGCTGACATTGTGCCACCGGTTCTGCTGTTGTACGTTCCGCGTGGTAGACCCGGCCCGCCACGGAGTTTCTCCATGGTGGTAATGTACAGGACATCCAGACTCGATCGCATATTCGCGTGCTCCCTCATGCAGCTACAAGAGCAAGTCTTCATGCCCAACTGCAAAGCACCACGGCCTTCTTAAGCTAAATGATTGTTTTTTGTTTTTGCATACACGTAACCAACTATAGTTACACATACACGCCCCCCCCCCCACACACACACACAAAATTTCTAGGCCCGGGGCAGCCGCCCCTCCCGCACTCGCATGGGTGGACCTAGAGCAAAAATAACCTGGTGTCACGGTATCAATCAAGCATATCTTTCACCTAGATTTGGGGTGTCACACACGGTGACTGTATAAAATTTATCAAAGAAATTAATTTCGACCCAGTGTCCTATGACCCCTGGTGGTATAACTTGGGTACGCCCCTGCGCACTCCCCTTGCTGGCTTATAGACGAGGTGGAGCTAGCTCGATGGAGGTAGAGGTCCTTTTGAGTGAGAGGGAGAGAGCTTCAGGTTGCTCGAAGGTTTCTCTAGATGCATGCAAAAAATCAAAGTCAAACAAACGGTTGCTCGAAGGTTTCTCTAGATGCATGCAAAAAATCAAAGTCAAACAAACGGGGTACAAAATATCGCGTAGGAGATCCAAACCCCAGAGGGCCAAGGAAACCAAACACGCCCTAAGAACACCCCAAAATTGCATCCACTGGTCTGATTGACCTTGATTGGGCAACCAAGTGACTCTGCTGCAAGATTGAGTGCAATGCAAATCCATAGCGCAAACTTAGCCGAAAAAAAGACACGGCAAATACATCATCTCCATCAAAAACACCACTTGAGAGAGTCTGAAGCTCTGAACCAACAAGAGCGCGCACACACAAGAATAAAAAATCAATCCCGGGCTCATGAACAGAGGCAGCATCGAGGGACACCGCAGCACGCGGCGCTGCGGCTGGTAAGAGGGCACGCGCAGGAGGAACAACAGCTGGGGCAGGAGCACGTGCAGCCACACGAGCATCTCGGGCACGGGCTGGTGCAGCAGCTACAGCCGCCGCACCCGACGCGGCACCGGCGGCAGCCTCCGCCGCTGCAGGAACGGCACATCCTTTTCAGCCCTCGGCACAAGCAGCAGCAGCTCGGCCCCTTGATCTGGATGGCGGAGCACCCGCCGCAGCAGCTGATCCACGACAGGTAGCTGAAACACGTCCGGGCTCTGCAGGGTGCAGGCACAAACGTTAAACTTCCTTCTCAGCCGGTCACTTGTCACTTGCTAGTTGCTACCTACGCAGGTAATTAACATGAGTTGATGGTTCTGCACTCTGCAGGATGTCAAATCGATGTAGGCTGGCTTGCTCATAATTGTTGAGGTTTGTACAATGGAGATGCTCCATGACAAAAATAGCAATAATTTCGCAAAAACAAAATAGCAACCTTCTAAATGCATTCCTGATGCTGATGTTTTTATCTTGAATGGTCTGATGCTGATGTTTTCTTTTTCTTCAATGGTCTGATGCTGATGTTATTGGCATTAGATATGTTAACACAATGTCTAGTGCCGTTTCTTTCAGATTGTCATGACAGAGGGACAACAATGAAACAAACAGTTCTCGTCAGCTGGTATGACATGCCTTTGGAAATAACCTCAAACATATATAATATAACATACGGGAAGAAAATAATTACCGAAACTTCTTTGGTAAGTGGTGAGATTGATCGTTGTTTCCGTTCTTTGATGAACTGCTTGTAAAGAGAGAGAGTAAGAAAAAAGATATCTGCATGTGAAGTCAAAGACAATTTCTCAACCTGAAAATCCATACATCGTTATCAATGGATCGGCATTCTTTCCTACAAACTCATCAACCCTGCAAAATGGGGCAATCAACTTTCAATCTCCTCCATGTTTTGATCAAGAGAAAGGACATTTACATTAACAAATCGATTGAATGAATGACACGTGAACAAGAATTATCAATGTTTTAGCAAATATCACCAACCATAAAAAAGAGCTATAGCGGGACTAAATCGAAACTAAATGAGACTATAGCGGAAAATTGTACATAGATTCATTTAGCGGCAACACATGATGAAAAAACTATAGCGGAACTATAGCGGTCTATTTAAAACTATGAGAATTATACATCAACCATGCAGGTTGTGCGCCTCTTTTGCACAAGTCCATTTGAACTGTTAGTTCAATGGACTTTTTTAATGCTTAGTGTACATGATCCAACCCCAAAGTATGGTTGACAGGAGAGCATTCTATAAAGGCTAAACATATTCCTAGATTTCAAGATTAAATCCAATCATTCATAGCAATCAAATTTCAGTTATCCAAGTTTGGCTCGTTCTACAAGTGTACTAATTGGCATGGAAACGCCGGGTTGTACATATTTATTTCCAGTATAGTGTTTACCTAAGCTACAACTTAAACTTCAAAAAATGGGAAGAAGAAAATTGATATAAGAACTGAAAAAAAAAAAGACAGCAGCTTACTCTTTACAGCACTTGGAGGCAGCATGCACCCCTTCGATGGAATTAATTTCCCCCTACCAAGGAAGAATAGTTTCTTGAATTAATTCAAGTTTGTCAGAATAATATTTTTTATTCAAAGGGGGTGCTCGTAGTATTATATGTACAACGAGCAAAGGTCATGTGTTGTGCCTGTCAACTTTTCAGGGTTTGTCTGATATATTTTAACATCCTAAGCATTAAAGCTAATCGGTGAAGCTAAAAGGAGCACAAGGATTGTTAGTACCTACTGAACAAATAATACAGATTTAAATATTTGAAAACAGAAAAAGGGTGATTATTTTCGTTCTCCTAAACATTATACTATAATGTATATATACTAATTAACTTCTTACATACAACAGCGCATCATGTAGAGTGTAAAGATTAGTAATGTATATTTATAGCAGTTTTGTGATTTTCTTGATGTTTGTGTCCATAACTACAAACTACACTACAAGAATATTTAAATGCTTTGGTGAACAGGTTGGACAGGAGGACTAGTTACAAAACTGTGGCAGCTTGAATCATAAATACAGCATTGGCTAAGAGAGATGTAACTTTCTTGACCCATGGCTGGGTTTATTTTTTCTAAATAAAGGGACGAATTTAAATAACCTTTTTCAGCTCAAGCCATCCTTACTCTCTACTACATCTCTTCCGGTATATAACAAAGTCCACGCTTATTTTAAGAAAAGGTTTCACCACTAAAATGGCCAACAAATAGATAGATCGCAAAATAATACTGTTGCAACTTACTTTGAAAGTGAATCGGATGATATAACTTTTGTGACGTATAACTCATATATTGTTGACCAGATTGATGGTCAAAGTTATTGTTCAAATGCATCTGGGCCTTATAAACTCGAATGGAGGAAGCAGCATCATTTCAGATTAATTAGTCAAACACTCACATTTGACTGAATAAAAATAGTTTCAAACCTTCACACAAAGTACATCGGAAAAAAAAACTTCACACAAAAGCCACAGTAAATACACATGCCTACATAAAATAATTAGTCAAGAGCTACCTAGACTGACCAGCTATGGCACCATGGCTTGCGCCTAAACCCCTTGCTAAAACCCCTACTAGTAGTAGAAAACAAGCCAAGCGCTTCCGAGTGTATCCAACGGATCCTCTCTACTACTAGAACCCTCCAACGTTAAAAGGCAAAGGGAATAATGAGACAGAGGCTTTGCCTTAAAACACGCGCAAATCGGTGGTACCATCCGCACGTGCCCAGAGGTAGCCGACTAAACTAATGGAGCTGTTCGATCCGTAGCTAATACTATGTCAAGTTAAGTAGACAGTCTCAAAGAATCAATGCCTGATCTCCGGCGACTAGCTGCAATCTCCTTGACCAGTATTAATTTCGTCAATGATATGTTTTTCTTTTATTTCATTTTCCTTGAATCTTTTCAGGTGCGGATCGAAGAGGGACGATGATTTATATAGAATGGTGCATAAATCATGGTAGGGAAGTGAGCTCTTTCGGTAGTGATGTACTCCTACAGAATATGGGGGTGAAGAAGATCGAGCAAGGTTACCTACCTCGAGGAATCCGATCTCGCGGTGGAGGGTGTCGACGGCGAGCTGCAGACGGTGGCAGCCAGAAGGGTCCGCAGAGGACGGCGGCGACTTGGGCCTGGGCGCCGACATTGCCATAATCGAGATGGAATGTAACGGCCGGGCGATACCTGTTGCGTAACTTCAATATGGACGCGAGCTGAATGTATGGAGAGTTAGCTAGAAGTGCAAGAAGGCCATGGATGGATGTATAGCTCGCTCCAGTAGAGGAGCGGAGGCGGCCGAGTAAATGGCTGCCGGGTCAGACCTCAGACGAAGCGATGGGGGAGCACATGGAGCGTGGGGCGATTGCCGTTTTGGGCAGTGGCAATGATGGAGGGGAGAGAGTGGAGGCGTTCTTTTCCGGAACAATGGCGCGGTAAGCAGGAGAAGCAAGGAGAAGCAGGTCGCAGCACGCGCGTGGAGAGAGAAAGACACCAGGCGTTATTGCGGACGAAAGGGAGTGGTAGTACTGTTGTAGTCTTGTAGAGAGAAAGAGCCATGGTGGTGGCAGAGGAGAGAGAAGACGGGGCTTGAAAGATTGTCGGGGACGGATCTAGACTCTAGAGGGATCCATGGTGGAAGGACGGCCCCCGCTGCGCTTGCAGCCAAAGAGACTTTGCCGAGTATGGATCCCAGCCGTTCGATTCAGCCCTTGAGGTGGATCCAACGGAGGAGGACCTCATGAGAATGTTCAACTCGTGAGCGTGATCCTTCCACGAGTCGGCACGCGTTCGATATTTGACCCTTCAGCTTAGCCTGAGCCCAAGTCTATCAGAGGTACACTGTAAAATAAAGACTGCCGGACGTACTTATGAATGTACCCTACATTTAACTTTAGTGTGCGTGGATATTCAAGGGTTTTTCTAACATGTGCAAGTAAACTTATTAAGATTTTGTCCAAAAAGTTGTTCATAAAAATATGTGTAAATAGTCCTATTTCTAACCTATCCGATCCCGACTGTGCTTTCATTTGCTAACCTGCCGGGTCGTTTCTCGGGGCGACTCCGGAGGTCCCCCACGCCGCCACAAGTAGAGTACTCGATCCACCACCCTCTACTGCCTAACGCCGATGGAGGAGGCTGCGCGCCGGCGGATAGAGGCAGTGGGGTGCACCCAATAAGTTTTTTCCCCTTTTTCGCCGGCCCTAACTGCCGTCTTAGGGTCATCGTCGCCATCAATCTGGCCTCTGCTAGCCGCCCATGATCTGGACGCATCCGTCCGCCTCCAAGGACGTTGCCGATTTGTGCGGCTGCTACGGGTTCGCCGTTGGCCGTCCCCGAGGGCGAAAGCAATAGGATCGTGAGTCTTGGCGGCCGGCTGGCCGGAGCGTGTATTCGCTAGGCCATGTACACATCATGTACGCACCAGCTTGATGCACGCATCGACAGAAAGGTTGCTGGGCGTGATCCGATGAGTGAACGGATCTGCGTTGGCCTGGACGCCCGCCGTGCAGCTGCCCCGGTTCTTTGTGCCCTCGTGCAATGTCTCTTTTCATTGAGGAGGAGGAGTTTTTTGTGCATGTCGTCGTAAGTTTATATTGTTCCAATTCACTACTTTATATGCTTATTTCATCAACATGCCAATTCAGAATTATAATCAGACGAAGATCATCTTCGGCAAGACTCGTCATCCGAACAATAAAGTCGGGTTTGAGACACCGCACCTTGCTCTCAGCCACCTCATGGAGAACAGAACGTATAAGCTATCTTGCGATGACCCCTAATCTTAACAAACAATGGTTTGCTTGCTTCTTTCGTAAGCGCTAACTGCGAGGAGTTGATGACGGTGTTGACAGTGATGTGTTTTACTGTGATGTCCAAATTTATCCGTTGAATTATGTAGGACTTGCTAAAATCGAGCTATGTATATTTTACGGGGTGATATATATATATATATATATATATATATAACCCCTCAGATGACTAATTTATGGTGCATTAGCAGTAGCTATTTGTGCTAAATTTGTGATGCACCACTAACTTACTTTGTGAACTGTTTAATTCGTTCTCGCTTGTTTTTGTTTCTCTGATCTGCTATTATGTGTTGACAATTTGGTCGAGTGATGAGTAAGTGCACCACTCAGCCGGGAAGGTTACCATATCATGGGTTTTGCATATAACCAAACGCCGCACACTAGAACCAAAGAGGATGAAACGGCGAACAACGGGCAAACAAACACCGAGGGGTTGCTTGGTGCTGTCATGAAGTTTAGAACATGCGGACGAACAAATAAAGTGCAGATCATGGCTCAAATCACGCTTTTCAGAGTGTGGAGAGCCATAGATGTAAAAGAAGATAAAATTCATACGAGTAACCAAACACACCCAAATGTACTCTCGGGACGATTTGGATCGCCCCGGGTTGTGTCACGCGAATAGTCTGTCATCTCTTGATACAATGCTCTTTGTGTCCTTTCCCGTTCACTTCTATAGGTGAAACAATAATAGCTGTTGAAAGGACAAGGATGTCGCCTAGAGGGGGGGGGTGAATAGGCGATTTAAACTTTTCCGGTTTAGCCTCGATAATTGCGGAAAAAAACTAGATGTTTAAATTAACAAGCCAACAAACTAAATAAACTAGGTCACCTATGTGCACCAACAACTTATGCTAAGCAAGACAAGCAACAAGGTGATAGCAATAAGGAATACTTCAAGCACGAAGGCTATCACAATGTAAAATGCATAAGTAAAGAGCTCGGGTATAGAAATAACCGAGGCACGCGGAGACGACGATGTATTCCCGAGTTCCTCCTTTTTAGGGAAGTACGTCTCGTTGGAGGGGTGTGAGTTTCAAACTCAAGACGCCACAAATGGCCTCACCCTATTCTCCGATGAACCTTGCCCAAAAGTTCGGTTCACCTTCCACTATTGATTTCCTTTTGGGCGAAAATCGAGTCCCTTACAACAATCTTGGGGCACAACCCACAAAAGGATTAGGAGCTCCCAAGTGGCCACAAAAGGCCTCAACCGCCACAAAAGGCATCTAGGGTCCAAAGACCCAAGAGTAACAAGCTCACGAACTTTCACTTCCATGAATCCTCGTGGAGAGCACAAACCGATGCACAAAAGCAATGGCAAGAGCACAAGTGCTAAAATCCTTCACTCTCAAATCCCACCAAAAGTATCTAATGCTTATGGGGGGAGAAGACATAAAGAACAAAGAAGAACTCAACAAATGAAACTCTAAGATCTAGATCCAAAGTGTTCCCCTCACTTAGAGGAGAGATAGATCGGTGGAATTGTAGATCTAGATCTCCTCTCTCTTTTCCCTCTAATTGGAGGCAAGAATCATGGGTGAATAGAGAGAAATCCAAGCTCAAGAAGGTCAACAATGGGGGCTTTTTCGGTCTCAAGAGCTTGTCCCTTTGGGGAAGGAGGGCTTTTATAGGGCCCCACGAAATAGAGTCGTTGCAGGAAAAACGGGGAACCGGATATTCCGGTTCCATTTTGGATCGGAATATCCGACCATGTTGAAACCTTCTGAAAGTTGCCAGATATTTCCAACCGGATATTCCTAAAAGGATCGGAATATCCGGTTTTCAGAAAACTAACATAAACAGCAAAACGAAAACTGCAATAACTTTTTCATCTGGACTCCGATTTCGATGATCTTGGGCTCGTTGGAATCGCAACGAAGAGCTCTTCAAGATCATGCAGAGAAACATCATAGTCCATCATGTGAGGAGGAAGCCAAATATAGAAAGGTAAAACCTCTCTATAAAAAGATGAACCGGCAAAACCTCCAAAACCGAAAACGCAACAAGTTTTACATACGAAATCTGTTTTCGGTGAACTTGGGCTTATCATGAAAATCATAGAAAAGCACTAAAAACCAACAAGGAGAAAAGCCAAATAAGAACTAAGAAAGATGATGATGCCAAGTATGCAAAGGTTTGAGCTCTCCACAAAGATGCGATCAAGTTACTCACTTGAGAGGCTCTCTTGATAGTACGCCGTCTATCCTATAACCCGGTCTCCCACAACACCACGAGACCGGTAAAATAGAAACCCTATCAAGATCATACCTTTGTCTTACGCATTCCACTTGAGCTAGATGATGACAATCTTGATCTCTTCAAGTAGACCACCTTTCTTGATTGCGCTTTGCTTGGTGTAGACTCACATATCGGTCCCCCATACACCACTATGGGAGAGCCTTTCTTAGACACATCTTCACTTGATCATTATCTCTAAATGGGTGACAAGCTTCAAGCATATGATTTATTCGAGATGCTTCTCTTGAACTTGCACTTCATCTTCTTCTCTTAATATATGATGGCTTTGAATATTATTTTGGTCATCACTTTATCTTCTTCTTTCAATCTTGATACCAACACATGGTGTTCAAGCATTGCTAATGGACAAGCCCTACAAGGATAGCTCAAAGCAACCATTAGTCCATAGAGATTGTCATTAATTACCAAAACCACACATGACGGCTCATGCACTTTCAATCTCCCCCATTTTGGTAATTTATGACAATTTCTTTTGAGAGGGTTTATAATATGAAATTAAACGAACAAGGAGCGGTTCTAACATTAAATACTACGAAAGTATGTGATGTTAGTCCAACCACATATATAGTGCAAACTCTTCCACAATCTATGCACGTGTGTATGAACATGAATTCATTGCATATATTGTCAACCATTACCGGTGGTGGAGTTTCTACTATATACAAAACCAAGAAACAAATGCAAAGGCAAGAAAGGCAAATACTTAAGAACCTATCAAAGTACAAAGCCGAATTCCATAAACCCTCCAAAACTTCTCCCCCATTGGCACCAATTGCCGAAATGGGCAAAAAGTTTCGGAAGGCCAACATAGTGAGAGTTCCTCCACGAGTTAGCTTTTCTCATAAAAATGAGTATAATCAAGTGAACATTTCCACCGATCAATAAAAGGAGGGAATCAAACTATATTGAGAATCCAAAGATTGCAACAAAAGTAGCAAAGGGAAAGATACCTCAACAAAAGAGGCAAGCAATCAAAGGATCCGAAAGAACAATTGGACACAAGAAGATATTATGATAAGATCAACCAAGTGTTTTAAAAATCAAGAGAGAGCTCCCCAAGGTACATGCATAATGTAGGATTTGCATTTCAATATGGTGTGCACAACATGGAATCCTCACTCCCTCCTAGACAATTTTAGAACACAAACAAGTGCAAGAGAGCATATAGATAGAAAAGAAGCAAAGCAACTTGCAACAAAGAGATGTTGGGCTCAACCGAAAAGAGATGGATGTGATAAGGAGAGACATTTTAGGAGACTACTGCAAAGATGAGCGTAGCATCAACATAGTCGTTCAATATAAATGGCACATAGTGCATATCATGTCTTTCCATAAACACAACCCAAAAGTTGAAGCAAATAGGTCCACAAGCTTATTAAGGTCCAATAAGGAATACCAAATGAAAAGCAAAGCTTATTCCTTTTAGAGACCACCAAAGAAACAAAAGCAATAAAAGGTGGTCACTAAAGAATTGGAATACCAATTAAAGATGTAACTAATCTCATGTGTATAAGTTTCTAAGTAGACGCCAATCATAAAGATATAAGTCCACAAAGAAATATGCACACTGAAAATAGGTACTTAAGAAGAACATGATATCCTAGTGGAAGTCATATATATACCAATAAGATCTTTACTTTAAAGCATAGCACAAAGCTCAATTTTATCCTAAAAGGATATAGATGAACATCCAACAAAACCTCATGATAGCATCAAGAATATCCACAAGGGAAAAAGATAGTTGGGATGCTCCGAGAAAGATAACAAGTATCACAAAGGCAAATGATTTTGCAAATTCATCAATATTGCATATGGGAGACTTTGAGAATAATTGCTAGATTAACATATTTGGGATTGGAGAATCAATAAAATGATTATATATTCCCTTGATATGTAATCATCCCGACTTGCTCACATTTGCAATGAAAATGTTTTGATAAAGGCTTTGCAAGAACACATCAATTACAATAAAGATTCATGCCAAGAAACAACCTACACAAGGTTGAAAGCTTGTAAAGTAGGCATGGGGTAGATACTTGTTACCGAGATAGCATTGATGATGTAGAAGATAAGAGTTCACGATCATCCAAGCTTGGCTCCAATAAGCACACGATGACACCACCTTCCTTGTATATGAGACAAGCTTCCAATGCATCTCCAATGTACCTAAAACAAATTCAAGTACAAAATGGTACCCAAACTCATTGGGTCCAAAGTAGTTAGAGCAACTACAATACATATGACAAACTCCACATAAATATGTGCATATTGATATGAAGTTGAATTTCATGCACATCTTAGCCATTTAGGATTTGATGGAGTTTATCCTATATATTGGATCAACGAAAGTAAGCATGCCATAAAATATACATATAGTAAATATGCATGCACAAGACTTCCAAGAACCAAATGAGATACAAATTGGACAAAACACCAATTAAACCAAGAAAGCACACACAAGTGTGCCAAGAAAGAGAATTGCCCAAATTATATCAAAAGCTCAAATCAACACATAATTGAAGATACCACTTTAAAAAGATACCAAATGAAAGTAAGATATCAATTGAAGAAAATACCATCAAGGAATAAATCAAACTCTCTACACTTTTCATGATGGCACAAAGTACCAAGACGAAAAATGTTTGTCTTCCAAGGAGACATGTCATCGGGATCAAATACCAATTGAAGACATCTAATGTTCAAAGGCATATAGGATAGCTCCCCAAGATTTGTGCATTAATTATGATCTTGCATTTGAATACAAAATGCACACAAATGGGATCATCACTCTCCATATATATTATTGAAACACTAATCATGCTCAAGAAAAGCAATAAGGTACAATATCAATTTAAAGAGTGGTGTTCTACTCAATAGGATAGCTTCCCCAACAATTGTGCATCATCTAGAGGTATGACTTTGAATGCAAAAGCACAAGAATGAGATCATTGCTTTTCCTAACTCAAGAAGGCACACAACAAATTTTGAGTAGAGCAAGATGATACGTCTCAAACGTATCAATAATTTTTTATGTTCCATGCTGTTATTATACCAATTGCTACATGTTTTATTTACACTTCATAGCATTTTTATGCATTTTCTGGGACTAACCTATTAACAAGATGCCAAAGTGCTAGTTCCTGTTTTCTGCTGTTTTTCTCCTTCAGAAAGGCTAGTCGCAAAATATTCTCGGAATTGGATGAAAATTAACGTGTGCAAATATCTAATCGGAAGACTCCAGAAGCCAGAAGGGGAGACGGAGTGGGGCCACGAGGCAGCCTCGCCAGGCCTCGGCGCGGCCTAGGAGGGGGTGGCGCCCACCCCTGGCGTGGCCACCTCGGTTGCCTCCCGACGCCGCCCTTTCGCCTATTTATTCTCGATGTCCCGAAAACCCTAAAAACACCGATCATATTCCACAAAAAGTTCCGTCGCCGCCGCCGTCAACCCTAGATCAGGAGGGTTCTGAAGCTCTTCTCGGCACCCTGCCGGAGGGGAGATCATCACCGGAGGCCTCTACACCGCCATGCCTGCCTCCGGAGTGATGCGTGAGTAGTTCATCTTTGGACTACGGGTCCATAGCAGTAGCTAGATGGTTGTCTCTCCACCATGTACCTCCATGTTTAAATCTTGTGAGCTGCCTAACATGATCAAGATCATCTTATTGTAATGCTACATGTTGTGTTTGCTGGGATCCGATGAATATTGATACTATGAGCAAGTTGTTTATCAATCTATCAATTTATGTTGATTATGATCTTGCATGCTCTCCGTTGCTAGTAGATGCTTTGGCCAAGTAGATGCTTGTAACTCCAAGAGGGAGTATTTATGCTAGATAGTGGGTTCATGCCTCCAGTAATCTGGGCTCGAGATGACAGAAACGACTAAGGTTGTGGATGTGTTGTTGCCACTAGGGATAAAACTATGATGCATTGTCTACGTGTCATTTGCATTGTTTACATTACACACTTTACTTCATGCAATAATCTGTTGTTTGCAACTCAATACCGGAAGGGGTGCGGATGCTAACCGGAAGGTGGATTGTAATGCCCAATTAAATATCATAATAATCATCTTGGCATATATTGCATTGTCATGCGCTCATTATTTGTCAATTGCCCAGCTGTAATTTGTTTACCCAACATGTTAGTTATCTTTTATGAAGAGACACCACAAGTGAACCGTGGACCCCGGTCCATTTCCTCATACTGATAAAACCACCAACTGCAATCATTTGTTCTCTGTTACTTTTTGCACTCATTACTGTTTTCCAAACAATACGTTTAATCCTTTGTTTTCAGCAAGCCGGAGAGATTGACAACCTCTCTGTTTCGTTGGGGCAAAGTAGTTTGCTTGTGTTGTGTGCAGGTTCCACGTCAGTTGCGCCGCTGACAACCTTCTGAAGAACCTCTGTGTCCTCCGGTTCGATAAACCTTGGTCATATTTCAAGGGAAAACTGCTGCTGCACTATATCATACCTTCCTCTTGGGGTCTCCCAACGAACGTGTGTTGTCACGGTCAACAAGCAGATCTTCTGGTGCTGTTGCTGGGAAGTAATAAAACACTCTACCATTAACACGCCATCAAGACATTTTTCTGGCGCCATTGCCGGGGATACTGGAATCTCCAATAGGGGAGTCTCACACTTCCAATCTCATTACTTTGTTTTTGTCTTGCTTAGTTTATTTTATTTTATCTTGTTTGCTGTTAAAACCTAAAAACACAAAAAAAAAATTCCTGCATTTAGTTTATTTTGGTTTGTTATTTTCTTGTTCTGTTTTAATTTTGCTAAAATGAGTAATCCTGAAAACACTAAGTTGTGTGACTTCACTAGCACAAACAACAATGATTTCATATGCACACCTATTGCTCCTCCTGCTACCACAGCAGAGTTCTATGAAATTAAACCTGCACTGTTAAATCTTGTTATGAAAGAGCAATTTTCTGGTGTTAGTACTGATGATGTTGCTGCTCACCTTAATAATTTTGTTGAGCTATGTGATATGCAAAAGTATAAAGAGGTAGAGGGTGATATTATTAAACTAAAATTATTTCCTTTCTCCTTGAGAGGAAGAGCTAAAGAATGGTTGCTATCTTTGCCTAGAAATAGTATTGATTCTTGACTAAGTGTAAAGATGCTTTCATTGGAAAATATTATCCTCCTGCTAAAATCATATCTTTGAGAAGTGGCATTATGAACTTTAAGCAATTTGATAATGAGCATGTTGCCCAAGCTTGGGAAAGAATGAAATCATTGGTTAAGAATTGTCCCACTCATGGACTGACTACTTGGATGATTATTCAAACCTTTTATGCAGGATTGAATTTTTCTTCAAGGAATTTATTGGATTCAGCTGCTGGAGGGACCTTTATGTCCATCACTTTGGGTGCTGCAACAAAGCTTCTTGATGATATGATGGTAAACTATTCTGAATGGCACACCGAAAGAACTCCAACAGGTAAGAAGGTAAATTTGTTGAGGAGATCTCCTCTTTGAATGATAAGGTTGATGCCATTATGTCTATGCTTTCGAATGGTCATGCTACTATTGATCCAAATAATGTTCCTTTAGCTTCATTGGTTGCACAGAAGGGAATGTTGATGTAAACTTCATTAAAAATAATAACTTCAACAACAATGCCTACATGAATAATTTTGGTAATAGCAACTATAGGCCATATCCTTCTAATGGTAGAAATGCTTATGGTAATTCTTATGGTAATTCCTACAACAACAATAAGAGTGTGCCCTCTGATCTTGAAGTTATGCTTAAGGATTTTATTAGCACACAAACTACTTTCAATAAAACTGTTGAGGAAAAGCTAGGAAAAATTGATATTCTTGCTGCTAAGGTTGACAGTCTTGCTCATGATGTTGATTTCTTAAAAATAAAGGTGTTGCCTCATGATGTTAAAGAGAGTAAAACTCTCAATGCTATACAAGTTAAAATTGATAACAATATAAGAATGCTAGCTGAGTTGCATGATAGATGGGAAAGAGAGGAAAAAGAAGCTGAAATTGCTAAACAGAATAGTGTGGCTAGAGTTTGCACTATTTTTACTACTAAAAATGTTGATACCTCAAGTGCTAGTAAACCTCCTACTGTTAATGGAAAGATAATTGGTGTTGGAAATGTCTCCACTTCTGCTGCAAAAAGCTTTAAACTGACTGATAGCACTAAAATTGCTCCTGATAAAAGTGCTGAAATTTTTAGGAGTGTAGGAGATAATGGTTCCATTACCTTTGATGACAATAATTTTGATTTTGATGGTTGTAATATAACTGAAGTCATTATGTTCTTGCAAAAGCTAAAGAGTCCTAAGGCTAGTGAAATAAATATGGCTTTTACTAAACATATCATCAATGCTCTCATGCATGCTAGGGAAGAGAAATTAAAACGTGAAGCTTCTATCCCTAGGAAGTTAGATGATGGTTGGGAGCCCATCATTAAAATGAAAGTGAATGATTTTGATTGCAATGCTTTGTGTGATCTTGGTGCTAGTATTTCTGTTATGCCTAAAAAGCTTTATGATATCCTTGATCTTGCACCTTTGGAAAAATGTTATTTGGATGTTCACTTTGCTGATTCTTCTATGAAGAAACCTTTGGGGAGAGTTGATAATGTTCTTATTATGGTTAACAATAACCTTGTCCCTGTTGATTTTGTGGTTTTGGATATTGAATGCAATCTTCTTGTCCTATTGTGTTGGGAAGACCTTTTTTTAGAACTGTTGGTGATGTTATTGATATGAAAGAGGGGAATATAAAATTTCAATTCCCACTCAGGAAAGGTATGGAACACTTCCCTAGAAGAAGGATGAAACACCCTTTTGATACTATTGTTAGGGCAAGTTATAATGTTGATGTTTTTGGTCTTGACAATACTTGATTCATGTTTCATGCCTAGCTAAAAGGCATTAAAGAGAAGCGCTTATGGGAGGCAACCCATTGTTTTTACTTTCTATTATTTTTCTTTATTGAGTCAAGGAGCATGTTTACTTCTGTAACAACTCCTTTGTATCTTTTATTTGCTGTTTTGTTGTGCCAAGAAAAGTCTCTTATGACAAGATGGCACCTATATTTGGATTACTGCACAGGAACAGATTTATGGAACGTCACCGTTTCTCGCCGTAGAAAATCAGAACATTTGAAAAAATCTGCCAATTTTGTGCGTGTTCCTGAGATATTATGCAACTTTCGTACGACTAAAGTTTTTCGATTTGAATGACGTAAGTGTCCCGAAAAAATCATCTTTATGAACTGTTCTGGTTTTGACAGATTCTGTCTTTGTTTTCATTCTATCTTTTACAAGTGTTGAGTGGTTTCTTTTAAGGTGAAAGGCATCACTTAAGCCTAGTAACAGTAGCTAATGTTTGAAAATGATTGCTTATGAATTTGTGTCCTTACAGAACCAAGTGAGATTATTTGTTTTGATGCACTAACCCGCTAATGAGAAAAATGTTGAGTTTTGTGTGAAGGAAGTTTTCAAGTGTTAAGAGAGGAGGATGATATTATAAGATCAAGAAGAGTGAAAAGCTTAAGCTTGGGGAAGCTCCCATGGATCTCCCCAATATATTCAAGAAGACTCAAGCGTTAAGCTTGGGGATGCCCAAGGCATCCCCTTCTTCATCAACAAACTATCAGGTCATCTCTAGTGAGACTATATTTTTATTTCTTAACATTATATGTACTTTTCTTGGAGCGTCAGTGTGCTTTTGTTTTCAGTTTTTTTGTTTTGTTTGCTGCTCTATACTTTTGGATCCTAGCACTCTTGTTTGGGAGAGAGACACGCTCCACTTTTTCATTGGAATACTCCTATTCTTCACTTATATTTGTTGAGTATTCTGTTTAGCTACTGCTAAATCTTCTAGCTCTCTGTTTTCATATATTTCTTGTCAGATCTATTAGTTTCTTTTGAAGAAAGTACTCTCTTGCTTCACTTATATTTGTTTGGAGAGTTGTTCAAATAAGTTGATTGGTTTTGGTTGGAACAGAAAATGCTATGCATGTGGTAGTGGTATAAAATGCTTACATAAGTCTTGTAGATCACTGTCTTGAGTAATTTGATACTTGTCAATTGTTTTGAGTTACCAAGTAAGTAATGTTTAGACTTGTGCATCATGTAAGTAAAGGCTATTAGTGAAGAACTACTGTAAGCTTGTTGATATTTGATTTGTATCATTGGTAGTTCCAAAGTCTAGATATTTTCTAGTGAAAAGTTTTGGTTAACAAGGAAGACAATGTGGAGTCTTGTAATTTTTCAAGCATGTTTGTTATATGAGTTCTTGCTGTACCAGTTGACAGTCTGTGTTTGCTTAAATAACCTTGCTAGCCTAAACTCTGTACTGAGCGGGAATACTGCTTGCGCATCCAAAACCCTTGAGCCAAAATCCATACCATCTGTGTCCACCATAACTATCTATTATGTGGTATTTTCCTGCCATTCCAAGTAAAATTTTCATGTGCTACCTTTAAAATATTCAAAACTGTTACTACACCTTTTTGTGTCACTGTTTACAAGCTCACGAGGAGATGTGGTAGTGATACATGTAAAATGCATACATGAACTTTACATTTTATTACATGTTATTCCATGTTATTTGCATCATATAAGGGTTATATTCATGATTTATATTGAGTTTTGGGGATAATTAACAATTTCCCCATTTTTCTGGAATTAACCTGGCACTGTCAGAAAACCCCTTTTTCTATATTTTTACGTTTCAGGTGACCAAATCACGTCATAATGACCTGAGATTTTACGGGGATCATTTTTTTTGGAAGGAACGAAATTTAGGCGCAAAGGAAACGAAGAAACGAAGACCAGAAGGCCAAAACAAGTGGGCCCACGCGGCCAGATTCCCTGACAGCGTTGGACCCCTCATCCTGGCCCTCGGGCCTCCGCTGCCGTCGATCCTTCTTCCCGAAGCTTCGTCTTGACCTAAAAACGACTATATATAGACCCCCCAGGGCTTTCGCGAAAGGGAGCGCCGCCGAAACACAGAAACCACGAAACAGAGACCTGGAGCTGCAGATTGGAGGGGGAAAACTCCGGCGGGGCGCTGCCGGGGTGGTCTCCATCTTCTCCAACGACTTCTCCACCGTCTCCATGATGAAGGGGGAGTAGTCCACCCCCTGGACTTGGGTTTGTGGTGGTAACTTATGTATCTCTCCTCTCTTTGAGCTTCACTAATTAGTACCGTATGAGCTGCTGAACATGATTACGGTCATCTATGTAATTCCTATGGTGGATATTGTGGTATGAGATGATTTGTTATGCATTTACTGTTGTGTTGGAACTTTTATGATTTGTCGTACTTTGGAGATATTCTATGATGCATGTGATGGTTTGATTTATGCATAATGCCTTGTTTATCCTTGTCATGAGGTGATTGACACCACCAAGTGTGGATAGATGAGAGAGATGTGGTCATGCACACGAATTATGAATCATTGCACTAGTGTTTAGAATATTGTCCATTATGAAGTATGATGTATGTAGGTACGGGATGGTCGACGTGACACGGCATATGTATTGAGTGACATGTGAAATACAGCCCAACATCCTTTATCCGGGGTAAAAATGAAGAGTATGATGTGGGAGTGACAGCAACCACGCTAGCCTTACGAGGGTGACATAGCAACACAAATGAGTACTTCTTTCAACTATGTGTTTTAGGACATATAACCGTCATAAAAGCTACCATTAAAACATGACAATTGTGTATACTTTATCCATAACATGATAATCACCATAGATGAGAGAGAGAGGATTAAGTGAACCCATGAACCCATGTCCATTGTTCCTATAAGAGAAAACCTTTGTCTTGTCCTCTTGCATTGAAGAGGATTGAGACACTTTCACATTCTTGTTTTGTTACGTTAAACTTCATCCATTAAATCAACCACCTTGTTCTTTAAACTTGTTTAGTACATAATCAACTAAAACTTGTGACACTTTAGTTGTAGGGAATAGATAACTTTTCCTTCTTGCTCCTGCGGAGGGAATAGATAACTTTTCCTTCTTGCTCCTGCGGATCGATACCTTACTTCCACATTGAGAGGTGCTACAGTGATCCCCTGCTCTTGGGGGTTATCAAGCACTTTTCTGGCGCCGTTGCCGGGGAGCGTAGCGCTTAAGTTTCTATTCTTGTGTGCACTAGACTTTAGATTTATTTTATCTTGTTTTATATCTTGCAATCATCTAAGCTTGGGGAGGTTCCTTTAAACTTGTTTGGTTGTGAGTTTCTCATTAGTTTTATCAAAAACCCATAAAAATTAGAAAATGGAAAACAACAAAAAATTAGAGAGCTTTATGAAATTTATCTTGAGTTAGGACATGATGAGTTTGAGCAGAAAATTAAAAAATCTATGGAAAATCATTTGCATGATGGTAGCAATGTTATTACTATAAATTCTTTGCACACTATTGCTAATGCTATGGAAAAGTCTAAGCTTGGGGAAGCTAGTTTTTCTAAAAATGATCCTTGTAGTTCCCCAGCTTTGGAGGAGAAAATTTGCTTTGATAATACTTTGTCTCCTATATGTGATAATTCTAATGATACTTGTGATCCACTTACTGAAAGTATTCCTTTTGAAATACCTATGGAAATTGTTGAAATGGTTAGGAATGAACGTTATGCAGGGATGGAACAGTCCATCCACATGATCACTTGTTGAAACTTACAGAACTTTGTGAGTTGTTTGAGGTTGCAGGTTTATCAAGAGAAGATGTCATGAGGAAATTATTTCCATTTTCACTTAAGGACAAAGCAAAGAAGTGGTATAGGATGCTGGATGATCGTCCTTCGAATTGGAAACAGCTTGAATCTCTCTTTTACTCTAAATTTTATCCTCTTCATGAAGTGCATCTAGCTAGGAGTTACATTTTCTTTTTATCCTCATGATAGAGAAAGCATTGCTCAAGCTTGGGGAAGACTGAAAACATTAATACTCAAATGTCCTAACCATGAGCTTCCTAAGGAAATAATTGTTACTAATTTCTATGCAAGGCTTTCAGGTCATTACAAGGATTATCTAGATGCTTCTTCAGGTGGTTCTTTCACAAGTAAGAAGGTTGAAGCTAAATGGGATCTTCTTGAAACAATTCAACGCAATACTGAAGATTGGGAGAACGACAAAGGTAAAGAATCAGGTATAAACTTTGAGTATGATTGCATTAAGTCTTTCGCTGAAACTGCTAGTTTTCATGGGCTTAGTGCTAAATTTGGTCTTGATTCTCAAATTATTGTTGATTGCTGTAAAACCTTTGCTTCTCATATTAATATTCCTAAAGAGAATTGGGACATGTATCATGAACCTTTTAAAGACACTTGCTTGGAAACCGAAATTGTTACTAATGATTGCAATAAACATGCTCAAACTTCTGAAAATACTATTTCTTATAAGCATGTTAATTTTTGTGGAGCACTTAGACCTTGTGAAAAGAATAAAATCGAAGAGGAATATTGTATTCATCATAGGAATGAAAAAACTACAACATGGTACAGAGCTCTAAGTGATTTGGCTGAAAAAGTGTGTGCCCGCTATCCTTTTATTTGTGAACTTTGCTATAAAGAGGGTCATTTCGAATTTCAATGCTCAGGTTCTAATAAGGATATTGCGGGAGACTTTTGTGATAACATGATCACTCCTAATCAACATGATGAACTTACATTATTTTTGGGGTGTGAAGAGTTATCAAGAAAAACTTCTTCGTTAGATATGAGTGCTTTTGATATGAATAGCGTGTTACATGGATGTTATCTCTATTGTGTTAATAATTGCCATGCCAACACTTACATACAAAATATTATAAAAGATGGAACTACTTTACCAAAATATGAAAGGACTAATGTTTGTTTTACTCTTATTAATGAAAAAGAGGAAACGGTATCTTCCCCTAAGCATGTTGCTCCTATTATAGTTGTTGCTGATGAGTCTGATTTCGATGATGATCCTATGCCTGTTACTTATAGTAGTGATCATGATTGGGAAAAGCATAGTACTTTTGATATTGAAAATCTCTTTGGTACTAATTCTGAAAATGATGATGCTAATAATTACAATCATCCTCATAAAACTTGTCATAGTTATGGAAGGATCACCCAAAACCATCCAATTAATATACAACTTGTCTATCATGTTCGAGTTCTTTACAATGATCCTACTTCCATTGCTATTAATAATAAGAACTTTGCTTATGTGGAAAATATTGATACTTTTATGCATATGGATCATGGTAAGAATGTTTCATGTGATGGTTATATTGTAGATTTTATCAATGATGCTACTGAAAGTTTTTATGAGAGAGGGAGACATGACTTCATATACCACAATAATATTAAGTCTCCTCTCTCTTTGTTGAAAATCTTGAAGTTGCACTTGCTTTGCCTTCCTATGCTAGTCACTTTGTGCTTTATTGATTTATTTTCTTACAAGATCCCAATGCATAGGAAGTGGGTTAGACTTAAATGTGTTTCATATTTTTCTCTATGTGAGCATCATTAAAACTATCAAGCCTAGCTATATGGCTATAAAGAAAGCGCTTTACGGGAGGCAACCCGTTTGTTTTTGTTTGAGATTTTCTTTGAGTCCTCTTGCTGTAACAAGAGAGTAGTTTGTTAGTTTTGTTCTGGGATTTTTAATAAAGAACCAAGTTTTACCTATTTTGGGTTTGAAAAGTTGCTATTCATTTTCGGAGAGTTTTCTGCCTGCACGAAGTCTGTGCACGGTTTGATTTTTCATTTTTTATCTGTAACTCCGATTGAGCTGTAATTTGAACAGTAGCTTCAACTTTTCATCCTCTGCACACGTGATTTTTGCAGATTTTTCTGACGAGTTTAAGTAGGGTAGAAAAATGCGTTTTGCTGCTGCTGTTTTTCTGGACAGATTCTGTCTTGATATTGTTTGATGCATTCTTTGAGCTTTTTGCTTGAATCTTTTTGATTCAATTGAGTTTATGAGTAGGCATACAACATTATATACTCTCTGGACATTCATATGAATTTTTGTCTAAGGATTTTATGCAGCAAGGAACCTATTTGTTTATCACTACTAATATCACCCCACAGAAAAGAAATGGGAGAAACGGTGTTTTGAAGTTTTTTCACAGGGATTAGAGGAGCTGCACCAAGAGCTATCCAAGGATGGTGAAGACCATAAGCTTGGGGATGTCAAGACAACCCCACTAGACCAACACACTCTCGGTTTGCACACGTCTAACTTCTGTTTTTCGATCAAAGCACTTTATCGTATAAACTTGGAGCGTCTTTTTTTGCTTTTTGTTATTTCGGTTTGTTTTATTTTAGACCACCACTATCATTTATATATGAGAGAGCTACTGGAAGTTTGGGTTGAATTATGTTGGATGCTATTAAATATATTGGGATAGGGATGTTTGAGTTGATTTTAAAAGATACATATAGTTGCATAATTCATGTGCTTTGAATGAATGTTAATTTGCAAGTGTGTTGTCAAGAGCTATCTTTTACCATGTTTAGATGTTGAATTTTAACTTTACTTGGTTTAACATGGATTGATTAGTTCTATGGACACTTATGCATGCATTTAGATGGTCAACTTTCTCCCTATTGCTAGCCCAAAAATTACAACAAGTAAAAAGCTTGTTTCCCAACACCTTCAACCAAAGTTTTTCCAGTGAGTCCACCATATCTACCTATTAGCTTTATGCTATTCCAAGTATGTTTATCATGTTATATTGTGTTATCTACATTTCTGAATTTAAATGCTTATGTTATTGATTGTCATGGGAAAAATTGGTTAAAAGCTCTCACGAACTTGATGCACAATTTACTTTTATTGCATTTAATAAGCATGAACCATTGTGATTAAAATTATGAAGTTGTGGGCTTGACAATAGTTTTGGTTGGGAGTTAGCCCATATGTGCTGTCACATGGCAAGCTTTCAACATTGCACTTATTTATATTTAGTTGATGTCATGTACTTTTGTTTATGGATGCCTATCATGGGTGAAATGAATGTGGATACTTAGTAAGTTCAAAGAGTTTGTATAAATGGTTAGAGAAATGCCTGGGCCGCTAATCTAAGCCATGCATCATTCATGGTGGAAATTTACAGCATAACCATAATGTTCATTCAGTGATGCACCTCATAATAAAAAGCTATACCCATAGTAAATAAAAGAGTGCTGAGATTGTTCATTGTCTGTTTGTCTTGTTGTTTTGACATGGGCTTGTTCATGTCAAGGGGCAAGAGGTACCCCAGTGCAGTTCTTGATGATACTATTATTACTTGCAATGACCTTTATTTGAATTTACTTTGTGGACCAAAGTGAGTAACACATGGTGTAGGTACTTGTATTCAAGGGACATGAGACATTCAACCAATACATTGTCAAGCACACCACTCATATTTGCTTTCACTTTAAACATTAATCATTCAAGATGCTATGATAGGGGTAATGAGAGCTCCACACCAATGACTACCACATTGCAAGCATTAACTTAAGTAGAAGTGTTTGGAAGTTAGATGAAACTTATTCATGCTTTACCTCTACTTATTTATCTATCCAAAGTGTCCACCTTTTATATTCAGTTTTCATAAGAAGTACTCTATGACCACCATAGGATGTTTTTACTTTTCATTATGCATACATTTGGTCCATAGTACTTTCTTCTATGTTACACTTTGTGAATTTATCATTGAACATCTTTACATTGAGTATTTGATATCACTTCATAATTTATCTTGCATATTGTTATTCCTTTGAAGAATGAATCATTTGACTTATGTAGCAATAGTAATCACCTTTGATATCCATTGATAGTATTAAAATGCAAAGTCCATGTTAGTTTTATCACCTTCATACTCGGGACGAGCATGGGTTAAGCTTGGGGATGTTGATGCATGTAAAATGCATACATGAACTTTACATTTTATTACATGTTATTCCATGTTATTTGCATCATATAAGGGTTATATTCATGATTTATATTGAGTTTTGGGGATAATTAACAATTTCCCATTTTTCTGGAATTAACCCTGCACTGTCAGAAAACCCCTTTTTCTATATTTTTACGTTTCAGGGACCAAATCACGTCATAATGACCTGAGATTTTACGGGGATCATTTTTTTGGAAGGAACGAAACGTAGGCGCAAAGGAAATGAAGAAACGGAGACCAGAAGGCCAAAAGTGGGCCCACGCGGCCAGATTCCCTGACCGCGTGGGACCCCCATCCTGGCCCTCGGGCCTCCGCTGCCATCGATCCTCTTCCCGAAGCTTCGTCTTGACCTAAAAACGACTATATATAGACCCCCCAGGGCTTTCGCGAAAGGGAGCGCCGCCGAAACACAGAAACCACGAAACAGAGACCTGGAGCTGCAGATTGGAGGGGGAAAACTCCGGGGGGCGCTGCCGGGGTGGTCTCCATCTTCTCCAACGACTTCTCCACCGTCTCCATGATGAAGGGGGAGTAGTCCACCCCCTGGACTTGGGTTTGTGGTGGTAACTTATGTATCTCTCCTCTCTTTGAGCTTCACTAATTAGTACGTATGAGCTGCTGAACATGATTACGGTCATCTATGTAATTCCTATGGTGGATATTGTGGTATGAGATGATTTGTTATGCATTTACTGTTGTGTTGGAACTTTTATGATTTGTCATACTTTGGAGATATTCTATGATGCATGTGATGGTTTGATTTATGCATAATGCCTTGTTTATCCTTGTCATGAGGTGATTGACACCACCAAGTGTGGATAGATGAGAGAGATGTGGTCATGCACACGAATTATGAATCATTGCACTAGTGTTTAGAATATTGTCCATTATGAAGTATGATGTATGTAGGTACGGGATGGCCGACGTGACACGGCATATGTATTGAGTGACATGTGAAATACAGCCCAACATCCTTTATCTGGGGGTAAAAAGAAGAGTATGATGTGGGAGTGACAGCAACCACGCTAGCCTTACGAGGGTGACATAGCAACACAAATGAGTACTTCTTTCAACTATGTGTTTTAGGACATATAGCCGTCATAAAAGCTACCATTAAAACATGACAATTGTGTGTACTTTATCCATAACATGATAATCACCATAGATGAGAGAGAGAGGATTAAGTGAACCCATGAACCCATGTCCATTGTTCCTATAAGAGAAAACCTTTGTCTTGTCCTCTTGCATTGAAGAGGATTGAGACACTTTCACATTCTTGTTTTGTTACGTTAAACTTCATCCATTAAATCAACCACCTTGTTCTTTAAACTTGTTTAGTGCATAATCAACTAAAACTTGTGATACTTTAGTTGTAGGGAATAGATAACTTTTCCTTCTTGCTCCTGTGGATCGATACCTTACTTCCACATTGAGAGGTGCCACAGTGATCGCCTGCTCTTGGGGGTTATCAGGTAGATGGTCTTTATTTCACTTGTTGATCAGACTTTACACCTGGACTAGTGGCATATACATCCGCTTATCCAATAATTTTGCAAAAAGAGCTGGCAACGGGGTGCCCAGTTTCATTTAATTACAACTTTAACCATTAATTCTCTTCACGTCTTTTTGCCCCTGAGAAATCAGTCAAGCAATGTTCATAAGTGTGTAAACAAAAGAGAACGAGGGATGATCTACCCGCTGGTAGAAATAACGTCCTTCATGGGAGCCGCTCTTGTAAGGTCTGGTTAACTTGTGACTTAAAGTATTATCTATTTACTGATTCGTTGACCACTAACACACACACACCTCAAAATATATTTTTATACTCTCTATATGCTTTCAAAAACTTAAAAAGCTCTAGCACATGATTTAATCCCTGCTTCCCTCTGTGAAGGGCCTTTCTTTTACTTTATTGTTGAGTCGGTTTTCCTACTTCTTTCTCTCTCCACAAGCAAACACTAGTGTCAACTTTGGTACAACAGTTGTTATATAATGATATGTTTGACTTATTGTATTACTTTGCCTTGACAATATCCACGAGATAAATAAATTAAAGTTGAAGCCAGTTCAGAAACTAAATCTTTCTTTGTGTTAGTCAAACACTTTCATTTAGAATCTATTGCTTTGTGAGCTAACTTTTATGCAAACTCTTATAGCTTCATTGTCTCCAAAGTATTATTCATGAAAGTTTGCACTTGTATGATTCATTTTGTTTACTCCTTATTTACTTGTTAGCAAACTATAGACCATTGACTTGGATCAGTTCATGTGCTTTGCATTACTATTTGATCAAGATTATGTTGGTAGCATGTCACTTAAAAAATTATGTTGTTTTTATCGTTTACCTACTCGAGGACGAGCAGGACCTAAGCTTGGGGATGCTTGATACGTCTCAAGCGTATCTATAATTTTTGATGTTCCATGCTGTTATTATACCAATTGCTACATGTTTTATTTACACTTCATATCATTTTTATGCATTTTCTGGGACTAACCTATTAACAAGATGTCGAAGTGCCAGTTCCTGTTTTCTGCTGTTTTTCTCCTTCAGAAAGGCTAGTCCCAAAATATTCACGGAATTGGACGAAAATCAACGTGTGCAAATATCTCATCGGAAGACTCCAGAAGCCAGAAAGGGAGACGGAGTGGGGCCACGAGGTAGCCACGCCAGGCCTCGGCACGGCCTAGGAGGGGGTGGCGCCCACCCCTGGCGTGGCCACCTCGGTTGCCTCCCGACGCCGCCCTTTCGCCTATTTATTCCCGATGTCCCGAAAACCCTAAAAACACCGATCATATTCCACGAAAAGTTCCGTCACCACAGCCATCGTCAACCCTAGATCAGGAGGGTTCTGAAGCTCTTCCCGGCACCCTGCCGGAGGGAGATCCTCACCGGAGGCCTCTACACCGCCATGCCTGCCTCTGGAGTGATGCGTGAGTAGTTCATATTTGGACTACGGGTCCATAGCAGTAGCTAGATGGTTGTCTCTCCACCTTGTACCTCCATGTTTAGATCTTGTGAGCTACCTAACATGATCAAGATCATCTTATTGTAATGCTACATGCCATGTTTGCTGGGATCCGATGAATATTGATACTATGAGCAAGTTGTTTATCAATCTATCTATTTATGTTGTTTATGATCTTGCATGCTCTCCGTTACTAGTAGATGTTTTGGCCAAGTAGATGCTTGCAACTCCAAGAGGGAGTATTTATGCTAGATAGTGGGTTCATGCCTCCAGTAATCTGGGCTCGAGATGACAAAAACGACTAAGGTTGTGGATGTGCTGTTGCCACTAGGGATAAAACAATGATGCATTGTCTACGTGTCATTTGCATTGTTTACATTACACACTTTACTTCATGCAATAATCTGTTGTTTGCAACTCAATACTGGAAGGGGTGCGGATGCTAACCGGAAGGTGGATTATTTAGGCATAGATGTGTTGGATAGCAAGTCTATGTACTTTGTTGTAATGCCCAATTAAATCTCATAATAATCATCTTGTCATATATTGCATTGTCATGCGCTCATTATTTGTCAATTGCCCAGCTGTAATTTGTTTACCCAACATGTTAGTTATCTTTTATGAAGAGACACCACTAGTGAACTGTGGACCCCGGTCCATTTCCTCATACTGATAAAACCACCAACTGCAATCATTTGTTCTCTGTTACTTTCTGCACTCATTACTGTTTTCCACACAATACGTTTAATCCTTTGTTTTCAGCAAGCCGGAGAGATTGACAACCTCTCTGTTTCGTTGGGGCAAAGTAGTTTGCTTGTGTTGTGTGCAGGTTCCACGTCAGTTGCGCCGCTGACAACCTTCTGAAGAACCTCCGTGTCCTACTGGTTCGATAAACCTTGGTCATATTTCAAGGAAAAACTGCTGCTGCACTACATCATACCTTCCACTTGGGGTCTCCCAATGAACGTGTGTTGTCACGGTCAACAAGCAGATCTTCTGGTGCTGTTGCTGGGAAGTAATAAAACACTCTACCGTTAACACACCATCACAAGAGGATCCAAAAGATACAAGGAAGACAAGAGGAGTTAGACCAAAAGAAATCCTTGGCAATAAATAAGGCAAATCCATGCAAGAGCCAATATGAAGATGGTCTACAAATTGCACCACAATTATGAGTATCACTTGTCATGGACAAGGAGTATATGGAGATATTTCTCGGTGGTATATAGAAATGAAACACAAGACCAACTTCACACAAAAAAAATATGGCAAAGAAAAAGATTTAAAAGGCCATGCTTAGATAGATAGGTATTCTTTATAGCTTCAATATTCACGCGATCATGCAAAGCAACTACAAAGAGTAGCTTGAAGCAATCGGTTTTCCAAAAAGATATGCGCGAACATATTTGGGGAAAGCCGTACCAAGAACAACCAACACAAACAAGATCCAAAAGAGTGATTAAAAACATTTTAGCAAATATGGAACTTGTTTGAGCAACATGCCACATAGGAATAAGATAATGAAGAATATCAATTCTAGGTGGCAATACCTCACATGTTCACATTTTCTAGGCTTGTAATATGCACAAAGCTTATTACTCCCCCATAATGTGATAATCCAATTTTCTTAACAAGAGGCAAATAAAACCAACTAGAGAAAATTAATGGACATTATAGAATTTGAATTTCTCATGAGAATGGCATATCACATAGAGAGAAGATAATATTGATACATCAACACTAAGTGGTATTCCTCATGTATACACATTTTTAGGAGCGTGAAGTGCACGAAGCATATCACTCCCCCAAAATGGGATAGTGCATTAATCTCTCAAAAAGAGAGCCAACAAGATAAGATATCCAATAAAAGCAATAAGGCTCAACACAAGTAAATGGTGTGCAAACCAACATACACATACTTGATTACTCAAGATAAGGAAGTAGAGAGCAGAACACATACAAACACTAGCAAGGTACAAAACCTAACATATGCAAGGGTGCAAGCAACTTTCAATGTATATATGATTTAAATAGAAGTTACCGCAAGGAGGAACATTGGATATGATATAGAACAATATAATCCAAATGACTTGGCTTGAGAGAATACAATTGATGAAGGTCCTGATACGTCTCAACCGTATCTATAATTTTTTATATTCCATGTTGATATTATACCAATTGTTCATGTTTTACATATACTTCATATCATTTTTATACATTTTCTGGGACTAACCTATTAACAAGATGCCACAGTGCCAGTTCTTGTTTTCTGTTGTTTTGTATTTCAGAAAAGCTGTTAAGGAAATATTCTCGGAATTGGACGAAAATCAACGAAGATCCCTATTTCACCGACACGTCCACGGAGTCCAAAGGAGAGACGGAGAAGCGCTAGGAGGCGGCCACACCTGGGCTCGGCGCGGCCCCACCTCCTGCCACACCGAGGGGTGGTGTGGGCCCCTCGGGTGGTCTCCGACGCCGCCCTTTCGCCTATTTATTCCTCCCGTCTGGAAAACCCTAAATACCCGAGTCATATTCCACGAAAAGTTCCAGAGGCACCGCCGTCGTCAACCCTAGCTCGGGAGGGTTCTGAAGCTCTTCCCGGCACCCTGCCGGAGAGGGGAATCATCATCGGAGGGCTCTACATTGCCATGCCTGCCTCCGGAGTGATGCGTGAGTAGTTCATCCTTAGACTACGGGTCCATAACAGTAGCTAGATGGTTGTCTCTCCACTTTATGCTATCATGTTAAGATCTTGTGAGCTGCCTAACATGATCAAGATCATCTTATTGTAATGCTACATGTTGTGTTAGCTGGGATCCGATGAATATTGAATACTATGATCAAGTTGATTATTAATCTATGTTACATGTTATTTATGATCGTGCATGCTCTCCGTTACTAGTAATGCTTTGTCCAAGTAGATGCTTGTAACTCCAAGAGGGGGTATTTATGGTAGATAGTGGGTTCATGCCTCCAGTAATCCGGGCGAGTGACAGCAACGTCTAAGGTTGTGAATGTGTTGTTGCCACTAGGGATAACATAACAATGCTATGTCTACGGTCATATATATTTGTTTACATTACGCACATTACTTAATGCGATTATCCGTTGCTTGCAACTTAATACCAACGGGGGACACGGATGTTAACCTGACGGTGGATTATTAGTCATAGATGCTGTTGGATAACGGTCTATGTATCTTGTCGTAATGCCCAATTAAATATCATGGTAGTCATCTTGTCATTTATATGCATTGTCATGCGCTAACTATTTTATCAATTGCGCAGCTATAATTTGTTTACCCAACATGTTATTTATCTTTATGGAGAGACACCACTAGTGAACTGTGGACCCCGGTCCATTCTTTTACACTGATAAAACCACCAACTGCAAACAATTGTTTTCTTTTACTTCCTGCAATTAAATACTATTTTCCACACCATACGTTTAATCCTTTGTTACAGCAAGTCAGGAAGATTGACAACCTTCCTGTTTCATTGGGGCAAAGTAGTTTGATTGTGTTGTGTGCAGGTTCCACGTTGGTGATCGAGCAACGGCGCCACCAACAACCTTCCGAAGTGCTCATACTCCTGCTGGATCTGACAACCTTGGTTTCTTACTGAGGGAAAACTTGTTGCTGCACTGCTTCATACCTTCCTCTTGGGGTCTCCCAACGAACGTGTGTTTCACGTCATCAGGTCCCTTCATTCTTCATGATGTAGCCAATTCTCCAATGCCCTCCAACAACACCTATTGATCAAGTTTTAGCTTGTTGGTCCCCAACCAAGTTGGGTCCTAAGAGGTTAGTCACAATAGGCTTGGCAACCCAAATGGTGCTTTTCTTGACACCACTTTGAGTACCAACATATTTGGCAAACACATTGCCAACCTTATCTTTCCGAAGAAAATAAACATCATCAATAATAATGGGGTTGGATAAGATACCATTAGTGCATGAAGAAGCAAAGTGGCCCTTCTCACGGCATATATAGCAACATTGGCTTCCTCATTTCTTCTTAGTTGGAATCTTGACTTGAGGAGAGGTAGCTTGATTCTTCTTGGGAAGAGGCCGTTCTTCATCTTGAGTTTGAGCTTGAGGCCGCTTCCCTTGTTGCTTCTCACTAAGAGGCTTCTTCTTCAAAGGGCAAGATCTAACATGGTGCCCCTCAACTTTGCACTTGAAGCAAACAATCTTGACCGAATCTTTAGCTTGTTCTTGGCTCTTGTTCTTCTTGATAGACTTGGACTTGTTCTTGTTATTGGAGTTGAATCCAAGTCCACTCTTGTCATTGGGGCGTCTTTGAACACTTAACACATTGTCAAGTGTGGACTTCCCAACATGACGCTTTTCCTAGTCTTTCTTCAAAGAAGCGACTTGGGCCTTGAACTCTTTTAATTTTTCTACATGGTTAGTATCAACAAAAACACTAGAGAAAGTAGATGCTTCATTGTTAGAGCAACAAGGCATGGTAAGTAATTCATCACAAGAAGTAGCAATATTGTGAGTGGATGAATCACAAGGACTAGCACATGGCAATAAACCATTTAGAGTACAAGTAGTTCCATTGTCCACATGAGGCTCACAAGATGTTACCTTTGTAGAGATAACCTCATGAGCTAACTTTAGCTTCGCATGGGATGCTAGAAGATTCCCAGTAGAGCTAGAGAGATTTTCATGACTTTCTTCCAATTTCCCATACTTGCTAGTTAGCAACTCAAGTTGAGCCCTTAGCTCAACATTCTCCTTCAAAATAGATGCTTCACAAGAAGTGGAGTTAGTAGCACAAGCATCATTAGCATTAGAAATGGAAAAAGACAACTTGGCAAGCTCATTATTCAACCTAGCATTTTCCTTAATAATATTAGCATGATCACATGAGTGAGTAGAGGAACTAGGCACATCATTTTTAGATAGTTGAGTTTGGAGTTGATCATGAGACTTGGTAAGGAGAGGGTGTTCACTTTCCAAAGCCTTAAGAGCTTTGTCAAGTCTCTCTATATCCTCAATTAGTCTAGCATTTCCAACACCAACACCAAATTCAACTTTTTCTTTTTTAAACACTTTATATTTAGCAATAGCATGATCTCTTTCCTTAATGATTTTAGCAAAAATAAGATCATTTGTTTTATTAAGAGATTCAAGTTTCTCCTCAAGAGACACTCGAAGCTCATGCTCTTCCTCAAGAGTATTTTCTAAGGATGCTTTTTCCATAGCATCCTCTCTTTCGATACTTCCCTTTTCTTCAATGATTTTCTTGCACTTAATAGCATAAGTCAAAATTTCACACAAATAAGAGCAAGCTTTACTACCTTTAGGGAGAGCACTAAAAACCATAACACTCTTTTCTTTTAAAGAGTCAATATCATCCTCTTTTAATCCATAATAATCCTCATCCTCATCATCACAAGATGTAGAGGGTTCCCTAGCCATAAGGCAAAAGTGAGTAATGGACGATGATGATGAAGAATTGCTTGAAGTACCATTGAGGTCCATGTCTTGTTCCAACAAGTGTTGGGTTTCCTCTACATTGTTAGCCACACACGTACTAGAGGAAATGGAAGCATTGTTTTCATGGCAACAAGACATAGAAAGCATATCATTATGAGATTTAGTTAAACAACTAATACATGATATGCAAAGACTATCAACACTAGCATGTAAGACATTTGAAGTGCTAGGGGAGTTTAAGTCCAAAGATAGAACATTGCAATGAGATAGAGATGAAGTATAGTCAATAGAATATTCACCATCAACAAAGAAATTTCTATCACCACTCACCATATCATTACCTTGTGACAAATCACATGTTGATGGAGTGGAAGAAGTTGTGAACTCATCACGGCCGGAGGTGGAGGCAGAACAATCATCCTCAATAATATTGGACACTTCATATTTATCTTGAAGCTTGGTCCAAAGCTCATGAGCGTTCTGAAAAGGCATGATTGATGCAAGAACTACATCGCTCAAAACACATATAAGACCATTTGATACTTTAGTATTGAGATGAGAGTTTTCCTCATCCTCTAAAGATAATTCTTGAAAATTCTTTGGAGGAGAAAAACCCACATCTACAATGCTCTTGATATAATTTGGACCAATGTCTCTAAAAAGATTAAGCATGCGAATTTTCCAAACATCATAATTAGTGCCATCGAATTTAAAAGTGAGATTGTGCACTAATTCTCTAAACGACATCTTTTACTCTCTAGGCGGTAAAGCCCAAAATAAGAGAGCCCAGGCTCTGATACCAATTGAAAGGACAAGGATGTCGCCTAGAGGGGGGGGGGGTAAATAAGCGATTTAAAACTTTTCCGGTTTAGGCTCAATAATTGCGGAATAAAACTAGATGTTTAAATTAACAAGCCAACAAACTAAATAAACTAGGTCACCTATGTGCACCAACAACTTATGCTAAGCAAGACAAGCAACAAGGTGATAGCAATAAGGAATACTTCAAGCACGAAGGCTATCACAATGTAAAATGCATAAGTAAAGAGCTCGGGTATAGAAATAACCGAGGCACGCGGAGACGACGATGTATTCCCGAGTTCCTCCTTTTTAGGGAAGTACGTCTCGTTGGAGGGGTGTGAGTTTCAAACTCAAGACGCCACAAATGGCCTCACCCTATTCTCCGATGAACCTTGCCCAAAAGTTCGGTTCACCTTCCACTATTGATTTCCTTTTGGGTGAAAATCGAGTCCCTTACAACAATCTTGGGCACAACCCACAAAAGGATTGGGAGCTCCCAAGTGGCCACAAAAGGCCTCAACCACCACAAAAGACATCTAGGGTCCAAAGACCCAAGAGTAACAAGCTCACGAACTTTCACTTCCGTGAATCCTCGTGGAGAGCACAAACCGATGCACAAAAGCAATGGCAAGAGCACAAGTGCTAAAATCCTTCACTCTCAAATCCCACCAAAAGCATCTAATGCTTATGGGGGGAGAAGACATAAAGAACAAAGAAGAACTCAACAAATGAAACTCTAAGATCTAGATCCAAAGTGTTCCCCTCACTTAGAGGAGAGATGGATCGGTGGAATTGTAGATCTAGATCTCCTCTCTCTTTTCCCTCTAATTGGAGGCAAGAATCATGGTGAATAGAGAGAAATCCAAGCTCAAGAAGGTCAACAATGGGGGGCTTTTTCGGTCTCAAGAGCTTGTCCCTTTGGGGAAGGAGGGCTTTTATAGGGCCCCACGAAATAGAGTCGTTGCAGGAAAAACAGGAACCGGATATTCCGGTTCCATTTTGGATCGGAATATCCGACCATGTTGAAACCTTCTGAAAGTTGCCAGATATTTCCAACCGGATATTCCTAAAAGGATCGGAATATCCGGTTTTCAGAAAACTAACATAAACAGCAAAACGAAAACTGCAATAACTTTTTCATCCGGACTCCGATTTCGATGATCTTGGGCTCGTTGGAATCGCAACGAAGAGCTGTTCAAGATCATCCAGAGAAACATCATAGTCCATCATGTGAGGAGGAAGCCAAATGTAGAAAGGTAAAACCTCTCTATAAAAAGATGAACCGGCAAAACCTCCAAAACCGAAAACGCAACAAGTTTTACATACGAAATCTGTTTTCGGTGAACTTGGGCTTATCATGAAAATCATAGAAAAGCACTAAAAACCAACAAGGAGAAAAGCCAAATAAGAACTAAGAAAGGTGATGATGCCAAGTATGCAAAGGTTTGAGCTCTCCACAAAGATGCGATCAAGTTACTCACTTGAGAGGCTCTCTTGATAGTACGCCGTCTATCCTATAACCCGGTCTCCCACAACACCACGAGACCGGTAAAATAGAAACCCTATCAAGATCATACCTTTGTCTTACGCATTCCACTTGAGCTAGATGATGACAATCTTGATCTCTTCAAGTAGACCACCTTTCTTGATTGCGCTTTGCTTGGTGTAGACTCACATATCGGTCCCCCATACACCACTATGGGAGAGCCTCTCTTAGACACATCTTCACTTGATCATTATCTCTAAATGGGTGACAAGCTTCAAGCATAGGATTTATTCGAGATGCTTCTCTTGAACTTGCACTTTATCTTCTTCTCTTAATATATGATGGCTTTGAATATTAATTTGGTCATCATTTTATCTTCTTCTTTCAATCTTGATACCAACACATGGTGTTCAAGTATTGCCAATGGACAAGCCCTACAAGGATAGCTCAATGCAACCATTAGTCCATAGAGATTGTCATTAATTACCAAAACCACTCATAAGGGCTCATGCACTTTCAGCTGTGCCTATAAGTATACGACATGTTATCATGGAAAATAAGCTAGAGTCAGAGACAAAGACCGTACCATGCGTACAGCATCGATCATGTTCCAGTAATTCCATCAACGCGTGCATACGTTCTATTAGTTGAACACCATCCAAGACATGAGAGCATCTCCACCGGCACCCTCCAAACGACCCCTGAAAGGCCCATTGGGGGTCCGACGTCAAAAACCGCCACCAGCGGCACCCCCAAAGGGTCGGCCCAAGCAAAATCATGTTTGGCACCCTCGAATGGGCCCCCAACTTTGGAGGCCCTCTCGGGGGTGCCGGACATGGGCGGACATGCCCTCCGACAGGGGTGGCCCACCTGTCATACACACAACGCCGGCTTGACTAGATTCATCCCCCCCACCCCCTCCTTCTTTCTCCTCTCGCCGGCGATTCGCACCATCGCCGCCACTCTTATCGCCGCCTGTTTGATTCGCAACTCGGGGCCCAAGCCGCAGTGCTCACGCGGGCCTTCTTGCCGCCGCTGCCCGGTGGTCTCTGACCTCGTCTTGCGTCGGCGCAACTAATTCAGCCTGGTATGGCTCTTCCTCTCTCCCGCCCCGCACGCAAGCTGTTCGACCATGCATTCATAGGCTCATTGCGTTGATTGTTCATTAGTGGCATTGATCCATTGCTAGGCTATGGACAGTGAGGACGAGTTCATGTTTTTCCAAATGATGGCGGAGGATGTTGCCCTTGCGGCCGACGATGAGGAGAGTGAGATGGTGGCCGCTATTCTAGATGCGGCAGTCGAGGCAGACGCGGCGCCGAAGTTTGGAGGATCAGCGAAGGGGCGGAAGACCAACAAGGAACGTCACAGAGCAACTGGGCACATGCTCTTGTACAACGACTACTTTGCCGAGAGGCCGGCGAACTTTCCTCATGAATTTTGCCGACGCTTTAGGATCAGCAGGGACATGTTCAGGAGGATCGTGCATGGCATTCGGGAATACGATGACTACTTTGAGCTGAAGAGAGATTGCACCGGGCTCCTTGGCTTTTCATCTATTCAGAAATGCACGGCGGCCATACGGTGCCTTGCTTACGGAGTTCCCGCCGATTCGTTTGATGACTCTCTCCGTATGTCTGAGTCCACCGCCGTCGAAGCCACCTACAGGTTTTGCATGGCAGTTGTGAAAGTGTTTGGAGAAGAATATCTGAGAACACCAAATGAGGCAGACACGGCTTGTCTCTTGGCACAAGGCCAAGCAAGAGAATTTCCAGGGATGCTTGAAGCATCGATTGCATGCATTGGAACTAGAAGAACTGCCCGTTCGTTTGGCAAGGGATGTATAAGTCAGGACATCACGGAAAGTGCAGTGTCAAACTTGAGGCCATGGCAGATTATGATATTTGGATCTGGCATGCGTTTTTCGGCACGGTCGGTGCCGCCAATGACATGAATGTGCTCCAACGCTCACCGGTGTTTAAAAACCTTTGTGAATGCCTAACTTCACCATGAAACTATGTGATCAATGGCCATGAGTACACCAAGGGGTACTACCTTGCCGACGGCATCTATCCTACTTGGTCAACATTTGTGAAGACTATCCGTAATCCTGTCGGCGAGGCAAATTGCCATTTTGCAAAGAGACAAGAGTTATGTCCGTAAAGATGTGGAGCGGACATTTGTAGTGCTCCAGGGCAGGTTTGCCATCGTCCGCTAACATTGTCTTTTATGGTCACAAGATCAAATGTGTGAGATCATGAGTGCTTGCGTTATCATGCACAACATGATTATTCAGAGTGAAAGAGATACGAGGAAGCAACTGATCAACGAGGTGTTTGATTTCCAGGGTCCTATGGACAATCCACAGTCGGGCGTGTCGGCGCAGTATGCAGAATTTCTTGCCGTACATCGGGAAATTTGTGATGGAACAAGACATCAACAGCTGCACGATGACCTCGTGACGCACTTGTGGGCTATCAAAGCAACTCAGTCGGCGCCGGTTTGATATGTCATGTTTTAAACTTGAATTCGTATTTGAACTTTGCATTCGTATTTGAACTTGTGTTGTAATAAAATTTATACTTTTCTATCTTCAATTCGTATTGAAATGCAAGAACAACCGCCGATATGGTTTAGATGAAAAAAAAATTGAAGCTGGTCTTTGGAGTGTGCGGTTGTGGGTTGCACCCCCAATTGGCCGGACACATGCCTCAATTGGGGATCCGACACCCCCGATTGGGTCTCAATTGAGGGGTGCCGGACACTCAGTTGGAGGGTGCCGGACACTCAATTGGAGGGTGCTGGTGGAGATGCTCTGAAGTTTGTTTTCTCTGAAACTTGATTCAGATTACTGTAGTGGAACTTCGAATTCAGATTTCAAACTTTAATCTATCCTGAAACGTTGGGTATAGGCGGAACGTTTTCTTTTCACGCGTGCGCTGTACGGCGACGGCACAGTAGACAGCTGCAGTGGCTTCACTACTGTAGAGGAACTATTTACGATGAGTAGGCGACACTAGGTACCTACGTAGTACGTCAAAACTCAAAAGCGACGGAAAACGCGATGATGGAGCTGAATCTACGGCTAGGCTCGTTAGGATCTGGCCCGGGCTAAGCTGGTGTCAGTACGTAGCGTACCCAGCAGCAGCAGGATTCAGTCTGGATCGATCATTTCGTCCACCATCATGGGTACAGTTATATGTGCGCGGTACTAGTCAGCAAATAGCTTGTCGTCGTCTCCATTACTAGGACGGGATAGGCCAGGCATATATGCGTGGCCGGCATCTGCGTCCTGTCTCTGCCCTCCCCTCCGACACGTATCTACTCGCCACCACTCACGCCTCACATGAGCCAGCCGGCCGGCATGATATTTCTGCAGACCCAGCAAACCTACACAACAAACCTACCTACAGTGCTCTCTCCGTTTACAGGTTTGAGTCAAACATGGTAATATTTGATGAGAGGGGCGTTTTTGGCACCGGAGGCACATGCAACCGGTTTTAAAATGTGTTTTAAATACATTTTCAAATGGCAATAACTTTTGAAAAAAATGTATCCTCACAAAACCGTTTCACGAAAAACCGATGTTTTTTATAGACTTGTTTAAAAATGAAGAAATTTGAGGGAAAAAGACATTTCATGAGTCTTTTCTTTTTTTCTTTTTGACACGTGTCACAAAAAATATCGATTTCCCGTGCTTGGGGTGCGCTGTCCAGATATATGCACAAAAAAGGGAACATTTTCTCACATTCCGAAATGTTTTTTTCCGGTGGCACGAGCATATGCTCCCATGTGAATTTCACATATTTGATCAAGTATATAGGCGGGGCAATCTCACCTTGTGGATCTCGGCCACCCTGACCTTCCCGTTTCGCTTGGGCTCGGTGCGAATACTAGGGGGTAGTTTGGAGGATCCTCTAGGTGGAGCAGTGATATCGAGGGTCTACTCATGGGTGAAACAACAGTTTCGTACATCACAGTTGTGGCATTTGTCCTACAATTTTCTAAAATCTCCGCTATGGTGTATGTTGCCCCGCTCCTGCATCTGCCGCAATAGCAAATTAGAAAAAGACAAGTGAAACGACATGGTAGACTGCTGCACAAGCACTTTGTTCTGGGTCTCGCCGTAAAAAGGTACGCACTAAAAAGAGGTCAAGCAATTAAATCAACTAAAAAATACTCTATCCGTTCCATTTTAATTGACTCGTGTTAGGTACATTCATATCTATATATGTGAGTCAATTAAAATGGAACGGAGGGAGTAAGGAATTAGGGACATAGGTACATTCCTAAACCTCCTAATCAAAGGCAGTGTACTTACTATCAGCACGATCAACATTTACATCAACGTTCCACAACAACAGAGTGAGATACTGCTACACTAGACTTTCACTTCGCCAGGCATGTGCCACTCCCAAAACTCCTCGGTTTGATTGCCCCGCCTCTTGACAATCTTTTTTGGAGACCTAGCTTTATGCCTATAACCACCGTTACTGCTCTCCCTCTCACCATTTTTTCTCCGCGTCGTTCTTTCCTTCCTACTCTCATCCTGTGAAGCTACATACATCACTGGTTCACTGGGCACATCATCCATGAGGATCAGGAGAGGCTCTAGGTCTTCCACGACCTTGGACATGTCTGGCCTGCTCTTTGGGCTGCCACTAAGGCACTGGTACGCCACTAAGGCTGCCTTCTGAGCTCCCGCGGTGGAATACTTGCCCTCAAGCGCCGGGTCCATGATACGTCCTAGCTTTTGTGGGTCTTTGAGCCATGACCTCATGTGCTCGACTAAGTGATGCTCTCTTGTAGGCCTCGTCTTGTCCACAGCTCGCCTCCCCGAGAGAATCTCAAGGAGCACGACTCCAAAACTATAGACATCACTCTTGGATGTTAGGTGACCTAGAGATAAATCATGCGGGAGCGGTTAGAAAACTGGAAAAGAAATAACGTTGCCAAATGTAAAGAAGTGTTTGGGATGCATACCGGTTAAAATGTATTCTGGAGCAGCGTAGCCATGAGTGCCCATGACACGTGTCGAGACATGGGTGTTGTCGCCCTCTGGCCCGTCCTTTGCGAGGCCAAAGTCTGAGAGCTTTGCCTTGTAATCCTGGACATCCATGAGACCAAGTGTCAGTTAATTTTTTTCACTAAATTTTATACTCTTCACTCATGGGCTTAATTGATTTCTACAATTAGGTTCAGCACTATCTTTGAATTTTGTCGGACTGAGCCCAAAACTTGGGGCGTGTGGGCACTTTTGCTTGATGGCTGCGTTTTGTTTATTTTTCAATTTGAAGAAGGGTGGTTGCCTGAGCCGGTGACCCTAGTTCAAAAATTGGTAACTGAGGTTAAAAAAAAAAGGGTGCTTGAGCATTTACATGTTTTGGTCAGCCCTGTAATCAAGTATGACAACGAACTGCTTTGACTAACAGGAAGTGGTAGCCAGCTAAACGAGTCGCACGTACTCTCTTTGTGTTGAAGAGTCGCACGCGCCAAAGTAGTAGGAAACACGCTACTAAGGTATACTACTTGTCAAGGGAAAATCTATTCGCCATGTCAATCTCAATCACTTACCAGGTGTACCAACTTCAAGGTTTTTACATTTTTATAAACTCGTCATTGTTTATCAAGCTAGCAACACTAAATATATACGTACATTTTGGTGACGATGAATACTCCGTGAATAAAACTTATGGATGAAAATATAGCAGTACTACAATAATAATACAACTTACCGGGTCCAGTAAAATATTTGACGTCTTGAAGTCACGGTAGATGACGGGCTTCTCCGCGCCGTGAAGGAAGGCGAGGCCCTTGGCGGCGCCAACCGCGATGTTCAGCCTTGTTGACCACGATAGAACGGGAGGAAACTCTGCACACACGAAAAAAAAAGTTAGAGTGCAGTCTGACATACTCCAATTAACCATCTGAACTGAACAACAACGATGGTGTGAAAAAAGGAAAACTGGACCGCCTATACTATATGCCAAAGTTAGTCAAACGTGCAGATGTTATCACGTCGTGGTCGAAGTCAACGTGTTCGATTCTTTTTTAATTGAGGCGCCTAATCATCAGCGCCCCATACTGAATTTTTAAACAAAACTGTGCCGGCCGAGTTGGATCATAACACAGTTGGAAGAAGCTATCTCTCTAGGACAGAGATGTTAAAGAAGCATAGTTTTTGTTGTTGTTGAGGGAAGTATAAAAGAAGCCTAGTTCAACAACTGTGTCTATCAACTCCAGTTCTCACCCGCTCACGGGAAATGCACGCACGTCCGTTCTAGAACACAGGAAAGAGTTACATACATGGGCCAATGAAGTCAACAGGGCAACGTAGGACTGGTCAACCACCTCATTTGGTTTTTTTTTGCCTTGTCCTTTTCTTTTCTCTGCTAATTAGTCATTACAGTAAATTGATTGTTGAAAGCAGCAAGCTATATCTGTAGCAGCCAGCTATCTACTAGCTAGGTGTATATGCAGCTTAGCTGTACATTGGTTTTGTTTAATTGCGGCATGCTGCACACGTTGCTGCTACGATCTTGTAGCAAACAATAATATCCCACCTAATGGAGAAATTACTCTATATCTATGTCGGTCTTACAAATTGCTGGGCCTTTATCAATTCTGCATTTTCACGTAACCTACTCGATATCCAAGTTAGTTCAACTGTTGCTGCTAATCAACAAACTAGCCGCTAGCAGGAGCTAACTACAAATTAAGAATTTAAACGAATCAGGTTAACTGCAGCGATCGAGTAATTGAAGGCGAGCTTACTTACTTTTGAATAGATGGTTCTCTAGGCTGCCTTTGGCCATGTACTCGTAGACGAGCAACCTGTGCTCGTCCTCGCAGCAGTAGCCGACGAGCTTCACCAGATTGGTATGCCGGAACTGCCCCAGAAAGATCACCTCGGCCAGCCACTCCTTGTGCCCCTGGGCGCCCTCGGGGTCCCAGAGCTTGACGGCGATGGTCTGCGCCTTGAGCCCCGGCTTGGCCTTGTCGTCGATGGAGCCCTTGTACACGGGACCGAACCCGCCTTCGCCGAGGAAGTTGTCGTCGAGGAATCCCTGCGTCGCCGCCTTCAGCTCACTCACAGAGAACACGTGAAGGTTGGAGCCTACCAGCGACACCGACAGGTCTTGGTCCGACGCCGCGCTCATCACGTCCGTGAACGATAGCCGCTGCCCGAGCGCCGCCACCGCGTCCGCCGCTGCGTGCTTGATCGCCGGACCAGGGCGGACCTTCCCGCTCCCCGTGTTGCCGCCGCTGCCGAGGCAGCAGCCGAAGAGGGAGCTCCACGCCGACCGCTGCTGCTTCTTCTTAGATGACCTCGCCATCATACCATGCAAGATGCAACCCCCGACGATGTTAGCTAACTCTGATCTGCCTTCAACCAGATATCTGTCTGAACTTCCGTAGCTGAAGAGGCCAGGGATCGATGGAACAAGCAGAAGCAGGCAACTTAATCTGTCTGTCAGTTGTGGCTTGTGAGCTTGGAAATGTTGGCTGGATCGGATTGGAACGAGAGAGCCGCACGAGGAGTATTTGTAGTAGGGACCGATCATCGATCTGTGGTTAGTTAGGAAGAGGAGGGCCGTGTGGCCGTGTGACCGTGCAAGCCTGTGGCCTACCTACCGCCCGTGCCGAATACATGGACGGCTTCTTCTGCTTCTACTTGGACTCTCGGCCGCGTTGAGGAGTTCGACTTGCGCCGTTCCGATGACATGTCGCTTCGCTGACCGTTGACTTGCCAAGGCCACAGATTGGTGAGATCTCTTACTGGGTTTTTTATTCTTCTTCTGTTTTATTTTTTCAACTTGCTAGCTTGTATTTGACTGTTGAAAAAAATCATTGCATTATGTTGCCAGTTGTGTGCATATCCTGACGACTTGGTTATTTCATTATTTCCACTACTTATATACAACAGGTACTCACTCCGTTCCAAAATACTTGACGTGCATATGGATGTACCTAGACTTTTTTAGTCTACAGATATATTCATATTTAGACAAACCCACGTCAAGTATTTTGAAAAGGAGGGAGTACATGTGTGTGGCATGTGCTTTTATTTCATTTCTACTAGAGGGTGGATATTGTATTTTTTTTCTGTTATTGGCAATGGTTAATTATATTGTTATCGAAAGAAAGTACCCATAATAGGCGCACACGAACTTTATAAAGAGGTAGTTGCACTTAAGCCGCCAAGCTTCAAATGCGGGTCATGAACTTGGCAAAATGCAACTCACATGGGCAAGAACCACGTCAACCGATTTAGCCATGTCAACATGGCTCAAGTGGCCATCGGGGATCCTTTTTTATGAAAAAATTATAATGTTCATCCCTATGGAGACACGACGATCCTTGGCTCTAACAACGTGTGCATCCAGTTTTGATTCCTAGGATCAAAGGTAATCAAAGGAGGTGCCACAATGCCCCCCCGGTGGCCAGAATCCTATCAGTAGCGAGCAACATAAGAGGAGTGGCTGTGGAGTTCAACGGTGAGTGTTACGGAAGGAAGAGGGCATGGGATCGAGGTGTTGGTTTCACACAAAGGGGTTGCAAGGAATACAAACATGTGGTAAGTAGCGTCAGATAAGCACGGTGGAGGTTGGCCAGCACTGACGGCGGCGGTAAAATCATGGAATAAGGGTAGGGGCTCTATTGCCCGCATGGACACTTTGAGGCCACGTGAGAGGCCGGGACAACATTTTGATTCTCATTAAGTCGATGAAGCGGCTTGGGGTATATGGAAAGAAATGAACAACCTTGTTTTTAATGGCATCACCCCAAGCTTTGATGGGTGGAAAGCTAGAGTAAAAAACGGATCTTTCTCTTCATAGGTTCAGGGTCCCTCAAAACCTGGTTACCAGCATATCTAGTTTTACTGATAGACTTTAGTTCTTGTTACTCTTTGTAATTAAGGTCTGCTGACCTATGTAAAGCTGTGTTATATTAATATACCACAGTAGGAGCCTCTCCTACTGTTTTACTTTCAAAAAGACGGTGGTATAGGAAACTACAAAAAAATCCTCGTGGAAGGATTTAGGGATCTAGACAATCACTTCGTAGTAAGGTGTCTCTACTTGGTGGTCCGATGTCCACGAGAACGCAAAAAACGCGGTGAGATGACATGAAACATATGCCAATCATGTTCTTGTAACAAATTTCTGAGATAGTAGCATATTTGACTAAAAGATACAAATAGGGGACTTGAAGTCAGTTCTGATAGGTAATCTTTCTTAAGGTGGCCATAACTGGAATGGAGGTGGACACTCGTCCATTATGGCCATCACCGGTGGTGAGACATATTTCATGGGTGATGAGGAGGGGGACACTACCAAGAAATTAAGATGAAGTCAAATAGGCTTGTACTCGACATTGAAACATGTGGGAGGAGGATGGATGTCGAGAGTGCCTCTGTAGATGCTAAGAGAAGCGGATCGTGTCCGCATCTGCATTGTGCCATATTGTTGGCCTCTGCGAGGTAGAGCACGATTGCGCCATATGTGTCTACATGGCAGGTCTGAGAACAGACATTGGAAAAAAATTATGATGCCATCGTTGTGCTCCATAACACGACGAACATGGTCGATGTCTGACTCTACGTTCCGAGTCATCTTTACCACACCACCCAATCCCCTCGCCGGTGAGTCGAGCGAAAAAGAGAAGGAGTGGGCTGACATCCCATATCTTTTAACAATAATAAAGGTGGCATTCCCCTGGTCTTGTGTGAGGGAAGTGTGATGTTTCTACGCCAAAAAACCTCCCGCACAAGCCAAGTTTCCATGCCAGTCGTCACATGTCAGTTGTTTCCAAGTGGTCTCGAATTTACCATGTTCGCTGCGTTTTGCGAAGTTCCTGATCACCAGCCCACGGTTTTGAAGTTCGGTGACTAAAGTGCATATACATGTTAAGTTCAAAGACCATTTGTGCAATTACCACGTTATGAAAACAGAGAAATCCAAACTCAAAGTTAGGATGCAACAAGTTAAGATAGTCTAAAATGTCAAACTTTGTAAGATTTAGGCTTCCGAGAAAATAATTTTTTGGAAAACTCCAAAAGGCATTCGTTCATGGCAGGAGGTGCAACCAGGTTTTGTTCTACCTTGCTAGTTCAGCGAGAGATGGACCATACAAATTGGTGTTCTCTCATGCACCAGGACCTATGCCGACGGCTTTTGGCCGTCGGCGTAACAGGTCATCGGCGTATGCCAAATTGCCGTATGCGTATTAAAAGCCGTCGACATATTTTTTCCAAAAAAAATTAAAAAAAATTAAAAGTGTTTTATATATTTTTTTAATTCTATTCCGAAATTTCACACTTAGCCACACACTTAGTCTCTGATTACACACTTAATCTCAGCTCAAAGTACTGATGACTCCCAAGTGCAGGAGATCAATTGTAGTACCTTTCAATTAGAAAAAGTTGTCGAACTCACGATGAGCTGAAGGTATTGGTTAGAAAGAATGATAAATAAAACAATGAAAGACGCAAGTGTTTTTGGGATTTTCGGTTGTATAGTTGCAAGAGAGTAAAAATGCGGAAGATAAATAGTAGCAAGTAAAATCTCTCAAAGAGAGAAAGCCCAATCCTCTATGCAGCAAGAGGACAAGTTCAAGTGTGTGTTTCTTATAGGTGGAAAACGTTCCCAAGGGCTACCTAGATTTCATGGCATAGAACAACAAGGTAGCATTTTGTCAAGTTTTAATCTTCTTTGGACAGAGCCATAATTAGGGAAAGCTAAAAAAATAAACTAAACCCCCTTATGATGGTTCTTATGGCCAAGTAAATGACTGCACAAGAGTTATTAAGACATAGAGTCCCACCATAGCCTTAAACCCTAAGGTCCCCGATACTAATACCCTCAGAATGCAACTTCATGACTCGGTCTCAGGTTTACATGTCCTCCTAAGTCTTCCTCACTCCATTACACTACGGTGCTCTCCTATGAGCCCATATAGGTGAAGTGATATGCAGTCGACGTTCGCACAACACCATCATAGAATTACATAAAAAATAAAAACTAGACAAAATACCAACACATGTCATATATAAATCATTGCCAATTCATCCTATGCCCCCAGGAACATGAGAGAACTACTCCAACGCAAAGACGATATGATTCAATGGTATAATGGTACAACACAATCTGAAAATATAATCTCACCCCAAACAATGACAAGTAGCCAATCATACACATGTAGAATAGCACTTAAACAATAGCTAGGGTCGAACAATCTCAAACTATGAGGGGATGAAGTGGATCACGAAGATGGTGATGGAGATGGTGCTGGTCTTGACGGTGGTGTTGATGGAGACTCCGGAGGGGGATGGAGGAGCCTTCCGAGGTGATTCCGGCGGCGTTTCCCCCCTCCGATCTTCTCGGCGGCAGCCTTCTGTCTCCTGTTTCTTGGTTTTGTGTTTCTCCGCCGCCTCCTCGCGAAACTCCTCGGGGGACTATTTTTATAGACGTTTTTAGGTCAAGACGAAGCCACGGAGACGAAAACGGACGGCATCGGAGCCACGAGGAATAAAAGAGGTGGTCCCACACGGCCAAGGAATCTGGCCGTGGGGACCATCTATTTTCTTCCTCGGACTTCCTTTTTCGCGGATCCTTGGCTCGTACGTCTTCTTATTTCCAAATATTGGGCCCCGTAAAATCTTAGGTCATTTGGACGTCGTTTGGTCCCTGAAAGTCAAAAACATGGAAAAAGGGGTTTTCTGGTTCTGCAGGGTTAATTCCAAATAAATGGGGAAACTGTGAATTATCCCCTAAAATCATTATAAAACATAAATATAACCCATATATGATGCAAATAAGTTGGAATATCAAGTAATAAAATGTAAAGTTCATGTATGCATTTTACATGCATCAACATCCCCAAGCTTAACCAATACTCGTCCTCGAGTATGAAGGTGATAAAACTAACATGGACTTTGCATTTTAATACTATCAATGGATATCAAAGATGATTACTATTGCTACATAGAGTCAAATGATTCATTCTTCAAAGGAGTAGCAATATACAAGATAGATTATAAAGTGATATCAAATATTCAATGTAAGGATGTTCAATGATAATTCACAAAGTGTAACATAGAAGAAAGTACTATGGACCAAATGTATGCATAATGAAAAGTAAAAACATCCTATAATGGTCATAGAGTATTCTTTAAATCTGAATATAAAAGGTGGACACTTTGGAAAGATATATAAGTAGAGGTAAAACATGAATAAGTTTCATCTAACTTCCAAATGCTTCTACTTAAGTTAATGTTGCAATGTGGTATTCATTGGTGTGGAGCTCTCATTACCCCTATCATAGCATCTTGAATGGTTAAAGTTTAAAGTGAAAGCAAATATGAGTAGTGTGCTTGACAAAGTATGGGTTGAATGTCTCATGCCCCGTGAATACGAGTACCTACACCATGGTGTTACTCAACTTGGTCCACAAAGTAAGTTCAAGTTAAAGTCATTGTAAGTAATATAATAGCATCATCAAGAGTGTCAACTGGGGTACCTCTTGCCTCAGGACATGGAACAAGCCCATGTCAAAATGACAAGACAAACAGACAATGAACAATCTCAGCACTCTTTTATTTACTATTGGTATAGCTTTTTATTATGAGGTGCATCACTGAAGGTTCACTATGGAAGCTGTAAATTTCCACCATGAATGATGCATGGCTTAGATTAGCGGCCCAGGCATCTCTCTAGCCATTTATACAAACTCTTTAAACTTACTAAGTTTCCACATTATTTGGCACCATGATAAGCATCCATAAACAAAAGTACATGATATCAACTAAATATAAATAAGTGCAATGTTGAAAGCTTGCCATGTGACAGCACATATGGGCTAACTCCCAACCAAGACTTTGTCAAGCTCACAACTTCATAATTTTAATCACAATGGTTCATGTTTATTAAGTGCAATAAAAGTAAAGTGTGCATCAAGTTCGTGAGAGCTTTTTAACCAACTTTTCCCATAACAATCAATAACATAAGCATTTTAATTCAGAAGTATAGATAACACAATATAACATGATAAACATACTCGGAATAGCATAAAGCTAATAGGTAGATATGGTGGACTCACTGGAAAAACTTTGGTTGAAGGTGTTGGAAAACAAGTTTTTACTTGTTGGAATTTTTGGGCTAGCAAGAGGGAGAAAGTTGACCGTCTAAATGCATGCATAAGTGTCCATAGAACTAATCAATCCATGTTAAACAAAGTAAAGTAACATTCAGCATCAAACATGAATAAAAGATAGCTCTTGATAAAACACTTGCAAATTAATACTCATTAAAAACATGAATCATGCAACTATATGTATCTTTTTGAATCAACTCAAACATCCCTATCCCAATATTTTAATAGCATCCAACTTAATTCAACCCAAATTTCCAGTAGCTCTCTCATATAAAATGATAGTGGTGGTCTCAAAAAAACAAAAACAAACCGAAATAAAAAGCAAATAAAAGACGCTCCAAGTTTATGCGATAAAGTGCATTGATCGAAAAACAGAAGTTAGACGTGTGCAAACCGAGAGTGTGTTGGTCCAGTGGGGTTGTCTTCACATCCCCAAGCTTATGGTCTTCACCATCCTTGGATAGCTCTTGGTGCATCTCCTCTAATCCCTGTGAAAAAACTTCAAAACACCGTTTCTCCCATTTCTTTTCTGTGGGGTGACATTAGTAGTGATAGACAAATGAATTGCTTGCTGCATAAAATCCTTAAACAAAAATTCATATGAATGTCCAGAAAGTGTATAATGTTGTATGCCTACTTATAAACTCAATTGGATCAAAAAGATTCAAGTTAAAAGTTCAAAGAATGCATCAAACAAAATGGGACAGAATCTGTCCAGAAAAACAGCAGCAGCAAAACGCATTTTTCTACCCTACTTAAATATGTCGAAAAATTCTGAAAAATTCATGATTACAGGATGAAAAGTTGCAACTACAGTTCAAATTCAGCTCATTCGGAGTTACAGAATAGAATGAAAAATCATACCGTGCACAGATTCGTGCTGGAATAAAATCTCCGAATACAATAGCAACTTTTTCAAACCAAAATGGGTAAAACTTGGCACTTTATTAAAAATTCCAGAAACAAAACTAAAAACTAAGTCTCTTGTTACAGCAAGAGGACACAAAGAAAATCAAAATAAAAACAACCGGGTTGCCTCCCGTAAAGCGCTTTCTTTATAGCCATATAGCTAGGCTTACTTACTTGGTATCAAGATGGTTGGAGTGAGGTGGCTTGGCATCCCCAAGCTTGAATTCTTGTACTTATATATGTAGGGTGAGCCTAGGGGTAACATCCCCAAGCTTGAGTGTTTGTCCCTCTTGATCTTTGTTCATCACCCTCAACTCTTCCACTTGAAAATTCTCTTTACACAAAACTCATCATAAAACTTGATTAGAGGGGTTAGTGTCTCCATAAATTAAATCCACATAGGTACAGCAAAGACATATCATGAGTTGATTCTAAACATTAACTATTGTTACTATGGTTGTGTATTGTTCATTGATCAAAAGAACCACACAAAACACAAGTAATGAGGCTAATGCAAAATAAAGACAGAATCTGTCAAAAACTGGACAGCCCGTAAAGAGTGAATTTTCAGAGGCACTTACGTTGCTCAAATCAGAAAACTTTTAACTAATGAAATGTGTAATAATAACTGAATATTGCTGTCGTAAAATTTCAGGTCAAAATTCCTTTCTGTGATTTTTAACATTTTTGCAGTGAAGCTAGGAATCTGTTTTCTGGACAGCAAATCACTATTGTCTGATCCACCTCTCAAAAGAGGTTATTCTTGCCATAAAGATGAAAAATAAGATACAAAGGTGATGTTACAGTAGTAAACAAGCACCTTGACTCAAAAACCAAAACTTAAACTGAAGATAAAAATCAAAAAAAACAAAAAGAACCAAGAAAGAATCAAGAGAAACAAACAAAGAAGAAAGAAAATATTTTTGTTGTTTTTGATTTAGCAAAAGGCAAAAGAAGAAGCAAATATATACAACATAAACACTCTTTTTATTTGGTTTTAGCTTTGGGAAAAGTTTTAATGATAGAGACTTTGCAATGGTTCCATTGGCATGAACAACACATGTTCAAGGTCGACCCCAACATCTCCATTACTCATCCTTCTCATTTACTTTCCCAAATTTTATATAAAGTGAAAATCTTAAACTAGCAATTAGAAAACAGTAGGTAAAGTTATTTCACATGTTTTCAAGATATAAAGGTGTGCCCAAACAGAATAGGAAATAAAAGCATAAAGAGCACACCACAAAACATTAAACCATTAACTTTTAAGTCTAACTCTTTCCTATGCATTGGCATTTTATATATGAATAAATAGCAGCAATTTTGTGGTAACCAATGCATGTAATGATCAGTAGGTTGCATTTTAAATAACATAGAACATAAAGATAAGTCTTTCTTCCTCTCTCATAATAGTTACAAGTAGTGGAACAAATTTGATAAAAGAACTATTAGATTGGTGCAACTTTGCAAACTTAGGAACATATAGAGGATTATTAAAACTATCATGTGAGCTATTAGTGTGTTTTCCTCTCTCAAAATAATTGCAAGAAGCACCATAAACATGATGGTTATGGGTGAAATGGTTATTAGTGTAAGATAATTTCAGCCCACATAAGTACTTTTCAACATATAAAAGCTTCTCCTCCATGGTGTGAATAGGAGAGTTCAAAAATAAAGTAGGACTCTCATAAGTAAGAGTATTTTCACACTCAGCAAGTATATCATTTTTATCCTCACATGAAGTAGTAACAAGTTCTAAACATGGAGGATCATCAAGCATAGGATCATCATCTAGAGTACATCATAAAACATGTCTAAACCATACTCCTCATCATTTTTAAAATTATTATCAATAATGTTCTCATTAGGCATAGGTTGATAGTCCTCCTCATCATCAGAATCATAAAAGCAAAGTTTATCATCAACAAAATTTTGAGTGTTACCCTCATCCATAGGTGGTGAAGGTGGAAGTTTCTCTCTTCATTCTCTAGTTGTTCATCATTTTCATCATCTTCTTGGGGTTGCACGGGCATCCCCAAGCTTAGGTTTTTATCCTCCTCTTCCTGCAAAATATTAGTATTTTCCGTGGCAGCAATAATTCTTTCTTTAGGAGTAAAATATTTAAGAAAAACCTTCCTCAAAATACTCCATTCAATAGTACTTCTTCATCCAAAGACTTGAACCAATACGAGCATTACCAGATATAGACAAATATAATAGCTTCCTTTTTACTGATCATCAGAAATACCAGGAAGCCTAAATAAACCACATATGTCTTCAATTGTCTCCACGTGTTCACGTGCAGACTTAGTTCCATCTCCTGTAAATGGATTTTTCATAACTCTTTTAACATGACAATGGGAATTTTAAATCCCACTTTAGGTACCTCAGACACAGTAGTTTCAACCACTTTAGGAGCATTAGCATAAGCACTTTCATATAAAGCAAGATGCAGCGAAGCACGATTCATAAATGCCATAGTAACAATGAGATAAAACAGTAAATAAAATTCAGCTTTCAAGTTTCCTTACCAAACTTCTTACCAATAGCGCTACGCTCCCCGGCAACGGCGCCAGAAAAGTATCTTGATGACTCCCAAGTGCAGGAGATCAATTGTAGTACCTTTCGAATAGAAAAGGTTGTCGAACCCACGAGGAGCTGAAGGTATTGGTTAAAGAATGATAAATAAAACAATGAAAGATGCAAGTGTTTTTGGGATTTTCGGTTGTATAGTTGCAAGAGAGTAAAAATGCGAAGAAATAGTAGCAAGTAAAAGCTCTCAAAGAGAGAAAGCCCAATCCTCTATGCAGCAAGAGGACAAGCTCAAGTGTGTGTTTCTTATAGGTGGAAAACGTTCCCAAGGGCTACCTAGATTCATGGCATAAATATTTCTAGAACAACAAGGTAGCATTTTGTCAAGTTTTAATCTTCTTTGGACGGAGCCATAATTAGGGAAAGCTAAATAAATAAACTAAACCCCCTTATGATGGTTCTTATGGCCAAGTAAATGACTGCACAAGAGTTATTAAGACATAAAGTCCCACCATAGCATTACACTCTAAGGTCCCCGATACTAATACCCTCATAATAACTTCATGATTCGGTCTCAGGTTTACATGTCCTCCCAAGTCTTCCTCACTCCATTACACTACGGTGCTCTCCTATGAGCCCATATAGGTGAAGTGATGTGCAGTCGACGTTCGCACAACACCATCATAGAATTACATAAAAGATAAAACTAGACAAAATACCAACACATGTCATATATAAATCATTGCCAATTCATCCTATGCCCCCAGGAACATGAGAGAACTACTCACAACGCAAAGACATGATATGATTCAATGGTATAAGTGGTACAACACAATCTGAAAATATAATCTCACCCCCAAACAATGACAAGTAGCCAATCATACACAGGTAGAATAGCACTTAAACAATAGCTAGGGTTCGAACAATCTCAAACTATGAGGGGGATGAAGTGGATCACGAAGATGGTGATGGGTGCTGGTCTTGACGGTGGTGTTGATGGAGACTCCAGGGGGGATGGAGGAGCCTTCCGGAGGTGATTCCGGCGGCGTTTCCCCCCTCCGATCTTCTCCGGCGGCAGCCTTCTGTCTCCTGTTTCTTGGTTTTGTGTTTCTCCGCCGCCTCCTCGCGAAACTCCTCGGGGACTATTTTTATAGACGTTTTTAGGTCAGACGAAGCCACGGAGACGAAAACGGACGGCATCGGAGCCACGAGGAATAAAAGAGGTGGTCCCACACGGCCAAGGAATCTGGCTGCGTGGGACCATCTATTTTCTTCCTCGGACTTCCTTTTTCGCGGATCCTTGGCTCGTACGTCTTCTTATTTCCAAATATTGGGCCCCGTAAAATCTTAGGTCATTTGGACATCGTTTGGTCCCTGAAAGTCAAAAACATGGAAAAAGGGGTTTTCTAGTTCTGCAGGATTAATTCCAAATAAATGGGGAAACTGTGAATTATCCCCTAAAATCATTATAAAACATAAATATAACCCATATATGATGCAAATAAGTTGGAATATCAAGTAATAAAATGTAAAGTTCATGTATGCATTTTACATGCATCAAGTACTTACCCTGGTCAAACTTCTCATTCGATCACCCATCCTCAAATTGTTCCAGCCCAAACACGCTTAACTTTTGAGTTCTTTCCAAATTAGCTTCCAAATGAGAAGTTAGAACTTACTGATATTAATATCCTATCAATCATATTAAACCCTAGGTCATGATGTTACACTTTTTATTGTTTAGAATATAAAATTTTATTTGAATAAATAGCAATATGATTATGTAATAATAATTTTTGAAGAAATAACAATAAAACGAATTTTACTTTATTTTTTCCTTTTTACATGTAATATGGAATAATTCATATCTTTAAATTCGTAAATCGAAATTTGACAAATAAAATGTCTAAGTCGATCAGAAAAATGAGAGGAATACAAATATGACATCCATATCATCTTTTGTATCACAGAAACATAGGTAAAATTGCTATGAAAAAAATATCCTCTAGCATGGAGCCAAATGATCAAGTTATGCCAATTCCCACGGCATAGTTTGTATTAAATTTCTCATATTCGACAAATAGGTGTATCTTGGTATAGAAAACAATGGTTCCGAAGAGATTTTTAATATAAATATCATTTTCCTTTTTCTAAGTGGCAAAAATGACTTTTTTTGTGAACCAAGTACAAACAATATGGTGCAAAATGACACCCATCTAATTCTCACAAAGAGTAGTCCACATTTGATGGATAATCCCCAAGTATTAGGAATTTTCTTGATTTCTATCTAATTTCGCCTATTTAAATGAGTTTATGTTGATTTTCTGAAAGTAATCCAAATTTGAACAACAAGTGTTTGATAGTTTGGTCTGGAATTTTTTAAAATCATTTTAAGGTACAAAACTAGTGGTAATCACATAAACATCGATAGTTTCAGAAAATTTGACCTCTTTCGATGAATAGTCATGGTGTCCATTTTGACTGTTTTTTGAAAAAAAATCAAATAAAGTGAAAAAAATCCTCAAAAAAAGATATCCTATGGCATGGAGTCATTTTTTGTATACTAGTTGCTATTAAAAATGATAAACTTGATTTTTGACAAATTGTTCAAAAAATCTTCACATAAAGGTCTATCATATATAAACATCTATAAGTTTCAAGCTAAACGACCAAGTTATAACCCTTCCCACGGCATAGTTCGTGATAAAATTCTCATATTCTACAAATAGGTGTATCTTGGTATAGGAAATTATGATTCTGAAGGGATTTTTCAAATTATTTTTATAAATATCATTTTCCTTTTTCTAAGTGGCAAAAATGACTTTTGTTGTGAACCAAGTACAAACAATATGGTGCAAAATGGCACCCATCTAATTCTCACAAAGAGTAGTCCACATTTGATGGATAATCCCCAAGTATTAGGAATTTTCTTGATTTCTATCTAATTTCGCCTAGTTAAATGAGTTTATGCTGATTTTCTGAAAGTAATCCAAATTTGAACTACAATTGTTTGATAGTTTGGTCTGAATTTTTTTTAAAAATCATTTTAAGGTACACAACTAGTGGTTATATCACAGAAACATCGATAGTTTAGAAAATTTGACCTCTTTCGATGAATAGTCATGGTGGCCATTTTGACCGTTTTTTGAAAAAAATTAAATAAAGTGAAAAAACGCTCAAAAAAAGATATGGTGCAAAATGGCACCCATCTAATTTTCACAAAGAGTAGTCCACATTTTATGATTAATCCCCAAGCATTAGGAATTTTCTTGATTTCTACCTAATTTCGCCTAGTTAAATGAGTTTATGCCGATTTTTCGAAAATAATTTTGCCTAGTTAAATGTGTTTTTGTGATGCAAAAGATGATATAGTTGTCATATTTATATTCCTCTCATTTTTCTAATCGATTTAGACATTTTCTTTGTTAAATTTCGATTTACGGATTTAAAGATATGAATTATTCCATATTAAATGAAAAATCGATTTTTTTTAAAAAAAACATAGCTATGTCGATGGCTTTGCCGACGGTTTTGCCGTCGGCGTAGCCCTGTACACCGACGGTTAATCTGGGATGACGGCCAGTTTGCTGGGCAGCCTAGCTCGGCCCCTACGCCGACGGGGACCGTCGGCGTAGGCGGTAGCCGTCGGCGTATCACCGTTTTCCTGTAGTGCCTTGATAAGATATAGTACTACATGTTCTCACATCGCGCATTTCGTGTTTGACAAGCTAGTTTTGGACCCATTCAAAAGTATCGTGCAATGTTACTGACTCAAACTTGGGACTGTCCCCCACGTTTTTATCTAAACACTATATAAGGATGTGGAGGGCAACCCTAGCCATCACCAATAAATTAAAATGCTTCTGCTCTCGGACCCGTTCTCCGAAATTGCACCTTTTAGGATCTTGCACAGAGAGGTGGGTGATGAGGTTTGAGAGTGTCTCGACCCGACTGTTCGATTGATCGACTACTCAGGTTTCCAGTGGGGCGGGTTGCGGCGCGTCGCTAGCTCCGCTGGCGGGCTGCTTTCCGCCAGCGGGAGTTAGCGGGCCGAATGCCACAGCCCGCTGCTACTAGCGCGAGAGAGAGCGACAGCCCGCTACAGCCCGCCAGGGCACAGATCGCTCTGTTCTTTTTTGTATTTTTTCACAGATCACTCTGATTTGTCTTTTTTGCTGAGCGAAAAATATAATGTATTTTGTGCTCTAAATTTCCAGAATGTTAGTGCATATGCTTGGCTACATCCACGTATTTATTTTTTAATTTTTTGAAACATTTTAAAAATTCATTTCTGAACATCCCATTGATCAGTCAACACAAACACATATTAAACAAAATTGTGGTAAAATTGTATCAAATTTTGTCATGATTTTTGTAACCAACTGAAATAGATATAGCAGAACTCGATAGCACAACACTGGAAAAAGCACCAAGCAATATATCACAAGTTCAGTAGGACCTACAACAACGAAGTTTCCTGCTGGCATGATTCCACTTCACAAAAAAGGATCAACAAACAGCTATATATAATACCAAGTATTAACTAGAAAGACAGGCACAATAACACAAGAACCATCCTTCGAAATGGGAGGTGACAAGCTGAGATAAACACAGATGGCAATTCAGGCACAATAACACAAGAACCATGGATTATCGAGTTCGTCGGCGCACTGTTATCCTATTCAGCAAAGCAGGACAAGGGCGACATTGTTTTACCAGCTTGCCGCACGATTAGAGCACAGAGCAAATTCAGTTTCTAATCTTAAAACAAGCAGACAGTCTCTCTCACACCAAATCGCCAATCCAGCTGTTGCCTGTTCAATATAGAAAGTATGGTTAATATAGAAAGTCTGGTGGGTTAATATCCCTGAAGATGAAGCTCCAAATATACCACAAAGGTACTGAAAGTGTGAATGCCATTATTCTGAATTACCATCAAAACACAAGACCTGAACAGTAACTCAAGTTTTCAACCAAACATATATAGCTGTGTAGTGCTACTGACTCGTGTAGTGCTACTGACCCTAGACTGAACAGCATGATAAACCTCACAAACACTAACTACACGAGTAAAGCACCAACACAAGCAACTAAGCAATTGATCCCATGCCCATCGGTCCATTCCACACTTGAAAAGAGGGATTTAGCTTCCATTTCAATAAATGATATTTTTCCATCATATTTCCTGCAGGTGGCTCACAAATGCAACAGATAATTCATGGCTTATTTAGTACTGAACATGCATAAGTGTGAATCAATAACCAAGACTTGAGTAACACCTACAATGCAAATCTTGCAAAACAATAAAAAGCAAAATTGATGTTCCACTGTCATTGAGAGGAACACACCATGAACATCACAAATAGGCCTGAAGAAGATAGCATGAACAAATAGATAAACATATAAACATTTGTTTGTCTCAATGAGACAAAGAAGATGCTTTTCTTCACACGAATCCTAGGCTTACCTAAGCTAATCAAGGGTCAAACTTATCATCATCTCTTCCATAAATGTCGGCCCGTGTTCCATAAATAACATCAGTTGTTATTGTGTTGACACGAGTAGTTCCTGCAATGACAGAGAATGAATATTAGCAAGTTTTTTTCAGAAAATAAGTAATGACCATAGCATGCTAACTTACCACGAGGTCGCATCCAATCTTGCAAACATATGAGAGCCTCAACCATGCTACCAATTAATCTGCTCCTATAATCACTTAGGACTCTTCCTCCGGTGGAGAAGGCTGACTCCGATGCCACAGTTGATACAGGTGCGGCCAAGACATCCTTTGCTATGCGAGCTATAATGGGATACTTGTCTTCATTCACTGACCACCAATTTAGGATATCGAAGCCATCACCTTGTGGACAGAGATCCTCTTTCAAGTAAATGTCGAGTTCACTCAGCTTTGCTCGTTTTTGTTGATTTTCCTTAACCTGTACATCCCATTGATCCCATGGGTTACTAGTAACTGTCACAACATTGCTCGTTCCTTGGTCATTCTCCATTCTCGAGTCGCCATCATGTGAAGAATATTCAAGAAAAAGATCCTTGAATGTTTTCTTCACTTTATTAAGATACTTTGTTGCCTCACTTTCAAGTCCAGACTTCAAACAAAATTCCAAGAATTTAAACTTATATCTTGGGTCAAGTATGACCGGAAGACAAATGTTCAAGAAAGATAGCTTCCAATACTTCATGAATTTTTGCTGCATTACTTCAACCATTGATATTAAACAATCTTGCATATTCTGAAAACCCCAATCTTGCATGCATTCCAGCATGATATTAAACAAATTTGCTCCATCGTGTGGTGTATCTGCCTCAGAAAACCAAATTACCTTTTTCTTTAATCTCCATCTTTCATCAACATAGTGGCAAGTGATGCACATGTAGCTGACAACTTGGTTTGATGTCCACAAGTCGGCTGTTAGAGAGACCCGAGAGTTCAAGTTTTGTATAAGCTCTCGAAGCATGATCTTTTGTTCGTTAAATAGGTCGACACAATGAAGTCTTATTGTTGACCTAGACACGAACTCAAATGTCGGATTCAGACTACGCACAAATTGCCTAAATCCTTCATATTCTACTATTCTGAAAGGCAGTTCATGCAAGACTATCATCCTAACCAACTCCAAGTGTGCCCTATCAGGGTCATACTGCTATTTTTTGGACTTGTTCAGATCAGATTGTGACATGCCAGATTTCAAGGAGTCAACAAACTCGTTGATCTTAGCTCTCTCTTCGCACACTAACAAATGCCTCGAACAACTACTAGTGCCGACTTCTCTTGTAGCCACAAAAACCTTCTTACAGTGTTTACATAGGGCTTCTTTCAGTTTATCACCATCATCATACATGGGATCAAAATCATTCCAAATTTCAGATTTAAGCTTCCTTCTTTTTGATCTATGTGACTGACCTACGAAATTTGAAAAGGAACATATAATCATGCTAAGGCATTTGCTATTTAAGACATGCACACAGTTGACATGAAAACTTAAAAGGAATATGCATGGGAACTTACAAGGAATCTCATAATGTTTTGGTGAGGATCGTTTGACACCTATTGTTTGTGGGGATGTTTGAGATAACATTGCATTAACACCCGGGGATCCAACTACAGGCACTAGAGGTGACCTCCTCTTCTTTGGTGGTGCTTTTGGGGGTCTTCTTTTTTGTCCTGAATTTTGGAAAGAGCATATGTATAGTCCAAGTACAATTCAGAAACAGCAGAAGCAAATGCACATGCAAATTCAGAAACAGGCAATAAGCTAATGCGCTACTCATATCAGTTAAAATTCAGTTTGCTTGCAAGGTCTGAACAAACGGAGCAGACCTGGTTCAGTTTGCTTGCAAGGTCTGAACAAAACCTGGTGGCTGTCAAACAATTAGTCAAGCATTGTATGGCTACTGCACTACAACAAGGTTCAGTTTGCTACTGCTACTCCAGGATACACAATTCATATTTAAAGAAATTAAGCAAGCTTGTAAAATTAAGCATTGTTCAGTGCACAAGCAGTGCTTGCACTACAAGCACAAACAGGTGCAAGCATTGTTCAGTGCAAGTGTCCCACATGTCCTGGATCACAACAGACCCAAAAAAGTCCGAAATTACGCAATCATTTATACCATCAGACAAGACACAGCCCCAAGGATTGCATCTTTTTCTTATAACCTTAACCTTGAACTTGCTACTGCTAACAAATTCAAGATGAACAACAGCACAATCAAAAACAAGCATTGCAAGCTTTATCTGCTGGAAAAAAGAACAAATACTCCTACTGCAATAATAGAGCAAGGATCAAGTGACAGTAACTAGCACAAGCAAGCTACTGCACTGCTACTCCTACAGCACGGCACAGAACGACAACTCTGATAAAGAAAATCAAGATGAGGCAAAGAACATAAACAGACCATGGAAAGAACAACAAAGAAAGTGAGGCAAAGAACCTTGAGCGTCCTGCGATTGACGGGGTGCAGAGGCAGAGGCAGCGGCTGGGTAAGGAGCATGGGCTTGGGGCGGAGATGGCGTAGCGACGGCGAGCGACCGATGAACTCCCGCATCAGGGGCATGGGCGGGGGCCGGAGGGATGACGGCGAGCGACGGAGCTCCGGCGTCAGGGGCATGGGCGGGGGCCGGAGGGATGAAGACGAGCGACGGAGCTCCGGCGTCAGGGGCATGGGCGGGGGCCGGATGTGGAGATCTCGACGCTGCCGCCGCCGTCGACCCCAGCGGCGCCGCCGTCGGGAGATCTTTCCCCATCTTCGTCGACCTACGCGTACGCTGTGTCTGTTGGTCGCGGGTCGAGCAGGTCCACAGTATGCCGCTACGACTACGCGGCGTGCCGCTTCAGCCCGCTAGGAGTTGCGCGGGTGGCCCAGCGACGCTTTGCGGGCCTAATATGCGGGCCGGCGTAGCGGCGCAGCGGGTTGGCCCGCCCCGCTGGAAATCTTATCGACTACATCCTTCAGGATGATGAGCGACTTCTTCGATTACGACAACTTCATGGCGATGTCTAGCAACAGTGGTGGTGTTGCTTCTGCTGCCACGAAAAATGCAACACGTGTGGTTGTACCGCCAATCAAGATGTATACAATTCTTGTCATCTTGTTGGTGTACGTTGTGTTGATTACTGTGTATGCAATTGCGATAGGCGGCGTGTTGTAAATTTGTCACACGTCTAATTTAGTTATACTAGTTAATCTTGGTAATATTGTTGTCAAGATATTAATCTGAATAAAATCAATTAAAAGTACAAATTATTTCAACATAAAATGCACGTAGTGTTGTTGCTAACTAGGAGATCAGTGTATCTAGAAATCAAATGAAATCAAATATGAGTGGTAAGCCTCGAGATTTCAACCTAAGTATTAAACTGGCATGCACGTACGTCCTTGTTAGAAATTCAAGCCTCTAGCAAGTATACTGGTATCTGTCAATTTATTAGGTTTCAGCATGTTTTCAGACGACATGTCCATCTCAGTCAGAGTAAACTTGTCTCACAAACAGTGTCCGTCTTTATTACGTCTTTTCCGGTGGGTCGCTCCAAGAAGTGTCAACAAGGATGGATAATAACAAATCATCGCTAAACTGCTTCAGATCAGTTATCCCTCTCACGAAAGCAACATCGACTGACGAATGAAATTCAGATCGATGTGCCCATCAGTCGAAAATCACAACATTATTTGATCTCTATGAGTTTAGTGCGACTCCTAACCATCTTCTGTGGTGCCTCGTTTGCCACACGTATCCTAGAGTGCAGACAAAAGGGACGTGTTACCCATTACATCGATAGGAGATGGTTTCTAGAAATCGTGTTTTAGGCTTTTAGCACAAGGCACCCAGGGGCATTGTCGCATTGATTTTGATGTGTTAATATGTCGTGCATGCAAGGCTCTCTGTCCCAATTAATGAGATCATGAGTACGAATCAAGGAAAAATAGGCTGGAAACTTACAAGTCCAAAACGATCACGAAGACTCTCCCTCTGGAAAGTGAAAGCACGAAAGTTCATGCGGTTTCAACATGTATTTGCACTTATTTTGCTGAACTTCGAGTTTGAGCGGGCATGTTCTTTCAGTTTTGCTAGCTGAGAATTAAGTTAGTACTCTGTCGAGTTCTACACTGTATGATATGCAACGTGATTCGTGTATCTATGAGTTGCAAGTTTGGTTATAACAATGACTTTTTTCCCAGTTATAAGTGGGGTTACAATGGAGAAAAATGTCTTGAACTTTTAAATTTGCTTCGTGGATCGTGCTAATAAAGAGATTGAAACCGATAATTTGATAACGTCACCTCAATGATAATAAGATAGTTCTCAATTGAGAATTAGTCAGACCCTATTTTTCAGCCGGGAGGGCATTTTATAGTTACTAGGGGAATGCCTGCCCGTGCGTTGCAACGGGCCGACGAAAAAATGTAATTATTTATTTTTTACACGGAGTAAATTGGTTATTTTGTTCTCGTAAATAAACGTGGTTAAAAGATGTTAAATATGCAGGATTTTGATACCGATAGACAGAAATGTCTGCCTGTGCGTTGCAACGGCCGACGAAAAAATGTAATTATTTGTTTTTTGCACGGAGTAAATTGGTTATTTTGTTCTCGTAAATAAGCATGGTTAAAAGGTGTTAAAAATGCAGGATTTTGGTACCGATAGGCAGATTAAATTTTTCTGGACATTTTGATATTTTAAAATATTTTCTGAATTGCAGATCAAAAGTTATGGATTATACAATTTTGGACATATCTCTGAAATATCTGGGAAAGTTTAAGTTTCTGAAAACAGGACCCACATGTCAGAGGTTTAGTAGTAAGCATTTTTTTTGTGATAATTTTGGTAAATGTTTTCATTTTTTTTCGGCGGCTAAGCGCCGGTCACGCGTGGTAAATTTCAAATTTGGAAATGTACGCATTCCAAAATCATTTAGATTTGGAAATTAGTGTGGTCAGATTTGAAAGTTATTTAAAATTCTGGAACGCTTAAAAGTTGGTTAGTTTTCAAAAATTGTTCAAATTGGGAAGTTTTTCATATTTGAATTGTTTTCACATTATGGAATGATCAGATTTGAAGTCATTTAAAATTTTAAAATATTCAAATTTGAAGTTTGATCGTGATCAGCATTTAGTTTTCGGATAAAAGTAGTTCCCAATAGTCTAAATGGCAGAGGGAATTTGTACAAAATTTTCAAAACTGGTTTGACTCAATTCCGAGTTCCTATATTAATATGCTGCCAATTTTCAAAATTGGGACAGGGTTTGCTTAGCTTGCCGATTGACACCCATGATCGAGACTTTCCTATATTACAGTACGTTGATGATACACTCCTAATTGTTCCAGCGGACGGTGAACAGTTGGCTAGGTTAAAAGAAACTCTGGATATGTTCTCCCTCTCAACTGGATTGAAAATTAATTAGAACAAGTCTTCCATGATTCCAATAAATGTTCAGAAGGAGGTTATAGAGCAGTTAGCTGCTGATTTTGGCTGTCAAGTGGGCAGTTTGCCTTTCACTTATTTGGGCCTTCCTTTGGGGACTACTAGACCGAGTATACAGGACCTTATGCCTTTGGTGTGTAATTTGGAACGTCGGCTGGCATCTAGCTCATGTTTTCTGAATCAAGGTTCAAGATTGCAGCTGATCAATTCTGCCTTGTCCTCCATGCCGCTTCACTTCTTATGCTCCCAAAGCTTACCTCCGGGGTTGACTAAGCAACTGGACAGAATTTTGCGCCAGTGTCTTTGGAGAGATAATACTGACACGCCACGGCAATCGTTGGCTGCTTGGGAACTTATTTGTAAGCCGAAAAAGCAGGGTGGCTTAGGAGTGGTTGATTTTCAGAAGAAGAATGCTACGCTTCTTATAAAATTTCTGGATAAGTCCTACAATCATGTTGATGTGCCTTGGGTGGACTTGGTTTGGAGTGCGTACTACACCAACAAGGTTCCCCATGCTGATAATTTGAGAGGTTCCTTTTGGTGGAGAGATGTAATGAAGTTGGTTGATAATTTCAGAGGGGTTTCTTTTGTGCAGCACGGCTCAGGTGAGACGTTCATGTTCTGGTCGGATAATTGGAAACTCAATGGAACAGTTACAACTATGAAAGCTTGGTTTCCGAGATTATGCTCTTTTGCTATAAATGAAGATATTTCGGCGGCATCGTTCTATGCTGCATCTAGTGAGCTTTCCTCTCTATTTTCTTTACCTCTATCCAGGCAAGCATTTGCTGAATTAGGAGAGCTACAGTTGATTTTGCAAGATAACCCTCTGAACGCTGATAATGATGTGTGGTCTTTTTGCTGGGGTGGCAAGTATACTGCTAAAAGATTTTATGATCACATACATGCGCATATTGTTGTGCCGAATGCTTTCAGTTGGATTTGGCAGTCTAGGTGTACAATGAATCTCAGGGTTTTTGCCTGGTTGCTATTAAGAGATAGACTTAACACTAAGGACTTGCTGAAGCGCCGTCACTGGAATGTCACTGAGGATTATTGCTGTGTGCTATGTCCGCTGAGAGTTTATGAGGATAGGCAGCATCTTTTCTTCACTTGCAATTTCAGCCAGCGTGTATGGAATTATTTGCAGATTGAGTGGCCGGCTGCTGATGACATCCAAACCACCATTGCTCGAGCCAAAAGAAGGTTTGGACATGTTTTTTTCATGGAAGTGCTCATTGTGGCTTGTAGACACATTTGGTTGCAGCGGAATGGAGCAGTCTTTAGGAATGAAAGACCAACTTTTGGGAAATGGAAGGGTGGCTTCGTCCATGATATGACCTTCCTTAGGTACAGGATCAGACCGAAGCATGTTGACAGTTTAATGGCCTGGTTGGAAGCTTTGCCTTAGGGTTGTACATTCGGTTGGTAGGTCCGTTTTGTGTATTTAAATTTGTTTATAGTTAGTAGTTCCTTTTTATTCTTACTTTTTTGTACAGTGTTGAGACTTGTTTAATAGAAAATGGAAAATGCTGTGGGGTGGTTGCCCTACAGTCGCGCTTCAAAAAAAAAATCAAAAGTTATAAAGAAAACTGGGAAAAGAAATAAAGGAAAATGTTTAAACAAAAAAAAAGTTTCGGCTGAGCTAGTTGGGCCGCAGCCCGAATGCTCTGGTCGCACGCGTGCAGCGCGAGTGGCTGTGGGACTGCGGGTTGATTTCATATTTTTAGGAGGGCTAAACTGTAAAACGGCCACGGTACGCTCGGGACGCAGCTGGAAGAGTAAAGGCGTTTTTGCGAAAAGGTCTCTGGGGTTTCTGGAAATTGCAGATAAGGACGACGGACGACAAGAAGCTTCGCTTGGCGTTTTTGCGAAAAGGTCTCTGGGGTTTCTGGAAATTGCAGATAAGGACGGCGGACGACAAGAAGTCTTACTTCATTTTATAGTAGTTACTAGTTGAGTGCCCGTGCGTTGCTACAGGCTTCTCAAGTTTTTCATAATACGACACCATATATGTTTTAAAAATAATAATTCAACAATTCTCTCTTATTGATTAAGATTACACTTCAACAATTATCTCTTATTGACTAAGAAACAACTTCAAGTGCCCTTGCTCTCACATTGTTGGACCCGTTACATGTCACCTCGGCCATGTCGCTTGTTCATGCCGTCTTCCATTTAGTCAGATTAGCCAATTTATCCAGAGGAGGCTCCATGTGATAGTCTTCACACTTGCCTCCACACGTCCCTAAGAAAACTTGTCTCGACCCCTCTCCTTCTCCTATAAAATCTTGACTAACAAGATAAAAAACATGTAATATTATTCACCCCTTAGAATAAGCATCATTTTCTCTACTACACATCAAATGAATCCACAACAAATTATTTCCATCGATGACTGATGACCGATTACACTACAGCATTGGTGAAAACCTTTTGTTTGGGCGTTGAATCAATTTAAATTATTATTTTGTTGAATAGGAGTCATAGAGCTGCAACATGATTCATTTTCAACACAAGAAAACATTAACAAAGACAACTATTCGAAATGCATGCAATTAGGACTTATCTCAGTGCAGATTTTCAATAAACATTATTAACCACTTAAGATACACTGAGAATGAAGGATACACAAAAATGAAAGAACAATTTTACGGTTTTATATGGTTTAGTCATTATACCAAGCGTGAAAAGATCAGACCCTGAAGAAGCATTGCATTCCAATTTCCCAACTGATAGCAAAGTATCTCCAATTGATGGATGTGACAGTCCATAGAACAACTGAAAAATAAATACAAGAAATTAGCACCAATTCGAGTGGAAACTGGTAAGATATAGTTTATGACATCTTCTCCCACGGTCCTGCTCAATAAAATTCTTATCATGTGAATGATAATAAACCATGCTTAGATTCTTTGATTCATCCTCATACATGGTAAAACATTAAATGCAGTAGAGATTTCTAATTTCATGATGTGTCAAGCGAGCATTAGGTCGTGTGCGTGCATACACGGTAGTAGGATAAGTTTGACAATACAAGGTACTATCCCAAATATTAACTGGCTGACAGTGATTTGATCAACGACAGAAGACGCAAGATGAGAAACCATGTTATGGTCTGAAAAAAAAAGATAATTGTCCTGGTTAACCGCAAAAGAACTTGGTCTCTCCACCACAATTCCAATGGTGAATCCAATGCCTATCACTGTCAACCATTTTTAGATCTTTATAAAGAGTAACCACTAACCAGAAGTATAGTATTCCACTTGTTTATGTGCCACTTATATCAAGTAAGGTAAGCATTAGCAGACTGAGAACGAACGAGGCCTAAGAACATCATACTAACTAAAAAAAAACTAAGAACGCGCCATCAATCATAATTGTAACAGCGGTTATATCATGCATCAATGTCATATTTATAGTTGAATACTTTTGTGAGGTTGTATATAGAGAACAAATTAAAGTATCTCATGGGCTGATTCCAAATCATTATTGCAAAACATTTGTGTCAGTTTACGGGCGAAGAACAGTAATTAGAGATAACTGTATCGATGCCATACTGGTAATCAAACAAAATTAGCGATTCACCTTCATGTCAAATTCCTACCAGACTCAACTATAAGCTCGGGCTGTAGTGCATGGACCTTAGATAGAAGTTGATACACATAAACATACCAATACTGAAAAACTCCACCATTGCCTGCAAGTAGTGGAAAGAAGGGAGTCAGAAAGTTAATAGATAAAAATAATTTCTGTGACAGGTTGACCTGCTATAAATAACATAGTTAAAATTGTCTTCACACATCATAAAGCACATATACAAATCAACAAACAATTCTGTAATTATGTGTCCGTGAGAAGAAAAAATATAGTTGTTTTGTTTTGAATAAAATCTCAAAACACATTGAAATCAAGATGTATTACTGGATACCATGAGGTTGTCAAGAGACTGATTAGTCCATAATCTGTATGTCCATACACTCCCTTCGAAGGATTTGATACTTGCTGACGAAATATCATGCGATGCAAGGGCCTTAGAGTCGCCAAGCATTTTCAGGCCTATCAAAGAAGTCTGAATCTAGGTCCAAAGCAAGAGCATTGATTCTTGATACCGATTTTTCCATTCTCACGAACCAATAAAAAGCAGGCCAAATAAGAACATGTCTTACCTTTGATCGAAAAAATAAAACTTCATTTACCAAAGACACAAGACGATCCAAAAAGGCAATAAGACATCCCATTTACTACTTCGAATCCACTTTGTTAGACCAGACTCAGGTTTATAGAAATTGGATGTACTATTTATTACTTTGTGTTAGGTTACTTACAGCTTTATGCAATTTTAAGTAGTATAAAACAGATCAAAACACACCAGGCCTGTACCGAGTTTAATGTGGAATATACTTACAATGTTTCCCTGTAATATTGCCCCATAACCTCCTTCCATTTGTGCAACACTTCTGAGAGAGAAATAAGAGAAGTACTAAAAACATATGATAGACTGAATTGTGCTAAACACTAACACGCCCATGCTGGTGCACTCGCACTTTGCACCAGGAATGGTGAGGAAAACAACACGCATGCCGGCACCCGCGGACGCGATTGGGCATTGGGGCTTCTCAAGTGGTGGCCATGCCCAGGTGTTCAGCTCAAGCGGCTAGCTATCGTTGGCGCCCCACGCCATTGCCACCGGTGTGCCCAGCTGCTGCTCCCACTGATGCTTCATCAGAGATGAAACTGAAACCCTAAAACGTGCACAACATTAGAAAACAATCCAAGTAGAAACAAAGACAAGGCTTTGTATGACAGAGGGACTCACACGAACCTGATGCTGGGAGAGCTAGTTGTACAGTTGTACTCATAAGAGCCAGCGGCCTATACGGCCAAGAGCGACGACGCAGAGGCTTTGCCGTCGGTGGCATGACGGAGTTGCCTTTGGGAAAGGGGTTGTTGTTCTCGGGCTTGCAGGCTACCTGCCCAGCCACTGAGCCACCTAGAGTAGCAGGTCCCATGGGTGACACTTCTCCAGCGGAGGGGTCGGTGGCTAGCTGAACTGCGCGGCGCCGTTTGAAGTGGTTCATCTCAGTTCATTTTCAGATCAGCTAGCAGGTTCCTACAAGAGAATCCTCATTCACGTTTGTGCAGCCAGATGCAAAAAACATGGCAAAGACGACAAAATTAGCTGCTCTTGTGCCGTTCTACATTGACTGCTTCCTCTTGGTTCACAGTAATTTTCTAATTGCAGTCAAGGTCAAATACTGATACTGCTAGGACAAAGGCTGATCGGGAGGCTTACAGGGTGCTTTATGGTATCAGGCAGGAAACCTGTGCAGAGGAACAGCGATGCACCGCCCCGTATTCCGCCACGAGCGCCTCCCACCTCTGCTTGCACTCTCCAGCCGCCATCCCCCTGCGTCTCGAGGAGGCCTCTTCTGCGTCAGAGGAAGCAAGGTCGTTGCCGACCACGAACAGCTTCTAGAAGGCACAAGGATTTCGGATCGAGAGATCCCCTGGAAATATGTCGGTCCTTTCCATAGGAGGGGATGCACAGGGACCTCGGGTGATGAGGGGTTATGGAAGGGAAAGGAGAGTCGTCGGCAACATTGGAGGTGATAATCATGTTGGGGGAATGGAGAGGCGTGGGGGACGCCGGGCGAGGGTGCCAGCGAGATGGAGCGGCAGCGAAAGACACACGGGGCAGAGGGCAGCGGCGGCGGGGCTCAGATCGGGCCTAGGCGGCGGCAGGAGCGGTGTTGCGATCCTGTTCTTCAGGGGATTCAAGACGTCAGGGGAGAGACCGATAGAGGGCGGTTGACTTAGCAAGCTTGGCCCCACCTGTCGGCGCAATTTTTTTATCGAGTGGGCGAGGCAGACGAGGGATTGGCAGAAAACAGAGGACGTACCAACGTACAAACTCCCATTTAATAGTAAAGATTATAGATGGATATGTCGTATGCGGCGCTCCAAGAGTCCAAGAGGAGCTGGAACGGTAGATAAACGGTAAGCGGAGTACTACTATACTCCATATCTAGCAAGAAAATGGGCAATAATTGAAAAGGAAAAACAAGACGTGATACAGAGTATAATGTGACACCAAGAAGAAAAAAGAAGAACAAGAGATGTTTCGGAAAAAAGTCAGCTGCGATTTCCCTTTCCTCCTGGCAGGTGACGGTCAACCGTTCATCCGTGCGTGTAATAAAACAAATCAAAATTTGCTGTCCACGACATCCACAGCCACGGCCGTGCGTACGTGTGTTCGTTACGACAGCAGAGGAGAACTAAGTCACGTGCGCTTGATGAACTGGGTAAGCCACGACCCTAGCTAGCGATGTGTGGAACGCATGCTTGGAGTTGGAGAGTCCGTGCTGCAAGAAGAAAATGTACACGATGACACGACCGGTGGATAGTTTATTAAATTTACCTGTGGGACAGCCAACATGAAAGATGGATGTTCCGATGTGATCTCCAAACACGAGTAGATCGATGATTGCCCAGCGTGCACAGAGAATTATGTTATTACTACTCCCTCCGTATCAAAATATAAGTCGCACTAGTCACTTACCACACATATGTATGTAGACATGTTTTAGTGCAAGATTCATGAAAGTGACTAGTGAATCTTACCCTAAAATATGTCTACATACATGTGTGTGGTAAGTGACTAGTGCGACTTATATTTTGACACGGAGGGAGTATATGGTACGTAGCTTCAACATGCTCCTGATCAATGAGCCTACCAGCTAATTCACTCAAAGCAAGGGTTCTGAAATGTTCACAAAATGTTAACTAAAATCTGGCAAAAAGCTCTATGGCAGTCGTCGAAAAGCTCATACGCTGAGAAAATAATGATACACTGTACTTGTACATTTTACTAGTTGTTTCAAGTGTCTAGGCTTTCAACATTGCAAACTAAATACTGGATGCGAATTCGGAACATGCAAATCTAATGATGATGGGGGGCTTCATCGCTATCTTCTTGGTGACATTGTTTTGGAGGGTCTACATTCTGCTACTCATGCTTGTTTCTCTTTTCATCAAGATGGTGGATGCTAGGACAACTTGGCATGACTCGGGTGACAAGATTGTGTCGTTAGTGCGGCGAGGTTCTTGATTCGGTCGACAAAGGAGAATGGTTTTTCCATACGTCGAGGCGGCGACCCCGGATGCTGGTGCGACGGTGATGGTCTACGAGTGGTTGACCTATGTAGATTGAGTAGCGGGTGGCCAAGTCGTACGACGTTGCGGCTAAAGTGCGAGCGGTTGTGTGGCGGGGTAGTGGTCCTGGTAGGTGATGTTGGCAGTCTGTGTTGGGTCTGGCGGAGCAGGTGGATGTGAGGTTGATGCTCTGTAAATTCGATAGTGTTGAGTGCATCGACCTTGTGTCACGTGGGCGACGAGGTTGCCTTCGATGTTGGTGGTCGATGTGTTGGCGTCGCATTGGCACAGTTTTTGTGGAGGGTCGGTTTCTTCACCTTAGTTCGAGTGCTTCATGTCTCCTCCTTTCGTAGTAGTCACGGGGTCTTCTCTCCGCTGATGGTGGGAGGCCGTACGTCTGGCCTCAACATAGTAGGTTCCATGTTGGTATGTGAGCCTTCGGTAGACGTCTTCTCTATTATCCGTTCAGTTGTTAGCGTGTGTGGACTTGGCCATGTTTTTCGCTGGTGTGGGTTTTCCCCTCATTAAATATGTGTTTTTTCTCATTAACTGGACAACTCTTGTCTTCCTAATAAATGAAATAGATACTATTTTGCTTCGGTTTACAAAATTAGTCTAGAGGGAGAACGGTTGGTTCACCAACTCTTTCTATGAAGAGCTCAAGTGTCACTACCAACGCCAATATATAAACATACATTTATATCGGGCAACATGTATATAGACATTTTGGAAGGTACAACAACATCTGAAGAATTGGACACTTGTGTGATCTCAACCTTGTACATTTCAGATAAGAATTCTTAAAGAAAACATCGCAGGAAATATATGTACACATACATCCAAGAAACATATGTCTAGAATCTCGTCATATCAATTTGTAGCCCCAAATTCGGATGCAAATATACATTAGTCCTTGCCTGCTAGCCCAAATGTTGTTGAATTAGGCCATATTCCCTCAGGCCAGAAGATATTATAAACTAGCCTTTTTTTAGAATGGAGGCAACATATTTGCAAGATGATTCTTTGCTATTCCTGGGTTAGTTGGGACACAACAATCTCAGTGCTATTATATATGTCTGCTCTGGTCATCACAGCCATTAGGTAATTTATTATTGATTAAGGTACGATGTATCTACATCCTAATTTGCCGGCCAGAAGCAAGGAACTGGATCTTTGTATTTTGATTTCGTCAATCATCTTCACGTACAAGAGATTGTTTTTAAACAAATATACACGAGATTGTTGAATACTGAACACACGAGGAACGCCATGTCTAGTCACGGATTACTTCTGATTTCTTCATCCAGACTAATGCCAAACATTGACTTACAGTCCCTTTCGACGTCAATAGTAAAGGCTCTAGTGCTCTACAATGGTAGAGGCATCCCTGTCTTTTTCCCTTGGATGTACACAGCAAAAGATCGACGTAACTTTTTTTTTTTGAGGACAAGATCGACGTAACTATCGCTAGTTAGATACACGAGGCATTGCAACTTTTCTCTGCCTTGGATTATACATATGTCCAAACCAATGACTTGTGATTCAGGTTCTGCAAACGTTGTAGTGTTGTGAAGAGCGCGTTTCGTTGGCGTGCACGTGTGTGTATAGTCCTAGTCTTTGCAGATGGTTGGGTTTTTGTTAGGTGTAAGAGAGAGGGCGTGAAGGTCCAAACTAGCTGCTCACTGATCGCAGTCAAGATGGTTCAGAAGAAGAAACGGGCCGGTACAAAGAGTGAATAATTAGTTACTCGGATTCATATCGTTTCACACTGATTTGGTGGCTGGCTGCGCACGGCGGCCTGATCGCTTATGGCTCTTGCTGTACGTACGTCAAGACTGAAGTTTTGGAGTCCCAGAATTATTATTACTTTTTGAATTGAAAGAGTCTCAGAATTACTATTAGTCGGTCAAGACTGAAGTTTGGAGTCCCAAAATTATTACTTTTTGAATTGATCAAAGAGTCTCAGAATTTTTAGTCTGTCAAGACTGAAGTTTGGGAGTCAGAAAATTATTACGTTTTGAATTGAAAGAGTCTCAGAATTATTAGTCGGTGGTGGAGATTCATGTCTCCATTTTGTTTTCCAAAAGCAAATTCAGGGGTTGTCTCGTTCTATCAGTACTTTTTTTTGAACAAGATTCTATCAGTACTTCAGTAGTTCAACGCGAACACGAAACACATGAGACATAGAAAACGAGACAAGTGTGAGAACGCGTACATGGCAACAGAAAGGTGTAGCAACTTTAGGGAGAAGTGATCCGAGGTATAAATACGTGGATGATCATGCATAGGAACGCATATGGCGTGGTTGTTGTATAGAGTAATGGTTTTCAACATAGGAACGCACGTAATGTACAGCACTTGGCAGTTCATCACGCACGCATACACACACTCTCGTCGCATTTTCCATCTAGGACGACCGGCAGTGTTCCCAGGGACAATTGGGAGCCCCTGAAACCAAGAAGTTCGTTTGGGTCTGACCCTGAAACCAAGGAGTACATGACAAGCAGAAAGAGGCTAAGAAAAAACAAAGAAACGAGACTAATCCATGAACAAATTATCCAAGAAGCAACTCGTAGCATCCATTCCGGTCAATGGTCATGCATGTCAAATTATCGCGTGGAGACTGGAGACTAATCCCTGAATATATTATTCCGGAGTTCTAGCCGATCACCCAAAAGATTCGGAGAGAATGGCGCCCGTCGAACCGAGGAGCCAGACGAAAATGACACGCGGCCAGGCAGACGAACAAAGCCATTTACTGTATTGATGGCAAGATTGCTACCGATGTGGAAGTAGGCTCCATGACTCTTTCGATCCACGATTTGCAGCATCAAGCTTGTGTTTGGATAGTTCGCACACGATTAGTACACTGCGCAATCTTATATGGAGATTGTTGATTCCTGGCCACAACATGGATATTTGGCCACGCACGGACAACGCAATTAGTCTGTTAGACAATCGAAATCATTCAAGATTATGTATATCATCTCGCGAGAGATCACGAGTTCCATGTGTTGTCCCCTAAAAAGGAGGGGTTGATCCTCCTTGCCAGACTCAAGATACGGCGTCGGTGACTTGGAAATTGGAAATTAATTCTATCAGTTTGCCGGCTACAAAAACTCAACCGTGTGAAGTTACACGACTCGTGGACTCGTGGTTGTAGGCAAGTGGCAAGATGCACACGGTTCCTCCCACGTTAACCTCAGCATGATATGTTTATGATGTCATTGCCTCTTGTTTGTCCGGTTGTAGCCCTTCGTGGGTGTTGACTAGCCGTCTAGCTATTTCTATCTATGTAATTGATACGCCATTCCACGGCGTATTCTTGACAAAAACATGTTTATGATGTCACTTGATAAATCGTTACTTTTCAATTGCCGTTGGTATGACCAAATAATAACATAAAAGAACAAGTATAGCATGTCTCTCTCTATTCTCTATTGTTAGAAACATGTAAAATCCCAAAAATACCACTACTTTTAGGACATAGGATGTTCAAAACCTGAATTTAAAAAAAATTACAAGTTTATGGATTTCAATTTTTGAGAGACTTTTCTGGATTTTTTTTTAGGGAAATCTGTATTTTAAGTGAAGTCCACATAACATTTTTTAGAGAACTTGCTAAGCTTTATAGGTACATTTAAGGTATCGAGAGGGGTGCCCAGCCACAAATGGCGACCCATCTCAAAAGATGGATGAAATTTAGGTAAGATCAAGATCATGAGGTTCTACATTATGACCTCTAGGCTCATGGATGAAAGAGCAATTTTGGAAACAGGTTGCCCGCCTCGAAATTTCCCTGACAAAAGGAGCATAACTACCCATCGTTCCCATCTTGATATCATCAATAAGTCCTTTGCTATTGCTAATCTGCAGGACAATTGCGAGACAGAAAGCCTCTCTACAGGCATGAGCTTCCATGGTGGCCAGATCTTCAATATTCTCAAAGATCATAGCTGATGAACCAAGGAACACACCATTTCTGTCTCGGCAGACTGCACTCGATGCACCTCTCCTCCCAATGTGAGAAAATCCTCCATCAATATTGATCTTTGCCCATCCATTTGGGGGTTGAATCCATCTACTAGAATCTCCTTATTGCCGGCATGGCGGGGTAGCAGCATGGCTCTCCAAAGACTACAATTCAACGAGGCAAGATTGATTTAAACTGTGTGTCGAGAGAGGACTTTGAAAGATTTCTTCTTGAATGGCCTTTCTTCTAGCAGTCCAGATGGCCCATAGCCCATAGAGTCACTACCATCTATGTAAAGCCTTATGCGACATGGATTTACTCAAAGAGAACAGCCATTGCTTCGCATTCGGTTCGACATCTAAAGATATAAACGGTGGGACTACTTTAGAGCACCACAGCGATTTGAGCTTTCTGGTCGTCCGATCTCGCCCTCCGTGCCTCTCCGCACCGTCCGATTCTGCCGGCTCCGCGTCCCCGGCATGAACAGCGATTCGATATAATCCTGCGCGCACCCGGCTTCGTGCACCCAGTCTTGCTGACGCTCTCCCCGCACCATTATTTCTGCCCGCTGGCCCACCTGTCGGCCTCACGCCTCGCGTTTAATCGGTGTGGCGGACCGGAGAGATTCCCAGCGGAGACCTCCCATTGGCTGATTTTGATCTTTTACCGATATGGGTTTTGGCCCATTTATTGCGTGCCCCTCGGGGATGTTTATTGTCGTACCGCTTCCTCGCTCCACCCTCTCACTAACCGATGGGCCCCGTCTCTTCCTCGGTCCACATGTCGGTCGCCCGTCACTTTGCATCGGACGCTGTTTGCCCTTCGTCTGTTCACACTGCGTATTTTCTACAGTAGCTCGGGGGCACGGTCGACATTTCGGGTTGCGTCGGGCGCGTTGCACTGTTACGTTGCACTGTTACGGTGCACTGTGTATCAGGCCCCTTCTTCCATCGCGCTGGCTTCACGCCATTGGTCGGTACATTGTGCATTACTGACCTACATACAGTGTTTTGGGTATATATACCTCGCTTTGGATCGGATAGGGACGGCAGCCTCCATTTCCCCCCGTTTCTTCTTCCTTCCTGGCTCCGTCTAGCTCCGGGTTGGGTTTGTCTCCTCGCCGGTTTCTCTGTTCATCGTCTTCCTCTTCTTCGTCGTCTCTGCTGGCTTTCAACGAGGTGCCCTGACGTCGTTTCTGGTGCATTTAGATCCGACGTTTCTCGGGCATTTTCTTTGTTTTTTCCTTTCTTTCTGTCTTACTGTTGTTATGGTCGATCTCTCTTTCCGTCTCGGGCAATTTTGGGTGTTTTATTAGTTTTATTGTCGACGTGTCATGTTCTCATGCTGATTTTCAGTGTTCTCTTTTCTATTTATGATTTGTTGCTTTGTGCTGCATTCATGCTTTTTGGATATTTTCGAGTTTCTCTTGAAAGTGTTCTTATCTCATTCTCTATTTTTTCATGCAGGCCATCATCTTGCTCGGTTCTCTCGCTTGTCTTGGCGCGTTTGATTCCGTGTGTTCTGTTACTTCCGGTTTGGTTTTGGTGAGTTTTGATGTTTGATAGTTCTCTTGGCTAATCGTTAACTATTTATTTTGGGTTTCTTTTAATGTTTATTGTTTTGTTCTTCGCGATTTTTTATTTGTTTATATGTTGGTTGTTTTTTGTTTGCTACTATATTGTTTTTTCGTGTTTTATTTGTTTCATTTTCGATGGGATATGTTCTCTTTTTGTATTCACGAATGGTTGTTTTGTAGTATATTGTTGCCTTTTGGATTTTTTCGAGTTTCTCTTAAAAGTGTTCTTATGGTATTCTCTTTTATTGTGTGCAGGTTGTCATTTTGGTCGGTTCTTTCGCTTGGCTGGACGCGCGAGTTCTTTTACGGCCGGTGTGGTTTTGGCGAGTTTTCTGTTCGATGGTTCTTTGGGCTAATTGTTTATTTCGGTTTTCTTTCAACGACTTTGTTTTGATTTTTGTTATCTTGATGTAGGTCGATTTTTTGCTACAGATCCATGATTTTGGTGTTCGCGCTTGCTTTCTTGTGTTCTCTCTTTTTTGTGAGTCTTATCGTTCCGAGTTTAGTGCTTTATTATTCTATTGCGGTTTTTCTATGGCTTTAGCCTCGGGTGTTCAGCTGGGTTTATTAAGTGTGTATTTTTTTTTGTCTAAGCCTTGGGTGTTCGGTCGGGTTTATTATATGTGCGTTTATATTTTTCTTCTTCTTTCGTGTCGTTGTTTATGTGTTTTGGTCTTTTTGATTTGATTCAGATTTGTTTTTTCCATAAGTTTTCACTCACGGATATTTTGTTGGTTTATTTGTTCTGTTTGTAGGTCGCCGGCTTACTAAACACATTTTCGTTCCGGGGGGAGTCGTCTCGCCTTGCTCCCCGTTCGGTCAGCGACGAGTATTGCGTTTTTATTAGGTCCTTTTGCCGTCGTCTTTAGTAAGGTCGGATTTGTGCTTTGTTTCTTTCATGTTTTTCTTGCATGTTCCTCTGTTGTATGTCATCATTTGTAGTTCTCATGTTCCCTGGTTGTTTTTGTGAATGTTCTGCTTTTCGTGTCAAATAGTTTTGTTTGGTCCTGTGTTTTCTTTCTTGCTGTTTGTTTTTTACCTCTTTTGGGGTGGAGATTTGTTTGGTCGCGTGTTTAGTGGCTCCGGTGTATGGAACGCCGGCTTATAGTGATTTTGCGTGTTCTCCTTATTTTCCGCATTCACAGATATTTGGTTTGTTCACTTTTGTGCCCTTTTGTTTATTCTGGTGTTCTTTGTTGTTCGCGTGTCTGTTTTTTGCGGTTTGTTGTTTTCTTTTTTCGTTTTTCCTTACATTTTTTTATGCTGGTTTGACCATGTGTTTAGGAAAAATTATCGACATCTATAATGTTAAATGTATGTTGTGCTAAGATGTATTTTATGAAGTGTTGCCCACGAGTATTGTTTAGCGCTGTCTACCATGTTGGGGTCTTGCCGCCTTCCAAAATGGAATCAAAGCAAAGTGACGCGTATTAAATGTACTCCCTTTAAACAGAGGTTTGACGTCGATGAACTCCAACAACCAACGCTCTTCCTGCCGGCCTAAAATGGCGTACGGAGCATGTTCCTTATGAGAAAAAACACGGCAACATAACCCAACCAGATCTCAGTGCAACTGACTTTAGCCGACAGGACATCAGACCAGTAAGACGGTGAGAGAAAATCCAATATTATCTATTTTATTATGGTTTTTCGTTGTTCACGTTTTTTAGAAAAATGGTGGGTATGAATACAAAGTTTCTGGCTATATTTTAGAGTAACTTGGTTGATCGAGATGTCGGTGGGTGTGGTTGGTTCTGCTACCGTCACCATCGTAGATATCTGCCGGCACCCTGGAGTCGGCTTGAAGAGCGATTTGATATAAATAATCAGCTAACCCGTGGTGGTGGCGTGCCGGCTCTCCATATGGAATCAGAACGAAGTGATTCGTAGTGAATGCCCTCTCTGAAATAGGTGGTCAATTCCAATGAGCTCCAAAAACTGACGATTCCTTCGAGTGTTTTATTGCTCCTGTTCTATGATCATGGTTTGGTTACTGGTCATATTGCTATGCTTCGGGTTCCTGCCCTGCCGGCTAGGATGAGAAGTCGGCGGGAAGCGGTGCTTGCGTCGGCTTACGATGACGTCATCAATACGAAACGAGGCTAAAGTCGGCGGATCGTGTGGCTGAAGTCGGCGAATGTACCGTCATATAAAGAGCGGTTGAATATAGATAATCAACTAGAACAAAGTGCTGTATACCCGTGTTGGTGTTGTGTCGGCCTTCACGTGTAATCAAAACGAAGTGATTCGTATTAAATACCCTCTCTGAAACAGGTGGTTGACTTCAATGACCTTCGAGTGTTTTGTTGCGCCGTGTTCAGTGTTCGAAACTAGCAGATTCAATATATTTGGGCAGCCCCTACAATTAGTGGCGGAGCTAGAAGAACTGAAAACAGTGTCCACATATAGTGGCACAACACATTTGAAGAAAAAAATTGGGGGTGCATATGTCGTGAAAATTGCTATTTTATAACGGTGTCCTGTGCACCAGGCTGGTCTAAGGTGGATCCACCACTGCCTACTATAGCCCATGTGTCCATGTTCCTGGCTCTCTTTCCATGTTCATGCTAGGATTACTGGATTTGGCTTGATTTGTCTTCACTTGTCCCTATTATGTGAGTTGTCGAGGAAGCCGACAAGATTTGACGGGTCCAAAGGTCGAAGAGGCTCAGACTCGAGGAAGCCGGCAAGATTTGACGGGTCCAAAGGTCGGGGAGGCTCAGACTGGTGGAAGCCGGCAAGATTTCATGGGTCCAAAGGTCGGAGAGGCTCAACCTCAGGGAAGCCGGCAAGATTTGACTGGTACAAAGGTCGGACAGGCTCAGACTTGAAGAAGCCAGCAAGATTTGACGGGTCCAAAGGTCGGAGAGGCTCAACCTCAAGAAAGTCGGGAAGATTTGACGGGTGCAAAGGTCGGAGAGGGTCTGATTGGAGGAAGCCGGCAAGATTTGATGGGTCCAAAGGTCGGAGAGGCTCAGCCTCGAGGAACCCAGCAAGATTTGACAGGTCCAAAGCTCGGAGAGGCTCAGCCTCGAGGAAGCCGGCAAGATTTGACGGGTCTAAAGGTCGGAGAGGCTCAGACTGGAGGAAGCCGGCAAGATTTGACAGGTCCAAAGGTCGGAGAGGCTCAGCCTCGAGGAAGCCGGCAAGATTTGACGGGTCCAAAGGTCAGAGAGGCTCAAACTTGAGTAAGCCGACAAGATTTCACAGGTCCAAATGTACTTCCTATCATCCCGAATTTCTTTCAACCCCAAATCGGTTACTCACAGTTATTCCTCTGCCAAAAGAGAGGTCTTAGATATAGGTTTGTTTAGTGGTCATATTGCTATGCTTTCGGGTTCCTGCCTTGCCAGCTCAGATGAGAAGTCGGTGGGAAGCGGTGCTTGAGTCGGCTTACGGTGACGTCATCCATACGAAACGATGCTGAAGTCGGCGGATCGTGAGGATGTCGGCGAATGTGATGTCGTCCTTAGGAAACGACGGTTAAGTCGGGTGCAGTTGATTCTGCTACCGTCATCATCGTGGATATCTGTCGGCTTCCTGGAGTCGGCACGATGAGCCATTCGATATAGATAATCAAGCCGTGCCGGCTCTCCACATGGAATCATAATGAAGTGACTCGTATGAAATATACTCTCTGACTTTAATGAGTTTAACAACCGACGATCTTCAAGTGTTTTGTTGCTCCGTGTTCTGTGATCATGGTTTGGTGTTAAGTATAGGTTTATTTAGTGGTCAAATTGCTATGCTTCGGGTTCCTGCTCTGCCGGCTCGGATGAGAAGTCGGCGGAAGCGGTACCTGAGTAGGCTTAGGGTGACGTCATCTATACGAAACGAGCCTGAAGTCGGCGGATCGTGGGTCTGAAGTCGGCGAACGTGTTGTCATCTTTTCAAAATGAGGCTTCGGCAAAACATGAGGCTCAAGTCGGTGGAAGTTGTCTCATCGACATACTGGGATCAGGTTTAAAGATGGCAAGACCGTTTCGTTTATAGTAGAAAAAAACACAGGTCATGCCGTTGTCTCAAAGAGGAGTATCAAGTGTCACTTTGGAGCGGCATGTGGACCGTTGGGATAGTTGGGGTTTACGACGAGTTTCGTACGCGATTTGAGCTTTCTGCTCTCCGATATGGGCTTCTCGGCCCCTTTGCACCGTTCAATCAGGCCGGCTAGAGCCGGCGTGAACAACGATTTGATATATTCTTGCACATACCAACTTTCGTGCATCTACTCTCGCAGACCATGCCAGCATAAAACATCGCAAAATAACATAGTTCCGGCCATCTAGGCCATGTTTGTCAGCCATCTCGTCCATAGTTCAATGCGGGCATACAAAATTGTTTAAACGACCAAAGTGTGATCACTCTTGGTCCATATAGTACCTTTGCTTCTTGATGTACTGTGCGGCAGGCCCAATTCGTTCGTGTTGCCGTTACTGTGTGTTGGGGGGGGGGGGGGGTATATATATTGTGCCATGGATCTTATGGGGGTGTATATACTGTCTGTGCTTTCGCTTGTCACGCAATGTGATGTATCTAATTATAGTTTTACATCTGACCCTAGACAATGACCTACGACAAGGATACTATTCTTGTCACACTGTACAAGAATACAGGGTTGTAGCTACATTGTTTTCTTTAGCATCCCTGAGTCTCATCATGAGTGTTGGCTACGTGAACTTCTCCGCGAACTCTGTGGTACACCGTTCTCTATATCCGTTCGTCTTAACAACGCTTTACGTTAACACGATTTACATTGTTTGCAATGAACGAAGTTGCTTTAGCAACAGACTGACTGATTCCCTTGTCTGCATCTAAGCAGGTGATGCACACGCGGACGTGTAGACTGGTTTGAACGAAATTCCCCCAGTCCAACGTATTTAACTTGAGAGAAAACGTACGGTTGGCTGTAGCAAACGCAGATGGTGTCTTTTGAAACAAAAGATCTCACTGTTTACCTGTGGGTTCTGATCTTGGAGAGGGAAAACTTCCGATGAGCACGCGAGAAGATGAGGTTGAACCAAAGTGTTTGACAAGGAGTGGAGACAACACATGTTACTGAAATAGGCATCTTTGTTTCTTTTTGTACGGTGGCACCAAATATGATTCCTGTTGTAAGAACGTGTCCATAATGAAACGTTAAGACATCAAGAAATAGATACACTCAGATTAGTTTATGTTTTTATCTGATTGGTTACTCTTCTTTGGAATGGCCTTTTTCATCTGGATTGCGACTGCATGTTTTGTGTTTCTCGGCTTCTTTTGGCGGATGATGATATTACGGAGGTTGCTGAGCTTGTGTTAATTGGTTTAGTTTATCATCTTCCGTGCAAGTCCCTTAGGTGAGAAGGCATCGAGCATATCCGGTTGCTTATAGATGAACAAACGAGATTGATTGGGAAATGTGAGGGGGCGGTTGTGTGGTTATTAAACTGGCTCTTGGGGCCGTTCGGTATGACTGGAGTCGTACTTTTATTTAGGTCGGCCTAGGTGGCGTTAGACTGTATGGCTGTGGATTGAAAAACTCGGCCATTATTCGCGCACGACTCCGGTGGTGATCTGTCTTTTTTTGTCTCTCTAAGCCGGCAGAGAATATAGATAATCGACGACGGCAATGAAAAAATCTTATAAATGACAACTCCAGTCATCCGACTCCAGCTCGTCTCAAGCAAAGTAAGCCAGCAGATATTGACGGCTCCATTCTTCGGCTCCATCGCATCCTCAAAGCCGACTCGAACAACAAATCGAACGCGAGAAAAATAAAAAAGACAGTGATCCGACTCTATCCCGTGCTCACATCCGGAACCGTTCAATAAAACAACCCGCTATCTGCAGACGTCACCTATTTGATGGGAAAACACGATTCATGCAAAGTAAGCCGGCAAAAAATGATGGCTCCATTCCCAAGTTCCATCACATCTCGCAGCCGACTCGAACAACAGATCGAACGCGAGAAAAAGAAAAAAGGCAAAGACAATAAAAGACAAAAAAAATGCACGAATAAAAAAACCCGGAAAGATCCGAACATAGCGATCCCGACCAAACTAAAACGAAAGAATACAACAAAAATTCTAAATAATCCAATAAAAAAGCAAAAACCTTATTGGCTCCTCTGTTTTAATGCACCGTCCGGTCACGCCGACTGCCTGGAGTCCGCGTGACCAGTCCAGAATAAAGAGAAGGGTGCTTGAGGGACACGTGGGCACACTATTATGCTGGATCTTTTACTCGATTTCTTGCTCCCGTCATGAGTCATGCACGCTAGGTATTGTTTTCTTCACCGAGTAGTGGTAGGTCTGCCTTCTTAGTGTTTTCAGTTCCTTGGAGAAGGTTTATTGACACTTCTAGGAAAGTTGTGCCTCTGTCGAATATAGCCATTGATTTGACTAGATGGTTCGTGGATTCTACGCTAGATGAATATTATTCGTACAAAAGTTATAAACTGTTAGCCGTCGGTGTAGGATGGATGTGAAGGATTGCAAGTCGTTCAGCTCCGCGCCTATTCGTCGCTTTCTTTTTCACTCGCTTGCTCCAGACTTTTCTGTTACCGTCACACGCAGATCACTGTTTGTTTCAGTTTCCTCTTCCTCCCTCCTCCAGAGATCGATCCTGTTCGATGGCGGAACATAAGGATCAGCTTGCGAGAGAGATCGGCAAGGACAGTAGTAGGCTCAAGCGCTTGCGTTATGAGTCTCCATCGAGCTACTGCACGGACTACCTTCTTACTCCAGGACCCATTTCGAAGATTTAGCCCATCCAGGTTTATTCTTCTTCTTCATCATCATCATCTTCTTCTTCTTCTTCTTCATCTTTCGCTACGTACGGTACTAACCGATTTGTCATGCAGCTTCGTCTTAGGAGAATGTCGGAGCTCGCGAATATTTTTTCGTTGAGCACCTCGCGTGTCGGGCTGAGATGGAGAAAGAGTTGTCTTTCCTCCGACCTGAGCTGGCAGTGAGGATGGAGGACATGACCCAGATGCATGATCGGTGTCGTCGTTTCCAAGCTAAGTTGGTGGCGAAGATGGACGAGCTCTCTAACATTCGTGCTGAGCGCGATAAGCTGAAGTACGAGCTCGCCCGTCTGTCCAAGCTACAAGAAGAGTGTTTTCGTCTCCAAGAAAATTTGAAGGTGACAACGGAGGAGCGTGATGATTTGCAGATGCAGTGTACTACCTCATAGATGATGAGGAGAACGCTCGACTTGAAGCTTATGACGTTGGTATGCGCAACAAAAAGTTGTGCAGAGAGAAGGCGGATCTAGAGAGAGGTCGGGATTCTTTTGGAAAAGGTTGGTTCATATGCACGACAAGCTGCAGCCAAGGGTTGGCACTGTGTACCGTGGCTGGAGAAAGATGATGATCATGCGTCTCAGAAGTAACATTTGTTTTTTTAAGTGGATGCTCAAAGGATTTGTTGATGTTGTGGTGATACGCTTTTGATGATGATGGCTGGTTCCCAGAATTTGTTGCCTTCGTTCTTTCTATGTTGTTTTTCTCTGTCTGTGAACATTAGTAGTTCTTGTGTATTGGTTTCCCGTATTTAAGGATGTATGTGTGTTATAATGATTTAAATTTTTCCAGATTAATTGGTTTTTCAGTATAATGGGCCATAATGGACCTAGACCAATACTCTTGCTGGATTGCAGAAACTGGTCCATCGTCTGAGGTTTAGGTCCTCCATTTTCCTCCGTTTTGCTCCTCGGCATTACACATGGAGATAATATATTGTACCCGTTAATTATTAGCATCGTGTATGCCGCGTCGTCATCACAGGGCTTGGGGGGTCGTGCGCCAAAGCGCACCCTATGTTTTACTTTAAATCTATGTGTGGACAATTCGTTGTAGCCCCAGTGTCTAAGTCAGTACTTATTACACATAAACTTTATAATTTTTAACCATTAATTATCTCCATCGTGTATGTCGTGTCGTCAACAAAGAGCTCGGGGGAGCGTGGCTTGGCGCAACCTGAAATCTAGTTTGATATTAAGTGCTCTATTGTTTCTCCTCTGAAAAGGCCCACTGTCGTGTCTCGGGTGACGGACACCGGGAGTAAACGATACCCCCTTTTTAGGTTCGGCACGGGGCGCGAAGGAGGCTGGAAGACGCCTTACCTGGGGTCAAGGACGTCAAGTTCTTCGTCGAGAGGGAGAGAGCAAGCAACACAGCAGGACACACGGAGTTACCCAGGTTCAGGCCGCCCGGAGGCTAAAAGCCCTACTCCTGCATGTCTGGATTGAGAGGTTCATCATGGTGTGGTGTACAAGGGTGTTCTGGGGTGATCCCGGCAGAGTTTCGGCCGGAGGTAGACGAAGAGCAGATCCTGCCCTGGGGAGATCACCTCTCTCTCTACCTTCCGAACCCTAGTCTAGTCTTGCATGAGCTCTAGCTTGCTTCTGTCTTGTTTCGTCCTCCTTTCCTCCGGTGCCATGGTCCTCCTTTTATAGGCTAAGGGGATCCGACATGGGCACGCGAGAGGTATGAGGGTCTTGGCGGGAAAACCCCTCGGCGGTCCTTGGAGGAGACGTGGCACTCTCTCCTCCAACATTCTGAAGAGGGCGGCGTGGTCGTCCGTCCTTGGAAAAGGTGGGATGGACAAAGCCTATCCGCCCCACCAACTGCGCTCGTGGCAACGCCACCAAGGCGCGGCCTTCATCTTGGCGCCCAAGTCTTCTACCAGCTTCTGGCGAGCTGGCGATCTTATCCTCTCGGTGGCACGGATGGATACCTGGGGGCGCGCCTGGCCTCCTGCCGGGTGCACGGACCCGTGGATATCTCGCCTGGTTCTCCGGGCGAGGAGGTGACCCGGAAGGTCACCTGGTCCTTAGCCGCAGAGACTTGTTGTCGAACTTGTCGGGTATCCTTGAGGCAGATGGGCTAATCCATCTGTTGTACTTGACTCCTTGCCTTGTCCATCTTCTTGGTGGGCCCAAGTGGAGGACCCACTTAGGCAGCATCAGGGGAACCCCATGTTCCACTGCTGCGACAGTAGCCCACGGGCATGGTCCCGGCGGCTCTTGCTTCAGTTGCTGCCGGGGCTATGGCCAAAGAGTTGGCCAAAGTGGGTACCCGGCGCCTTGCTTCGGTCCATCAGCCGTCATGATGGTCTTGGAGTTATTCCACTCGGGGGAATAACTGAGTTTGCCTCCTCGATTCCCGCTGCGGGGAAGCTGTGAAGACGGTTGGAGAGAGAAGCTTCGCGCGCTATAAAAGCGGTCGAACACCTCGCAAGTCCCCATCTTCTTCTTCCTTGACCCATCTCTCCCTTCCCAGGCCAACAACTCCAATGGCGAGAGGAAAGAGAGGAGTGGGACGTCCTCGTGCTTCGGCCCCGACGGAGAGAAACTCCGGTGGCCGCGGAAACGTCGCCTCAAGAGGGCGAGCGAAGCGAGGCGGTGGAGGTAGAGGAACCGTGAGATGCGGAAGAACTCCTTCTCCGCCCCCACGGGCTGTAATCCACACGAGCTTCGCGCCTTTCGAGTTCATCCTGGATCTGCGCGGCAAGATCTGCAGCCGGATTGACCTTCTGGACTCCTTTGCGATGGCGATGGAGAATAACAAGCCTACGGGCTTGTGGCTGCAGGTGGAAGGCTGTCCCAATGGCCCCTCCTGGATCTCGGTGGAGTACACCGTCGACGACTCCATGCTCCTTGGTCAGGGGTGGAAGTCATTCGCTCGTTCCCGTCGCCTGACCCGGGGGCAATATCTTGCCTGCAAGTATGACGGAGACGCCACACTCGCCGTGAAGATCTTCCGCGCCGCGGGAGGGCGCGTGGAATGCTGCGCCAAGAGTGAGAGCAGCAGCAGCTCCAGCTCCTTCGACGAGGATGAAGATGAGGAAAACTCATCTAGCGTCAAGGCCGAGGGGAGCTAGCTTTCCTGAGGACGAGGAGCTTCAAGTCGGCAGTCCTGAAGATGTCCTTGACCTCCTTCTTGGCCGCCTCGTTGACGTACTTCTGGAAGTAGCGTCTTCCATTGTACGGTGGTGCTCCTCGCGTGCCGGGAGCCAATCTTTTTGTTTGTAAAAATTAGCCCTCGATGTAGATCTTGAAATGAAGAAGAACTTGTTCTCCTTTTTATCTCTTTGGCCTTCGTGTCGTACTTGATGTGAATGGGAGCGGTTTTTTTGCCAAACGCGCCCCATTAACGCGGCAGCCGTAGCGCCAAGGGGTAGGTGGAGCGTGGGAGGCCTATAAAAGGCCCTCCAGACTCCAACTCCCTTGACACATCTTCTCGCCTTGCTCCTTTCTCTTCCCCTCTATAGATCGCAGAGCAATGTCTGGAAAGGAGGAGATGTCCCTGTCCGACGTGTCGACGGCGGAATCCACTTTCTGCCGGAAAGTACGAGGTCGTTCCCCGACCTCGGGTCTCCTTGGTCTTCCTAGCGGTGGGGAACATCGCCGGTTCTGCCGCCATGGAAGTGTCGGTGGCGCTGGCGACCCGGAAGGACACCATCAAGATGAAGCTGTGGAAGGAGGCCGCAGGCAATCCGAGATTGATCTGCCTCCTCTGTGACCTTGACGATGTCTTCAAGGTAAAGTTGCCTTGGCTTCGGCAATATGATCCTTGAGAAGAGCATGCGCCTTGACTCGATCTCTTTTCTTCGTACAGGTTGAGGAGGACATCATGGATAAGTTCATGGACCACGTCCACCTCCTCTGCAGCCAGCATGTGCCGGGGTTCGCCCGGAAGTTCCCCGGCCCGTGGGACCGCTGAAGATCCTGCGCGAATGCCCTCCTTCATCCCAGGCGTCCCCGGGAGTCCGGAGTTCACCCGGTAGGCGAAAAAAGAACAAAAGACAAGTCTGCATAGCCGGTGACCCTGGACTGGCCTTAGTAGCATAAGCTTGTTATGTAATCAAGAAGTTGCACAACTGAATGTAATTCAGAATTTAAATTCAGATGAATGCAACCTAGCCTCAACTCCCGCGGTCATGTCCCAAATCTTCCTTTGCACTAACGCACTGTCAAGTTTCAGAGGAGGTCCCTTAGGTGCCAGATACCCTGACTGTTCCTCACACAGTAGTGGTACCCCTAAGAGCGCTATACCTTCCGGCTGTCTGACTCCACTGTCCACGGGTACTTGGCCAGAGGGAAACGGACCGTTCGCTGGGGTGGTAGCATTACCCCCGCAAAGGCTCTCATCAACTGTCAAGCATGCGCATGTCGATGGTATATTGACTTCGAGCGAGATGTTATGCCTAAGTGCAGGATGCTGATGCAAGGACTTTGCTGTTTTTCAGCCGCGTCCTCGATCCATCCTGTCCCTCCCAGGTATCCAACTCCTTAACCGCTTTCCATCGTCAGCTCCTGTCCCGGGAAGGCGCTGCACACAACAAACTTTCAGTAGGAAAGAATGGACCCTCCTTTCATGTCGAGATAGTGTATCATCCGAAGCAACCCGCAAGCAAAGTTGAATGTGCATTTATGTGCTTAGGTTCGTTAAAGCACAGCACTTCCCGTTCACTCCTTTTCGTGGCAGTACGGCATGATCGGGTGGCAGTGCCTACTGATAGGCCACTCGCGCTCGACCCGTCAGCCACCGGCACCATGTCAGCCCCCTGCTTGGGGGTTGTTACGGATAACACACATCTCAACATAAATTGAGGCTCACAGAATTGAAACACTTATCTTTTATTTCTTGGCGATGACTTCTTACACCCTATTACAGAACACTAGCCCCTTGGGCGTGCTTAGCGGATTCGACATTTGACGATTCATGTTCGTAATTAGGGGTAGAACTTGCGGAGATTCTCGATGTTCCAGGCGTTGCTGTGGGGACCCCGGACTAGCTGTCCGAAATACCCGATTATGCTTAACACAACGATCCCGTGATCAGTCTGTCGTTGCACATAATCCGAATTGGATACCAAAGTTTACATCCATTACAGTACCGAATAAAAGTCTTACATAAATGGTCATTTAGACCAAGTTCTTACATAGGTGCCTTCATGGGCCAAACCAAAATATCAGCGGAAGCTACGGTGTGGTAGACATCACATTCTAACGATGACAACCCGACAGGCAGCTGACTTGTGGAGATCCTTAGTTCGCATAGAAGTCGCCATACTCCTGCTCGGCGTAGTGCTCCTCCTCGTAGTCTGGCTAGGACAATAGCCAGGGGCGAAACCAATATGAGTACATTTGAATGTACTCGCAAACTACCCCAACATGAGTATGCACTAGTTCTATTTTACTTGCAACTTTTGTTTGTTTAAAACATCTCTATATCTTTATTGAAAAAGGTAAGAAGAGTTTTATAATCACTTTTTAAAGAAACCACCATTTTATCTGTTTCTCCAAAACCCTTCCTTTTCCTGACCATGGCTCACCATAGTCCATTTACTCCAACAACTCATACCACTCCATTTGGTATAGTTGGATCACAACACCACCATTTCAATTTCTTTTTGACTTAAAAGTTTTCAAAACTTGCACATGGTCAGAGTAGGGTCTCCCAACTGTCCATATCCGAGGACTCGGCTATTCGAATAGTTTTTAACCCTCTGCAGAGGTAGCACGCTTTTATCCCACATCCATCCGGCAGCTCATCGTGTCCGCCACGTCTCGCCATACAGGTGTATGCGAAGTAAGCCGCCGACCATAGCCTGTCCTTTGCTCATGCTAGTATAGGATCCTACCGCTACGAAATTATTATCCTTTCCATCAACACCCAGTCCAGATTCCCCGTCGGGAAACCTAAGTGTGAGGACTCGTAGTTCTGCCCGGCGAGCGAACCCTTCAATCCCCCATCCTCAGATGCCAGGACCCAGGTCAGGGGGTAGGTCGCCATGACCATCCCCTCATGGAACGAGGTCATCCTCGTTGTTGAGGAGTCCCATACTAATATGAGCAAATTATATGACTACGCCCTTTTCCCATATGTGGTGGAGGTGGTCGCACAGGGTATCGGATGGTTGACGTAAGTACAAGGACACACTGTGCATTTTTCATAAACATCACCATTTTTCCACTTCTCCATTCCAACACCGACATCTCGGTATTTCAAACTCACAAGTAATTTCAAAGGAGTTTTGAATAAAACATAATTGTTTTTCCCATCCTATAATTTGATATAACTATCTTGTATTTCTACATAGGTGGCAAAATAATTTCCATATACTTTTGAAATGGTTTTATAAATCTTGCTTGAGAGTAAAATATGTTATGAAAGTAGATGCATATGTTTGTAGTGCAAGCTCAGAGAATAGCTTGCCTTGCTTGGCAAAGTGATCTTGCTCTTGTTTTCAACTTCAGCAAACTCTCCTTCCTCGATATATCCGACAACGTTCTCGTCTAATTAATAAACAAACAATGCAACCAATCACTAAGCTATACAAGCAATCATCTCAACATAACAATCTTAAACATCACAATTAGCTACTGCACACACAAACCACACAATTTGGTTTTCAAATAAATTGAATTAAACATTATTTAATTAAGTCCAAATTATGGCAGAAACTAGTTATTCATGTTTAATTCCACAACTTGAGTTCTGTTGGTCACAAAAATACAAACTAAATTCTATAGAAAGCTACTGATGTGTAGAAGACAACCCAATTTGAATTGGATCATTTGGAGTTACCAAACTCCCTACACATTGGATTGAATCCAGTAGCTTAATAATCAAGTTTTAGCTACCATTTAAATTCTATTGCTCCAAAAATTAAACCCTTTTAGGGGTAACTAAACATGGCTATATGGAGCTAACAAAATTGGTCCTAACTCATTTGGGTCAACCAATAAATATTTTGTTTGTTTTAGTCCAGAAGGGTTTATCTTAAAGTCAACAATTAATACTGCTTAATTAATTCTACCAAAATTAGGGGAGCTAACACAAGGCAGTACTAAGCTAGCAAAATTGGTTTGGAATTATTTGGACTAACAGAGTATCAGAAACAAACAAGTTTAGATTTTAAACCTTCTGTGGCATTTTCAATAATACTTTTTAACTATTTAATTAAATGACATGAGACCAATTGGGTTGGTTAAACAATTTTATAGCTTTCAGAACAATTGAGTTTGATTTATTTGGATTCCTAAATCTCAAGTTATTGAATTTATAAAATGGGTCCAGTACTGAATTTCCAGAGAAACTAAAATTAGAAATCCTAACTGTTCTGGATAATGTTGAAATCCCTGACAGGTGGGGTCCACCAGTCAGTGACTCAGGCGAAACGGTGCGCGCGCGGGAAATGTTTAAAGATCTGACTAGCGGGGTCCACCAGTCAGTGGCTAAGCGCGCGAAGCGGTATGCGACCGTGGATCAAAGATCCAACGGCTCACAGAGGCCGCGTTCATCGACGACCTAAATTAGGCGGCGCCGTTGCTCCGGCGGCGGCGAGCAGCTCGATTGGCTCACCTGAGAGGGCTAGGGACGGCGGGGATGATGCAGATCGACGGCGGCGATGTGGGGGAAGCTCCTGGCCGAGTTGCGTTTCCTGGGAAGGAGTGGTTCGTCGGCGGCGAGCTCCGGAACTTCCTCGGCTACGGGCACGGGCTCCGGCGACTTCCTGGCGATGCTCTGGTGCACGAAAGAGAGGGGAACAAGGGGTGAGTGAGTGCGGTGATCGTAGGGATGCAGGGAGAGGCCAGAGGGAAGGAAATGGGAGGCCAGCACGGCGAGGCCGTGGTCGTCGCCTACCTCGGCACGGCGAGGTTGCAGCGCACTGCCACGGGCAGCAGTGGCTTCCCGGCAGAGGCTCCGGCCTCCTGGCGGTGCACGAGAGAGGGTGGTGAGTGAGAGAGACAGTGGGGCGGTGTGGAGAGAGCGCTGGGCTCGGGTGGTTTAAATAGGCGCGACGGCGGCGCACGGTGGTCGCAGTCCAGCGGCGTCCAGAGGGCGGGAGAGGCCAGCGCGCGGTGTCTGGGGGGTCCGGGCGTGGGCTAGGGTTCTCTGCGTAGAGGATTGCGTGGCGAGGTGCGGCGAGCTGGGCCAATTTGGCCGGTCGCCGTCCGTTTAACCACGGCGGAGATGCAGGGGACAGGGGCGGCATCGGGTCGAGCGTGTGCTCGAGCGCTGCGGCGGCTGCAGAGGCACGGAGCGTGGACGGCTGCGAGCAAGGGGGGCCTGGGGGACCCGGGGAAACGGCGACGCGCGCGGCGTGGCGACGACACGGCGACGGAGAGGTAGCGAAGACATTTTTGCAAAACCCCCTGGCTCCTTTGCTCTGCTCTTTTTCCTTCTTCTTTCTTCTAATTACTTTTTAGTCCTTCTGTTAATTGCAGTAGCACTCCTGATTTATTTGAGGCACTAAATCAATTTATAAAAATTTGTCAAAATTTGTGGGGCCTTCCCATAATGTACAGAAGCTCCACAAAAATTGGCATAAAATAATAAAATGTTTTGAAACATTTTCTTTTATAGTGCTTTAATTAAGGCATTTTAATTTATTTCAATTTGTTTTGATTTTAGAATTTTAAAACTAGTTCAAAATAATATTTGAGAGGGGAAAGTGGTAGGAACAAAATGGGGAGTGTTTATAAACCCACTCCACTGAATTTTGTTTGAAACCATTTGAAATTCTCACTTGGAGAATTTGTGGGACACAAATGTCACTTTTATTTTTCTTGCTTTATTTGCTATTTCAATTCTTTTCTTTTCTTCTTGCTTTTATTTAGAGCAAACAACAAACCACTAGCAAGAAGGAATAACACAAGCAACAAGAATTAAACCACACAAGTAGCAAGAGATCAACACATATAATTAACAAAAGTTTTTGTTGGCTCTCATTTTTGGAAATAATCTGATAATAATTTTGGGATGTTACAATCCTTCCCCCTTAGAATAAATCTCGTCCCGAGATTTGCTAGGCCTGGGTACTAAAGAGGTCTGGAAATTCGCTTCGAAGATAATCTTCGCGTTCCCAAGTTGCTTCTTCTTCAGAGTGGTTAGTCCACTGACTTTGTAAAACTTGATCGCACGTCTTCGGGTAACACGAACATCTTCTTCGAGAATTTTGAGAGGTCTCTCACGATAGGTCATCTTGGTTCAGGTCGATGGAGAGGTGGTCGATGTTTTTGAAAACATCAGGCTGGTCAGGAACTTCAAGACACTTCCGGAGCAAGGAAATGTGGAAGACATCATGTAATCTCCTAACTCCTGGGGTAACTCCAGCTGATAGGATACTTCTCCTCGACGAGCAATGACCTTGAAGGGTCCAATATACCTTGGCGCTAACTTTCCTTTGACATGGAAACGCTGCATTCCTTTGAGGGGTGTCACTCGGAGATAAACATAATCTCCGACTGAAGTGAGGTCACGGCGCTTGGTGTCAGCATAACTCTTCTGACGGGATTGGGCAGTTTTGAGGCGTTCACGAATAAGCTGAACTTGCTCTTCAGCTTCACGGAGGGTATCTGGTCCGAACAATTTGCTTCTCCGGTATCGGACCAATTCAGGGGTGTACGACACTTCTTGCCGTAAAGGGCTTCAAAAGGGGCCATTTGCAGACTGGACTGATAACTGTTGTTGTACGAGAATTCTGCAAACGGAAGGCAATCTTCCCACTTGGAACCATAGGATAGAACACATGCGCGAAGCATGTCCTCCAATATCTGGTTCACTCGCTCAGTTTGGCCATCGGTCTGGGGATGATAAGCTGTGCTAAATGCTAGCTTGGTTCCGAGGGCTTCATGAAGGGATTTCCAGAACCTTGAGGTGAATTGCGTGCCTCTATCAGATACAATCTTCTTAGGCACACCATGCAGGCTCACTATTCTGGAAATATACAAGTCGGCCAACTGATGTCCCCGATAGGTGGTGTTGACAGGGATGAAATGGGCAACCTTGGTCAGTCGATCAACGATGACCCAGATTGAATCATGGCCTCGGTTGGATTTGGAAGTCCGGTAATAAAATCCATTCCAATCTCATCCCACTTCCACTCGGGAATTTTCAAAGGTTGAAGCAATCCAGCGGGTCGCTGATGTTCAGCCTTAACTCGCTGGCAGATGTCACACTTGGCTACGAATGAACCAATCTCTCGCTTCATTCCATGCCACCAAAATCTTTCTCGAAGGTCTTGGTACATTTTGGTTCCGCCGGGGTGGATTGAGTAAGGGGTCTCATGGGCCTCCTTCAGGATTAACTCCTTAAGTTCCGTGACATTGGGCACACAGATACGGTCATTGAATTTCAGCACTCCTCAGCATCTTCGGTAAAACCGGGTGCTTTGCCGAGGGAAATCTTCTTCCTAATTCCCTCTATGCTTTCATGACCTTTTTGGGCTTCTTTGATTTGATCCATCAGGGTTGGGGTTAACTCTAAATTGGCGAGATAACCATGGCTAACAAGCTCTAGTCCAAAATCTTGGAACTCTTTGAACAAGGCTGGCTGTTCGGCTTGGATCAGGGCATTCAGGGTGCAAGGTTTGCGACTAAGGGCATCGGCAACAACATTAGCCTTTCCAGGGTGATAATGGATTCCAATATCATAATCCTTGATTAATTCCATCCATCTCCTCTGTCGCAGGTTCAGATCTTTCTGGGTGAAAATATATTTCAAGCTTTTGTGATCTGTATAGACCTCGCAGCGATGTCCCGCAAGATAGGGACGCCACTTCTTAAGAGCAAAGACTACAGCAGCTAACTCCAAGTCATGGGTTGGGTAATTCTCTTCATGCGGTCGCAACTGCCGGGACAGATACGACACAACTTTGCCTTCTTGCATCAGAACGCAACCAAGTCCGAGGCGTGATGCATCGCAATACACGTCGAAACTCTGGGTGACGTCTGGCATGATCAGGATTGGGGCTGAGGTTAGTCTCTTCTTCAGTTCTTGGAAACTATCCTCACACTTCTGAGTCCATTCAAATTTCTTGTCCTTCTTCAACAGTTGGGTCAGAGGTTTGGCTATACTGGAAAATCCTTCGACGAACTTGCGGTAATAACCGGCAAGTCCGAGAAAGCTTCGGATTTCAAAAACATTGGTTGGGGATAACCAGTCAAGAATGGCTTGTATCTTCTCAGGGTCAACAGAAATTCCTCCAGCGGATACAATATGCCAAGAAATGCCACTTCACTGAGCCAAAACTCACACTTGCTAAGTTTGGCATACAGCTGGTGCTCTTGGAGGGTTTCCAAAACTAGACGCAGGTGTTCAGCATGCTCCTCTTCGGTCTTGGAATAAATAAGGATGTCATCAAGGAAAACTACCACGAACTTGTCGAGGTACTCCATGAAAATCTTGTTCATGAGATTCATGAAATAGGCTGGGGCATTGGTCAGCCAAAGGACATGACGGTGTATTCAAACAAACCGTAACGGGTGGTGAAGGCGGTCTTGGGAATATCTGTCTCTCGGATCTTCAACTGATGGTAACCTGTCCGAAGATCGATCTTTGAAAAGACTCGGGCTCCGTTCATTTGATCGAACAGATCCTCGATCTTGGGAAGAGGGTACTTGTTTTTAATGGTCACGTCATTCAGCTTGCGATAATCCACACACAGGCGTGTGGTACCGTCTCTCTTGTCCACAAAAATAATGGGTGATCCCCATGGTGAAGCGCTTGGGCGGACAAGACCTTTGCTTAGCATATCAGCCAACTGCTTCTTCAACTCCACCAGTTCTTCCGGATTCATCCGATAAGGCTTTTGGGATATGGGGGATGTTCCTGGGATAAGCTCAATTATGAACTCAATATCCCTGTCTGGCGGCATACCAGGCAATTCTTCTGGGAAAACATCCTTGAACAGATGAACAACACGGATCTCATCTAGGGCGGGTCGAGCTATGCTCTCATGGCATCCGGGTCTGGTCTGGCTGGTCTCAGATGCATACTCCACTTCAACTCCATCATCAGAAGTGAGAGAAACAGCTCTTCGGGCACAGTCAATACGACCGTGGTACTTGGCTAACCAATCCATTCCAAGAATAACATCTATGCCTTGGTTTCCTAAGATAATTAGGTCGGCTGCAAACCTTCCTCCTCCAATTTCTATGGGGGTTTCGGAACACATCTGGTTGGTTTTGGCTAACAGTCCTGGGGTTTGTACCAACATTGGTTTGGGTAAAAGACTCCCGACTAAACCTCCCTTAGAAACAAACTCTTTGGTAATAAACGAATGGGTAGCACCAGAATCAAACAGAACAGTTGCAGGTACTGAGTTGACAAGAAACGTACCCAGCACAACATCTGGCGCTTCTTCAGCCTCTTCAGCATTGATGTGGTGCAGACGGCCTCTGACAACAGCAGCATTCCGCGGGGTGCGGCATTCTTGCCATTACCATTTCCATTGCGGCCTTGACCATTGTTCGGTGCAGGTGCATTGGGGCGCTGGACATTCCTCTTAGGATTGGGGCATTCCTGGAGTAGTGACCTTTGTTGCCACATTCAAAGCAGACAACATTGGCATTGGGGTTGAAGTTGTTGAAGTTTCCTCTGGGACGGTTATTGTCATTGGGGCGGTTGAAGTTGTTCGGGCGGTTAGGGAAATTGGGGCGTGGAACTTGGGGTGGACGATAGGCAGGCCTGGGGTTCTGCTGAAAGATACGGGTTTCTGGCTGCTCGAACCTTCCTGAGCATTCATCCTCCTCTTGCGACCTTCATACATAGACTTGCGCTTGGTCTCCAGTTGGATGGCTTTGTCCACAAGTGACTCCAATCACGGAAGTCATGGATAACCAAGCACACTGCAGTTCATCATGAAGTCCACTCATGAAACGCTCCATCTTCTTCTCTTCTTTGTCGGTGTCATCAGGAGCATACCGAGATAAGTCGGTAAACTCCTCAAGATAACCGACCACATCTCTACTTCCCTGCCTCAGCTTACGGAACTCATCCTTCTTCCTCTCAATGAGTCCATAGGGAATGTGCTTCTTGCGGAACTTCTCCTGGAACTCAGCCCAGTTGATAACATGACCAGCTGGCTGGAGAGTCTTGGTAGTTCCCACCAAGCTCTTGCAGGTCCAGCGAGATAGTGGGTTGCATACACACTTTCTCATTTCTCCCACAGCAGCAACTTCCAGATTGTTGTCGATGGTGCGAAGCCAATCATCGGCTTCTAGTGGGTGAAGTCCCTTGGAGTAGGTGGGTGGGTTGGTCTTCTGAAAATCCCCAAGGTAGATCGCTGGTTTCCATCGCCATTGCCGTTACCACCATTGTTGTTGTTGTTGTTGTTATTGTTGTTGTTATAAGCGGCTGCGAGTTGTTGTAAGGCAGCGAGATGAGCTTGGCGCTCTTGCCGGGCATTTTCACGCTCCTCCATGATAAGCGCGAGAAGTTGGGTGGGGGTTGGGTCCGGTGGTGGTGGTGCTGATCCTGATCCTTCCGCATTGCTGCGACGGGGCGGCATCCTGAAGCACACCGGGTATAAGAGACAAGGCAAGAAAAGTTCGACTAAGGGAAAAGACGATCTCTCAAGTGGTTGATTAATCCTAAGATTTATATGAAAATAGTTCACACAGATTTAAACAAGACAAACATACTTATATTTCACAAACAACACATCAAAGAGTTCACATCAACATCAAGCTTACAACATCAAGCTTACATCTAGGATACATAACATCTGGTTTCCAAAAGAACCACTACTACTACTCGACTAGCTATAGGGGGTCAACCTAATCCTGCGGTAGTGATCAAGTCACTCGCCTACTGAGGTGGAACCTCCAGCTCTAACACGTCAGCATCTGACTGGTAGGCTGGCTCCTCGGGATCCTCCTCCTCGTCCTCGAGAACTGGCTCGAGTGGCTCCTCCTCCTCGTCAACTAACTCCTCCTCATCATCCTCCTCCTCACAGTCCATCTCCTCCACGAAGTCATCATCGTCACTGAGGAAAGCGTCGTTCTCCTTGCGGAGATCCTCGCCCTCCTCCTCCATCTCGTCAGTATGGTGCTCTAGATCCTCAATCAGTCCATCCTGCTCTGCCACCTTCGTGCGGAGCTTCACGATAGTCTTCCTCAGCTGGGCCCTCTTCCTGAGAAGAGCAACCTTCTCCACCATCAGCTTCATCTCGTTCTCGCGAAGCTCAACGAGCGACTCGCGGTCGAAGTGGAGCTGAATCCTAGTGCGCAACAGATCATCCTGAGTGCACTGAAGTAAGATCTCCATGTCCATGATGTAGCTCCCAAACATCGGGTGGTAAGGTGAAGGAGTAGGGTGTCCATCACAGTTGCGCCTCCCGTAGAACCGGAAACGGGAGTCTACTAACTCCGCCTTGTGCTCCTCACAAAGTCGGGCTAGCATCCTCTGTGTAGCAGTACAGAGACCATCAACCCAGGTGGCCTCCTTGGTGGTGAAGATGAGCGTCCTGGAACTGGGAGACTTGATGTTCCTGCGAACTGACGATCTGATGAGCCAGCTCAGCCTTCCGACACCGTGAACATCAATCTGAGCTCCCTCAAACTCTGGAGCGGGGCGACCTAACAGCTTGGTCAACTCGAACAAGTCCCTCTCAAACGTCACTTGCTGTCCTTCTCCAGCTGAACGAACTCGGTCCAGTGGAGTGCCATCTACATTTTTAAGCAAAATTTTAAGTTAGTTAGGTGACAAGTATATCAAAATTTTAATATAGTAGGGCAACAAGTGAGTCAAATTTTAACTTAATGAGAGGTGTACAAAATTTTAGGGATACCAAGGAAAATGTAATATTTAATGAGAGTAAAATTTTGCATAAGTAAGAGGATTGGAGATAAGCAATTTTCGAAAATACTTCATTCCTTTCTTTTTAGAAATTCATCTTTTGTAACATTTGACAAACGACCATGCTAACTAAGGTTTCCTAAAGTCAGGATGGCTCTGATACCAAGTCTGTGGGGACCCCGGACTAGCTGTCCGAAATACCCGATTATGCTTAACACAACGATCCCGTGATCAGTCTGTCGTTGCACATAATCCGAATTGGATACCAAAGTTTACATCCATTACAGTACCGAATAAAAGTCTTACATAAATGGTCATTTAGACCAAGTTCTTACATAGGTGCCTTCATGGGCCAAACCAAAATATCAGCGGAAGCTACGGCGTAGTAGACATCATATTCTAACGATGACAACCCGACAGGCAGCTGACTTGTGGAGATCCTTAGTTCGTAGAAGTCGCCATATCCTGCTCGGCGTAGTGCTCCTCCTCGTAGTCTGGCTAGGACAATAGCCAGGGACGAAACCAATATGAGTACATTTGAATGTACTCGCAAACTACCCCAACATGAGTATGCACTAGTTCTACTTACTTTTGTTTGTTTAAAACATCTCTATATCTTTATTGAAAAAGGTAAGAAGAGTTTTATAATCACTTTTAAAGAAACCACCATTTTATTGTTTCTCAAAACCCTTCCTTTTCTGACCATGGCTCACCATAGTCCATTTATTCCAACAACTCATACCACTCATTTGGTATAGTTGTGTCACACACCACCATTTCAATTTCTTTTTGACTTAAAAGTTTTCCAAAACTTGCACATGGTCAAAGTAGGGTCTCCCAACTGTCCATATCCGAGGACTCGGCTATTCGAATAGTTTTAACCCTCTGCAGAGGTAGCACGCTTTTATCCCACATCCATCCGGCAGCTCATCGTGTCCGCCACGTCTCGCCATACAGGTGTATGCGAAGTAAGCCGCCGACCATAGCCTGTCCTTTGCTCATGCTAGTATAGGATCCTACCGCTACGAAATTATCATCCTTTCCATCAACACCCAGTCCAGATTCCCCGTCGGGAAACCTAAGTGTGAGGACTCGTAGTTCTGCCCGGCGAGCGAACCCTTCAATCCCCCATCCTCAGATGCCAGGACCCAGGTCAGGGGGTAGGTCGCCATGACCATCCCCTCATGGAACGAGGTCATCCTCGTTGTTGAGGAGTCCCATACTAATATGAGCAAATTATATGACTACGCCCTTTTCCCATATGTGGTGGAGGTGGTCGCACAGGGTATCGGATGGTTGACGTAAGTACAAGGACACACTGTGCATTTTTCATAAACATCACCATTTTCCACTTCTCCATTCCAACACCGACATCTCGGTATTCATAAACTCACAAGTAATTTCAAAGGAGTTTTGAATAAAACAAATTGTTTTCCCATCCTATAATTTGATATAACTATCTTGTACTACATAGGTGGCAAAATAATTTCCATATACTTTTGAAATGGTTTTATAAATCTTGCTTGAGAGTAAAACATGTTATGAAAGTAGATGCATATGTTTGTAGTGCAAGCTCAGAGAATAGCTTGCCTTGCTTGGCAAAGTGATCTTGCTCTTGTTCTTCAACTTCAGCAAACTCTCCTTCCTCGATATATCCGACAACGTTCTCGTCTAATTAATAAACAAACAATGCAACCAATCACTAAGCTATACAAGCAATCATCTCAACAAACAATCATAAACATCACAATTAGCTACTGCACACACAAACCACACAATTTGGTTTTCAAATAAATTGAATTAAACATTATTTAATTAAGTCCAAATTATGGCAGAAACTAGTTATTCATGTTTAATTCCACAACTTGAGTTCTGTTGGTCACAAAAATACAAACTAAATTCTATAGAAAGCTACTGATGTGTAGAAGACAACCCAATTTGAATTGGATCATTTGGAGTTACCAAACTCCCTACACATTGGATTGAATCCAGTAGCTTAATAATCAAGTTTTAGCTACCATTTAAATTCTATTGCTCCAAAAATTAAACCCTTTTAGGGGTAACTAAACATGGCTATATGTGAGCTAACAAAATTGGTCCTAACTCATTTGGGTCAACCAATAAATATTTGTTTGTTTTAGTCCAGAAGGGTTTATCTTAAAGTCAACAATTAATACTGCTTAATTAATTCTACCAAAATTAGGGGAGCTAACACAAGGCAGTACTAAGCTAGCAAAATTGGTTTGGAATTATTTGGACTAACAGAGTATCAGAAACAAACAAGTTTAGATTTTAAACCTTCTGTGGCATTTTCAATAATACTTTTTAACTATTTAATTAAATGACATGAGACCAATTGGGTTGGTTAAACAATTTCATAGCTTTCCAGAACAATTGAGTTTGATTTATTTGGATTCCTAAATCTCAAGTTATTGAATTTATAAAATGGTCCAGTACTGAATTTCCAGAGAAACTAAAATTAGAAATCCTAACTGTTCTGGATAATGTTGAAATCCCTGACAGGTGGGGTCCACCAGTCAGTGACTCAGGCGAAACGGTGCGCGCGCGGGAAATGTTTAAAGATCTGACTAGCGGGGTCCACCAGTCAGTGGCTAAGCGCGAAGCGGTATGCGACCGTGGATCAAAGATCCAACGGCTCACAGAGGCCGCGTTCATCGACGACCTAAATTAGGCGGCGCCGTTGCTCCGGCGGCGGCGAGCAGCTCGATTGGCTCACCTGAGAGGGCTAGGGACGGCGGAGATGATGCAGATCGACGGCGGCGATGTGGGGGAAGCTCCTGGCCGAGTTGCGTTTCCTGGGAAGGAGTGGTTCGTCGGCGGCGAGCTCCGGAACTTCCTCGGCTACGGGCACGGGCTCCGGCGACTCCTGGCGATGCTCTGGTGCACGAAAGAGAGGGGAACAAGGGGTGAGTGAGTGCGGTGATCGTAGGGATGCAGGGAGAGGCCAGAGGGAAGGAAATGGGAGGCCAGCACGGCGAGGCCGTGGTCGTCGCCTACCTCGGCACGGCGAGGTTGCAGCGCACTGCCACGGGCAGCAGTGGCTTCCCGGCAGAGGCTCCGGCCTCCTGGCGGTGCACGAGAGAGGGTGGTGAGTGAGAGAGACAGTGGGGCGGTGTGGAGAGAGCGCTGGGCTCGGGTGGTTTAAATAGGCGCGACGGCGGCGCACGGTGGTCGCAGTCCAGCGGCGTCCAGAGGGCGGGAGAGGCCAGCGCGCGGTGTCTGGGGGGTCCGGGCGTGGGCTAGGGTTCTCTGCGTAGAGGATTGCGTGGCGAGGTGCGGCGAGCTGGGCCAATTTGGCCGGTCGCCGTCCGTTTAACCACGGCGGAGATGCAGGGGACAGGGGCGGCATCGGGTCGAGCGTGTGCTCGAGCGACTGCGGCGGCTGCAGAGGCACGGAGCGTGGACGGCTGCGAGCAAGGGGGGCCTGGGGGACCCGGGAAACGGCGACGCGCGCGGTACGGCGACGACACGGCGACGGAGAGGTAGCCGAGACATTTTTGCAAAAACCCCCTGGCTCCTTGCTCTGCTCTTTTTCCTTCTTCTTTCTTCTAATTACTTTTTAGTCCTTCTGTTTAATGCAGTAGCACTCCTGATTTATTTTGAGGCACTAAATCAATTTATAAAAATTTGTCAAAATTTGTGGGGCCTTCCCATAATGTACAGAAGCTCCACAAAAATTGGCATAAAATAATAAAATGTTTTGAAACATTTTCTTTTATAGTGCTTTAATTAAGGCATTTTAATTTATTTCAATTTGTTTTGATTTTAGAATTTTAAAACTAGTTCAAAATAATATTTGAGAGGGGAAAGTGGTAGGAACAAAATGGGGAGTGTTTATAAACCCACTCCACTGAATTTTGTTTGAAACCATTTGAAATTCTCACTTGGAGAATTTGTGGGACACAAATGTCACTTTTATTTTTCTTGCTTTATTTGCTATTTCAATTCTTTTCTTTCTTCTTGCTTTTATTTAGAGCAAACAACAAACCACTAGCAAGAAGGAATAACACAAGCAACAAGAATTAAACCACACAAGTAATAGCAAGAGATCAACACATATAATTAACAAAAGTTTTTGTTGGCTCTCATTTTTGGAACATAATCCTGATAATAATTTTGGGATGTTACAGTTGCCTTCCGGTCTGCCGTTCTCGTCTTCTAGATAGACTGCTCCGGGTCTCAGTGTATGAGTAACTGATGGCCTTCACGTAGTTACCTGTGTGAAAAGTAAATGGGTTAGGTTGAGACTCCAAATGCAGAGTGTGTAGTAAGTGGAAGACGTGTTTTCCCACGAGGGGTGACTCGAGGGTTTAATATCGAACTCTCGGGGAATCAGTAGTGAAGATTTATCTTTCCTATCCTTCTTTTGGTTACCTACAAAACAAAGTAAATGTTTTGGTCCTCAACCTCACCTAGTGGCTGTCAAGCACAAGGTGTGAGAATGATATCAAGATAATATGCAATGCAAACAAGAAATAAATATGCAATGTTGGTAAATAAATATGCAAGGATGGTGGTAGCAATGATAAATGATATTTTTGGTTTTTTATGATGAATGCAAGATGTAAAAGTGTATTTGTATTTTCGGATTTTTAAATGGCAGAAAATGGAAAAGTGGTAAAGTGGTTGGAAAGGTGTTTCTTATGATTAAAAATGGACCGGGGTTCATGGTTTCACAAATGCACTTTCTCTATAATAAAGTGGTAGACAATGGAATACTAGAGTTGACATATGAGATTGCAACACAACAGTTTAATAACAAGTTATAATTATATGGGCATCACGTCCTAACATAGAGACCTTTTGGTTATTAGTCTCTCTTATACTCCACCAAGATGCGAACTAAATCATAACACTCAGTAATTTAGATAACTCAGAGTATAGCAATAAGTATCATGACATGAAGTTAAAATAAGAACATGCTAGATCTAGTCATGGAGTAGTGGCAATGGTCACACCCACATCTCCGGTAGCATGGTATTTCTTTTTATCCCTAGTGAGGCAACAAAGTAAGGTAGAGATACCCAAGTGGATCGCAGAACTTTCTCTCACGTTCACTGCACTAGCCACCCCCCCCCCCCCCCGTTACTCCAACTAATGCACACGTTCCCCTCACACGCTCTCATAAACATGCTTGATCATGACAAGTAAATAAGAACGGGGTACATAATATGCATCTACTTTCATAACTGAAACAAAACCATTGCAATCTCAAACATATATTAACTCATAAAAAGATCCACCAGAAAGGTATTACATAGATGACCGTAATCATGTTTAGCAGCTCATACGGTACTAATTAGTGAAGCTCAAGAGAGAGAGAGATACATAAGTTACTTCCACAAACCAATAGTCCAGAGGTGGACTACTCCCTCTTCATCATGGAGACGGTGGAGAAGTCGTTAGAGAAGATGGAGACCACGCCGGCAGTGCCCCGCTGGAGTTTTCCCCCTCCAATCTGCAACTCTAGGTCTCTGTTTCGGTGTTTCTGTGTTTCTGCGGCGCTCCCTCCAGAGAACGTCGGGGGACTATTTTTATAGGAGGTTTTAGGTCAAAACGGAGTCGGTGGAGGAAAGATCGACGACAGCGGAGCTCTGGGGCCCAAAAGGGGGGGTCCCATGCGGCCAGGTACAGGGCTGTGCGGGCCCACTCAACTTGGCCTCGGGCCTCCTCTTGTTTGCTTCCTTCGCTCTCACGCTTTGTTCCTTCCAAAAACTGATGCTCGTAAATTTCCAGGTCATTTGGACGTCGTTTGGGTCCCTGAAACATTAAAATATGGAAAATAGGGTTTTCTACCTGCGCAGGGTTAATTCCATAAAAATAGGAAACATATCAAATATTTCCAAAATCATTATAAAACAGTGATATAACCCTTATATGATGCAAATATGACTGGAATATAAGTAATATAGTGCAAAGTTCATGTATGCATTTTACATGCATCAACATCCCCAAGCTTAACCTATACTCGTCCTCGAGTATGAAGGTGATAAAACTAACATGGACTTTGCATTTTAATACTATCAATGGATATCAAAGATGATTACTATTGCTACATAGAGTCAAATGGTTCATTCTTAAAAGGAGTAGCAATATGCAAGATAGATTATGAAGTGATATCAAATATTCAATGCAAGGATGTTCAATGATAATTCACAAAGTGTAACATAAAGAAAGTACTATGGACCACATGTATGCAATATGATAAGTAAGAACATCCTACAATGGTTATAGAGTATTGATGAAAATCTGAATATAAAAGGTGGACACTTTGGAAAGATATATATATGAGTAGAGGTAAAGCATGAATAAATTTCATCTAACTTCTGAACTTCTCTTCTTAAGTTAATGATTGTAATGTGGTAATCCTTGGTGCCAAGCTCTCATTCCCCTATCATAGCATCTTGAATGATTAAGTTTAAAGTGAAACCAAATACGAGTAGTGTGCTTGACAAAGTACAGGTTGAAAGTCTCATGCCCCTTGAATACAAGTACCTACTCCATGTGTTACTCATCTTGAGAAACAAAGCAAGTTCAAGTTAAATATCATTGTAAGTAATAATAGTATCATTAAGAGTGTCAACTGGGGTACCTCTTGTCCCAAGATATGGAACAAGCCCATATCAAAATGACAAGACAAACAAACACAATGAACAATCTCAACACCCTTTTTATTTACCATTAGATAGCTTTTTATTGTAAGGTGTATCACAGAAGGTTCACCATAGCATGTAAGTAAATTTCCACCATGAATGATGCATGGCTTAGATTAGCGGCCCAGGCGTCTCTCTAACCATTTATACAAACTCATTTAAGCCTACTTCATTTCCACATTTATTTCACCCATGGTAAACATCCATAAACAAAAGTACATGATATCAACTAAATGAAATGAAGTGCATGTTGAAAGCGTGCCATGTGACAGCACATATGAGCTAACTCTCAACCAAAGACATTTGTCAAGCCCACAACATCATAATATTAATCACATGGGTCATATTTTTTTATATAAAGTAAATGTGCATCAAGTTCGAGAGAGCTCTATAACCAACTTTTCCCATAACAATCAACAACATAATCATTCTCATTCAGAGGTATAGATAACAAAAATATCATGATAAACATACTCGGAATAGCATAAAGCTAATAGGTAGATATGGTGGACTCACTGGAAAAACTTTGGTTGAAGGTGTTAGTAACAAGTTTTTGCTTGTTGGAATTTTTGGGCTAGCAAGAGGGAGAAAGTTGACCATCTAAATGCATGCATGTGTGTCCATAGAACTAACTAATCCATGTTAAAACAAGGTAAAATAATATTCAGCATCAAAACATGAATAAAGATAGCTCTTGATAAAATACTTGCAAATTATTACTCATTAACAAGCTCATGAATTATGCAACTATATGTATCTTTTAAAGTCAACTCAAACATCCCTTTTCCCAATCTAATAATAGCATCCAACATAATTCAACCCAAATTTCCAGTAGCTCTCTCATATATAAATGATAGTGTGGTGGTCTCACAAAATAAAAATCAAACCTAAACAAACTAAAAGACGCTCCAAGTTTATGCGATAAAGTGTTTCGATCGAAAAACAGAAGTTAGACATGTGCAAACCTTCCAGTGGGGTTGTCTTCGCATCACCAAGCTTATGGTCTTCACCATCCTTGGATAGCTCTTGGTGCATCTCCTCTAATCCCTGTGAAAAAACTTCAAAACACCGTTTCTCCTTTTTCTGTGGGGTGCATTAGTAGTGATAAACAAATAGATTTCTTGCTGCATATAATCCTTGAACAAAAATTCATATGAATGTCCAGAAAGTGTATAATGTTGTATGCCTACTCATAAACTCAATTGGATCAAAAGATTAAAGTTAAAAGTTTAAAGCATGCATCAAACAAAATGGGACAGAATCTATCCAGAAAAACAGCAGCAGCAAAACATATTTTGTACCCTACTAAACTTTGTCGAAAAATCTGAAACAATTCATGCATAGAGAGGATGAAAAGTTACAACTACAGTTCAAATATGAGCTCATTCGGAGTTACAGAATAAGAATTAAAAATCATACCATGCACAGATTCATGTAGGAATAAAATCTCCGAACGCTATAGGCAACTTCTTCAAACCAAAATGAGTAAAACTTGGCACTTTATTAAAAATTCTAGAAACTAAACTATAAACAAAGTCTCTTGTTACAGCAAGAGGACACAAAGAAAATCACAAATAAAAACAACCGCGTGCCTCCCGTATAGCGCTTCCTTTATAGCCATATAGCTAGGCTTCTTACTTGATGTTTATTATGGACGAAGCTCATGAGGGAGCTTAAACTTTGGTGTGTCCCTCTTCCTTGGGAAGTGTTCCATGCATAATACCAGGATCCCATGGTGTTCTCAAACCAATCAAATAATAGTCAAGTTGAACCCTAGTTGAGAGAAAAACAAAACACAAAAGTAATAACAACGAAGTCTAACTTTCTTTCTATGCATTGGCATTTTGTATATGAATGAATCACCATAAATAGAAGATTCCCAATGCATATTAACAATATTTAATTGCAGCATATAATTATTAGTAACATAAAGAGGGTTCTTATCACCTCCTCTTTCATAATAGTTGCAAGTAGTAGAAATAAATTCAACCATATAACCACAAGAATCATTCAACTTAGATAGTTTAGACACATAAAGAGGATTATTAAATTTATTATGGAATTCATTAGCATGCTTCCCTCTTTCAAAATAGTTAATAAGATCAATATCAAGTTTACTATCATGATTGCAACAAAGATTTGGAACTAAAGATAGTTGCAAATCACATAAGTATTTCTCAACATAAGCAAATTTCTCCTCTATGGTGTGATTAGGAGAGTTCAAAAACAAAGTAGGACTCTCATGAGTAAGAGCACTATCACAAACAACAAGTATCATTTTTATCCTCGCATAATTAGTAACAACTAAACATGGAGGATTATCAATAAGCATAGGACCATCATCTAAAGCGTTATCATATAGCACATTTAAGCAACACTCCTCATTATCATCCATAAGTTCACTAGTAGTATTATTAAAAAGCAAAGGAGCATTATTAGTTTCATCATAATAGCAAGGGTTATCATAAATAACAAAAGATTTTTTAGTTTGAGTGCTACTATCAAATGTCGATGGTGAAGATGGGAGATCCAACTCTTCCCCAAGCTTAGGTTGGAACACATCCATTTCAATCTCCTCTTCACATAATTCCGCTTCTAAGCTTATGTTTTCATCATCCTCTTGGTGTTGCACAGTTATCCCCAAGCTTAGGTTCTTATCCTCCTCTTCCTGCAAAATGTTAGTGTTTTCCATGGCAGCAAGAATTCTTTCTTTAACATAAACATTATCACTAAATTCTTTTTTGCAAATTTGGAGAATAATAGAAACTTGCCCTTTCATTTCACGAGCTACATGACTGGTTACAAGAAATTTATCAAGAAGAGAGTCTATCTCATGGGCTCCAACATAAGCAATATATTTCTCAACTTGTTCTATATCAGGGCATAAACATTCATCTTCATTATAACAAGCAATTATAGGATCACTATTATACTTGCATTGATAGTGGGAATGTTTAACAACTCTTCTATTGCAACAAGTTATACCATGTAACTCACAAAACTGATTAGCTATTTTGTGAAGAGCTTTAAGCAATTTACCCACTCTATTTCCCTCTTTGGTTGATTGATATTCAGAGTAGGCGTCATACTTTTTAAAATAATCATTACCCATAGACATTCCAGAAAGTTTCTCCATTTTTTAACACACATACTAAAAACAACACTAATTTTTATGGGTTTTTTAATTTTTTATGCAAAACTGAAAATAAATATGTAAACCGAACTTAAAATGCAAGACAATGACAAAACAAGATAAATTGCTTTGAAGGTAAAGATGGATAAGATGATGCTCACGTAGGTGCAACCTCCCCAAGCTTAGTTGTTAGCACAAGTTGGTGATGAAGTTGACTTGGTGAGATATCCTTGGATAAACCTTTCAGCAATGATTCCCCGGCAACGGCGCCAGAAAACAGTCTTGATGGCCCTTCACGTAGTTACCTGCGTGAAAAGTAAATGGGTTAGGTTGAGACTCCAAGTGCAGAGTGTGTAGTAAGTGGAAGAAGTGTTTTCCCCACGAGGGGTGACTCGAGGGTTTAATATCGAACTCTCGGGGAATCAGTAGTGAAGATTTATCTTTCCTATCCTTCTTTTGGTTACCTACAAAACAAACTAAATGTTTTGGTCCTCAACCTCACCTAGTGGTTGTCAAGCACAAGGTGTGAGAATGGTATCAAGATAATATGCAATGCAAACAAGAAATAAATATGCAATGGTGGTAAATAAATATGCAAGGATGGTGGTAGCAATGATAAATGATATTTTTGGTTTTTTATGATGAATGCAAGATGTAAAAGTGTTTTTGTATTTTCGGATTTTTAAATGGCAGAAAATGGAAAAGTGGTAAAAGTGATTGGAAAGGTGTTTCTTATGATTAAAAATGGACCGGAGTTCATGGTTTCACAAATGCACTTTCTCTTTAATAAAGTGGTTGACAATGAAACACTAGAGTTGACATATGAGATTGCAGCACAACAGTTTAATAACAAGTTATAATTATATGGGCATCACGTCCTAACATAGAGACCTTTTGGTTATTAGTCTCTCTTATACTCCACCAAGATGCGAACTAAATCATAACACCTCAGTAATTAAGATAACTCAGAGTATAGCAATAAGTATCATGACATGAAGTTAAAATAAGAACATGCTAGATCTAGTCATGGAGTAGTGGCAATGGTCACACCCACATCTCCGGTAGCATGGTATTTCTTTTTATCCCTAGTGAGGCAACAAAGTAAGGTAGAGATACCCAAGTGGATCGCAGAACTTTCTCTCACGTTCACTGCACTAGCCACCCCGTTACTCCAACTAATGCACATGTTCCTCCTGACACGCTCTCATAAACATGCTTGATCATGACAAGTAAATAAGAACGGGGTACATAATATGCATCTACTTTCATAACTGAAACAAAACCATTGCAATCTCAAACATATATTAACTCATAAAAAGATCCACCACAAAGGTATTACATAGATGACCGTAATCATGTTCAGCAGCTCATACGGTACTAATTAGTGAAGCTGAAGAGAGAGAGATATATAAGTTACTTCCACAAACCATAGTCCAGAGGTGGACTACTCCCTCTTCATCATGGAGATTGTGGAGAAGTCGTTGGAGAAGATGGAGACCACGCCGGCAGCGCCCCGCCGGAGTTTTCCCCCTCCAATCTGCAACTCCAGGTCTCTGTTTCGGTGTTTCTGTGTTTCTGCGGCGCTCCCTCCAGAGAACGCCGGGGACTATTTTTATAGGAGGTTTTAGGTCGAAACGGAGTCGGTGGAGGAAAGATCGACGACAACGGAGCTCCGAGGCCCAAAAGGGGGGGTCCCACGTGGCCAGGTACAGGGGCCGCGTGGGCCCACTCAACTTGGCCCTCGGGCCTCCTCTTGTTTGCTTCCTTCGCTCTCAAGCTTTGTTCCTTCCAAAAACTGATGCTCGTAAATTTCCAGGTCATTTGGACGTCGTTTGGGTCCCTGAAACATTAAAATATGGAAATAGGGTTTCTGCCTGCGCAGGGTTAATTCCATAAAAATAGGAAACATATCAAATATTCCCAAAATCATTTAAACAGTGATATAACCCTTATGATGCAAATATGACTGGAATATAAGTAATATAGTGCAAAGTTCATGTATGCATTTTACATGCATCAGTAACCGGTAGGGTCCTTCCCACTTGCTTAACATCTTGTTCAAGCCCTCGAGATTTTGCATCTTGCGGAGAACCAGGTCTCCCTGCTGTAATTCCCGGATCGAACATGATGGTTGTGATACCGGCGCAGCCTTGCTGGTATCGAGCAGACCGCAATGACGCCCGACAGCGCATTTCCTCCAGGATGTTAATGTCATCGAGCCTTTGCTCAGCTTGAGCATCTTCATCATATGCTAGTACCCGGGGGATCGTGCCTTAGCTCTGTTGGCAGGACAGCTTCAGTTCCAAAGACAAGGAAGAAAGGTGTTTCTTTGGTGGCTCGGCTTGGAGTTGCTCTGATGGACCACAGCACACTGGGTAGGTGATCAATCCAATTTCTACCCTTGTTCTCCAGCTTGTCAAATGCTTTTGTTTTTAGACCTCTTAGGACCTCCGCATTGGCTCGCTCCACTTGACTGTTGCATCTTGGATAGGACACTGATGCAAAGCACACCTTGATGCCCAATTCTTCACAGAAGCTGAGGAAGGCTCACTTGTGAACTGAGTGCCATTATCCGTGATGATTCTGTTGGGTACTCCGAAGCGGTACACAATCCCCTCGATGAACTTGATGGCGGCATGGGCCGTCTGGCGTGGTACTGGCATTACTTCAACCCACTTCGTGAACTTGTCAACAGCCACAAAGAGGTATTCATGTCCGCCAACTGACTTTGGCAACTTGCCGACGATGTCTAGCCCCCAGACTGCAAACGGCCAGGATATTGGGATTGGTTGCAGTGCTTGAGCTGGCTGATTGATGTTCTTCGCGTAGTATTAGCAAGCTTCGCAAGTCTTGACCATTTGCTCGGCATCGTGCAGGACTATTGGCCAGCAGAAACCCTGGCGGAAAACTTTTCCCGCCAATGATCTTGATGCAACATGGCTTGAAAATGTGCCCTCGTGGATGTCTCGTAGAAGTACTTGTCCTTGTTCTTGTGGTATGCTGCGGAGCCTGACTCCGTTGTCATGTCGTCGGTAGAGCTCGCCGTCGATCAGGACGTAGAGCTTGGCTTGACAAGCCACCCGCTCGGCCTCGTGATCATCCTCCGGCAGAGCATGCTCCGTCATGTACTTGACGATGTCCAGGGCCTAGGGTGGGTGGGTTCTATCTACCGGCAACACCATTTGACCAAGGAGAAGCATAGCTTCCCTTGGTCTCGGTCCTGCCGGGTCTTGCGCGCCTTCTGGGCTGGTTTCCCGGGTTGTCAAAGTAGACGGGTCGCCAGCCCCCAGTGTCGATGTAGACCTTGTCTTGAGCCTCTCGAGAGACACAGAGGGTTGCCGGAGCACTCAATGTATATCCTGGGAGGTACTGGTTCTCGCTTGGAAGCCATCTGTGACAGCTCGTCCGCGGTCGTGTTGTCATCCCTAGGGACGTACACGGCCCGGAAGCTGTTGAAGCGCTGCTAAAGCTTCCACCCTCCTCAACATACGGTGCCATCTGCGGGCAAGCGTACTCCTTGTTCACTTATTTGATGACTAGCTGAGAGTCACCCTTGACGATGAGCTTGGTGATACCGAGGCCAACGGCAGAACGAAGTCCTGCAAGCAGGCCCTCGTACTCCGTCGTGTTGTTCGAGATATTCTCCTTGTACTGCATTTGGACGACGTACTTCAACGATCTCCTATGGGGGAGATCAAAACGACTCCGGCGCCTCCCTGGCCCTTGGTGTAGGAGCCGTCGAAGTTCATGGTCCAAACGTCAGGATCTTCTTTCCCGGGAAGGCTAGATTCCTCCACCGGGTCGTCGAATGCTGTCTCAGTCCACTCCGCCGTGAAATCAGCCAGCGGTTGACTCCTGATGTTGTTCGTGTGCTCGAACTTGAGGCCGAAACCTTTAAGCTCCATGGCCCACCAGGAGACTCGTCCGGTGGCGAGGGGATTCTCCAGCGGACTCCTCAAGGGGTACTTGGAAACCACGGTGATAGGGTGGCTTTCGAAGTAGGGCCTCATCTTGCGAGAGGCAATGAGGATTGCCAGCAACAGCTTCTGCATCATGGGGTACCGCTCCCGGGCATCGCGCAGCACCGAACTGATGAAGTAGACCGGGTGCTGTATCTTGCGGGTCACCGAGTCCTTGGCGGGCTCAGCTGCTTCGAGAGGGAGCGCGTCAGCCCCCAGTGATGCTTCTTCTGCGATGTTGATGGCGGCGTCGGTGGGCATGCCAGGCTCAGGGCCTTCCGGCTCCTTACCACCTGCCTGCCTCTTCTTGCTTGGTTGCCCCGGGAGGATGTTTTCGGGATGCTTGCCGCCGACCTTGTCTGGAGGAGCGTCACGCTTACCACAAGAACGCGCTGATCACCTGATTGGTGGCAGCGATGTACAGTAGTAGGGGCTCCTTTTCTGTTGGTGCCACAAGGATGGGAGGCGAGGCGAGGTAGCACTTGAGGGACTGAAGAGCTTCTTCAACCTCCGGGGTCCATTTCACGGGACCCGTCTTCTTGAGTAACTTGAAGAAGGGCAGGGCTCGTTCTCCAAGTCTTGAGATGAAGCGCCCGAGTGCGGTGATGCACCTGTTGAGGCGTTGTACGTCCTTGACTCACGTGGTGCCTCCATGCGCTCGATGGCCTTGATCTTGTCGGGATTGGCCTCAATCCCCGGTGGGAGATTTAAGAAACCAAGTAGCTTGTCAGACGGGACTCCAAACACGCACTTGTCGGGGTTAAGCTTGAAGTTGACCCGACGAAGGTTGTTGAAGGTCTCGTGCAGGTCTTGAATGAGGGAGTCCTTGTATCGAGTCTTGACCACGATGTCGTCGATGTATGCCTCCACGTTGCGGCCCAGCTGGGACCCAAGACATGCTTGCATGGCGTGCTGAAAGGTTGCGCCAGCGTTCCGGAGACCAAAAGGCATCTTGGTGTAGCAGTAGCAGCCCTTGGGTGTGATGAAGGCCGTCTTCTCCTGATCCTCCACTGCCATCATGATCTGGTGGTACCCGGAGAAAGCATCCAGGAAGCACAGGAGCTCACACCCGGCGGTTGAATCCACGATGAGATCAATCCGGGGTAGTGGGAAAGGATCCTTGGAGCAGGCCTTGTTCAAGTCGGTGAGGTCGATGCAGAGCCGCCACTTGAAGGTCATGGGCCTTGGCACCACCACAGGGTTGGCCACCCAAGTTGGGTGTGGCACCTTCCTGATGACGCCAGCTTCTTCCAGTTTGTCAACCTCGGACACGATGAACTCCAGTTTTTCCTTGCTTTGCCTGCGTAGAACTTGTTTTATCGGGCGAACGTCTTTGCTGACCGCCAGTTTGTGCTCGATCACCTCCCTTGGTATGCTGGGTAGCCCTGACGCTTCCCATGCGAAGACGCCAGAGTTTTTCCCGAAGGAAGGCGACGAGCGCGCTTTCCTATTTGTCGGTGAGGCGGACGCCGATGGTGATGGATCGACTCCCGTCACTGGTCAACGCCACCTTCTTGGTCATTTGCGGATCTTCATGAAATGACGCCTTCTTGGAGGAAGTTGATGTCGAGCCTCCGGGGTACCCTCCGTCTCTGGAGAATGCATCGACATCAGCTTCCTGTACATCTTGCGAAACGTCCGAGGTTGCCGCCACCGTCTGGTTCAGCTTCTGAACGCAAAAGATAGCGTCGTCGACATCGGCCTTGATCGTGATCACTCCCCAGACTGCGGGGATCTTCATCATGTTGTAGGCGAAGTGCGAGAGGCCATGAACTTGGCTAGAGCCGGCCGGCCAAGTATGCCATTGTACGAAGTGGCGTGTCTGCAATGTCGAAGACGATGTCCTCGGTGCGGAAGTTCTCCTGGTCACCAAAGGTGCCAGGGAGCGTGATCTTCCCCACCGACCGAGTGACGCTTCCATTCACGCCTTGGAACACGCCGGTGTCTTGCAGGCGAGAAAAGGAATTTGCAGAATGGACAGCACCTTCGCCGTCAAAAGTATGAGGCTGGAGCCTCCGTCGACCAGCATCTTGGTGACCTTGTAGTAGTGGATGACGGGCGATACGATCAGAGGAAGCGTTCCCACCCGGCCACACTGGCAGGATGGTCCTCCGGGTAGAAGGAGATGACCTACCCAGACCACTCCAGGGGCTTGGGTGGAGCAGAAGCAACCGCGTTAAGCTCCCGGACCTGCCTCTTACATGCGTCGTTGGATGGAGGCAGAGAGGATCCCCGTGAATGCACCCGACAACTCCGGTGACTTCCTGGAACCTTCCGCCGCTGCCTCCCTGAGGAGCCAGAGCTTCCTTGTTGGAGGCGCCTTCCTAATTGTTCTGTTCACGACCGCCTTGGCCGCCGTGTCCTGCTCGTCCCCGCGGCCATCGCCGCGGCCCCACACGGCCGCCTCCGCCTTGGCGACCCGTGGGACAGTCACGAGCGACGTGCCCAATGACGCCACAGTTGTAGCAGCCATCCAGGCTTACCCCGTCGGCCCGGCACTGCTCTCGTATGGCGAGGTTCTTGAGTTGGCGGCAGTCCTTGAGAGGGTGGTTGCCATCAGGATGAATGTGGCACCATGGGTCATCTTCTCCCTCAGAGACCGCCGCAGGCTTGGCCTTCTTGGGAAGGGGTTCGGTGACGAAGATGCGCTTGTCGGGTCCAGAGTCCCGCTTCTTGTTCTTGGCGGGGGTGGTTTTGTCCTCGGGTTCATCCTCCTCGGGGAACTTAGCCCCTCCTCAGCTCGGGCGCATCGATCCGCCAGCTCCCAGAGCTCGCAGGTGGATTCGACGCGGCGATTGCTCAACTTCTCGCGCATCTGGGTATTGCGGACGTTGGCATGAAAAGAGGTGATCACCAGCTCTTGCTTGATGCAGGGGATTGTGTTCATCTTCTGGGTGAAGCGCTGGATGAACTTGCGAAGAGTTTCACCTGGAAGTTGCTTGAAGTCGTGGAGGTCGCTGGGAGCCCCCGGGCGCTCGTACCCGCCTTGGAAAGCCCCCAGGAATTGTTCCTTCAGAGTCCTCCAGGAACGGATGGAGCACTTGGGAAGGTTGAGAAGCCATGTCTGGGCATCTCCCTTCAGGGCCAGTGGGAACCAGCTGGTCATCATCATCTCGTCGGCCCCCGCTACTGCCGCAGCTAAGGAGTAGAGCTGCAGGAAGTCCCGGGGGTTCATAGTGTCGTCGTAGCGGAGGATGTCGATCTTGAACTTCTTGGGCAAGGTGACCCGGCGGAACTCAGGGGCAAGGGCGAGGCACCCTTCAGCGATGTCATCGTCCCGATCCTCCGGCGATGACGCTCACGACGCCGTTCGATGCGGGTGTGATGGCTCCCAAGTGCAGGAGATCAATTGTAGTACCTTTCAATTAGAAAAGGTTGTCGAACCCACGAGGAGCTGAAGGTATTGGTTAGTAAGATTGATAAATAAAACAATAAAAGATGCAGTGTTTTTGGTATTTTCAGTTGTATAATTGCAAGCAGATAACAGATAGTAGCAAGTGAAAGCTCTCAAAGAGAGAAAGCCCAATCCTCTTATGTGGCAAAGGACAAGCTCAAGTGATGTGTAACTTATATGTGGCAAACGTTCCCGAGGGCGGCATGGATGATGCTAGGCATAGAGATTTATTAAACAACACGTTGAATATCTTGTCAAGTTTTAATCCTCTTTGGACGGAGCCATAATTAGGTATAGCTAAATAAATAAACTACAACCCCTTATGATGGATCATGTGGCCAAGCAAATGACTGCACAAGAATTATTAAGACCTAAAGTCCCACCATAGCATTACACTCTAAGGTCCCCGATACTAATACCCTCATAATATAACTTCATGACTCGGTCTCAGGTTTACGTGTCCTCCCAAGTCTCCATCAATTCATTACACTACGGTGTTCTCCTATGAGCCCATAGGTGAAGTGTTGTGCAGTCGACGTTCGCACAACACCATCATAGAATCACATAAAAGATAAACTCTTGACAAAATACCAACACATGTCATATATAAATCATGCCAATTCATCCTATGCCCTCAGGAACATACGGGAACTACTCACAACGTGCGAACATGATCATAATCAGTGGCATAAGTGGTACAACACAATCTGAAATTATAACTTCACCACCAAATAATGACAAGTACTCAATCACAAACATGAATAGTAGCACAAGACAAGTATCTAGGGTATAGCAACTCTCAAACTGCGAGGGGAACGGAGTGGATCACGGTGATGATGATGGTGCTGGTCTTGATGGGGGTGATGATGTAGAGGCCTCCTCCCACGCCAAGGAGGAGAGGTGATGACGATGACGATGATTTCCCCCTTCTCCGGAGTTCCGGAGCAGCAGGATCTGACCCCCCTCGGAAGGGATCAGGAGTTTCGCCGCCGCCGCGACCTCGGATGGACTTGGAAAAATTAGGGCGTTACTTTTCGGGCGAGACGAAGGCGTTATAAAAAGCCCCAGGCGAGGAGGTGCCCGAGGCACCTTTGGTGGGTCCCACGCGGCCAGGTACATGGGCCGCGTGGGCCACCCCCATTTGGCCCTCGTGGCTCTCCTCTCTTCGGTCTTCTTCCCTCTGCCTTTCTCCCGATGAAAAACTGACGCAGTATTTTTCCTTTTATTATTTGAGGTCCTGTAGCTCCTGAAACATTAAAGACAAGAAAAAGGAGGTTTTCTGCCTCCCAGAAATTAAATACCAAAAATAGGGACTTTGTATGAAAGTCCCCAAAATCATCTAAAACATGTAGAAACAATCATATAATCATGCAAATAACATTCTAGTATGATACTAAAAGTTATATAAATGATGATATAAAATGCACGTATCAACTCCCCCAAGCTTAAACCTTTACTCGTCCTCGAGTAAGTAAGGACATAGATCATTACATGCATCAATGGACTTATGGTTGATAAATAAATACGGGCATTGTATCATCATCATATTCAATTGCAAGATAAGATTAATGATCTAAAACTCATACATATGAGGGCAACATAAGTAGAACTCTAGCAATCACCCCTTACTTTTGAAAGCAAATAACCATTGTATGTTGGACAATCGAATCATATTGTTTTTCACATGCTTTTGCTCTTCATGGCAAGCATTATAATCTTTTATACTTTGCTGAAATTCAAAGACAAGATAAACTCTCATTGGATAACAAGTTCAAAAGAAGACAAATGAAAAGACAGATAGATATAAAAATTGTTATCACTCTTGCTTGACTAGTAACTAGTGCAAACTTTAGTCATGGATATCTCAATCAAGTTCCCATGCTCTACACAACCCTTTTCTTACACTTTCCATGGCTAGCTGAAATTTCAGGTGCCTTCCTTTCATTCACATTCAAGAGCATAAGTATTGAAATATCCATGATCATTAATTTGCTCAAAAGATACTAGGTTGTAACAAGAGTGTTTTATATCCTTTTCATTAAGTCTTCTCAACTTCTTATCCTACAAGACTATATCTTAACCTCAAACTATTAATTCACAAGTCTTTTTACTTCTTCTATATTGAGATAATTCTATAATTGTCCAACATACTCAAGTTAATTAATTTCAAGGCAAGATGTGATTGAAATTCTAAATATGCCACGCTCATTTGCATGAGTGTTACCCATAAATCCCAAACAAGAGAATCATGGATGACACCATACTTTAATATTCATTGATAAACCATAGATAGGGATACATGATAATGCTCCATGAGCTCACACACGCCTAAGAGATATTGATAACTAAACGATAAAAGCAAACACACCATGACTAGATAGATATGATAACTAGTGGAGATAAAGACTAGGTGGAACTCCCCCAAGCTTGACGTTTGCAATCTTTCTTTGCTGCAGCTCCTCCTTCTCATATTCTTCTCCCACTCAGCCATCTTCCATGGAAAGGCCTTCCATCACGGAAAGATGTAGGTGGATCATTATACCTGAGGGTGGCAGCTGCTGCAATCTTCTTGAAGCGTTCTTCATATTCGCAGTTCTGGTTCTCTAATCCCACATGAAGCATTGGAACTTTCCCACTTGTCGATGACGTCCTTGTACTATCTTCCAGATCTTCAAGCCTTTTCTTGTACTCTTCAACCTTCTTTCCAGCTCCAGGTTCATGAAGTGGTGAGCATCAAGGCTGCGGTAAACCACAGTGCCATACCTGAAGGTCTTGTCCTCCAACTCATCCAGCCTTTCCTCACCGTGCCGGTGGCCTTGGGAGCCTTCACCTCCTCCACGAGCATCACGCCCTCCTTGAAGCACACGGTCTTCGGTGGTGTCATCACGGAGTTGAGGTAGCGGTTCACAACACCCTCCTTGGGAGAGCTCTCCCCCTCTTGGTTGGATCCGGAGCAAGACATGGCTAAAACCTGACAGGCAGAAACAACAGAAACAAAGATCGCTCGAGAACGCTCGGTGCGAGATTAGATCGGCAGAGAGGGTATATATTGAGGGTTTTTAGGTCAAGACGAAGCGTCGGGATCGAAAACGAGACGAAAAGGACTCCGAGGTGGAAAAGGGATAGCCCCACGCGGCCAGGTACTGGGCCGCGTGGGCCCCTCTCTTTCTCCCTCGGGTCTCCGTTTCGTCCAGTTTTCTTGTCCCATACGATGATTTCCATAAAAATTGACCTCCGTAAAATTTTATGCAATTCCGAGAAACTTTCCAACACAAAAGTTACCTTCTATTGATTTAGGGTTTCTGAACTGCACGGTTTCTCTCAATTACCTCTCCGGTGTTTGTAAATTCAACTCCTCCACCCTTCCGATGAAGCTCTTTCCTGCAATATAAGGTTTAAGGCGTTGTCCATTGACTACATGAGGTTTACCTTTCATGTCACCGTGAAGACGGATAGCTCCTGAACGGTACACCTCCTGTATCACTAATGGTCCCTGCCACTTTGAAGCTAGCTTCCCTGCAGAAAACTTGAAACGAGAGTTGTACAATAAAACTTGATCACCTACTTTGAATTCCTTTTTCTTAATTTTCTTGTCATGCCAAATCTTAACTTTTTCTTTAAACATCCTGGCACTTTCATAAGCTTCATTTCTCCATTCGTCAAGTAGGTTTAGGTCAAGAATTCTCTTTTCTCCCGCAGTTTTAAAATCAAAGTTCAGTTGTTTAATAGCCCATCTAGCTTTATGTTCTAGTTCAACAGGTAAGTGACAAGCTTTTCCATAAACCATTTTATAAGGAGACATTCCCATAGGATTTTTAAAAGCAGTTCTATAAGCCCACAAAGCATCATTAATCTTAATTGGCCAATCAGATCTAGACTTATTCACTGTCTTTTCCAAAATGAGTTTAATTTCCCTATTGCTTAATTCAACTTGCCCACTTGTTTGAGGATGATAAGGAGATGCAATTCTATGGTTAACATCATATTTTGCCAAAGTTTTTCTAAGAACACCATGCAAGAAATGAGAACCACCATCAGTAATTAAGAACCTAGGAACACCAAACCTGGGGAAAATGATGTCCTTGAGCATCTTCATTGCTGTGGCATGATCTGCACTTTTGGTTGGAATTGCTTCCACCCACTTTGTAACATAGTCAACTGCAACCAAAATGTGAGTATGCTTTGTCTTTGATTCTGGGAAAGGACCCATAAAGTCAAAACCCCACACATCAAATGGTTCAAGTGGCAATGAATAATTCATAGGCATTTCATTCCTCCTACCAATGTTTCCTACTCTTTGACATTTATCACAAGATTTAACATATTCAGCACAGTCCTTAAATAAAGTAGGCCAATAGAAACCAGATTGTAATACCTTTGCTCCTGTGCGATCTCCTGCATGATGCCCTCCATAGGGACTGTCATGACAATCTCTTATAATAGCCTGTTGTTCATGCTCAGGTACACAACGTCTAATAATACCATCCACACTTTTCTTATAGAGGAAAGGATCATCCCAAAAATAATGTCTAAGATCATAAAAGAATTTCTTTCTTTGTTGAGAAGTGAAGTGTGGAGGCAAAACTTTACCAACAATAAAATTTGCATAGTTGGCAAACCAAGGAGATGCAACTTTAGCACTAGAAACATTAACAATTGCAAGTTGTTCATTAACAAAGCTATCATTAATAGGAATAGGATCATCAGGTATGCTTTCCATCCTAGAGAGATGATCAGCAACTTGATTATCCTCCCCTTTCCTATCAACAATGTGTAAATCAAATTCTTGCAATAGAAGTACCCATCTTATTAGTCTAGGCTTAGCATCTTTCTTATTCATCAAGTATTTAATAGCAGAATGATCAGTATGTATTGTGACTTTTGAATCAGTAATATAAGGTCTAAACTTGTCACAAGCAAACAGTACTGCTAAAAATTCTTTCTCAGTTGTAGCATAATTCTTTTGAGCAGCATCAAGTGTTCTACTAGCATAATAAATAACATTCAGTTTCTTATCAACACGTTGGCCCAAAACAGCCCCAACTGCATAATCACTAGCATCACACATAATTTCAAAAGGCAAGTTCCAATCAGGAGGTTGAATAATGGGAGCAGTGATTAAAGCATTCTTCAAAATATTAAAGGACTCAATGCAATCATCATTAAAAGAGAAAGGAACATCCTTTTGCAGAAGATTGGTTAGAGGTTTTGATATTTTGGAGAAATCCTTAATGAACCTACGGTAAAAACCTGCATGCCCAAGAAAACTTCTTATACCTTTGAGGTCCCTTGGATATGGTAGTTTTTCAATAGCTTCAATCTTTGCTGGATCAACTTCTATTCCTTCTCCAGAAATCTTATGCCCAAGAACTATACCCTCAGTAACCATGAAGTGACACTTCTCCCAATTAAGAACCAAGTGTTGGTCTTCACAACGCTGTAAAACTTTGTTAAGGTTGAACAAGCAATTATCGAAGGAAGTACCATACACAGAAAAATCATCCATAAAAACCTCCATTATCTTTTCAATATAATCAGCAAATATAGCATTCATGCATCTTTGAAAAGTAGCAGGAGCATTACATAAACCGAATGGCATTCTCCTGTAAGCAAAAGTACCATATGGGCAAGTAAAAGTGGTCTTTTCTTGATCATCCTTATGGACAGGAATTTGCGAGAAACCTGAATAACCATCTAGATAGCAAAAGTGAGAGTGTTTAGATAACCTTTCTAGCATTTGATCAATAAATGGCAATGGATAATGATCTTTTCGAGTTGCTTTATTCAATTTTCTGAAATCAATAACCATCCTATAACCAACTACAGTACGTTGAGCCACAAGTTCATCCTTTTCATTTGGAACAACAGTCATTCCACCCTTTTTAGGAACACAATGAACAGGACTAACCCACTTACTGTCAGCTATAGGATAAATGATACCAGCTTCAATAAGTCTTATTACCTCTTTCTTACCACTTCTTTCATTTTTGGATGGAGGCGGCGTTGAAAATCAACAACAGGTTTTGCATCTTCCTCCAGATTAATTTTATGCATACATAGAGCGGGGCTTATACCTTTAAGATCATCAAGAGAGTATCCAATGGCTGGTCGGTGAGCTTTTAGCACATCAAGTAATTTCTCTTCCTCTTCAGCTGAAAGGTTAGCACTAATAATGACAGGATATATGCTCTTCTCATCCAAATATGCATATTTCAGATTTGCAGGCAAAGGTTTCAATTCAAAACTAGGATCCCCTTTAGGTGGTGGTAGCACTCCTAAATTATCAGGTGGGATATGCAATTGTAATTGTGGTGGTTGTTGCCATAATATTTGTTCCAAAGCCTCTTTTTCCTCATCATTAAATGGTTCATCTTGATTAAGCATATAACGTTCTACAACATCAGTTGAAGCTACAGCTATATGAGCAAGAGTTTCAATTAAATTATTAGGAATTGGCTCTTTCTCAACATGTTTATCAGCAAATTTGGAAAAGTTAAATTCAAGTTTCTCACCAGCACATTTAATAAACACTTTCTCTTTAGGCAAATTAATTTCAGCACCAACAGTATGTAAGAAAGGTCTACCAAAAATGATAGGACAAAATGAATCTTGAGGACAACCAAGCACAATAAAATCAGCAGGGTATTTTATTTTGCCAATCAATACTTCAACATCTCTAACAATTCCAAATGGACTAATATAATCTTTATTAGCAAGTTGAATTGTCATACCTGTCTCTTCCATAACAATGGGATCAATATCAGGCTTGATCTCAAGATAAAGAGAATATGGAATGACACTAATACTTGCTCCAATATCACATAGACCATGATAACTTGAAGTCCCAATAGAGCATGATATAACAGGTTTCCCAACTTTGGCCGAATTACCTTTGATGACTTTGGTAGCATCTTCACATAGATAAACATCCACTGGGTCTTCTTCATTTAGTTGCTTGATAACAGAAATTTGAGTGTTGACTTCCACCTGTTCATAAGGCTGAGAACATCTTTTGTTACTCTTGTTAGTAACAGCTTTAAGTAAATTCTCCTTAACTTGGTTTGGAAATGGAGGTGGTTCAACATACTCCTCAATTGTCACAGATGACATTGGTTCAACCTGTTTAATAACTTTAGGAACAACAATAGATTGTTTAACAGGTTCAACATAAACTTCAAATCCACTTTTTGGAACACAGATATGATCAGCAAAACCTTTAGCTATTTCAATTATAACATAAGGATCAAGACCAAAAGTATCACTCAGATTTTTAAACAGAATAGAAGTAGAGAAATTCTCTACACATGAATATTCATAATCAAAATATGGCTCATTACCTTTATCAAGATCCCAGTGGCTAGTATTTTCAGAAATAGTCTCCAATAAATTCCATGCTTCTTCTTCAGTGTTATTAGTAAAACTTCCACCAGATGAATTATCCAGAATCTCCTTGTGCTTCATAGGTAGTCTCACATAAAAGTTTATCAATATAAGTTTCCTTGTAAGATCATGACATGGATTCTTGCGAAGGAGTTCCTTTAACCTCCCCCAAGCTTGAGTAATACTCTCTCCCAGATGTGGCCAGAAATTGAATATATAGCAGCGGTTATCATAAGCTTCTTTAGGAGTAAAATATTTAAGAAAGAAAACCTTCCTCAAGATACTCCATTCATTCTGGACCTCTTCATCCAAGACCTGTACCAATCACGAGCATTACCAGATAAAGACAAATACAATAGCTTCCTTTTTACCTGATCCTCTGAAATACCAGGTAGTCTGAATAAGCCACATATGTCCTCAATTATTTCCATGTGCTCGCGTGCCGACTTAGTTCCATCTCCTGTAAATGGATTTTTCATAACTCTTTTAACATGACCATGGGAATTTTAATCCCACTTTAGGTACCTCAGACACAGTAGTTTCAACCACCTTTGCAGTAGTGGCATAAGCACTTTCATATAGAGCAAGATGCAGCGAGGCACGATTCATAAATGCCATAGTAACAATGAGATAAACAGCTTTCAAGTTTCCTTACCAAACTTCTTACCAATAGCGCTACGCTCCCCGGCAACGGCGCCAGAAAAGTATCTTGATGGCTCCCAAGTGCAGGAGATCAATTGTAGTACCTTTCAATTAGAAAAGGTTGTCGAACCCACGAGGAGCTGAAGGTATTGGTTAGTAAGATTGATAAATAAAACAATAAAAGATGCAGTGTTTTTGGTATTTTCAGTTGTATAATTGCAAGCAGATAACAGATAGTAGCAAGTGAAAGCTCTCAAAGAGAGAAAGCCCAATCCTCTTATGTGGCAAAGGACAAGCTCAAGTGATGTGTAACTTATATGTGGCAAACGTTCCCGAGGGCGGCATGGATGATGCTAGGCATAGAGATTTATTAAACAACACGTTGAATATCTTGTCAAGTTTTAATCCTCTTTGGACGGAGCCATAATTAGGTATAGCTAAATAAATAAACTACAACCCCTTATGATGGATCATGTGGCCAAGCAAATGACTGCACAAGAATTATTAAGACCTAAAGTCCCACCATAGCATTACACTCTAAGGTCCCCGATACTAATACCCTCATAATATAACTTCATGACTCGGTCTCAGGTTTACGTGTCCTCCCAAGTCTCCATCAATTCATTACACTACGGTGTTCTCCTATGAGCCCATATAGGTGAAGTGTTGTGCAGTCGACGTTCGCACAACACCATCATAGAATCACATAAAAGATAAACTCTTGACAAAATACCAACACATGTCATATATAAATCAATGCCAATTCATCCTATGCCCTCAGGAACATACGGGAACTACTCACAACGTGCGAACATGATCATAATCAGTGGCATAAGTGGTACAACACAATCTGAAATTATAACTTCACCACCAAATAATGACAAGTACTCAATCACAAACATGAATAGTAGCACAAGACAAGTATCTAGGGTATAGCAACTCTCAAACTGCGAGGGGAACGGAGTGGATCACGGTGATGATGATGGTGATGGTGCTGGTCTTGATGGGGGTGATGATGTAGAGGCCTCCTCCCACGCCAAGGAGGAGAGGTGATGACGATGACGATGATTTCCCCCTTCTCCGGAGTTCCGGAGCAGCAGGATCTGACCCCCTCGGAAGGGATCAGGAGTTTCGCCGCCGCCGCGACCTCGGATGGACTTGGAAAAATTAGGGCGTTACTTTTCGGGCGAGACGAAGGCGTCTAAAAAGCCCCAGGCGAGGAGGTGCCCGAGGCACCTTTTGGTGGGTCCCACGCGGCCAGGTACATGGGCCGCGTGGGCCACCCCCATTTGGCCCTCGTGGCTCTCCTCTCTTCGGTCTTCTTCCCTCTGCCTTTCTCCCGATGAAAAACTGACGCAGTATTTTTCCTTTTATTATTTGAGGTCCTGTAGCTCCTGAAACATTAAAGACAAGAAAAAGGAGGTTTTCTGCCTCCCAGAAATTAAATACCAAAAATAGGGACTTTGTATGAAAGTCCCCAAAATCATCTAAAACATGTAGAAACAATCATATAATCATGCAAATAACATTCTAGTATGATACTAAAAGTTATATAAATGATGATATAAAATGCACGTATCAGGGTGCGCATATCCTCGGTTAGACGGTTGTTGAGGTCATGGCGAAGATCTTGGTTGCGCGTGGTAGATGACCCGATGGAGATGGCCTTGCCACGATCGCAGTTTAGCCGGTTCGCCATTGGTGGAGCGGTACGAGGAGGCTCCGTCTCGCCTCGGCGCTCGCCACGGGGCTGACCCCATGGTTCGTGCGCCTTGTGCCCTCCAGCCTCGGGGCCGTTGACGGTGGGAGCTCGAGTAATGTCGGGCTCAGGGCCACCGTCGGCGAAGTCGAGGAGTGCCTCCACACGGGCTCTCCATTCTTGGTAGACCTTGGGATCGCCAGAGCTCGGAGGGAACTGCATGAGAGCCTTGGCAGCGACAAGAGCGTCGTGGTGAGCTTGTGCGTCCGAGGGCAGGTGCGTGGAGGACTTGCTTTTGGAGCTTCGGGGACCTCCGCTGGCGCGTACGTGATCTCGCCCCTCCTCGGCATCGTGACCCCTGCCCGCGCCATTCCCGACGCTTTTCTCCCCATAGCGTGGGGGTGGCTCGGTGGACAGTCCAGGAGCCACCGGATTGTCAGGGTCGACGTTCTTGTTGGTGTTGGCCCTCTCCGACGCCACCTTCTCCGTAGGTGGCGCCTGCGGAGGAGCAGGCTGACGTGCATCCGCAGCGCGGCGCTCGGTGGAGGCCTGAGTGCGCGATGGAGACGCGGCCTTGGAGGTAGCGGCGTCGATCTTCCTCCTCGGCGGCATGCTTGATGAAGAACTTGGGGTTGACGAAGAAGAAGACGAATCAGCACTTGCACCCCCTACCTAGCGCGCCAGATTCGTGTCTCGGGTGACAGACACCGGGAGTAAATGATACCCCCTTTTTAGGTTCGGCACGGGGCACGAAGGAGGCTGGAAGACGCCTTACCCGGGGCAAGGAGGCCAAGTTCTTCGTCGAGAGGGAGAGAGCAAGCAACACAGCAGGACACACGGAGTTACCCAGGTTCAGGCCGCCCGGAGGCTAAAAGCCCTACTCCTGCATGTCTGGATTGAGAGGTTCATCATGGTGTGGTGTACAAGGGTGTTCTGGAGTGAACCCGGCAGAGTTTCGGCCGGAGATAGACGAAGAGCAGATCCTACCCTGGGGAGATCACCTCTCTCTCTACATTCCAAATCCTAGTCTAGTCTTGCCTGAGCTCTAGCTTGCTTCTGTCTTGTTCCGTCCTCCTTTCCTCCGGTGCCATGGTCCTCCTTTTATAGGCTAAGGGGATCCGACATGGGCACGCGAGAGGTATGAGGGGTCTTGGCGGGAAAACCCCTCGGCGGTCCTTGGAGGAGACGTGGCACTCTCTCCTCCAAGCATTCTGAGGAGGGCGGCGTGGTCGTCCGCCCTTGGAAAAGGTGGGACGGACAAAGCCTGTCCGCCCCACCAACTGCGCTCGTGGCAACGTCACCAAAGCGCGACCTTCATCTTGGCGCCCAAGTCTTCTACCAGCTTCCGGCGAGCTGGCGATCTTATCCTCTCGGTGGTACGGATGGATACCCGGGGGCGCGCCTGGCCTCCTGCCGGGTGCACGGACCCGCAACCACCAGCTACGAATGAGAAGAACATGACCAGTGCGCCCGAGTTTCACTAGTGATGGCTGTAACGCACATACGGTACTTGTAGATGTCACTTGCATATTTTTCCTTTTTGTTTTCCTTTATTTTTTCTATTTTGATGATCTAAATAATAATTATTCGTTGCTTCTTACTTTTTTTACTGTTGCTGCAGATGTGTGTTTCACTAGCTTCTTATTTTTTCTATTTTGATGATTTTAGAATAATTTGGTTCGGAACCATATTCTAAAATGAACCATTTTTTCGGTTTGAAACCATTTTCAAAAGGAGCCATTTTTTTAATTCAGAACCATTTTCAAAAATCGGAACCATATTCTAAAAGGAACCATTTTTCGGTTCGGAACCATTTTAAAAAAGGAACCATTTTTTTCATTCGGAACCATTTTTTTATTTGGAAACATTTTCAAAAAGGAACCATTTTTTTTAAAAGGAACCATTTTGAAAATCGGAACAATTTTTTTAATCGAAACCATTTTGGAAAAGAACCATTTTTTAATCAGAACCATTTTCAAAAAAGGAACTATTTTTAAATTGGAACCATTTTAAAAAAGGAACCATGAGGGATATCTAGACACAAACAAGAGGGATGCCGAGTGGCACTACGCTCTGTCGTCGACCGTGAGGTTCCAGGTTCGATTCCTCGTCTATGCGATATATTTCTTGTAGTTTTTACTCATGTGAAGTACTAGTGGGCCGGCCCATTTAGAGAACTGTAGCAGGCGAGGCGGTGTTTAAGACTCGCAGAAGGCGATGAATAGGGTTTGCGGCAAACAAGTGCTTAACGAAAGTGCAAAAACAAAAAACAAGTGCTTAATGCAAGCCCAGTTAAAAGAAGCCCTAGACACCCTAAAAAGGTTAAAAGAAGCCCAAGTACCCACGCGGCCACGTTTACGAAAACCCTAAATCCCCAGGTCCAACAGATCCGACTCCTCCGCATCAGATCCAACGGCCAGGACACCCTGACCACCCACTATAAAGACCGCTTCCCGCCACGGCTGCAGATTTCTCTTCCTCCCAGTCCCAGCCACCGCCGCCGTAATCCCAAGCGAAGAACCCCAAACCCGGCCGCCGCCATGACGACGAGCTTGAAGAAGAACCGCAAGAAGCGTGGCCACGTCTCCGCCGGGCACGGACGTGTCGGCAAGCACCGCAAGCATCCCGGAGGTCGCGGTAACGCCGGTGGCATGCACCACCACCGCATCCTCTTCGACAAGTACCATCCTGGATACTTCGGCAAGGTCGGCATGCGCTACTTCCACAAGCTGAGCAACAGGTTCCACTGCCCCACCGTCAACGTCGACCGCCTCTGGTCGATGGTGCCAGCCGACAAGCTCGCCGAGGCCGCCGCTACCCCCGGTAAGGCCCCCGTCATCGATGTGTCGCAGTTCGGCTACTTCAAGATCCTCGGCAAGGGGATGCTCCCGCCCAACACGCCCATCGTCGTCAAGGCCAAGCTCATCTCCAAGATTGCCGAGAAGAAGATTAAGGCGGCCGGCGGCGCTGTCTTGCTCACCGCCTAGGTACGTACGGGCCGGCGGACGCAGGGAGATGGAGGAGAGAGAAGGGACTAGTTTCTTAATCCTTGTGTTGAACTTCTATTTAGCTCTACTTTTTGTTAAAGACATTACTGTATGGTATGGCTACTTGGAACTATGGTGTCTTATCAGATGTTCTATATCCAGTTATCATGCAGATTTATATCAAATATATGTGCCTTTTTTGTGTTAACTACAGAGTGATGTTCTCATCGTTACATCAAATATTGCACCTTGGGTGCAGAGGAAACCAAACTTTGTGTTCGTCCTTCCAGTTCACTTGCTGGTTTAGGTTCAGTACTTTAGGTTCTTATGCATTAGTGCTTGTCTAATTTAGGGCATTGTATGTTAGTAGTTTTAGGTATTGCTAAACGGAATGTTGTGCAATGTGCGTGGAAAAAAGTTATGAATGTCAATTTTAGTCTAGTGTATTTTTATCAGCCTTGGCATGTAAATTTCTGTCACTAGTATAGTATGATGTTTCCTTTCAAAAAAATTAGCTGTCAGCTTAAATGTGGTTTCCTCTGTGATGGCTTGATGCGATTATTTGTTGTTCTATATTTGTGTTGGAAACTACGATTTAGCTCTACCTTTTGTTTAGATGTTCTGAAATCGTAATATTGCGCCTTGTGTGCATAAGAAACCAAAGTCTGTCTTCCTCCTACTAATTGTTTTGGTGGTTTAGTTCAGTACTTTAGGTTTGAATGCATTGGGCTTCTGTTTGTAGGTTTCTGTGTTGCTAAACAGAATGCTAATGTGGGTAATAGCTACGAATGTCCACTTTAGTCAAGTGTATTTTGATCAGGCTTGGCATGAAAATTTCTATTGAATAGTTGTTGTTATGTTACCTTGGATTCAACAAAATTAGGCCTCAAAATTATTGTTTCGTTGCTGCTCAAAAGTGGTTTTCTCTGTGATGGGTTGTTGGGATTATTTTTTTGGTTCTATGCTAGTTGGCTCTGAGATCGCTTGATTTACCAGTCTAATCCATTTTATGTGTGACCTTTGTGTAGTTTTCCTCTTCTGATTTGCCTTATGTGTGGGTATTTGCTGTGTGATGACTGATGACCGACAACCTTTAACTATTTGTTGATCAGTATTGTAGTTTTGGCTAATGAGAACTTGATTTATGTGCTGGTGGTGCAATCACTACATTGTTGTTTGGAATGTCAAAGCATTATTCGTGGCCAACCTTTTTTGTTAACATAGTTAACCCATTGTATCTGGCAATAAATCATTGCTGGGATATATTTCTGTTGCTATACCTAATGTGCCTTTACAAAATTCATGTAGCCTTGTGTACATTTATTGACCAAATTCCTAGTCCTATGCTTGCACAAAATGCAGCAACCAGCTTCTACTTAAGCTGTTCTGACATAATCCCTTTTCAAATTTTTGTGATAATTACGGGAACCAATCATGTTGAACATGTTTTCTTGGATGTTTGACCACATTTTGGTGTGGATGTTGTGAATCTTTGTTTATGTTCATCTGTGCTATAAGCTTTGTGAACACTTGAGCAGAAAACAGTGTACTTGCCTCCTTTTTGGGCGGTGGGGCTACCAACATAGTTTGATTAAAACAAACAGTAAATTAGCACAAATAGCTTAACCAAATTAAGACCTTAATAACACACAAATATAGCATTCATAATAGACACAAACAATATCACGGCAGCAGCAGAAGAAGTGACTCATCGATCATTGATGAGATGCTCGTCGCATTTTATGACAAATCTCGATGTCATAGTAGTAGTTGGTGAGTGGTGACCCTGTGTAGTTGCCAACTTGCTTTTTTCCGAGAGTAAGTTGCCAACTTGCTGAACCCTGAAGAACAACAAGCAAGCAGTAGAATACTCGTGCGCATTTTATGACAATCTTATGCAGGAGTAGTCGAAGATGATGACCCTATGTAGTTGCTAACTCACTGAACCATGAAGAACAATAAGAAAGAAATAGAGTAATTCACAAGAGAGAATGGACACGGTTATTTCATGCTGCGTACCTAAAAACTTTAATCCGAGCCTACAGGTAGGGTGATCCAACTTCGCTCGTGTTCGTTACCCCTACAATCTCGCCACGGTCGTGTCATCCCACAAGAGACAATCGTAGCGAGCTAGTCTAGGTCTACTCTACTGAAACAGAAACTAACTGAAACCACTAACGATCTCCTAAGTCATATGTACCTAGATTGCTTTCGATCTCATATGTATCTAGATTGCTTTCGAAGGATCTCATCGAGAGGCTTGCTTCTTTTGTGACATCTCAATATACAAGCTTGAACAAGATTTTTCAACCTAACACTTCTTTCGTAGGCCATGGCCTGTGTCTCCGTAAATGGAATGTTGGTAGAATCGAAGACGATAACAGAACTAAATGCTTCTGGATGCAGAGCACTATCCGTTGATGATGATGAAGCAATAGATTTATATGGCTCAATTCATTTAAACAAGGGGGTTTAAGTCCATCTTGATCTGTACTCATTTGCTGTATAATGAGAGACTCATTTTTATACTGAAGTTTCTCATTACCAATTGTCAAGCACTTAAGTTTCTGCTTTCTCTTGAGAGACTCAAGATTCAACTTCTCATGGTTTTTTAAGATGCTTCATAAGTTTCAGTGAGTTCAATAGCGGTCCAAGTGGGATGGGGAGTTCTTCTCTACATCCCCTACCCGATCGCGCATGAGCAAAGCAGGGGAATCGCCGGGCTCTCCTATGGGATGGGAAGTTCTTCTCTGCAAGCCCTCTCGGCCGAATGCGAGCACATCGGGGGTGAGCCAGGTCTCCCCCTCCCCCTCCCCCCTCGCGCCCTCCCTGGCCGAATGCGAGCATAGCAGGGCCACGCCTGCTCCTCACCTGCAACCACAAGCCTCTCTAGTCACCCTCAGCAGCGATGAGGTCGGTTTCTCTCTTATGAGAGGGACGGCAATGGAGAGAGATGAGGTAGTGAGGCTAATTAATAGATGCGGCTAACCACAAGCCTCTAGCCACCCTCCGCATCGATGAGGTCGGTTTCTCTCTTATGAGAGGAACGACAATGGAGCGAGATGAGGTAGTGAGGCTAATTAATAGATGCGGCTATCGAGATTAGAACATGTGTCTTTTCTGGAACTAATGAAAGGACAAGGATGTCGCCTAGAGGTGGTGAATAGGCGATTAAAACTTTTCTGGTTTAGGCTTGATAATTGCGGAATAAAACTAGTTGTTTAAAATAACAAGCCAACAACCTAAATATACTAGGCTCACCTATGTGCACCAACAACTTATGCTAAGCAAGACAAGCAACAAAGTGATAGCAATAGAATACTTCAAGCACGAAGGCTATCACAAAGTAAAGTGCATAAGTAAAGAGCTCAGGTATAGAAATAACCGAGGCACACGGAGACGATGATGTATTCCCGATTTCCTCCTTTTTAGGGGAGTACGTCTCGTTGGAGAGGTGTGAGGCACCACAAAGGTCGATCTCAACGCCACAAAGGCTCACCCTATTCTCTGATGAACCGCACCACAAAGGATTGGTTCACCTTCCACTATCGGAATCCTTCAAGGTGGAATCCGGAGCCTTTACGACAACGATCCGGGGCACACACCCACAAATGAATTGGGGCTCCCGAACAGCTACAAATGACCACAAGAGGTCTCAACCACCACAAAGGCGTCTAGGGTCCAAAGACCCAAGAGTAATAAGCTCACAAACTTTAAACTTCCACGAATCCTCGTGGAGAGCACAAACCGATGCACAAAGCTATGGCAAGAGCACAAGTGCTCAAATCCTTCACTCTCAAATTCCAACAAAGCAACAAATGCTTATGGGGGAATAAGAGAGGAAGAACAATGGAGGAGAAACACCAAGAACTCCAAGATCAAGATCAACTAGGTTCCCCTCACTTAGAGGAGGAATGGATTGGTGGAAATGTAGATCTAGAACTCTCACTTTTCCTCAAATATATGCAAGAATCATGGGAGAGATTGAGAGGAAGGCAAGCTTTTCCAAAGGTCAACAATGGAGGAGAGAGAGGGGAAAAACGAGCTCAAGGGATTAGTGAACCGTTGGGGAAGAAAGCCCCTTAAATAGGTCCCCTCAAAAAGTGCCCGTTGGGCAGTGCAGGGAGGCCGGCCTGGGAGCCGGCCTGGCTGGCCTGGCCACTTGCCAGAGAAACCGGCCTGGGAGCCGACCAGGCTGGCCACTCGCCAGAGAAGCTGGCCTGGGCCGGCCTGGGGGCCGGCCACCCATCTGAGCCAGCCGGCCTGGGGGCTAGCCACCCAGCAGAGGCGCCCGACCTAGGAGCCACCCAGAACCCGAAAATGAAACGCCCATAACTTTTGCGAGAAAAATCCAAATGGGATGAAACCAAGTTTTAGCTTGTTGGTCCCCAACGAAGTTGGGTCCTAAGAGGTTAGTCACAATAGGCTTGGCAACCCAAATGGTGCTTTTCTTGACACCACTTTGAGTACCAACATATTTGGCAAACACATTGCCAACCTTATCCTTCCGAAGAGAATAAACATCATCAATAATAATGGGGTTGGATAAGGTACCATTAGTGCATGAAGAAGCCAAGTGGCCCTTCTCACGGCATATGTAGCAACATTTGCTTACTCTTTTCTTCTTAGTTGGAGTCTTGACTTGAGGAGGGGTAGCTTGATTCTTCTTGGGAAGAGGCCTTGCTTTATCTTCAGGAACTTGCGTTTGAACTTGAGGCTGCCTCCCTTGTTGCTTCTCACTAAGAGGCTTCTTCTTCAAAGGGCAAAATATAACATGGTGCCCTTCAACTTTGCACTTGAATCAAACAATTTTGGCCGAATCCTTGACTTGTTCTAGACCCTTGTTCTTCTTGATAGGCTTGGAATTGTTCTTGTTGTTGGAGTTGAATCCAAGTCCGCTCTTGTCATTGGGGCGTCTTTGAACACTCAACACATTGTCAAGTGTGGACCTCCCAACATGACGCTTTTCCAAGTCTTTCTTCAAAGAAGTGACTTGGGCCTTGAGCTCTTTTAATTCCTCTACATGGTTAGTATCAACACAAACACTAGAGGAAGTAGATGCTTCATTGTTAGAGCAACAAGGCAAGTAAGGTAATTCATCACAAAATTTAGCAATAGTATGTGATGTAGAATTACTAGGACTAGCACATGGCAATAAAGCATTGTGAGAGGAAGTTGTGCCATTGTCCACATGAGGCTCACAAGATGTTACCTTTGACATAATAGCCTCATGAGCTAACTTTATCTTAGGATAGGATGCTAGAATATCATCATTGGAGCTAGATAGCTTTTCATGACTTTCTTCCAATTTCCTATACTTGCTAGTTAGCAACTCAAGTTGAGCCCTTAGCTCAATATTCTTCTTCAAAATAGATGCTTCACAAGAAGTGGAGTTAGTAGTACAAGCATCATCAATATTAGAAATGGAAGAAGGCAACTTGGCAAGGTCATCATTTTTAGATAGTTGAGTTTGGAGTTGATCATGAGACTTGATAAGGAGAGAGTGTTCACTTTCTAAAGCCTTGTGGGCTTTGTCAAGTCTCTCTATGTCCTCAATTAGTCTAGCATTGCCAACACCAAATTCAACATTTTCCTTTTTAAGCACTTTATATTTAGCAATAGCATGATCTCTTTCCTTAATGATTTTAGAAATAATAAGATCATTTGATTCATCAAGAGATTCAAGTTTCTCCTCAAGAGACACTCGAACCTCTTGCTCTTCCTCAAGAGCATTCTCTAAGGATGCTTTTTCCATAGCATCCTCTCTCTCAATTTTACATTTCTCATCAAATTGAGTTTCCAAGCCCTCAATGATTTCCCTACTCTTAATAACATAAGCAATGATTTCACATAGAGGAGGGATAGATTTGCTACCTTTGGGGGGAGCTCCAAAAACCATCTCACCCTTCTTTGTAAGGGATTCAAAATCAATATGTTCTTCATAAGAATCCTCATCCACATCATCACAAGATATATTGGGATTTGAGATAGGAGATTGATGACTCCCAAGTGCAGGAGATCAATTGTGATACCTTTCGATTAGAAAAGGTTGTCGAACCCACGAGGAGCTGAAGGTATTGGTTAGCAAGAATGATAAATAAAACAATGAAAGATGCAAGTGTTTTTGGGATTTTTGGTTGTATAGTTGCAAGAAAGTAAAAATGCTGAATATAAATGATAGCAAGTAAAAAGCTCTCAAAGAGAGAAAGCCCAATCCTCTATGTGGCAAGAGGACAAGCTCAAGTGATGTGTAACTTATATGTGGAAAACGTTCCCGAGGGCGGCATGGATACTGCTAGGCATAGAGATTTATTAAACAACACGTTGAATATCTTGTCAAGTTTTAATCTTCTTTGGACGGAGCCATTGTTAGGTAAAGCTAAATAAATAAACTAAACCCCTTATGATGGATCATGTGGCCAAGTAAATGACTGCACAAGAATTATTAAGACATAAAGTCCCACCATAGCATTACACTCTAAGGTCCCCGATACTAATACCCTCATAATGCAACTTCATGACTCGGTCTCAGGTTTACATGTCCCCCCAAGTCTCCCTCAATTCATTACACTACGGTGTTCTCCTATGAGCCCATATAGGTGAAGTGTTGTGCAGTCGACGTTCGCACAACACCATCATAGAATCACATAAAAAGATAAACTAGACAAAATACCAACACATGTCATATATAAATCATTGCCAATTCATCCTATGCCCTCAGGAACATACGGGAACTACTCACAACGTGCAAACATAATGATATTCAGTGGCATAAGTGGTACAACACAATCTGAAAATATAACTTCACCTCCAAATAATGACAAGTACTCAATCACAAACATGAATAGTAGCACAAGACAAGTATCTAGGGTATAGCAACTCTCACTACGGAGTGGATCACGGAGATGATGATGGAGATGGTGCTGGTCTTGGTGATGGTGATGATGTAGAGGCCTCCTCCCACGCCAAGGAGGAGAGGTGATGACGATGACGATGATTTCCCCCTTCTCCGGAGCTCCGGAGCAGCAGGATCTGACCCCCTCGGAGGGAATCAGGAGTTTCGCCGCCGCCGCGGCCTCGGATGGACTTGGGAAAATTAGGGCGTAACTTTTCGGGCGAGACGAAGGCGTGTTAAAAAGCCCCGAGCGAGGAAGTGCCCGAGGCTCAGTTAGTGGGCCCCACGCGGCCAAAGAATCTGGCCGCGTGGGCCCCCCTCTTTTGGGCCTCGTGGCTCTCCTCCCTTCGATCTTCTTCCCACTTTGTTCTCCCGATGAAAAACCAGCTGTGCAATTTTCCTTTTTCCATTTGGGTCCCTGTAGCTCCTGAAACATTAAAAACAAGAAAAAGGAGGTTTTCTGCCTCCCAGAAATTAAATACCAAAAATAGGGACTTTGTATGAAAGTCCCATAAATCATCTAAAACATGTAAAAACAATGATATAACAATGCCAATAACATTCTAATATGATAATATAAGTTGTATAAATGATGATATAAAATGCACGTATCAACTCCCCCAAGCTTAAACCTTTACTCGTCCTCGAGTAAGTAAGGACATAGATCATTACATGCATCAATGGACTTATGGTTGATAAATAAATACGAGCATTGTATCATCATCATATTCAATTGCAATGAAAGATTAATGAACTAAAACTCATACACATGAGGGCAACATAAGTAGAAGCTCTAGCAATCACCCCTTACTTTTGAAGGCAAATAACCATTGTATGTTGGACAATTGAATCATACTCTTTTTCACATGCTTTTGCTCTTATGGCAAGCATTATAATATTTTATACTTTGCTGAAATTTAAAGACAAGATAAACTCTCATTGGATAACAAGTTCAAAGAAGACAAATGAAAAGATAGATATAAGATTGTTTACACCTTGCTTCACTAGTAACTAGTGCAAACTTTAGTCATGGATATTTCAATCAAGTTCCTATGCTCTATACAACCTTTATCTTACACTTTCCATGGCTAACTGAATTTTCAGGTGCCTTCCTTTTCATTCACTTTCCAAGAGCATAAGTATTGAAATATCCATGATTCATTAATTTGCTCAAAAGATACTAGATTCTAACAAGAGTGTTTCATATCCTTTTCATTAACCCTTCCTAACTTTTTATCCTACAAGACTATATCTCAACCTTAAACTATTAATTTTCAAGTCATATTGACTCATTCTCTTTACTTATTTTATAATGAGATAATTCTACAATTGTCCAACACACTCAAGTTAATTAAATTCAAGGCAAGATGTGACTGAAACTTCTAAATATGCCACGCTCATTTGCATGAGTGTTACCCATAAATCTCCAAACAAGAGAATCATGGATGACACCATACTTTAATATTCATTGATAAACCACAAGATAGGGATACATGATAATGCTCCATGAGCTCACACACGCCTAAGAGAGATTGATAACTAAACGATAAAAGCAAAACACACCATGACTAGATAGATATGATAAACTAGTAAAGATAAAGACTAGGTTGAACTCCCCCAAGCTTGACGTTTTGCTAGAGCCTCCTCTGCTGCAGCCTCTTCTTTCTCATATTCCTCCTCCCATTCCGCCATCTTCCATGGGAAAGGCCTTCCATCACGGAAAGATGTAGGTGGATTATTATACCTGAGGGTAGCAGCTTCTGCAATCTTCTTGAAGCGTTCTTCATACTCGCAGTTCTGGTTCTCTACATCCCACATAAAGCATTGGATCTGTCCAACTTCTCGATGACGTCCTTGTATCTTTCTTCCAGATCTTCGAGCCTCTCTTGTACTCTTCAACCTTCTTCTCCAGCTCCAGGTTCATGAAGTGATGAGCATCAAGGCTGCGTTCAACAACAGTGCCATACCTGAAGGTCTTCTCCTCCAGATCATCCAGCCTTTCCTCCACCGTGCCGGTGGTCTTGGGAGCCTTCACCTCCTCCACGAGCATCACACCCTCCTTGAAGGAAATCATCTTCGGCGGTGCCATCACGGAGTTGAGGTAGTGGTTCACAACACCTCCCTTGGGGAGGCTCTCCCCTTCATGGTTGGATTCGGAGCTAGACATGGCTAAAACCTGACAGACAGAAACAGCAAAAGCAAAGATCGCTCGAGAACGCTCGGTGCGAGATTAGATCGGCGGAAGGGGGTATATATTGACGGTTTTTAGGTCAAGACGAAGCGTCGGAGACGAAAACGAGACGAAACGGGACTCCGAGGGGCAAAAGGAGTGGGCCCACGCGGCCAAAGAATCTCCGCGTGGGACCCCCTCTTTCTCCCTCGGGTCTCCGTTCCTTCCAATTTTCTTGTCCCACACGTTAATTTCCATAAAAAATGACTTCCGTAAAATTTTACGCAATTCCGAGAAACTTTCCAACACAAAAGTTACCTATTATTGATTTTGGGTTTCTGAAACTGCAAAATTCTTCGCAATTACCTCCTCCGGTGTCTTTAAATTCAACTCCTCCACCTTTCCGATGAAGCTCCTTCCTGCAATATAATGTTTAAGGCGTTGTCCATTGACTACATGAGGTTTACCTTTCATATCACCGTGAAGACGGATAGCTCCTGAACGGTACACCTCCTGTATCACTAATGGTCCCTGCCACTTTGAAGCCAACTTCCCTGCAGAAAACTTGAAACGAGAGTTGTATAATAAAACTTGATCACCTACTTTGAATTCTTTTCTCTTAATTTTCTTGTCATGCCAAATCTTAACTTTCTCTTTAAACATTCTGGCACTTTCATAAGCTTCATTTCTCCATTCATCTAGTAGGTTTAAATCAAGAATTCTCTTCTCTCCCGCAGTTTTAAAATCAAAGTTCAATTGTTTAATAGCCCATCTAGCTTTATGTTCTAATTCCACAGGTAAATGACAAGCTTTTCCATAAACCATTTTATAAGGAGACATTCCCATAGGATTTTTAAAAGCAGTTCTATAAGCCCACAATGCATCATTAATTTTAAGTGGCCAGTCAGACCTAGACTTATTCACTGTCTTTTCCAAAATGAGTTTAATTTCCCTATTACTTAATTCAACTTGTCCACTTGTTTGGGGATGATAAGGAGATGCAACTCTATGGTTAACATTATATTTTGCCAATGTTTTCCTAAGAATACCATGTAAGAAATGAGAACCACCATCAGTAATTAAAAACCTAGGAACACCAAACCTGGGGAAAATGATGTCCTGAAGCATCGTCATTGCTGTGGCATGATCTGCACTTTTGGTTGGAATTGCTTCCACCCACTTTGTAACATAATCCACTGCAACCAAAATATGAGTATGCTTTGTCTTTGATGCTGGGAAAGGTCCCATAAAGTCAAAACCCCACACATCAAATGGCTCAAGTGGTAAAGAATAATTCATAGGCATTTCATTTCTCCTACCAATATTTCCTACTCTTTGACATTTATCACAAGATTTAACATATTCAGCACAATCCTTAAATAAAGTAGGCCAATAAAAACCAGATTGTAATACCTTTGCACCTGTACGATCTCCTGCATGATGCCCTCCATAGGGACTGTCATGACAATCTCTTATAATAGCCTGTTGTTCATGCTCAGGTACACAACGTCTAATAATACCATCCACACTTTTCTTATAAAGGAAAGGATCATCCCAAAAATAATGTCTAAGATCATAAAAGAATTTCTTTCTTTGTTGAAAAGTGAAGTGTGGTGGTAAAACTTTACCAACAATAAAATTTGCATAGTTGGCAAACCATGGAGATGCAACTTTAGCACTAGAAACATTAATATTTGCAAGTTGTTCATTAACAAAACTATCATTAATAGGAATAGGATCATCAGGTATATTTTCCATTCTAGAAAGATGATCAGCTACTTGATTATCTTCCCCTTTCCTATCAACAATGTGTAAATCAAATTCTTGCAATAAAAGTACCCATCTTATTAGTCTAGGCTTAGCATCTTTCTTATTCATTAAATATTTAATAGCAGAATGATCAGTATGTATTGTGACTTTGGAATCAGTAATATAAGGTCTAAATTTGTCACAAGCAAATAGCACTGCTAAAAATTCTTTTTCAGTTGTAGCATAATTCTTTGAGCAGCATCAAGTGTTCTACTAGCATAATAAATAACATTCAGTTTCTTATCAACACGTTGGCCCAAAACAGCCCCAACTGCATAATCACTAGCATCACACATAATTTCAAAAGGCAATTTCCAATCAGGAGGTTGAATAATAGGAGCACTTATTAAAGCATTCTTCAAAATATTAAAGGACTCAATACAATCATCATTAAAAGAGAAAGGAACATCCTTTTGCAAAAGATTGGTTAGAGGTTTTGATATTTTGGAGAAATCTTTAATAAACCTACGGTAAAAACCTGCATGCCCAAGAAAACTTCTTATACCTTTGATGTCCCTTGGATATGGCAGCTTTTCAATAGCTTCTATCTTTGCTGGGTCAACTTCTATTCCTCTTCCAGAAATCCGATGCCCAAGAACAATACCTTCAGTAACCATGAAGTGACACTTCTCCCAATTAAGAACTAAGTGTTGGTCTTCACAACGCTGCAAAACTTTGTTAAGGTTGAACAAGCAATTATCGAAGGAAGTACCATACACAGAAAAATCATCCATAAAAACTTCCATTATCTTTTCAATATAATCAGCAAATATAGCATTCATGCATCTTTGAAAAGTAGCAGGAGCATTGCACAAACCGAATGGCATTCTCCTATAAGCAAATGTACCATATGGGCAAGTAAAAGTGGTCTTTTCTTGATCATCCTTATGGACAGGAATTTGTGAGAAACCTGAATAACCATCTAAATAGCAAAAGTGAGAGTGTTTAGATAACCTTTCTAACATTTGATCAATAAATGGCAATGGGTAATGATCTTTACGAGTTGCTTTATTTAACTTCCTGAAATCAATACACATCCTATAACCAACAACAGTACGTTGAGCCACAAGTTCATCCTCATCATTTGGAACAACAGTCATTCCACCCTTTTTAGGAACACAATGAACAGGACTAACCCACTTACTATCAGCTATGGGATAAATGATACCAGCTTCAATAAGTCTTATTACCTCTTTTCTTACCACTTCTTTCATTTTTGGATGGAGACGGCGTTGATAATCAACAACAGGTTTTGCATCCTCCTCCAAATTAATTTTATGCATACATAGAGCTGGGCTTATACCTTTAAGATCATCAAGAGAGTATCCAATGGCTGGTCGGTGAGCTTTAAGCACATCAAGTAATTTTCTTCTTCTTCAGCTGAAAGGTTAGCACTAATAATGACAGGATATATGCTCTTCTCATCCAAGTATGCATATTTAAGATTTTTAGGCAAAGGTTTTAATTCAAAACTAGGATCCCCTTTAGGTGGTGGTAGCACTCCTAAATTATCAGGTGGGATATGCAATTGTAATTGTGGGGTTGTTGCCATAATATTTGTTCTAAACATCTTTTTCTTCATCATTAAATGGTTCATCTTGATTAAGCATATAACGTTCTACCACGTCTGATGAAGCTACAGCTATATGAGCAAGAGTTTCAATTACATCTTCAGAAATTGGCTCTTTCTCTGAATGTTTATCAGCAAATTTAGAAAAGTTGAATTCAAGTTTTTCTCCAGCACATTTAATAAACACTTTCTCTTTAAGCAAATTAATTTCAGCACCAACAGTGTGTAAGAAAGGTCTACCAAAAATGATAGGACAAAATGAATCTTGAGGACAACCAAGCACAATAAAATCAGCAGGATATTTTATTTTGCCAACCAATACTTCAACATCTCTAACAATTCCAAGTGGATTAATATAATCTTTATTAGCAAGTTGAATTGTCATACCTGTCTCTTCCATAATGATAGGATCAATATCAGGCTTGATTTCAAGATAAAGAGAATATGGAATGACACTAATACTTGCTCCAATATCACACAAACCATGATAACTTGAAGTCCCAATAGAGCATGATATAACAGGCTTACCAACCTTGGCCGAATTACCTTTAATGACTTTAGTAGCATCTTCACATAAATAAACATCAACAGGGTCTTCTTCATTTAATTGTTTGATAATGAAATTTGACTGTTGACTTCCACCTGTTCATAAGGCTGAGAACATCTTCTTTTACTCTTGTTAGTAACAGCAATAAGTAAATTCTCCTTAACTTGGTTTGGATATGGAGGTGGTTCAACATACTCTCAATTGTCACAGATGACACTGGTTCTACCTGTTTAATAACTTTAGGAACAACAATAGATTGTTTAACAGGTTCAACATAAACTTCAAACCCACTTTTAGGAACACCAATATGATCAGCAAAAGTTTTAGCTATCTCAATTATAACATAAGGATCAAGACCAAAATTATCACTCAGATTCTTAAACAAAATAGAAGTAGAGAAGTTCTCTACACATGAATATCCATAGTCCAAATAGGGCTCATTACCTTTATCAAGATCCCAATGACAAGTGTTCTCAGCAATAGTCTCCAATAAATTCCATGCTTCTTCTTCAGTATTATTTGTAAAACTTCCACCAGATGAATTATCCAGAAATTCCTTTTGTTTCATTGGTAGCCTCACATAAAAGTTTATCAATATAATTTTCCTTGTAAGATCATGACAAGGATTCTTGCGAAGGAGTTCCTTTAACCTCCCCCAAGCTTGAGTAATACTCTCTCCCAGATGTGGCCAGAAATTAAATATATAGCAGCGGTTCTCATAAGCTTCTTTAGGAGTAAAATACTTAAGAAAGAAAACCTTCCTCAAAATACTCCATTCAATAATGACTTCTTCATCCAAAGACCTGAACCAAATACGAGCATTACCAGATAAAGACAAATATAATAGCTTCCTTTTTACCTGATCCTCAGAAATACCAGGAAGCCTAAATAAGCCACATATGTCTTCAATTGTCTCCACGTGTTCACGTGCAGACTTAGTTCCATCCCCTGTAAATGGATTTTTCATAACTCTTTTAACATGACCAATGGGAATTTTAAATCCCACTTTAGGTACCTCAGACACAGTAGTTTCAACCACTTTAGGAGTAGTGGCATAAGCACTTTCATATAAAGCAAGATGCAGCGAGGCACGATTCATAAATGCCATAGTAACAATGAGATAAAACAGTAAATAAAATTCAGCTTTCAAGTTTCCTTACCAAACTTCTTACCAATAGCGCTACGCTCCCCGGCAACGGCGCCAGAAAAGTGTCTTGATGACTCCCAAGTGCAGGAGATCAATTGTAGTACCTTTCGATTAGAAAAGGTTGTCGAACCCACGAGGAGCTGAAGGTATTGGTTAGCAAGAATGATAAATAAAACAATGAAAGATGCAAGTGTTTTTGGGATTTTTGGTTGTATAGTTGCAAGAAAGTAAAAATGCTGAATATAAATGATAGCAAGTAAAAGCTCTCAAAGAGAGAAAGCCCAATCCTCTATGTGGCAAGAGGACAAGCTCAAGTGATGTGTAACTTATATGTGGAAAACGTTCCCGAGGGCGGCATGGATATGCTAGGCATAGAGATTTATTAAACAACACGTTGAATATCTTGTCAAGTTTTAATCTTCTTTGGACGGAGCCATTGTTAGGTATAGCTAAATAAATAAACTAAACCCCTTATGATGGATCATGTGGCCAAGTAAATGACTGCACAAGAATTATTAAGACATAAAGTCCCACCATAGCATTACACTCTAAGGTCCCCGATACTAATACCCTCATAATGCAACTTCATGACTCGGTCTCAGGTTTACATGTCCCCCAAGTCTCCCTCAATTCATTACACTACGGTGTTCTCCTATGAGCCCATATAGGTGAAGTGTTGTGCAGTCGACGTTCGCACAACACCATCATAGAATCACATAAAAAGATAAACACTAGACAAAATACCAACACATGTCATATATAAATCATTGCCAATTCATCCTATGCCCTCAGGAACATACGGGAACTACTCACAACGTGCAAACATAATGATATTCAGTGGCATAAGTGGTACAACACAATCTGAAAATATAACTTCACCTCCAAATAATGACAAGTACTCAATCACAAACATGAATAGTAGCACAAGACAAGTATCTAGGGTATAGCAACTCTCAAACTACGAGGGGAACGGAGTGGATCACGGAGATGATGATGGAGATGGTGCTGGTCTTGGTGATGGTGATGATGTAGAGGCCTCCTCCCACGCCAAGGAGGAGAGGTGATGACGATGACGATGATTTCCCCCTTCTCCGGAGCTCCGGAGCAGCAGGATCTGACCCCCTCGGAGGGAATCAGGAGTTTCGCCGCCGCCGCGGCCTCGGATGGACTTGGAAAAATTAGGGCGTAACTTTTCGGGCGAGACGAAGGCGTGTTAAAAAGCCCCGAGCGAGGAAGTGCCCGAGGCTCCAGTTTGGGCCCCACGCGGCCAAAGAATCTGGCCGCGTGGGCCCCCTCTTTTGGGCCTCGTGGCTCTCCTCCCTTCGATCTTCTTCCCACTCTGTTCTCCCGATGAAAAACCAGCTGTGCAATTTTCCTTTTTATTTGGGTCCCTGTAGCTCCTGAAACATTAAAAACAAGAAAAAGGAGGTTTTCTGCCTCCCAGAAATTAAATACCAAAAATAGGGACTTTGTATGAAAGTCCCATAAATCATCTAAAACATGTAAAAACAATGATATAACAATGCCAATAACATTCTAATATGATAATATAAGTTGTATAAATGATGATATAAAATGCACGTATCAACTCCCCAAGCTTAAACCTTTACTCGTCCTCGAGTAAGTAAGGACATAGATCATTACATGCATCAATGGACTTATGGTTGATAAATAAATATGAGCATTGTATCATCATATATTCAATTGCAATGAAACATTAATGAACTAAAAGTCATACACATGAGGGCAACATAAGTAGAAGCTCTAGCAATCACCCCTTACTTTTGAAGGCAAATAACCATTGTATGTTGGACAATTGAATCATACTCTTTTTCACATGCTTTTGCTCCTTATGGCAAGCATTATAATATTTTATACTTTGCTGAAATTTAAAGACAAGATAAACTCTCATTGGATAACAAGTTCAAAGAAGACAAATGAAAAGATAGATATGAGATTGTATACAACCTTGCTTCCTAGTAACTAGTGCAAACTTTAGTCATGGATATTTCAATCAAGTTCCTATACTCTATACAACCTTTATCTTACACTTTCCATGGCTAACTGAATTTCAGGTGCCTTCCTTTTCATTCACTTTCCAAGAGCATAAGTATTGAAATATCCATGATTCATTAATTTGCTCAAAAGATACTAGATTCTAACAAGAGTGTTTCATATCCTTTTCATTAACCCTTCCTAACTTTTTATCCTACAAGACTATATCTCAACCTTAAACTATTAATTTTCAAGTCATATTGACTCAATCTCTTTACTATTTTATAATGAGATAATTCTACAATTGTCCAACACACTCAAGTTAATTAAATTCAAGGCAATATGTGACTGAAACTTCTAAATATGCCACGCTCATTTGCATGAGTGTTACCCATAAATCTCCAAACAAGAGAATCATGGATGACACCATACTTCAATATTCATTGATAAACCACAAGATAAGGACACATGATAATGCTCCATGAGCTCACACATGCCTAAGAGAGATTGATAACTAATATGATAAAAGTAAAACACACCATGACTAGATAGATATGATAAACTAGAAAAGATAAAGACTAGGTTGAACTCCCCCAAGCTTGACGTTTTGCTAGAGCCTCCTCTGCTGCAGCCTCTTCTTTCTCATATTCCTCCTCCCATTCCGCCATCTTCCATGGGAAAGGCCTTCCATCACGGAAAGATGTAGGTGGATTATTATACCTGAGGGTAGCAGCTTCTGCAATCTTCTTGAAGCGTTCTTCATACTCGCAGTTCTGGATCTCTACATCCCACATAAAGCATTGGATCTTGTCCAACTTCTCGATGACGTCCTTGTATCTTTCTTCCAGATCTTTGAGCCTCTTCTTGTACTCTTCAACCTTCTTCTCCAGCTCCAGGTTCATGAAGTGATGAGCATCAAGGCTGCGTTCAACAACAGTCCCATACCTGAAGGTCTTCTCCTCCAGATCATCCAGCCTTTCCTCCACCGTGCCGGTGGTCTTGGGAGCCTTCACCTCCTCCACGAGCATCACACCCTCCTTGAAGGAAATCATCTTCGGCGGTGCCATCACGGAGTTGAGGTAGTGGTTCACAACACCTCCCTTGGGGAGGCTCTCCCCTTCATGGTTGGATTCGGAGCTAGACATGGCTAAAACCTGACAGATAGAAACAGCAAAAGCAAAGATCGCTCGAGAATGCTCTGTGCGAGATTAGATCGGCGGAAGGGGGTATATATTGACGGTTTTTAGGTCAAGACGAAGCGTCGGAGACGAAAACGAGACGAAACGAGACTCCGAGGGGCAAAAGGAGTGGGCCCATGTGGCCAAAGCATCTAACCGCGTGGGACCCCCTCTTTTCTCCCTCGGGTCTCCGTTCCTTCCAATTTTCTTGTCCCACACGTTAATTTCCATAAAAATAACTTCCGTAAAATTTTACGCAATTCCGAGAAACTTTCCAACACAAAAGTTACCTATTATTGATTTAGGGTTTCTGAAACTGCAGGATTCTTCATAATTACCTCCTCCGGTGTCTTTAAATTCAACTCCTCCACCTTTCCGATGAAGCTCCTTCCTGCAATATAATGTTTAAGGCGTTGTCCATTGACTACATGAGGTTTACCTTTCATATCATTCTAATATGATAATATAAGTTGTATAAATGATGATATAAAATGCACGTATCAACTCCCCAAGCTTAAACCTTTACTCGTCCTCGAGTAAGTAAGGACATAGATCATTACATGCATCAATGGACTTATGGTTGATAAATAAATACGAGCATTGTATTCATCATCAACAAACAATTTCTATCACCACTCACCATATCATTACCTTGTGACAAATCACATGCTGGTGAAGTGGTAGAAGTTGTGAACTCGTCACGGCCGGAGGTGGAGGGAGACCAATCATCCTCAATAATATTGGACACTTCATATTTATCTTGAAGCTTGGTCCAAAGCTCATGAGCGTTCCAAAAAGGCATGATTGATGCAAGAACTACATCGCTTAAAACACATATAAGACCATTAGATACTAGAGTATCGAGATAAGAGTTTTCCTCATCCTCTATAGATAATTCTTGTGAATCCATTGGAGGAGAAAAACCCATATCTATAATTCTCTTGATATAATTTGGACCCATGGCCCTAAAAAGATTAAGCATGCGAATTTTCCAAATATCATAATTTGTGCCATCGAATATAAGAGTGGGATCGTGCACTAATTCTCTAAGCTACATCTTTACTCTCTAGGCGGTAAAGCCCCAAAAAGAGAGCCCAGGCTCTGATACCAATTGAAAGGACAAGGATGTCGCCTAGAGGGGGGGGGGATAGACGATTAAAACTTTTCTGGTTTAGGCTTGATAATTGCGGAATAAAACTAGATATTTAAAATAACAAGCCAACAACCTAAATATACTAGGCTCACCTATGTGCACCAACAACTTATGCTAAGCAATACAAGCAACAAAGTGATAGAAATAGAATACTTCAAGCATGAAGGCTATCACAAAGTAAAGTGCATAAGTAAAGAGCTCAGGTATAGAAATAACCGAGGCACACGGAGACGATCATATATTCCCGAGTTCCTCCTTTTTAGGGGAGTACGTCTCGTTGGAGAGGCGTGAGACACCACAAAGGTCGATCTCAACGCCACAAAGGCTCACCCTTTCTCCGATGAACCGCACAACAAAGGATTGGTTCACCTTCCACTATCGGAATCCTTCAAGGTGGAATCCGGAGCCTTTACGACAACGATCTGGGGCACACACCCACAAATGAATTGGGGGCTCCCGAACAGCTACAAATGACCACAAGAGGTCTCAACCACCACAAAGGCGTCTAGGTTCCAAAGACCCAAGAGTAACAAGCTCACAAACTTTTAACTTCCACGAATCCTCGTGGAGAGCACAAACCGATGCACAAAGCAATGGCAAGAGGACAAGTGCTCAAATCCTTCACTCTCAAATTCCAACAAAGTAACAAATGCTTATGGGGGAATAAGAGAGGAAGAACAATGGATGAGAAACACCAAGAACTCCAAGATCAAGATCAACTAGGTTTCCCTCACTTAGAGGAGGAATGGATTGGTGGAAATGTAGATCTAGATCTCCTCTCACTTTCCCTCAAAGATATGCAAGAATCATGGGAGGGATTGAGAGGAAGGCAAGCTTTTCCAAAGGTCAACAATGGAGGAGAGAGAGGGGAAAAAAACGAGCTCATGGGATTAGTGAACCATTGGGGAAGAAAGCCCCTTAAATAGGTCCCCTCAAAAAGTGCCGTTGGGTAGTGCAGGGAGGCCGGCCTGGGAGCCGGCCAGGCTGGCCACTTGCCAGAGAAGCCGGCCTAGGAGCCGGCCAGGCTGGCCTGGAGGTGGCCACTCGCCAGAGAAGCCGACCTGGGAGCAAGCCACCCATCCGAGCCAGCGGCCTGGGAGCCAGCCAGGCCGGCCTGGGGGCTGGCCACCTAGAACTCGAAAATGAAACGCCCATAACTTTTGCGAGAAAACTCCAAATGGGATGAAACCAATTTTGTTGGAAAGATAGCGACAAGAGCTTTCCTACAAAAAGTAGAAATATTAAGAACCATAAATAGAGTTAAGTTGCCACACATAGAAGGTGTGGAACTTTTCTCAAGGATAAACCGATAATATTTTTCAACAAGAAAACGCAACAAGTTTTTCATCCGGACTCTGTTTTCTATGATCTTGGGCTTGCTCCGAAGATAATCACAAGCACTACAAGATAATATACACAAGTCCATAACGTGAGGAGGATAACACAAGATGAGAGTTTGACCTCTCTATAAGAGACGAACCGGTAAAACCTCCAACATAAAAAACACCACAAGATATTCAAATGAAATCCGTTTTTGATGAACTAGAGCTTGCTATGGAGATGAACACAAGCTCTAAATTCTCACATGGATAAAAGCCAAATAAGAACCAAGAAAGATGATATGCCAAGTATGCAAAGATTTGAGCTCTCCACAAAGATGCGATCAAGTTACTCACTTGAGAACCCCTCTTGATAGTACGCCTCTACCTATAACCCGGTCTCACACTAACACCATGAGACCGGTAAAATAGAAACCCTATCAAGATCATACCTTTGCCTTGCGCATTCCACTTGAGCCAGATGATGACGATCTTAACTCTCTCAAGTTGGAACACCTTTCTTGATTTTGCTTCCTAGCACATGCTTGATGAAGACTTTTTCAAATACTCCCCATACATCATGATGGGATGGGAGAACCTTGCTAAGCTCCGTCTTCATGAATCCACTTGAACTTCATCTTCTTATCTTGATATATGATGGCTTAGAGATAACATGAATGTTCACTCAATCTTCTTTTCCAAGCCATGCTTGCAATAAGCTCAACTTTTAGATGACCATTCTTCATATAAACCATTGGATAGAACCTTGATCATCATATAATCTTCTAGAGTCCAACACATGAACTCCAATCTTTTCCTATGGACAAGATCTACAAGAATATCTCAATGCAAACATTAGTCCATAAGGATTGTCATAAATTACCAAAACCACGCATGGGGCAACACATGCACTTTCAACTAACTCATGGGCACCAGAGTTGTTCGTTCGTGCCTTCGCGGGTATGTGCCTCTCTCTTTTGAGAGGAACGACAAATGAGAGAAATGAGGAAGTAAGGCTAATTAACTGATGGGTTATCGAGATTCGAAACGAGTGTCTTTTCTGTACCTAAGTCATGGGCACTAGGGTTGTCGTCCGACTGTGCGCCCGTGAGTTATGTTATGTACAATGGTGCATAGTAGGCACTTTTTATTGACGGAGCAAACTTGAACATTAGAAGCTCCATATCTGCAACCGTCGTGGTTGTTACATGCTGGCATATATGGGACGCTCGCAATGATACCCGAAACAATTAAGCATCCTTGCATCCTCTACGGGTAGCAGCTAAGGTAATTGCCTATGTTGATATGATTTGCAATACTGCTTCAAGACCAAACCATATGTCCCGCACCGGCTCCGCGATGGACACCGCCACCAGAAGGTACGGTCTGTATGCATGTTGATGCTGCCTTGTTCCCTGATGAAGGTCGTATGGGATGGGGTGCCGTGCTCCGTGATCATCGCGGGGATCACTGACGGATTTTCCTGATCCTGAGGTGGCTGAAGGTCCGGCCATCCGACAAGTGCTGATGATACTTTGCGACCATGGCTTTCAGAATGTTGTCATTGTTTATGATTGCCTGACGATGATCCGGTGTATCTCCTCATCGGCTCGGGACCGGTCTCTGGTTGGATCCGTGGTGAAAGATATCAAGGCTCTAGCGGGAGGTTTGAACTCCTGCTCTTTCAAGCATGTTTTAAGATCCTCGAATGTCATCGCACACCGTTTAGCTCGATCTTCAGAACACTTACCTTGTAATATTTCTGTTGGTGTTATCCACGGTTTTATCCGGGCTGAACTTTGTATTGGCATTATGTGATTAATAAAGTGCGATGTTCTCCCTCTCAATTTTTTTTTGTTTTTCTAATTTTTCAGTACGATCCTTTGAAGCCCCGGAAGGGAAAGGAAAAAATATCGACGCCTCAGAGATTCGGACTCTCGCGTTGAAGCCCCGGAAGAAAAAGGAAAAAAAATCGACGCCTGAGAGATTCGAACTCTCGCGGGGAAACCCCATGTACTTAGCAGGCACACGCCTTAACCACTCGGCCAAAGCGTCGGTTGGTGATGCCGGTGCCAAAGAAAGATATTTATAAGATAAATTTTTGCCATTGACTAAAATTTGGAAAAAAGGTATTCATATACTCCGTACAGCATGTTTATTCGGATCATTTCATATACGACTCGTTTGTTCTTGAAAGGATTTCATATACGATTATTTTCCACCTAGGACCTGACGCCTCCCCCAGTTCCTTACTCTCGAAACCCCACCAGCGAACCATGGACGGCGGTGGCGGACGGCCATCTCTTCCGTCCGTAGCGGCGGCGGGCGCCTCCGCCGCGGACGAACCGCGGGACGCGCGGGTGATTCGGGAGCTCCTCCGCTCGATGGGGCTCGGCGAGGGCGAGTACGAGCCGCGCGTCGTGCACCAGTTCCTGGACCTGGCCTACCGCTACGTCGGCGACGTGCTTGGCGATGCCCAGGTCTACGCCGACCACGCGGGAAAGGTTCAGCTCGACGCCAACGACGTTCGCCTCGCCATCCAGGCCAAGGTCAATTTCTCCTTTTCCCAGCCGCCACCCCGCGAGGTACCTACCAAATCCACCTTACAACCCTAGCATATTTTCGTTAAATTCGGAAAATTATTACTAGGTTTCGCAGCTTCATCCTGGAATTTATAGGCTAAAATAGTAGCTTTCGCCATGGATTGGTGTCCGTGGTCTATATATAGTCCAACAACCCTAGCTCTCTTGTTTTATAACCTGGATTGTGCTCATGCTTGTGTTAGTGCTATGCATTTTGGTATTAGTAATGAAATTCCTTTTTGTGGAATCTCACTGTGATGCTGGAATAGCTCGTCTCATCTATGAAAACATAGTCTATGGTGCCGATCTGTTGCGGTGTTGCCATAGCCGCCGATTCAGTTAACTATTCTAGCCTTATTCTCATTCTTTGTGCTCGTTCTTTGGGTGATTGGTGGTGCAGCTGGATGTTCTAACAAGCCGCACTTCCATCCTCCTCAATGTCGTCCCCGGTGACTATATCAGATGCAGAAACAATCTAGACCAAGGATTCTCACCCACTCCTTATCTCTTTAGTATAGTGGCTTTATGCTCCATCCAGTAGGCTGGCAGACTAGGCAACATGGTCCACCTTCTTGTTGATGACACTCAGCCCCTTGTGGTTCAGTACGACGATGACTGTCTAATCCCTAGTACAGGAGATATTCATACTGTACAGCATCTTAAATCTCTCCTCAATGCCTGTGCTGATGCAACTGCCCTTGCCATAAATTTCCACATATCTGATTTCATCCCCATGCATAATCCTGCATAGATCCCAGGTTGCAGCATCTCCGGTTTTGCTCAGGTTTTACCTTGGCCTTTGCCCCCTCCTTTCAAAATTTGACAAATATCTTTCTGCTTGGGGTATCGTCCTTCTCTCCTCTTTTTTTGAAACTTGTCCTTCTCTCCTCTGGTAGAGTATAATTGTGTGGAGAAATTACCAATGGCTTTAGATAGCCAGTATTGCATGCCAGCTTTAACTAAACCCCTTCGTTTGATGATAACCCTAGAAAACTTTTCAGATAATACATCTTCCAAATCTGAATGGGTTTTTCATATGCCCAAAGGTCTACTTATTTGTGCAGTCATCAGACGAAGGGGTTTAGTTAAAGCTGGCATGCAATATCTGAAAAGTAACTTAGAGTGATCTCCGTAGAGAGCGCTCTTGACAAGTTCACCTTGATTTCCCTGGAGTATGTCACTTAGAGACATATTAGAGTTACATAGAAAGCTTTCACCATCAATGAGTTGTGGTCCCTTTCTGGGAATATTAATCCAGCAGAGGAACGGAGGTGTAGCTAGCAGCATATGGCACACGAAGACTCCAGGAGGTGGAGAGGAATTGCAAAAGATGAGTTAGCCCTTGTCTTGTTAGGAAAGTTCAGTTGAGCCAGGCCTTGTTTGGAAAGTTGGGTCCATGCTTGTTCAGAAAGCTGAATACATATCTTTTATGGTCGGAAATCTTATGGATCTCGCACATCAAGTTCTATTAATCCATAGGCGTTTGTCCTTGAGAATCACACAATAAATAATCATTTCTTCTGAAGTTCTTGTCTCAGCCTTGTAATTCCCTTTTCTTACCAACATTCCATTTCTTCTCTGCCGACCAGTGGTGGAGCTAGCAAGTTCATGGAGCCTGTGGCAATCTCGGCTAGCGGTTGCCCTAGGAAACATAATCTCCAAATCCTCCTCAGGCAGCTGTCTGAGGTCACCGGGAGGTGGATCCACCGCTGCTGCTGGTCATGCCTCCCTATTTCAGTCCACGTCCTAGGCCCGCTTGTAAAATCTATCTGCTGCCCTCATAAATTTGGCGTTAGACCGGTGATCAGCCGATCACATACATGGATTTTGAAGGAGAGAAGGCGACATAATATTTGAGGTCTGTTATTGTTCCGAGCAACCATCTGAAGGAGAGCCTTGCTGAGGTTCACAAGGAGTTTGTAACAGTACGTCCATACTTGGCCAGCATCAGCAAGAGTGTCAAGACCCTACAAACAGCCGAGGGTCTTCTGAAGTCAGCAGATATGCCCTTGCTGCTTCAAGGCTTGAAAGGAGAGTCACCATAACTTTTTTTAGAGAAGAGGAATGCCCCTGCCTCGGTATTGGGTGATGCACACAACCATAGGAGGACCACCAGAGCTGACGACAACAACAACAACCGTGACAATTTTGCCTCTGTACTGTGGCACTGTCAGCATCACCATCCTCGATGCGACACTGAATACCGAGCAGCAAGTGCAGCAATTTTTATCAGGCCTCACGGGCGTATTATGCACCAATATCAACCTGCAGGATACTGTTGATCTTCATGTGACCATCAGGTCAGTTCACACGTTGGAGCAGTGAGCCCTTATTGCTGCTTCAGCCAAGTCAGCGAGAGATGCATGAGCTGAGTTCTGCAGCATTCAGTTAGTAACTTTGCAAGTGACCAGACACAGGGGCTGTTAAACATTGTCACAATTGGGGTTTAACACAGGTGGATGTATCAGGTATCCCATTGAGGCCTTGTTTACTAGTGGTGTATTTTGATCCCAAGGGGATTGGCGATGGGAGGAGATTTGGTTAAATTCTTACTTTCACCTAATCCCCTCAAATCATCACAAATTCTCTTTCACTCAAATACACTAGTATGGTCTAGTGTATTTAATCTACACAAAAATGAGGCGGTTCATGGGGATATGCTGGGATTATCCCATCCAAACCGGCAGTAAACGGACTATTGGGGATTTTCCGGGATCTGGGAGAATCCCTCCAATCCACTAGAATACACAATACACTAGAAGTAAACAAGGCCTGAAGGTACACGAATTTGTTCTATGATTGTGATGACAACTTCACCCAGGGCAGAGATGCCAATCACTCTTCTACCTTCAATTAGTGAATAACAAGGAGAAGGGGATAAACTCTAGATCGAGGACAGGTTATTTGTATGAAACTTTCTCGTGGAATAATTATTGTGGACTCCAGATGGGAAAATAAGCACAACAGAGGATGTGCCGGTGCATCCTGGAAAAAAAAATCTCGATGCAAAAATGATGTCTGCTGTCAAGATTTCAGTTAACTGCTGGTTCTTGGCTGAGAGATTTTCTTTGGGATAATTTAAATTTGAAATAAGGGTGGATAGATTAAATAAATGTGTTCCAAAATAAGAACACATCAAAGCTTCAGTCATGGTGGTTTGAAGCCGCACAATGTCGTTTTGCTCATACTTGTAGCCATCCGAGGGACCAACATATCAGTCTGTGTTATACTGAAATTGTAAGCAAAATATAGGAGGGGATGTGGTATTTGAACCCAGATTGTCTCAAGTAATACTCTAGCACCCTACGACTAGGACCAAGATGAGTTGTAACTTTTAGGTGACACCAGACTCCTTTATCCTTGGGAAGTTGGAATATACTGAACTTTTCCCAGTTTCTGGGTAACCCGGGAGTGCTGGGATTAGATCCCTGTATGCAGAAGGATTGATAAATTGAAGTTCGATTCAGTCCGTGTCTTGTAAGGAGTGTTCAGCTGAGTCCATTTCTTGTTATGAAAGTTGATTGTTTATCTGCTGAAAGGTTCAAAATCTTAGGGATCATGCAACTAGTCCCATTTACACAAGGTTACTTTGAGAATCAAGCAAGAAATTAATACCCTCTTCTGTTAGTGTAGAGATACTGCTGGTACTGCAGCGGCCGTGTTACTGTTGGCAAATTATATACAAGAATATTCAGTTTCTTTATTAGTTGGCTTTAAACTCAAGCTGTTTCAGAATGTGACTACTTCAGGTTCTGTCTAACCGACTCTAAACTTAGGATAATTGCTTAAGAGAACTCCTAGCCTATTCCAACTCAGGTGTCAGCACATAACAGCATCAGAGCCATGCATCATTATGAATAAAGCAAGAAATAATTAAATCTTCCCCGTAACATTCCATATGATAGTCATCTGCCAATGCTGTGTAGAAGTGCTGTACACCAACCCATATGCCTGGCGTTTGGTCGCTTTCATCATCTTGGTCTTCGCATGTGTAATGAGAACGCGGCCATATTTGAGAGCCATCGTGTTCTGTTTTCCCCCTCTCTGCCCCACCTAGTTTGGAACACCAGATTTTGAATGGATTGAAGGTTTTGGGAGAATCGAATTCTTTTGCAAAGGTTAAGAGCAACCAGAGCTGGACACCTAACCTATAATAGCATCGGTGTCAAATTTTATTCTATGTGCCCAAGCGTGAGAAGAGAGCAGGAGGTTGGAGATAGGAGAGATCGAATTTTTATTTTCTCAGAATCAATTTGGCATCGGATCATGTAGCTGCAGTCGGTACTGCACCCAGTTCAGCGACCCCGCATCCTAAGATTCTTGACTCAATCAGGCGAGGAAACGGAAATCTGGGTTCGCGGGAAGGGTTGGATATTTACCTGGCGTCCATTGCGTCCGCGGTCCACGCTTCGCCCGCCGTCGACTTCACGGATGCGCCGCAGGGCGCAGGGCAGAACCGCAGAACAGGTAGTCTGGCACTCTGGCTGACGCTGAGCCGCGGCGTCCTCCGCAGTGAGCAGTCCGCAGCCGCACACGGCGACAACCGCGTGGACATGGTGCGGTGGTGCGGTGCCCTGGGACTCCAGCGCTGGCGCCAGCCGCCGACGGCTTCACGGATGCGCCCCACACCCGAGCACCATGGGTCCATTCACTGATAAACTGGTGCCCCCACAGGCCCACACCCACTTTCTAATTCTTTGGTAACAAGCAGCACGTAGGAGAAAACAATTTTTTGAAATGCATGGCTAGACTTTAAAACGAGCACGAAACAAACTGGGTGTGATTGTTAATTCTTTTGAGGCTGGCATCTGAAGATATACCTAAAATGTTGATGAATCATATTAGGTACTACAAAGATATCAGAGTTTCTAGCCTCGAGGGTCATGCACAAGTGTACTAACTGACATGTTAGCTGCTAAATGCAACTAATGAAGGTTTTCTGTGGATAAAGGCTATGAAGTATGAATAGCTCTTGTTGTCATGCTTTTAATTCAAGGGCTTGTTTAATGTTTTATCAGATCCCTGAAATTTCAGACATAATGTACTCCCTAGGCATAAGTGTGCTTTAGAATGACAGTTCGTTTTCTGATTTCAAAGGTTCTACTTGAGCTGGCGCGGAGCCGAAACAAAATCCCGCTGCCCAAGTCTATTGCTCCACCTGGCTCGATTCCTCTGCCGCCTGAGCAGGATACTTTGTTGAGCCAAAACTACCAACTCCTGCCCCCATTGAAGCCACCAACTCAGGTCGAGGAAACAGAAGATGACAATGAGGGAGCCAACACAAACCCGACCAATCCTAGTCCAAGCTATTCACAGGATCAGAGGGGCAGCGAGCAACATCAGCCTCTGCCGCATGCTCAGAGTCAGAGCCAGAGGGTTTCTTTCCAACTGAACGCTGTAGCTGCCGCAGCTGCAAAACGCTCTCGAATGACAATTGATCAGTTGAACATGGGCTAACTGGACAAAGATTGCTGGGATCGCTCTTTCTAGCTGCACCCTCATATTTCATCATCGAACTGCTGATGCTTCAGGAAAGGAGCAGCCCTGCATGTAGTGTATGTTGTAGCCAGGGCTGCGCACCCGAGGTTAACTTAATTTTGTCCATCATTGAGAACTTGTTTATTTAGTAGATTCTGTCTATACGTCAAGAGGTTGAACCGTGCTGTTGTTGTTTCTGAATATACTAAATCGCAGTGTTCCTAATTTCCTATTGTGTAACGCGGTGACACAAACGGTTGTTGTCCACTTGTCATACACAGCTCTTTCACATTAGTAAGCATGCGTCCTATTTTGTTTGTGAATGGCTTCATTTCTCATGTTAATTGCGTGGTACAATATATTAGTAAGCTTGTTTGATTTGTGGGACTGAGAACAATAATGTTTTGTTCTATGGACTATTTTTGCACGCAATTTAAAATTTGAAGGGTCAGTGTCCATAGAATCCAAAGCCATGGTATATTTTTTTTTTGAGGAGGATCCGCCACATATATTCAGACAACTCATCACACTTTTACAAAAAGGTCCAAAAGAAAACAAAAATTACAAAGAGGACCCCGAAAAGTGCAAAGAGCACCCTGAGCTATCGAAGAAGACACAGACAAATCCAAAACCGTTCCCCAAGCACCTAGGCGACGGTGGCGCCGCCGTACCTCCAACCACCGGGAAGAGGAAGCCGCTCCAGCATGTAGAAGGTCGCAGAAGCCGTCCGCCGCCGAGCGACGGAACCGAGACTCGTTGAACGAGTACGACCACGGCACCCGTACCCCGCTTCCGCCAAACTTCCAGCCGACACCGCGCCGCCTAGGTCCACCACTGCCACCACCGCACCACCTCCTGACGCTGCTCCCCTGTCCACCATGGCCATCCAGAGCAGAGTCGAAGAAGAGGAAGACCACCAGAACCACCTGCAGCAAAAAAGGGACGCCGACCTCCACCAGCTCCTCCCCTCGCCGCCACGGCCGGCCGGAAAAGCACAGACGGAGAACCACGCCCGACGGAAGACCTCCACTACCTCCCCGGCGACGAGGCCGAAACGGGGAAAGGAGGGGGAGGACGACGCCCTATTCACCAGCGCCACTGCCACCGTCACCGGAGACGCCATGCGGGCACGCACACCTAGACCCCTAGGACCTACCCTACTCACACGGACGGAGCCGAGGCTCCCCCCACCTCGCGGCGCCGAAAAACGGCGGCCGGAGGCGGAGGGGAGCAGCAGACTCGCCGGCGAAACTCTCGCCTCGCAGTCGCCTCCTTATCGCCTCAGACGCACTGTAGCAGGGGATAAGGAGAGGAGGGCTGAATTATTTTGTTTTGTTTCTGTGACAACCAGAACGTAATCTATCTAGAAAGTTCATTTGCGATGCAACCACACAACTTATTATGGTACATATTCATGTGTTTTTCATTTATGTATATTCGACCTGCCATGCCATCCAGCTTCTATATATTTCTTATCCCGCCACGCGTTTCTGAAGTATCCGGTGAAAACTACTGTTTGGTGAAAACCTGAAAACTTCCTACTTGCAATCCTGCAATAAAAGAGGCCCTGTGTACAGGGAGTTAAGTAAAAACTTCCCACAGGTTGGGCCGAAGTGGCACATGGTTCAGACGAAAAAATAGGCGCATCAGACTGAGAAATGGAGGCCACCTGATTAGAGGACTGCCTCAAGATCAATGTTGATGGAGCGACCATGTCTCGGATGCGTTTGGAGCGGAGCTATGGTGCAGCAACTGAAGCTCTCTACAGCTGGCTCATGATTGATCTGAACAGCTGATTCATCGCCGCTGGAGGAGTGCATATCCAGTGATCCTACCCTCTCATGATACCGATACCAGTTTCCAAAATTCAAAATTTAAGTTTCAAAAAAATCCAAAAAAATTGAGGATGTTCACAAGTCGTGTGTTTACAATTCCTAGAATTTGCAGAACTAAATTCAAAATATACGCATACAAACAAAAAAGACAAATCTAACATGAATAGTGTCACAAAAAGAAAGAAAAACGCACAATGACACACATAGCAGTTTGTCTTTTTTATTTCTCTGTGTATGTTTAATTTGGTTCTGAAAATTTTAGGAACTGTAAGCACACATATTGTGAACACTTGTAAATTTATTTCGGTTTTTTTACACTTGTAAATTTAAATTTTGATGATGCGCTGGGTATTTTCCCGCTGGAGGACTTCGAAGTCCATTTTGTAGGTATGTAGGACTGTAGGAGGTTAGGCGGGAGAACAATGGTGCTGCCCACGAGCTGGCGAAACGAGGACGTACTTGTGTTGCTACTTGCTAGTGAATCCACGATCTGGAAGTAAAATAACTCGACTATCAACCATCGAGCAGCTCCTTCTTTTGTAATGTTCCGTGCAACGACAAAAGGACATCACATTTGAATAAAACGATTTGCGCCGCTTGATTCTTGCGAATTGCCAGGAAACACAAATGATGCTATTATTTATAAAAAAACATGATCCTACTATATTCTAATTGCACATGTCATCCATGAACAATGATGCTATATCGCTCCTAAACAATTGTGCATTCCGGGGACACGTTTAAACCCTTGCACAAATAGAGCAAAAAAAGAAGGAAATCTTATGCCGACCATAATTAATTTGTACAAAAATCGTCGATTGCCAATTACACCATCGTTTCGACCTCGCATGCTTACCACCGGTCGGACCGTCTTCGTCGTTCAGCTCCGGCGGCCAGCGTTCTCCCACCAAAGCAGGCCTATACATGGCACACTTGCGTACCGGCCGGCGTACGTGAGGCAAGATGCGTTACACACAGACCAAGTCCGGCCATGGCACCTGTCCGTTCTCCACCAATCCTGGGACGATGTACGGTCGAGATCACATCAATGTCATGCAGAGCGTTCAGTGGACCCACTTCAACGGGATCCATCGGTCGGCTGCTACGCCGGCCGCCACAGGGAGCAGAAGGACACCGGCTGCCCCTTCCATCGCAACGCCACCGCGCCGCCGCCTCCTGTCGCCGCCGCCGCCGTAGACATCTCCCACCTGTTGTCGTACTTCCTCAGCAGCGACCTGGCGGACTCCACCGCCTCGCCGCCGAACGGCGCTTCCTCGAACCCCGCCGCCGTCATGCGCTTGCGCCAACCCTCACTCCCATGATCCCCTGCCGCCGTCACCGCGACGGCCGTACCCGCCTCGGCCTCCATGAGCCGCCTGTCCTCCCCGTCCCTCCCCTTGAACGCCGCGGACGTCGACTCAAGGAACCGCCACAGCAGCTCCAGCCTCGCCGTGAACTCGCCCGCCGCGCTACTGGTGTTTCCTCCGCCAACGTCGAGCTCCGAGAGAACCACCAGAGCCGGCTTGAGGTCTTTCACCCTCCGTAGGATGTCGGTTCGCTCCTCGGACGTGACATGGCCGAGCCGGAACTGGAGGCACACGACGAGAGCCTCGTCGGAGCGCACAACCCATGTGCGGAGTCTAGTGAGACCGCGCGGCTGATCTCGAGGTCCAGGCTAATGGACTTGGCGTACCGGAGGAGATGCGGGGAGAATTCGTACCCCGGCGGCGACGCCGAGAAGGGTGTCACATGCGGGGTGCAGGCTGTGGGGCCCACGACCGTGAGCCGCACGGATGGCGGTGCTCGTCCGGCGGGCACGCGGGTCAGGGACTCCAGCAAAGTCGGCCACTGCACGCCGTGCGAGACCCCGATGTCGACGAGGTGGAGCGGCCGGGGCGCGGCGGCGGCGGTCCGCGTGGTGGCTGCCAGCTGCGAGATGGCGGCGTTTGCGAGCGCGTTGGGGAGCGCGAACCACGGGCTGACCTCGTGGAACTTGATCAGAGACGCGCGGAACAGCCGCGGCTCCGCGCCGGCGAACAACGCCGTGGGGCACTCGCACGCTGGGACCCGCACGGCGGCTGCAGCCGCTGGGCCCACCGCCGCAGGAAGGCGAAGCGAGAGCGCACGCAGCCCATACGCGGCTAGCCGGTGATTGGCGTCGCCGGAGAACGACGCGAGCTCGCCGAGAACGTAGAAGAGGTGCTGCACCCGCGACAGGTTGCGCGCCTCGACGGCGACGGCGCAGGGGCTCAGCAGCTGCTCTGCCCACCTTGAGTCCCTGTCCGAACCCGCTCCGCCGCCCTTGCTGCCGCCCTTCTTGCCGCCACCACCGCCACCTGGCCTGTCCTGCTTGGCGCGGCGACGCTGGTTGCTGCTGCTATGGCCGGACACCCTGTGCGCCGGAGACTTGCGCTTCTTGGACGACAACTCCGTCGAAGGCGACGACACGGCCGGCGACGTAATGCTTGGTGAGGCGTGGGCCAGGGGCGAACTTGTCGCCTGTGGCGCTGGAGGCGACAGCGTCTGCGCGACGACGCTCCCAATGTCATCTTGCTGCTGCGCCGGCAATGGATCGCACCACCACCCGTAGCTGCCGCCGAGATCGATGTCTGCGGCGAGCAAGGAGATGGAGTCCTCCAGCCAGTCCAAGCCATCGTCGCCCGTGGCGACGACGGCGAGCTTTTGATCCTCCTGCTCAAGGCAGCCCATGGCCTTCATGCATGAAAGCTCGATCGCAAGAATTGATTTGCTCAGCGTGCAAACATGTGCATGGGGCATGAAAGGGCAAATGAGCTACTCCTAGCTAGCTGTGCCTGCACCTTCAGGAGTTACTTTGCTGCTGTGTTATTGACACTGAATTGACTTGGTGTTAATTGCATATTTGCCTATGTGGTTCGGTTTTTGTAGCGAGTAGGTTAGGGTTTGTGGATGAATCGGAGATCGATCCAGGAGCAGAACCAGACATCAAAATCAAAATGGAGTATTTTAACCTTCTGCACTCCTGGAGTACTGACATATTCTCTGCAACTTTGGATGCATGTACTCCCCCCGTGCAAGGCATTAGGATATCTCTCGGGTTCAAATTTTCTTCTGTTAACAATAAAACAATGTAATCATTTTCTCAATTATTACAAGAAGAATTTCTTAGTATTTAGACCAACTACCAATGTCCATTGGAAAGATAGATCTCTCTGGCGAAGATAGGTTAGGTTGGGTTTGGGGTTCAACTGTGTCATAGGTGTTTTTTTGAAATTAACTGTGTCATAGGTGTTGAATATAAATATAATGCCTAGTCTCTTTCCATCAATTCGGACTTTTGAGATAATTGGCTAGTGCAGCAATTCTATATGGTATCAGAGTAAGAGGTCTCAAGTTCAAGACCTGATTCTGCGGCCTGCACCGAACCCACGCTAAGGACTAAAATAGCCTAGACGTGAGGGGGAGGGGCTTAGGGGGCTGACCAAGTGAGGAAATTCAATGCACTTTTAGGTTTGAAAGCTACTCCCTTCATTCCAAATTATAAGAAGATGTTTTAGTTTTTATATCGCGTATATGTAGATGCTTTCGGTATGTAGATACACTCATTTCAGTATTTACGTAGAACAGAGGGGGTATTAGTTTGTTGGAAACCTTGGATATTTTGTTTTGTTTTGTGATAAAAGTTTGATATTGTTTCATTTTAAGTCAAGTTCCTATGCTACTGAATTTCTTGGGACAAGTTTGCCCAGAAGATAAAAGAGCATATAGATCACAACGTAAAATATGAATTGGGTCGTGTATGAACTTTCATAAGTTTTTTTTGTACAAATCAACGTTCTGAGCTTAGTGATTTGTTTTGAAAAAACAGCAAGACCAATCTTGCACAAGCTAGCAAAACCTCAAATGTTGCAAAGAGCCACACAAGTCGCCCACCCCAACGGGGAAAACATAAGATGGATGAACAAACTATCACTGGTATGCAGGGCAGGTTTCCCAACTAGTAATTGGATGCTTGGACAGATTGATTTATCTAAAAATCAAAGTTCTATGCTACTGACTTGTATGGGACAAGCCTTGCTCAGATGACAAAATAGCATAACACAACGTCTAAAAATATAAATAGGGCCATGTGTCAAATTTCTCATATAAATATTTTGAAAAATCATTTCATTAGATTAATGTTTTTTCTGATAAACCACTTCGTACTAAAACTTTTAGCTCCCTCACTACCTCTCTAATCTAGACTTTTAGCTGCTCAATACAACTTGATGTCGTGGAGACAACTAGAGAATGTGCACGGGGCCTTGTGCGAAAGTCGTCGTCCACCTCGCAAAGTTAACAGGTGGAGCACGGCCTACTCCTACTCCATGGGAATTGACTTGATTTATTTAAAAGTCAAAGTTTATATGCCAGGAACATTTCACTTATTATACCAGTTATAAGCCAAAACTTATAACACCCCTCGCTGCCTTACAACGTAGAGACTTTTAGCTGCTCAGTAACTGTTGCAACCAAGCTGATTTGTTCACATTTGAGCAGATATCGCTTTGAAATATTAAGACTAGCAGGCTACAGAAATGCTGCATCCATCAATCGATGCAGAGGCTGGAGCTTCCCCATTTCAATGCTGCAAGTAGTGTGTCTGTCACAGCATTTTGGTACAGAAATCAACAGTTTGGTTGGAGGGCGACAGAGATGATTGCTAGTTGTTAGTTGGTATGCCTATGTAACTTGTTCCTTGGATCCAGACTAAATCTCAAATGATTAATTGGGGTCCAAATGACACCATCACAATTGCATGTGGCCTCCTGTGGGGACAGCCGCAACCCTGCAAATTATACTTCTTGCACTGCTTCCTCCAGCAATTCCTCATTCTTTAGTTCTGATGACAAGGCTGAGGCTCGATCCGGGCTATCAGGAGTCGACAAATGTTCGTATGAAAAATGGCGACATGTATTTTACAATGATTCTTCCTTGTACTCTTTGTTAATTGGTGGTATCGAGCTAGGACCCAAAATAATTAGTGCTTGGAAAGTTAGAAATTAAATCGCTTTCTTCTGAATTTGTTATGCCACTGAAAGTACATTTGGAGAATGCAAATTGCGATTATCTTAGTATTTATGCAAGTGCAAAACAAGCTTGAACATCTCAAGTAACTCCTGCGCAGCTGGAGAGATGACAGAGTGACTCTTTCAGTGTTGTCAAAAGGTACGAGATTCCAATAAGAAGCAAAAAATATCAGTGAGCATGGAGAGACAAAATTATAGCTTTCTTACACGGATTACTTATAGAAGGATGAAATTATGCAGATGGTGATGGTATAATTGTTTTTTTTGCAAACCCGAGACCGTAGAATTGTCATCAGAGATGCACAAAAGCAGTATTTCAGTACTGTTTGGACGGCAGTATCTCTTCTATATTGTTGGTTTCTATTCATATCTTACTGCAGTCCATCAGACCTGTGTGTTTAATACCAGATACTATACTGTGCGACAGGCACTTATTTGTTGTATTTTGATGTGCACAATGATGCCTAATATTACTCAAAGCCAACAGTTTTATCCGTAGGCATCAAGCCAATTCCCTTGTAATCATGAACACAAATCTCTTCACTTATGTCCAAATATGTTACCATGTACAATCGTTTATTCATCTTTTTCTGTCGAAACGAGATAAGAGTCTCCGTAGCTTTCAGTGGCTTCACTTCTTTCATTTTTGTTTATCAAAACAAAATTGAAGTAGTCCGTAGAAAAAAAGTGTGTTTGCCAAGGCTGCATGAATCTAGTTCAGATTCTGGCAACTGCATGTCATAGTTGCACATTTTTAACTAGCGACTTGCAGAGTTGCAGTTAAGTACCCAAGTGACAGTGATACCTTTGACAATTGAGCCTTGAGATCATTCCAGTAACACTCTCAAGTACTCCATCTTTCATGCAGTCACTTGACCAGTCTTGTGGTGTGCACGCTATCTTATCCTAATTTACACTGGGCTTCGTAGTATGAATCTGTCTTTACCATGTTCTGTTTCTGTCATATCTTATCTTTAGGTCCTGATGAGTTTTCGCACAATCGAAAAGTATGGGGGGAAACAAGGCGAATCAAGCTGTTTGAGTGGATGCATAAGGCGAATCACTTGCAGGATCAAACACCTGTGACATGACATGGCTTCAGTTCCAAACTGGTGCGAAGGAATTCACACGCTATGGTGATTCATGATGGCTCCGTGGCTAAACAAGTAACACATCTGTCCATATCTGAAGCATTCAGACAACATCAGAGAAATAAATTAGGGGAATTTCACAAGAGTGGACCCAGATAATTGAATCTATGAATAAATTCTAAAAATCCAGCACATCTCTGAAAACCATACATAACTAAGCTGATAATTGTAATGGTCATGCTGCGTGGGACTAATGCGTGGCTGGCACATCAGACATTAGATCAAGGTAAGGAACAGAGCATCAAGCATAAACTATCGGAGATTCTCGCCGGTGACGTAGAGGCACCGGTATATACCCCAATCAGATCCACTTCTTCGCGCATATTAAACAAGGGGACATGGTGCCAGACGTCGATGCACACATTTATACTTCTTTTTTGGAGGGAAAATTATAGTACTTGTTGGCGTACGCCGTTGATGCGGATACGCGCGTTGTTAATGCAGTCCACTCATCGAGCATTTGATCTACCACCCTGAAAGAGGAATGAATGAGCTGCTAACTTTCTCGGCGAACGAACTTGATCAGGCTTGTTCTGAAACACTCCAGATCACGGCATTTGTCGCAACCGGCGACATGTAGCGAGTTCAGGCCTCAGGGTCAGGGTTGTAGAGCTCGCAGCGATGGATCTGGAACAAGTCTGTAATCGGCACATATTAATCGATTTCCTGGAACAATTCAACAACCAACATCAAAGTACGGAGCCGTCCTCACAATTCACATCACAATATTGCTTCTGTAATTGGATATGCAATGTGCCTTTTCTTGCTGATGGGAAGCATGAGTTCTCGTATGCTGGGGATTGGAAAGATGCATGAGTTGACATGGGTCAGTGACACGTGAAACTGACAGGAATTGATGTTAAACCCCATGGATCGGCGCTGATGACAGGAAGAAGGTCAAACCAATCCTGGATGGGTGCATGGAAGCAAAGCTGTCGGTATAGTTCCCACCCAGAGCATCGCATGATTTGTAAACATTTTCAGTGCTTCCTTGTGACTAATTGGCTACAAGGTCATAGCTTGCCGTTCGGCTACTAATCAATGTTGTTTGTTGTATCATCCTTTGTGTAAGCAGTAATGTAACTTGTGGTATTGGTCAATAACGGAGTAGGGTGGGTACTGGGTAGCCACTGATGCATGCACGGGACTACACCGCATCATCAAGACATGTCATTTTCGGCATGGCATCTTTGCCGGTCATTGTCCTCACCCCTAAACAAATTGTGAGGACTGGTTAGTCTAATCATACTTGCAGTTCTGTGGCAATTAACCATTGTCATCGATGTCAACTCGCAAATCGAATTGTTCAGCCAGCCCCCCTATCTTTGCTCAATTATGTTTTGTTCCAAACTTAGTTAGCTATGGGTAGTTAAACACAATAATTCACCATATTGTTTGATCTTTGAAGTGTCTATTAGAGTCGTCACAAGGGGAAATGAAGTCACTATGTTCGACGATGTAGGCTAAATTATATACACAATGTGAAGTCGCTTGGTTGGACGACTCAGGAGGCAAAAACCCTAGTGCCACCCCCACCCCGACTCCTCTTCATCCCGCCTAGTGTCGGAGCGTGCAACACATTAAGGAGGGGACATCATTGATTGGTTGATGAAAGTATGCTATAATATCGGCTATCTTGACAGAGATCGACTTTAGCTACAAATGAAATACATAATTCGGTGTCGACCATACAATATATGTAATTTGAGCAGATCACTAGTGGTCTTTTTGCATAAAGTGAACCCAGATTGCCTCATCGGGACATGCTGCATATATAATTTTATTTTAATCTTTAATTTTTTTTAGATGTGTACTTTTTTAATGTCAAGATGTGCTCTATTCATTATGTTGTTGCAAAAGCCCGGTGTAATTGATATTATTTGGTATTAATATATTCTGTTTATCGAGGAAAAATGATACATATATAAAAGCAAAATTCTTAGATGTAAGGTGGACCACACCTATTAGAGATACCACGGGGTGGAGATGAAATAATGAACCTAGACACATTGGCGAATCTAGTAAAGAAATCATCCTTTCTTGTTTAGTGCTGTCATTAATTGTTTTTCTAAGTAAGTCATAGCTGGGACTCAGGTACCAACAAACACACTGGGTAGGCGAACGGTAATAAGGCATGTGTGTTTTAACAACACTACAGCCTACAGGCTGCCTTCGGTGGAACGTGGTATGCACTTTCAAAAATAAACATCTTGAACCCCTTCTATTTTGGAACCAATCTGGTCAAGTCGTCTCTTGGTGGGAGTGAGGTTCATGATCCTCCACAGGAGCAGGCCCGCAGGCCGTTGCTACAAGAGCTAACTAAGGCGCGCAATGCCCATGGGCCGCCGGGCTTAAAACTGAAAAAGAAAGGATAAGAGCTAGAGTAGCGAATTATTGTTTAAAAAATTTGACCGGAAAGAGATGGAGGGTGACGGGACGGGAGGGACGTGGCTCCCTAGTCCCTACCTTGCCGGAGGAGGATGAGGGCAACAAAGGTGTATATACACCACGAACGCTACACTAAGTCACTAACTATCAGGGCGGAGGCTCACATGTGGGCAAGGGCGGGGGCTAGGGCCTTCGCCAGGTGCTCACGTGGCTTTTTTGTTGTTGGCTTGAGTTGTATGTTGTGGTGTTCGTCCTTTATTGGACTTGTACAAAGTCCTCTTGTGCTATCAATGCATCGAGACACAATGCTTTTTATGTTGTCACGAAAAAAGGTCGTGGACACCTAGGATGGGAAGGGGAAGAAGCGATGAGGACGAGCAAAACAATATGCTCCCACGATGTAGGGGTCGGAGGCTTTGAATTGGGAACCATACTCCCCAGAGAAAAAAGTAGGCCCGAAGTATTCGGCCTGAATGCCAAGAGTCCAAGACCAACCAAACTGTGGTATTCGGGATACCTGGACATGGTAAATATCAATGTCGAATTATACCGAAATATTTACATCCAAATGGCGCCTTAAAAAATCTGTCTGCAAACAATTAACATCCCCACAAGTCTGCAACCATTTTACCATCTATGCAAAATCATAGTTACTTTTATTTTCTAAACTCCAATTAGCTCAGTTTCCAGGATAAGTCCATGGGGAAAACAACACTGAACGTAACGGACAACATGTTAATAAGCAAACCCCTTCCCGCTATTGGAGGCTCCCTTAGGGACACACTAAAGAGGTGTTCGATGAAAAGACCATCAAAGGAAAATCAATTGTGCTGAGTGGCCAGTCCTTGCCTCTCATTGTTAGTCAGAAGAAATCAACTGAGAAACGATGGCAAAACCCTCTACATGATGGGCTAAATTGAACTCTCGCTGATTACATATGATTCCTAACAAAAGGTTGGACTCCGAACAATGCTTACCAGAGGCCAACCTGAGTGTAGGAGATTAGGGTTTGGGGGAAGCCTCACACGTAATACGTGGGGTTCCGGTGTGTTTATATAAGAGGCAAAAGCCTAAGAGTCCTAATACAATACTACTAGGTTTACAATACATGTACATACGTATATACAGACTCTAACACCCCCCCCCCCCCCCCCGCAGTCACAACGGGAGGTTCTCGGACGCAAAGACTGGACCGAAAATCAAGAAACAGCTGTGTCGGCAGGCCCTTGGTCATAACATCAGCAAACTGAAGGGCAGAGGGAACATGCAGAACACGAGCTTCGCCGAGAGAAACCTTCTCACGAACGAAATGGATGTCAATCTCAATATGTTTGGTGCGGCGGTGCTGCACTGGATTGGATGACATGTAGATGGCGGATACGTTGTCACAATAGACAACCGTAGCAGAGCGGAGAGGACGATGAAGTTCCTGCAGTAGTTGACGTAGCCAGCAACACTCAGCAACGACATGGGCAACAGCTCGGTACTCAGCCTCTGCACTGGAGCGAGATACGGTGGTCTGTCTCTTGGAAGACAGGAAATCAAACTATCACCGTAGTAGACACAGTAGCCGGACGTGGAGCGTCGAGTGTCAGGACAGCCAGCCCAGTCAGCATCGGAATAAGCTGTCAAACTGGTCGAGGAAGAGGCGCGAAGATGCAGACCGAACGCCAAGGTACCACGGACATAACGGAGCACACGCTTCACAAGAGCTAGATGAGGTTGCCGAGGAGCATGCATGTGAAGGCAAATCTGCTGGACCGCATAGGAGATATCCGGACGCGTCAAGGTGAGGTACTGGAGTGCACCCGCAAGACTCCTGTATTCCGTAGCGTCAGAGAGGAGCTTGCCAGCAGAGTCAGAGATCTTGGTATGTGTATCAACCGGTGTAGCAGAAGGGTGACACTCAGCCATACCAGCGCGCTGAAGAATGTCGGCAGCATACTGGCGCTGGGATAAGAACAGACCGTCAGACGAGCGACTCACATCAATGCCAAGGAAGAAATGAAGATCACCGAGGTCTGTCATCGCGAAGGCACTGTGAAGCTGATCTAGAAGACGCTGCAGAAGAACAGTAGAAGACGCAGTCATGACGATATCGTCGACATAGAGCAACAGGTATGCAGTGGCAGTCCCAGAGCGCAGAACAAACAAGGAGGTGTCTGTAACGGAGGCGACAAAACCCAGGGTGACTAGATGAGCAGCAAACCATTGGTACCAGGCATGCGGAGCTTGCTTCAAACCATAGAGGGACTTGTGAAGGCGACAGACATGATCAGGCCGTGATGCATCAACAAATCCAGGAGGCTGCTGACAGTAAACAACTTCCTCTAGATAGCCGTTCAGAAAGGCGTTCTTCACATCTAGTTGACGAATCGGCCAGTTACTGGAGACGGCAATATGAAGTACCAGTCGAATCGTAGCAGGCTTGACAACAGGACTGAATGTCTCATCGTAGTCGATGCCGGGGCGCTGAGAGAATCCACGAACGACCCATCGTGCTTTGTAGCGAGAAAGAGTCCCGTCAGAGTGGAACTTATGCCGATAGATCCACTTGCCGGTCACTACGTTAGCGCGAGGTGGACAGGAACGAGGGACCACGTCTTGTTGTCAACTAGGGCCTGATGCTCATCTGCCATGGCCTGGCGCCACTCGGGGCTCTGCATGGCTTGACGGAACGTAGAAGGCACATGAACAACGGAAGTGTCCACAGCAGCGAGGGTTAACCGATCAACAGGACGAACACGACGACCATACCGTGTGACCGGATGAGCGGGAGCTGCGGTAGAGGTCGACGCTACAGATGCTGCAGCCGCACGTGTCCGTGTCGATGTAGAGGACGCTCGCGAAACTCGGGTTGCGACGACAGAGGGACGTGCCGCAGCAGGCTGAGGAGGAGCGGTGGCAGGCGGTGAAGGAGCCGCCGTAGGAGCCCCAACGGGCTGGCGTGCTGTCGAAGCATCAGTGGCAGCAGCATGTGGTGCAGCCGGAGCAGCGACTGATCGGGAGGCCGCGCGCAGCGGTGTATCCCAAATGTCGGTGAAGAGGAAGTCCAGGCGTCGTGGCGATGATGGTATCGGAGAATCCGGGACCTGAGCTGCTTGCTGAAACGGAAAAACGGCCTCGTCGAAAACCACATGCCGGGACAAAATAATCTTCCGGAAGCCGGATTAAAACAGCGGTAGCCACGATGTTGTGAAGGATATCCAAGAAAAACGCAAGGCACAGAACGAGGAGCAAGCTTGTGCTTAGCAGTGGAGGCAACGTTAGGAAAGCAAAGGCAGCCGAAAACACGTAGGGAATCATACGAAGGAGCACGATCATGGAGACGCGTGTAGGGAACTAGGGAGCCAATAGCTTTGCTAGGACGTCGATTAAGCAGATATGTTGCTGTGGCAAGAGCGTCAGCCCAAAAGTGCTCGGGCAGATGGGCTTGGAACATGAGCGTGCGCATTGTATCGTTGAGGGTACGGATGGCGCGCTCAGACTTGCCATTCTGTTGGGAAGTATAGGGGCACGACAGACGGAGTGTCGAGCCGTGCTTGGTGAGGAGGTTGTCTACAAGGGAGTTTACAAACTCAGTGCCATTGTCCGTTTGAAGAGAGCGTATAGTGGTACTAAATTGAGTGCGGACATAAGCGAAAAAATTGTCAAGGGTGCGAGAAGCACAACATTTTTGTCGCAACGGAAAAGTCCAATAAAAGTGAGAGTAGTCATCGACAATAACTAAATAATATCGAAAACCAGAATAACTAATAATTGGAGAGGTCCACAAATCACAATGTATCAACTCAAACTTGGAACTAGACGCATAAGTAGACGACCTAAATGGCAGACGCACATGTTTGCCAAGTTGGCATGCATGACATACAGAGGAACGCCTAGCTTTATTACATTTTATTAAAGACAACTTTTGAAGGGCCGACATAGCATCTTGACCAGGGTGTCCAAGCCTTCGGTGCCATAGATCAGCGTGGGTGGAGGCGAGCATGGCGGTGGGTGGTGCACGATGAGGGGTGCCCGGAAACGTGTAGAGATCTCCTTCACTGTTGCAGCGAAGGATCACGCGACGAGTCTTCAGGTCCTTCACAGAAAAACCAAGAGCGTCAAACTCAACAGAACAAAAATTGTCTCTAGTAAATTTACGGATAGACAGAAGATTTCGAATCAAGTGAGGAACAAGAAGGACATGATTGAGTTTAAAAACATGACCAGAAGGAGATTGAAACGAAGTATAGCCAAAAGAAGAAATAGGGACAGAGGTGCCGTTTCCGACAGTGACAAAGTGTGGACGAGATAGAGGTGCAGAAAAAAGAATGTTACCCTCGTCGTTTGTCATGTGAGAGGTGGCACCGGAGTCCATCACCCAGCCGCCCTGCTGATAGAGGCTGTTGAGGGCGGCGATCAGGCCGGAGTTGTCCCAGGTGGGTGAGGCGGGCGTCGGCGGACCCGACTGGTAGAAAGGGGCAGCCATGGTGTTGTACGCCTGGGGGCGCGGGCCGATGAGGCCAGACGCGGGAGAGGGGTAGCGCCACTGTCCAGCACCGGAGCCACCGGGAGAGAAGCACACCCATGGCCCGGTCGGGGCAGGGGTCGTCGCGCGCTGGTTAGGCGGGGTCTGCTTGACCCCGTTCTTGTTCTTCTTCTTGCGCTGGCCGGAGTTAGAGGACTCGCCTCGACAAGCGGTGCCGGTGCAGACAGGGCCAGGCGGGCGTGCCTGGGCAACAAGGGCCGTGGAGGCAGCGAGGGTTGCGGCGTTCGCCTGTTGCATCTCCTCCATGAGGAGCATGCTCCGCGCACGCAGGAAGGTGGGCAGCGGGTCAGTCATCGAGATGATGGTGGCCGCGGAGGCAAAGCTGGGCCCAGGCCGCGCAGAGTGTTGAGGACGAGGGCGCGGGCCGACACGGGAGAGTCGTTGTCGGCGAGGGCGTCTGCGGTCTGCTTCTGGCGGCGGCAGTACTCGGTGATGGACGACGTTCCCTGGGACAGGTTGTGGAAGTCGTTCTCGAGGTAGACCGCCTTGCTGGCCTTGTTGGCGGAGAAGAGCTCGACGATGGCGAGCCACAGCTGGCGGGCGGTCTGGTCCCGGGCGAGCACCATGTCGGCGACGTCCTCGTGGATGGCCGAGTGGAGATGGTTCAGCACGGTGTAGTCGTCAGCGAGCCAAGCCGCGTCGGTGAACGCGGAGGGGGTAGTGCCGTCGACGTGACCGATGAGGCCGGCGCGGCCAAGCGAAGCTTTGAGATAGATGCTCCACTTGGTGTAGTTGTTCGCCTCGAAGGAGAGGACCACCGGGGCGACATGGCGAGGAGCGCCCCCAGCAGGCACGGCGGCGCCGGTGTTGGACGACACGAGGGCGCCGAAGTTGGAGGAGAGGGCGCTGGGATGGGTGGCCATGGAGGGCAGCGGAAGATGAAGCCGGCGGCTGAGCGAGATCGCAAAGGCGGCGGCTAGGATTTGGATCGTATTAAACTGATACCATGTAGGAGATTAGGGTTTGGGGGAAGCCTCACACGTAATACGTGGGGTTCCGGTGTGTTTATATAAGAGGCAAAAGCCTAAGAGTCCTAATACAATACTACTAGGTTTACAATACATGTACATACGTATATACAGACTCTAACACTGAGCCATCGCTCAAGCCAGCCCATAAGAGAAGTTATAATTAACCATTAAGTAAATGATCCATATAAGAAACAAAACATGGGATTGACATGCTCTTAAACAGTAATATATACTGTTGATAATCTCTGAAAATCTTGAAGATAGTGTGTAGAGTGACATAAACTGCCATGTAAGCCAAAAGATGCGGTGGCATTGCAATTAAGGAAGACAGGGGAGTAGAATATGGAACTATTCATCTCCAGAGATGACTGCTGACTGCTACTAGACAGACACTGACTGTCATCTTATCCCTGAAGAGTTTGTTTCAGATACATAATTAGGGAAATTCAAGCTTGAGTATGGTGGGCGAATAAAAAAAGTTATTTTTTTAGCACCGAAGTGCTATCGCTTGACATTGGAGCAAACCGAAATCCATGCCGATGGAACGGAAAGAAGAGATTCTCAAACTGGCAAACGTAAGGGTGTAACAAAAGGTCTGGTGGAGTCGCCGTGCTTAAATACACTAAAAGATAATCTTATGATACTATGCATTGTGATGATAGTATCATATACTAGTACTAGTATCATATTGCATATACTCTGACACTAGCACTGTGAGTGACCTAAGTGAGTACATATGGTAATTTGCAAAGTATTACCACAAAACGGACAACCAAGAATGTACAATATATACACATCACGATATAAGCAAAATGAGAAACCTATGGCTAGGAGAGACTGAAGGTCTGCTAGTAGTTCAGGTCATCTATAACAAGCAGACTAGTAGTCCAGCTCTCCAATGCACAAGGTCTGCTACTACTTCTCATTGCAGGACAGGTGCTGAAAAGCATCCCTTATAGCTGCTATGGCCGCCAGGTACTTGCTCCTTTGCTCCAGGTACCGCCCTTCTCGCACCAACCGCTGCACTGTGTCATCCAACCGGAGCAACCATTGCTGCTCTGAACGATCGTCGATGAGCAATCGGGCGACGGCGAAGGAGAAAGATGCCGGAGAATGCATCCTGCTGACCTTCCCAGCCTGATGATCACGCCTTAGTTCCAGTTGAGCTTGTCTGAAAGCATCGTCACGTTCTTCAGGTGCCCTTCCACTTGCTGCATCAGGTACCCAAGGTCACCTTGATGCCCTGAAATGGGTGAGCATCTGTCAGTGTGTACCTGGATCCTTGCTATCACGTAGGGCTTTGTTCTGACGACCTCCAACACACGGAAGCGGTCTCCGCCTACACAAGTCAGGAAGAAGCGGTCGCCGACGAGCCTCTCACACTCAACGACATGGACCATGCATCCAACATCGGCCATCCCACTGTCTTTCCTGCCAGAGTAGATGATACCGAAGCTAAGGGTTTCCTGGAGTAGTGTGTGCATCATGATGCGGTATCTGAACTCAAACGTCTGCAGCTGTAGCCTCTCGCCGGGGAAAACAACTGAGTGGTACAAGACAATGGGGATTTCAGTAGTCTTATCCAGCCGGGATTGGACAACCTCGTCGACGCAGCCGTGCAGATTGGCTCTGCATTTCAGGACTGATGGACTCTTCAGGGGATTCTTCGCGGCGACTCTTGCTTCCGGCCTTGATGGAAGTTTGGCTGATAAGAAGACTGAGAGGAAGTGAAACTGTAGCTGTTTGGCCTTGCTAAACTAGATGGAACTTGGAGAGTCTTGAAGGCCATATATTTGAGCACCCCTTTCAGTAACGAGCCTGTTTAGAGACATCCAAATACAAAGTAATACATGTGTTCAGTAACATAGTGGCAGATGAGTACTGAAAGTTAAATTCAGACACACTGAACTCTTGTAACACTCTCATAACTAATGGGTTCACAGAAACAGGTTAACACTCTCATAATTCCAGTGAAAGCTCAAAGCTCCTTATCAGTTAGTACGGAGATAGCTGCGAGCATTACTAATCATTTGAAAGAAGCAAGTTTAAGCTTATCATCCTGGAAGCTGTAAGCCTGTAAGTAGAGTAGATTCTAACTGGAGCGGAGTTTGGGGTCGGATGATGATGTGGCGATTAACATTGGCAGGACAGTTTTGCTCCATTTAATTAAGTATAAATCAAAGTGCTTGCTATATCCTAACCGAAGATTAATTAAGACAAGACCTAGTAACATAAACCCTGGGATCCAGAGACGCAATTCGTCAGACCAGTTTGACCAGATATGAGAGGATATAGTCGAGAAACAACACACAAGAAAAACCGCCGGATCATCTTCATAGCCCACAAAGGAGACGACCAAGAAAAAGACACCCCGGTCCCGGGCCCGGTGGAGAAGAAAGCACGAAAGTATAGCGATCATGAACACGCAGGGTTTCAGGCGCGATGCAGCACCGCCGTTTTACCTTTCCCGGAAGAGCAGCAGATCGGAGATTGCAGGGTGGAAGAGAGGGGACGGGAGAGCAGAGCAGGGAAAGAGGATAGAGTGATAGAGCCTTCCACTATACGAAAATAGCAAAGCCCGTCAAATCTAGATAAATCTTCTGGAGACTGGCCGGTGGTGTCCCCATACCGTACTTATCCTGATGCTGCACGCACATATCGCAATGTCTTATCGTGTACTCCAATCCAATAACATAACGGCAAGTAGCTAGAAACGAACAAGAAGAAGAGCTAACCGAGACGGAAACAGTGGAGGTGCCGCACCTTGTTTACACCGTACTGTACAGTACAGTACGCCATTCTTGTGGATAAGGAGGAGGACTGGAGAGAATCTGGAGTGGAGTGGAGTCGCCTCTCACGCTCTTCTCCTCGAGACGTGAGTCAGATAACGGAGATAAGGTATCACGACCGCTTTGTCCATCAGATCGGCTGTGACAAGAAAACAGCGGGGTTCTCGTAGAGCGTGTTTGGTTTCGTGCATCGTTTTTGGCCCAGTGGCTCCGCAGGGGCTGGCCTTTTAAAACACCGGTGTTTGGTGTATCTCTGTTGTACTCTCACCTTTTCTTTTGTTTTGTGGTGACTTTACCTCACACTAACTCAACACCGGTGATGAGTTCGGCGATGGAGCGGCGCGACGGTGGTGTGGCGACGGAGGTTGCGATGGAGCCTACAAACACACTTACAACAAGCACTATAGCTGCTACTGTAGCCGATGAAGCTTACGGCGGCCAGCGGCGGCACTGGGTGCAGTATAAACGTGCATATATGAAGTACAAACTCTACTTGTATACAACCTCCGAAACAGAAAAGTTACAACACAAAAGTTGTGAGGAACATCGAGATGAACACGCTCGTCAGAGGATATTTCAAATGGACAACCGAGTGCGACAAATTTAACAAAATTCTTCCAAAAAAGTTCCGAACACTTTATCGAAATTGAGAAGTTACACTCCACGAAACTCAAAACCGAGTACGGAAATGGAACCTACTCATCGAGGCACATAATTTTCATGTACACTTTATTTTGATTCGAGATATATTTGTTCAGTCATTAAGTGGAGGAGTCTAAGGGAGGTGAGGGGAAGGAACTCACCTATGGGGTGTCCAGGAAGGTGGCTATGGAGAAACGGCCAAATCGGCCGTTCCTCTAGGCCTGGCCAAGTATGATTTAAGTTTCGTGCGGACCAAAAACACGATGCAACTCATGCAACCAAACAGATCAAAAGTTGGGTCGAACAATGGAAAACTAGAGGACCATGGAAACCAAACACGCCCCTAGTGTAATTTGTTTTGCGAAGAAGGCAACTTCCAGGGTCGCTGCATTCAGAACGGCGCTTCTTAGGATTTGACAGATACACTATATTTCTTGACGGTTATAATCTAATAAGGAATAAGGGGACGTGCCCACGAAACTATTCCGTCTGACGCATCTGTTTTTTTTAAAGAAAAGGTAGCATGACCAACTTTTCATTGCAATTAGAAGAGGGTACAAGATGTATAGAAGCAAAAAATGAGAGAAAACACTAGAACAAAAACAAACATGCGGTGAAAGGCAGCGAAGAAGGCCTAAAAAGCCCTCTCCCCTCTAGTATGGTTCTCTCGGTCTATGCAGCAGGTAAAATGCTTTTCATCCTCTAGCGTCTCTCCAGACCTTATTAGGACGGGAGGACAAACATCTGCATGTATATAGAAATCTTCCTACGATCCAAAAGTTCAAAATGAATTATGTTGTCGTATTGATGATCCCTTTTCACCGTTGGATTTATCTCGACGAGTACTTTAAAACAAGATCCCATGAAAAAAAAGATTCGTCGTGAGTTACCAGGTTATACTACTGTAAGTATCATATTAATAATGAAAAATTACCACCAAATAAGACATACTTATCAGATAATGTTTACATGTTTTGTTGTCATAGTCGTGATCAAAGTGTCAACAGAGTGAGTATTCGATCCACTCCAAACACTTGCATTGATAAGAAGCGAATCACTAAACCAACCAACCATTTGGTTTTCACCGGGTAACCAAGTTGATTATACCTGGTGATCATATGACTATAATCTAACAACTAGGCGGAAAAAATTGCGAAGTTTCAAAGATCTCGCCGCAACAAAGCCAATTGCAAAAACGGATTTGAATTTGATTTACAATTTAATAAATAATACATTTTGAAATTTGGAAACTAAAATAATCTAGGTGGCTGCATACCATATTCTATACGTGTCCATGGAAGTCTAATTTAGGGCACGTGTCCATGCTAGCGCAGTCCTTTTTCAAAACGTGGAGAAGTTTTACCTTTTTATTGCAGTATAAAATAGAAAGTGCAATACAAACGTGGCCAACGGCCGAAACAAAATTACAAAATGTCTAATTTCTTGGTAGAATGTTTTCCAAGTTCCGCACACTCACGTGGCCACCTCCTCCTTGATATGAAAGAGTTGAGCATCAATGTAGGAATGAGTTTGTTGTGGAAGAACCTTGCGTTCCTCTCGTTCCAAATTTTTCACAACATCAACATAAAAAATGTAAGAAATGACTTTTTTTCCTGAGAATTGGCCCCATGAGACAATGTCAAACTGACGCAAATCGAGCCATTCCTTGAGCACGTCCGAAAATACGCAAAGAGAAACGACATCAAGTAAAAGGCGCCTTGCAAATTAGATCACCCTTGTACATAAAAGTGTCGATAGATAATACTCTTGTTGTAGAAAAAAACCCAGATAAGGCTTCTCTACTATTCGATTTGCTCCACGCTTGCATTTGAGAAGATTATTCGATAAAATGAGTATAGAAATGTAAAGATGTAAACGTGATATTAGAGCACCTGGACAAAGAGTAAATAAATTTTCACCCAACGCAGACCGAGCCGCCAGCGTCCAGCGAACCTGTTGCGTCCCACAAAAAAAAAACCTCGCATCGCAATAATGGTAAATGTTGTAACGTCTTTTCTTTTTACAACGACAGTTCCTCCCTGATGCCAGTCATGTGGCTACAAGCTAGCCCACCATCGTCTAATAGTGCGTGATGTGTCGCTCCAGAAAATTTGAAGGTTAGACAACCGTGAAGCTACGTTTAGGTATGGGTCAATCCCCCCCCCCCCCCCCCCCCCCAACTACTTTCATCCAATGCTCGAGTCGTCACCAACCCATCATTTTGCAAGGCTGACCGCATAGTTCAAAGCTTTACCAACCATAAACCCTCATCGCAATTTAATTGCATGACCCAAGAACTTCCATGCAAAATTATTTTGCGTCCAACTTACTGTGATTGCACTCTAGAGACTGGGCAGATGGATATGAAGATAATTATTGGATGGAATCACCGACTTGTGGATACCGCTCTCTGTCAACGTTTTGTGGCACGGAACTAGTGAACTGGTTGTTTTTTGGCATCAAATAAGGACATAAATATTAATCCACTCAAATCAGAATGGTTCTACCGAAACTACTGTTAACGATGTTAACTATGGTCGCCTTGGGGAGGTCGGCGACCAAGTTGGTCTTGTCGGCTAAGTTTTGACACTCCGCTGACAAACATTTAGAGAATGGGACCTGTTGAGCCGCAAGACTGGCGATTTACCAGTTAACCGGTTGTACCCTAACTATAAATGCTTAAGAGATGTGCTAACTGAAAGAGATATAAATATTGCTATATATTGTGCAGGTGCACGTTGCAAGCAAACTAAAATATTATACTCACGAGAAAAAGTGCTTACTTGCATACCCGGGGGAAGGTACAATTGCGCCTGCAACTTATTAGGCGTGTGCCTTTGTGACCACATAGGTGCTCACAAACTATGCACCCACCCCACCCCCTAAACCTATACTCAGAAATGAGTATCTTCTCCTTGTCTTATATACAACAACCAACGACTCCAAGCAAGAACTTCAATTTCTGCTAAGAACTGGTGTCCCTTATCTCCCATAGTGACGAGGTGGCACCTTTGACAATGGCCAACAATCCGTCGAGATTTCTCTTGAAGACAACAATTCCTCATGTTTACTAACATACGATCCTCATTGAAATTGTTAGTTGCATTAACACATTTTCCATCGATAATTGCATTTCATGAACAATATTTGGGATCTCTGTTCTTCCACTATTATTTAAATTTCTCCCAACTGTATCAACTCTGTTTAAATCACATTGCACTTTGGAGTTATTCTTTCTTTTATACCATATCCAAAAACCAATGAAAATACGAGGAACCACAGAACAGAGTGCAACAATCGCAATCAATACATTCCTCCACTCGCCATGATAACTAGGCTCAAGCATGTTCAAATAACTCAAAACTGGATGGAAGGTATAAAGTATGGGATTTTTCCTGTGAGGCTGTTGTGCTAAAGATCAAGCAACACAAGTTTATCCATGCTGGAGAACGAACTTGGACCAGACTAGTAAAATGCCCTATCAAACTGGGACCTAACCAAAATCAACCAAGTTGTAGTACCCCAATTTTCACTAACATGTTTTCTGAAAAGGGGATGAACTAAAAATGTATGAAAATTATTTGCTTTTGGATTTGTTTGAGCTTTCTTTGCTTTGGTTATTGATGTTTAAATCATGGACCTCTCGCTATCCCACCTCCATAAATATTCTCTAAATATTTCTGGTCACTCTTGATCCCATTTTTAGGATTTTCATTGGAAAACCTTAATGGCAATTTATTCGAAACTAAAACCAAAATATTTCCCTTCCAAAGGAACCCCCATTAATTGCTTGGAAATTCCACCAAAACTCCTAGAGCCTCATATCCACATGTATAGCCCGCATCTGCATGAACATTGCCATGTCTAGCCAATAAATCCAAACCTAAGTGTTCTAAAAATAAATCCAAACCTATATTTACACTCTTCAATAATTCTCGATAAATTGTGTCGGTGATTCTTATCACATGTTAAGAATGTTTCTAGAAGGAATGGATTATTTTGATCTACTCCTCCCTGCAGGATATCCATCGAACACCTTCGACCATTTTCGAAGTCCCAAAACAATTATACATGAAGTTGTCTTCAAATTTGATGAAACTTGGCGACTAGTACCTAATCACCCTAGGGATACCAGACCCATTGGCACGGTATAAGTCCTCATCATTTCATCAAAGACCTTGGCTGCCTTTTAAATCTTCCAATGTTTGCATTGACTTTTAATTCCAATTTGGTTTTTGACTTATTAGATATTGTTTTTAGATTTGTTTTAAGTTGTGGCGTAGCCAATTTTTGTTTGGTGAACGAGGTCATTGGGAATGCGATCTAAGTTCCCCGTGTATCCCTCTGGATGTCCATGACATGCACACTTTGGCATGACCTTAAGTTGCTTAGCAACAAACTACACCTTCATGTCCCTTTCCATGTCTAGTAGCTCATTGTGAATCCACTTCTGATCTAGCTCGACCTCCTCATCACCTTCCCCATTACCCCTCCATAGACGAAATAGTGTCAGTTTGGAGCTTTCTCCCTTGTCCCTTGCTAGATGCACTTCTTTATCTTGCCGTCAAACTTGGATCTATCATCTCTCAACCGAGGGTTCAAATCCTTCTCCTTTCACTCCCTCAGATTATCTGGGACTTTTGAATTAGAAGGAATTTTGACCCCTAGATTTCTCATAGATAAATTATGTGCACACATTCTCTACACCCAAAGACCTTCAAGTTCATGCATGATATCTTCTCCCCTTACGAAACTATCTCAATATTATCACCTACAAGAGGAACTGAGGGAGGCAGGTTTAGTACATACATAATATTCAAGAATGCTTCATCCCAAAATGAATTAGGTAAATTTTCATGAGGGAGCATAGTTGTGACCCTCTATGTGAGTGTTTTGTTCATTCTCTTTGCAAGATCATTGAGTTGTGATGTCTTTGGTGGAGTCCTCTCAAGCCTGATGTCAAACTTTTTGCAATGTGTCTCAAAAGAACCTCAATATCTACCCCATTGTTTGATCTCATGCACTTCAATTTCCTGACAGTTTCTATCTCAACTTTGGCATTGAACTCCTTGAAGGTGTCGAGAACTTGACAGTTCTTTTTCATCACATACGGAAAAAAGTTTTTGGAATGGTCATCAATAAATGTCACAAAGTATAATGCTCCGCTGATGGATTTTGTGTCAAGGACAAACATCATCGTGAACAATATCGCAAATGTTCTCTTCCACGATGTGGCAGAAGCGTACCGAATGCAGCCCAATATTGTTTGGTGGCAAAACAATGTTCACAGGGTTTCAAGGTTATATCTTTCAACTCATGGGAGGAATTCCATGCGAGCAATAGCAAGCATTCCTTCTTACTCATATGCCCAAGCCTCTTGTGGCACAATCCAAATGAAGTGTCCTTCTCAGCGATGTTCAATACTTCACTCCAAAACTTGGTTTTAGTCACATAGAGACAACATTTTCTTACTTCCTCGAGTGTACCTTTGGCAAGCTTCAATTACAACAAATTCAAACATATATCGGGAAAATGCCTAACACGAGAACGAAACTACAAGCTTTGTTTTTTCAATGCATATAGTGCACTTACCAGCAGTAGTTGAAAAACACTATTCGCCATCCTCAGCTGGTCAGTAACTCTACTGGTAGGATGTGAAATACTTTTTGTTTGATGTGATGCGGAAGAACGGACCTAAATTAATCCAGAGCCCAACTTGTGGCGTATTCTTCATCTTCACTGACTATATAATCTTCACCTTCCTCACACTGTAAAATCATGCGATACTATTCTTTGCCTTTTGTTTACCTCGTTTTTCTTTTCTTGTACCCTGTGATCTCTTTTGTATTACATGCCCTTGCTCTTTATGTGATTCAACGTGCCACAATGAAAGAAAGTAATTCCTTTTCTCTATTTTGGCTTTGATCTCCCCCTAAATTTCGCTTTGCCTTGCTGAAATTTCGATTAGCCATCTCCACGGTTATCATTTTTGCGATGGTATTAACCCAAATACGCATCGTAAGAAGAGGCATCATCATTTTCCTCCTCTCTTGCTTCTTCTTTCAGGATATTATTCTTCACCGTCTCCAATGCTAGCTTCTCATCCGGAACTGAATTGTTAAATGAGCCAACAAGCATGTTCCAACTATCAGGCATGGCACTTAGTAGTAACAATTCTTGCACATCATCCATAAAGTTGACCTTCATGGCCGAAAGTTGATTTATATGGCACCGGAAGGCATTCGAGTATTCAATCACATTGCTACCATCTCGGTACACAAGCTTCACAAGTCTTTTGATTAACTAATGCTTGTTCATAGTTGTTTTCCTCTCATATATTGGCTCCAACTTCTACGATATTAATGGACTTTTTTTTTCATTTGCAACATGGTGGAATATATTTTTGGTTCACATACAATCAAATAATACCTACTGCCTTTTGGCTCAGTGCCCTCCATTTTTCTTCCTTGACAACGGACGGTATGTTTTCTTTCATAATTGGCTCACACAAATTTGTGCAATACATGATGTCTTCCATTACGGGTTTCCATAATGAGTAATTGGAAGAATCAAATTTTATCATGCCACTTGTGGTGACGCCTCCTTCCAAAGCCATTGTGAAAACAATTCCAGCAACTGCGATAAGCAACCTCTTGAGCAACCTTGAAAAATACCACTCTGTTGCGGAATTGGCACACTTATACCAGTTATATGGGATCTGAAAAATACACAACGGAGTCAATGTATAATTTCAGGACAACTGTGTAGTAACTCACAAATCGTTGCTCGTATTGGAAGAAAACATATGTATCCAATATATATAGAGACACTAGTTTCAGCCTGAACCTAGCACAAGTCTTGGGTGCAAACATCAGATGAGTATATGTAGTACAAATACTAGCTGATTTCAGCAAGCATGTTTTATAAGTATTATGTGGTCCCAGCCCAAAAGTGCAGTAACAACATCAATACATAGACACCAATCTATTACATGAAAAACCCTCAACTTGAGTGAAAAAAAGACGGGCCGAAGCCATCAAAATGGTCTGCCACCATTATCAAACCTGAGACACAATAATTTTCTTCTTTAGAGAGCATTTGACGATCTCATATCAAGATGTCATGGATCTTGTATGACAACAACATGATTTGGGGCACACAGTTAGGGACTAGAACGATCTCACCAAAGATGGTGGAATCACAACTTGAAGGAGAAAATGTTGTGGATCTGAAAAGTCCAAAATGACCTCGGCCATACCCTAATGGGTGGTGGCCTTCTCCACATATTTGAGCTACCTAAAAACTTCGTTTGTTCATCTGCTCACAACCCACACGAGGAGAATATCCCAACATACAACAAGAATGTGATAGCAGAAATGTGGTAAGAATCTCATATATTTATGTAGGAGCATTTCAAAATAAATTCAAAACTCACACTTTTCAATGGAAAAACTTTCCATGCCAAATGCAACATCTTATTGGATTATCCCCTGATATTTTGGAATCCTTTCAACATTCCTACTACGACATGCCCCCATATTAGTTTCTAGAACGTTTTGAGGAAACAAATGAAATTCGACTACTACACTTGGAACAATCAAGAGAAACTCCATGAATAAAATGATAATCCGTTGAAATGAACAATTGGAAACAACAGCTGCTTAGGAGAATCGGAGCTCATCGGACTACATACACAAGCAGCAGCTAACCTTAATCTACTTCCAAAATTTTGATGGAGGTAGTCCATGCAAGTCTAACTTCATCTGGGAAACGGAAACGCACATTCCGTGCATGCACCAGGTGAGAAAACTAACTAAAAAGAAACAAATCATCCGTTCTTGAAACATAGCACCCGCTGTCTTCTCTGCTAGCTTCCAAGTATTATGGGTTCGATTAGCTCGTTGAGAGGAGCCAGCTCTGCCCTATCAATTAACCGAAATTCCTGCCAAAATGTAGGTCCAACAATATGTAAGAGTCATCATTATAATGAAGGAACCATATGATGCATTGAATTAAAGCCAAATTTGCTCGAGACTTGAAAGATGTGATGAATGGAATAAATGCTACTGAATACTACTACTGATCAATAAGAAACAATCTGCATTTACAAATTTTAGTCGGTACAGTGATCCACAAAGCATCATAGTTAATCATTAATCTTTGCAAGATGCTATTTTAAAGAATATAGGCAGGATGTCTTTGCGTGCAGAATGATTGGTCACAGCATCTAAAGCACTAAGCTAAAAAGAAAGGGATAGATTTTAGAATGTAGAATCATTGCACCAAACTACTGCCAAAGGAAGCTCCATTATTTTGCATTACATGATAGGAGAGGTTGGTACTAAAGGCGAACCATACAGGAAAGCTGAAGTACTGAAGTTCTTGGCTTCAGACTTCAGAGGTTCAGGTGATCAGGTCAACAGTTACTTGATTTTGCACACTTTACGTCTTTATTCTGTTTTTCCTTCTCCTTAGACGACACTTATCTTCGTATCAATTACTTTAAAACGATATAGCATAAGACAGTAATCATTTCCCAACACTTCTCTTCTCTAGATGAAGAAGAGGCATTACCCATGTGAAGAGCATGAAGTGCTTGAAGCAAGTGTTGAGATGTGCTTCTTCCTCGAGTTTGATAACCATCTGAAAATGCGAGTGGTATATGTGCGCATACACCCTGAACAGGCGCTTGAAGATCGTCTTGATGACGTCGCCGAAGTTTGGAGGGAAGGGAGCCCCTGTTGGCAGCAGAGTTTTAACCAGAGCACATGATGATTAGACCAAAATCCTGAATCATTTCTTAGCACTCTACAATACATTAAAAACATCAGTTACCAAGCTTTTGAGGGAAGGTGGATTCGTCGTCGAGCTGGTTCTCGATCCAATCCATCAGGTACTCGACATACTTTGGCGCAGACACTTCAATAGGCCTTTTGATCTTGACTCCATCGGCCCACCTATACTCGTACCTGTTTCAAGAATTCTTGTGGTTAATTATTACACAGAGAGCTATTCTAAATCATGACACTAATAGTACATGTTTAGTACTGTATATACAAGATTGATGAAATATACTTTGGTCCGGCTGCCATTTTCGGGCAGGTAGCTGGCGTGCAAAACTCCATGAGGGTGCCATACAGCATGTTCACTTGATTGAAGAAGTCAACAGCTGGAACAGAAATCATCATAAAGGCAAGCTAAGACACTACAGATATATTGCGATATCTTCAGGCATCCACTGCAACACCAAGCAACAACTGTTGAGCCAAAAGTGTCATGAAAGAACTTACTGTTGACAGCAAGCCACTCGTTCCGATCCTCTCCAGCTGGCAGGCGGACCACTTCTCGCAGGTTACCGCTGCCAAGTGTGGCGTCGATGTGCCTCTTCAGCTTCATGCCCTGCGACAAAATGCGGTGATCGAGTTGGTAACTGATTTACACTGAATTTTGTTTTCGGAACTGAGCATGTGGAATTCTACAAGTTAACAACAAACATGTATGCAGATATGTTCCAAAGCATTCTTCCTCGTCATAACTGGCGCTCCTCTAATTCAAATCGAGTACGAGTGCAACTAATCCTACTTCCGTAGCTGTCACCAATACCAGTGTTGCAACGAAGCTTTAGACTGGTGCCTTTGGTTTCAGTTCTAAGGTAGAGCTAATTAGCAGGTAGCAAAGAAGACCATATTAGCAACAACAGGGTGTTTTGGCAACCAGTGTAGTGCCTGTAACCACCGGTAAATGAACAAATTCAAAGCTATTTGATGAAACTTTATTGCAAGACGCGGTAATAGCACTATCTAGGGCTGAGTAAGAGTAGCGCCCTCTCATCCTCAAACTGTAAGTGTAAGTTGAGGCGACGAAAGGTAGTACGGTACTGACATCAAATGCAATTCAGAGTACCAAACGAGCACCAAATCATCAATCACCCAGCCATACGAATTCTGCAGTTTATTGAAAGAAAAAAATGATTCTACAATTGCCAACGTCCCTACATGATAAGAAAACTCTTTCTGTTTCCAAACAAAAGGATCTATTGCTCTACTGGAACAGATTGAGCAGTTCCGCGCACATGCACAGTAATTCTGAGGAAAATTCTCAGGAACAAGAGCCGAGTCGTGTGGATTAATCCATAAAAGCAATCAATTTACAAGAGCATTGTTTGGACTTTAGAGCATCATGATGTGTACAACAGAACAGAACAATCAAACAGATATATGTAGTTCATACCTTGTCCCCGGCTGGAGCGTTCTTCTTGGGCCTGAATGTCTTCTGGTTCCTGCAGAATCGAATAATCATCAAATGAAATCGAAGAAAGGAAGATAAATAACTATTGAACTAGTCAAGAGAGATTAAACAAAAAAAAAAAAAACGAGAAGAACAATATCACAAGAGAGATTCCAAGTTGAAGAAATCAAAACAACAATGGCCGTCCTAACCTGCTGCCACGACCGAAGAAGCTGCTCATCTTACAACGTCAGAGACGAGGAGGTGAAGCGCGACGATGGATGATGGATTCTGCTAGAGCTCTAGCTCGTAACCCGCTCCTCCTTTGATCGACGGCGAATCGAGGGAGCTCTCGGAGTCGTCCCAGTCCATGTATATATACCTGACGTACGCAGCGAGAGAAGGGTAGAAGAGAGAGCGCCAGGCTGGCGGTGACGGAGAGAGGCGCGGTAGTAGAGTAGAGCGAGAAGAAACCTAAACCAACCTGGGGCTGACTGGCTGGCTGGCGGCTTCAGTGAGTGCTGTGCTGTGCTGTGCTGTGCGTGGCTTGGCTTGGACTGGATTTGATGGCTGTTATCCACTCACGCCCTGCTGTGCTGTGCGTGCGCTCATCGGCCGTTTGCGTTTTACTCTCCGATTCTGCTTTGCTACTGATTCAGCCACAGCTGGCAGTACTCAGCCTTTCATTACACGTAATGACATACCTGTCCAAATCGCTCCTGGCCATCAATCCTCCGCTTCCATATTTTTTCCATTTTCTAGGGCAACGTTTCCCTGCCTAATAACTAGAAAAAAGAAATTACATTTACGCCTCAATAGAAAAAAAAATTACACTTAGGTCGCAACAGAAAAAAGTAATTGCACTTGGTCCTCAAAGAAAAACGAAATTACATCCAAGACCACGAAGAAAAGTGGAAATTACATCCAAGACCACAAAGAAAAGTGGAAATTACATTCAAGGCCTACGGATCCACCGCATGCAGATCTCCAAGTGCATATCTCGTGCATCGTACACGGGAGCCATCGGCATCACGAGCACAACACCGAACAAGTTGCTTCTAAGAATGGAGAAAAGAGCGGTCACTAGAGCCAAAACAAACGACGAACTCCACATGATCTAATGATGGGACAGGGAGAAAGGAGGAAAGGAACCAAGAAGCTCTTGATAAAAAAAATTGCCTTGGCCTTTCGATATCAATGCTACTCCTAGACTAGACGAGAAGATTTAGCCGTTGAAATAGCCACGGGTACCATCCAAACGAAGAAACCCCTAATAAGATCCTAAGATGAGCAAAAAAACCATCTAAAAGAGAAAGTAGGATTTTCTCTCATGCGTGAGAAGAGCAAGGATGCAAAGCGCCGACGAAAAAGAGGGGAAGGGCCAAGCTAAACGAATAAAGAAATTTCTCTTCTCCCAAACAAACTTTCTTAAAAAAATCAAAGAATGGCAAATATGGAAATCATTGATTTACTGATACCTGGAAACAAATGAGAGGCCTACAAGAAACCCGCATAGATCCAGCCATCAAACCTCTCAGGCGAGGTAATAAGAGGGAACAGAGGAGGCAATTTAGCGTACCTGAACCTTGGATGTCATTTTGAAGGGCAGCTCCCGGATAGGCCAAGGTGGACATGATGTATAAAAGTGTCATGGGGGCGATAAGATCGAGGTGGCCACGAAAGAGGCTGCACGGACCCTTCTGTTTGCTCGAGGGATACACAAAGCTAGTAATGAATGACGCAAAGACAATTGGATATACAACAATGGAAGCAACACAACCCTTCTCTCTTCATCTCCATCCGGACGAGCCAATATATAGAGATGAGGGGAGAGGAGGCGTCGGGAGATCTGAGAAGTCGGAACGAAACATAAAGCGGTGGAGGACAGAAAAGAAAAATGAGAACCCCGATATCTTTTTATGTGCGCCCCTAACATAATAAATCAATTGACGGTGTCGTTTGCGTGCTTACTAGTGAAAGACAGTAAACATTTGGTTGGGTTTTAGGAAGACATTAATATGCAGCATATGGACTTCAGGTCCATCTGAATTGGCCTCTACAGAAAATTAGGGCCCAATATATATATAGTTGCATAACTGCATTGTGGTAAGCTTATTACGCTATAGATAAACAATCACAAATGTGGTGCAAAATTCTGTTAGGCTAAAGAAATATGAAAACTCTAGATGGAGAAGTAAGATTGTGATAATCCACATAAATACCAAACACAACCTAACAATCTTCACTTTGAGAAGATTGCTTTTTCAACAAATTCAGAATCTATGTATTCAGCTCGTCAATAATTAAAAATCTATTGTAATCTACACTCTATTGATACTATGTTTGAAAAAGAACTAAGCTTGAAAAAACTGAAACTTAATAATAGGATCTCATCATATCATGAGTGGCACTGGCGGACGGAGGAAAAAATTGGAGGGTGGGTTACTCAAAAAAAAGTTGGCAAATGACAATATAAACAGCAAATTGATTCATGACTTTGTAGATCAATACATATTTCTCAAATTTGCGTGATCCTGATGCAAAATAGCTCAAACACATAAATAAAGTCTTACATGATAAAATATACCACTAGTTATTGCTCAACCATAACCATTCCCGTGCAACAAAAATCTCTCCATTCCCATCCCCATTAACTGTCATGTGGCTAGTTGTTCTACCATCCCCATCCCCGTCGGTTAAACAAAATAAAATCTCAAATATAGTGATATGTATAAAAATAATGCGAGTTCTCTCCAAGGGAACATCTGATCCTTTGTGGGCCTCATAAAACTTTTCTGCCACATAATTTGTGGTGCAGGAGATATATGTACAATGCTCAGCTTAAGGACCTCTCAACTAAGCAATATTGCTGCATGCTTCAGAAATAGCTATATACTCACCGTCGGTATTTGGTACGACCAAAGTGGCATGAAAATTTACAATTATTAGCAATAGTGGGAGCCGACCCGACAGGCCCGTCCATAAGCCCGAAGTTTGGTCTAGGCTCAGGCTTTAGTTTTCCACGTGAAGACCGTCTCGAAAGCCCAAATTAGTCCCTATATGTTAATAATTTTTAATATTTTTAGAAAATGGATGAATTTATTATTATATCGCCAAAAACTAACACTAGTAGAGAAGTGCCTTTCTATGGAACGACTTTTTGTGGCGCACCAAAATGGCAATGCGCCACAAAAATAATTCTGTGGCGCACCATGCCTAATGCGCCACAGAATACTGTGGCGCATACGCGTATGCGTGCGCCACAGTAAAACGGTGGGTCCCGTCTCCACAAATATCTGGTGAGATTTTTGTGGCGCATCGAGTTCGATGTGCCATAGAAAGAAAACTTTCTGTGGCGCATCCAGCCCGATGCGCCACAAAAATGCGGTGGGGCCCCCTCCAATGATTTCATTGGTGTTTTATTTGTGGCGCATGCAACATGGTGTGCCACAGAAAATTTTATTTCTGTGGCGCACCATGCTACATGCGCCACAGAAACTATGGTGCGGCCCCACCAATAATTGAAGGGGCAACATTCTGTGGCGCATGCAGCACGGTGCGCCACAAAAAGTCATGTTTCTGTGGTGCACCATGCTGCATGCGCCACATAATGTTGCGCCAGATCTACAAAAAGGTGGCAACCCTCTACCTACCACCATTTTCTTCTTCCTCCTCCACCTCCACCTCCACCTATAGCTCGTATTTCTCTTCCCTCCCCTCCTATTTTGCCCATACTTTTCTCCATTTTTTTAGTTAAACCTACTTTGTTTGATAGATTATTGGTGAGGGTTAGGAGAGCCTCCAATACATCTCTTTTTGTCCACTAGTTTCTCTCCAACACCACACGCTCTCTCATCGATCGCGGTCACGTTTCGGCACCGAATCTACTAGGTGAGACATGGATCTACATGGATGATGGACATGCATATGCATTTTGTGGCGCCGGCGGTGTGTGTATGGCCGGATGTGTGTCGTGGTTGTTTGTGTTCCGACCATGGTGTCGTGTATGTGGATGTTGCCGGCAACAAGATTTGTGAAATGTCTGCAGGTACCCATGAGGCCCTTGAGTTTGCCGGAACGTCGATTAACATCCGTTCCGGCAAATTCGGGTACTCCATATGTCCTACTTTTAGGAGAGGTCATGCCGAATTTTTTCGTGAATTTTGGCATGAGACTTTGCTAAAAATAGGACATATGGGGTATTGCGACTAATGCATGGGCCGACTAATGTGTGTGCATGCAGGTTGCGGTTCTAATTAACATACTCTTGTTTGTGCTCTATGTATACTTCGTAGGCCGCAACCATGGTCGTCAGGATGAGCTCCGGTCGAATCAGTAGATACAAGGAAAAAGCGAAGGTGGACATGATTCGGTGCAACAGGCGCCAGATAAGATGTCCGTGTCGAAAATGCAAACTCGTGAGCTGGATCGACCCTGATTCCGGACAATTGGAGGATCACCTGCTCAGGCGCGGTTTCATGTTAGGCTTCAACCATGACGAAGGAGATGTCGGCGGACAAGATCATCATGATCATGACGAAGGAGATGTCGGCGGACAAGATCATCATGATCATGACGAAGGAGATGTCGGCGGACAAGATCATCATGATGAAGGAGATGCCGGCGAAGATCATCATGATGACGAAGGAGTAGATGGTGGTGGAGAAGACGCGAACACGCAGACCCGCTAATTTCGGCCTTGCAGGACCCTCATGTTCAAGAACTGCTACTCAAGGAGACGAGCAACGCCAGAGCTGCAGCCAGAGAGAAAGCCAAGCTGGCAAATGGAGATAGACGGGAAGACTCCGTTGTATCCTGGGTGCCGGCCACAGATACGCGCTTGCAAGTAACGCTTGATGCTCTGGAGATGAAGTCGGAAAACAAATGGACCGACGTGAGCTTCAACAAGAACATGAAATTCTTCCACGATCGTCTTCCCGAGGGGAACACATTGCCAACTAGTATCGAGGATGCCAAGAAAGTCGTGTGCCCTCTTGACTACCGCACGTTAAATACCACGCCTGCATCAATGATTGCGCAATTTATCGGGGCGAGTACAAGGACAGAACACATGTCCGGTGTGCGGCCAAGGACGGTACAAGAGTGGGAAGGACAAGAAAGTTCCTCGAAAAGTGGTATGGTACTTTCCTATCACTCCCGTCTGCACGGTATTTCGTGGACCCTAAGGAAGCAAAGCTCATGCAATGGCATGCGGAAAGGGAGAAGCCCCAAGAAGATCCGGAGAAGGGAAAGATCCTGACACACCCTTCAGATGCTAGCCAGTGGGTCGCATTGGACATGGCCTTCGAAAATTTTGGGGGCGACGCAAGGAACGTCAGGCTGGGTATGAGCACCGATGGACTCAATCCGTTCGGCAACCAGAGTAGCACCCATAGCACCTGGCCCGTATTTGTATGGCCTTACAACCTTCCCCCGTGGTTGTGCACGAAGCAAAGGTACATACACATGAGTATTCTCATTCAGGGGCCGAAACAACCAGGTATCGACATACATCTGTATCTCGGCTGTTGAAAGAGGAGTTAGCCACGTTGTGGGAGACGCCAGCCCGTACGTGGGACGCCTACACAGGTGATTATTTTGATATGAGAGCCGCGTTGTTCACGACGGTGCAGGACTATCCTGGTTGCTCATATGTATCGGCCCAGGTAGGTCACGGATTTTGCGCATGTGTCAAGTGCATGGATGAGACCCCGCATCTCCAGCTACCAAGGGATCCCGGGTCTTCGAAAACCGTGTTCCCAGGGGCTCGAAGGTGGCTTCGCATGGATCACCCGTGGAGAAAACGCGGTGATTTGTTCAATGGTAAAGACGAGCCCGAAAGAGCCCCGTGCCCGAGGAGCGGCACAGAAATCGACGAGCTTTTGAAAAACTGGAAGGAGTGCCCAGCGCCGGGAAAGAAGCGACCGAAGGTAGATCCACTGCTGGGTGTATGGAAAGCGAGGTCTGTTTTCCACGACTTGGAGTACTGGAAGGTCCTCAAGACGCCACATAGCCTCGATATGATGCACATTACGAAGAATGTTACCGAGAGTCTGCTTGGCACACTTTGCCACATGTCGGATAAGACCAAGGATGGGACGAAAGCAAGATACGATCTGAAATGGCTTGGCATCAGGAAAGAACTTCAGGCCCCCGATAGTGATGACGACGATGATGATCAGACGGAAGGGACTCAAGGTCGCCGCAAAAGGGCAAAGAAGAACACGGTGATGCTTCCCGCTGCCTGCTTCAGTATGAGTCCGGAGGAGCTCGAGCAGTTTTTCAGGTGCCTCTAGGAGTCAAAGTTCCTCACGGTTACTCGGGGAAGATAAGCAGATATCTGGATGCAACAAAGAAGAGGTTCACCGGGATGAAGTCTCACGATTGTCACGTGCTGATGACACAGATACTTCCCGTTGCGATCCGAGGGTTAATGGATGAGCACGTCCGTGATACGTTGTCTGCCCTTTGCAACTTTATCGACGTCGTCAGCAGGAAGTCGATCGGCGTGAGGCAGCTCGACAGGCTTGAGGAAGAGATCGTGGTGATACTATGCGAGCTCGAGATTTACTTCCCGCCCGCATTCATTGATATCTGCGTGCATCTCCTTCTCCATGTCGTTGATGACATCAGGCAGCTCGGTCCGACGTTCCTGCACTACATGATGCCGTTCGAAAGGCAGAACGGTGTCATGAAAGGATACGTTCGCAACAGGGCCCGTCCAGACGCAAGCATGGCCAAGGGATTTTTAACCTACGAGTGCATCTCCTTCTGCCAGAATTATCTAAGAACCGAGAACAGGATGTCGGTCTGCCCACCAGGACACACCTCGGCAGGCTCGATGGATTTGGTCACCGCGACGGCTACCGCTCACTCTTTGTCGGCATTCATGGTAAAAAAGACGACTCGACAGGGCTCACCGGGTCGCGCTACAACACTTAAAATTGACCGAATATGGGTGGAACAGCACAAAATCTTAATCGAGCAGAATTAGGTCGACTGGGCCGGCAAGGAAGAAGGGAGACGTAATCAGAGAGCACAACTCCAGCTTCACGCGTTGGTTCAAGAAAAGGCAACTGCTTGAAGCAGAGAGCAGGAAGCCATCTACGGAAGATGAAAAACTCATATTCTCCTTATCACAGGGTCCCGGGCAGAACGTAAGGACCTATCAGTCGTACGACATCGCGGTTTCAGATTCTGCACCGAGGAAAAGGACAGGTATAGCGAATATCAAAACTCAGGAGTAACTATGCTATCCTACGCCGATGACGAGGCTACTGTCAAGGAAAGATTCTTCGGAAGGATCGAGGAGATATGGGAGCTCAACTACTGTGGAGAGTCAGTGCCAATGTTCCGTGTGAGATGGGCCAAGGACGTCGTCAAAGAAGGCCGGTATTTCACCACCATGGTAATACCCGATGCCAAATCGAAGAACGCCTCCGCGAAAATGAGCCATGGGTACTCGCTAGCCAAATTGAGCAATGCTTCTTCATTACCGACCCTCAAAGCCTAGCCGTGTTGTCGTGAGGAGGGGCAAGAGGAGCATCATCGGAATGGAAGGAGACGCCAACGAGGAAGACTTGGACAAGAACGGCGATCCGAAGATCGAGGAGGAATTCGACAAGTATTTCGACATGCCAACTACTAGCAAACACACAAGGAAGACCTCCCTACCTACTAAAGGTTATCCGTTCACGCGAAGAAATCTCAAGGTGCCCGGCCTAAAGTATTCAACCGCCAAGAAGGGAAAGAAGAGAAGCTAGCTCGGAACCAGCCGCCAGGACGAAGAAGACTTTTTTTGTGTATTAATTTGTGTGTATATGTGTGAGACAAGCATATATATATGTATATCATGAATAAAATATTGGTCTACTAACAATTGTGTGTATATTCATCTTTTCTTTAAAATGTGTGTATGTTCTTTCTTTAAATATAACCAAAAATGTATTTTTTAAGAATAACAAATGTGTATAGTGTTCTTTGTTTAAATTTAACCAAAAATATATTTTTTAAAGAAAAAAAAGTGAGACAGTCAGGATTCGAAACTGGCTGCCCCACTTTGGTTGAGAGTGTGTGAACCATTGGGCTATGCTAGTACAGTTGTCACAAAGCAGCTTGCAGTGCTTTTTAGCACTTTTAGGCTCACCATTCTGTGGCGCATCCCCCTGTAGATGCGCCACAGAATCAAAGAATTCTGTGGCGCATCCTCTGTTTCTGTGGCGCATCTACAGCGGGATGCGCCATAGAAATATGTTCCATCCACTTACAAGTGGGCCCACCCCGTGCTGCCTCTCTCTCTTCCCAAATTCGAGTCCAGAGACACGAAGAACCACCGCGCGCTCACGGGAAGAACCACCGCTCGCCGCCGCGCCAACTCACCGCTGCCGGCCGCCCCCTGCGCCAACTCACAGCGCGCTCGACGCCACTCGTCACCGGTGACCTCCCTGCGCCCCGCCCCTGCCCAACCCAGCGCCGTGCTCGACGCCACTCGCCGCGCTCGAGCCCGGACGTGGCGCTCGCCCTCGTCCGCCGCCGTCGCCTCCTCCCTCCTCCCTCCTCGACTCCCTGCGCAGGTATCCCTCCTCCCTCCTCCCTTCTCCCTCCTCCCTCCTCCCTCCCTGCCATCTTCCTCCTCCTCCCTCCTCTCCATGGACCTATGCACTCTAGGTGCTTGTGGAAATGCCAGCACTGCCATCTTCCTCCTCCTCCCTCCTTCGGCTGCTGGAGCTTCTCCTCTGGATCAACTAGATAATGCTCTCCAGTGAAATATTTGTAGGTACCCCAAGAGGCCCTTGGAAGAGGTGCTTGTGTGTGCTTGTGCATGCTTGTGTTCTGTGCTACCACGACCATTGTGTCGTGGTTGTTTGTGATCCGACCATCGTGTCGTGGAGATGCCGGCCGGAGATTCCGGCCGGAGATGTGGATATTTTTGTGAAATGTTTGCAGGTACCCATGAGGCCCTTGAGTTTGCCGGAACGTCGATTAACTTCCATTCCGGCAAATTCAGGTACTCCATATGTCCTATTTTTAGCAAAGTCATGCCTAGGACATATGGAGATGTGGATGTGTTATTGTGTTTGTTGTCGTTCGGCAGATGTGGATATGTGTTGATGCGATGTTGTTGGCCGGCCAGAGATGCCGGCAACATGATTTGTGAAATGTCTGCAGGTACCCATGAGGCCCTTGAGTTTGCCGGAACGTCGATTAACTTCCGTTCCGGCAAATTCGGGTACTCCATATGTCCTACTTTTAGGAGAGGTCATGCCGAAATTTTTCGTGAATTTTGGCATGACTTTGCTAAAAATAGGACATATGGGGTATTGCGACTAATGCATGGGCCGGGGTATCTCAGTACTTAATTAAGTGATTTTTTTCTTATATTTGGTGTACTAACTTCGACGTTTTTTTCTTATAGGTGCGAACATGGCTGACAATAACGAGGCCGGGGGTTCTCGAACAGGAGGCGAGGAACCGATAGAGGAAAATAGTATGCTTCAGACGGTCATCGCACAGGCAGTGACAAAGATGTTCACGTCGCTCTTTCCTACCGTCTGTGAGTCTGTCAGGGTTTGGATTGAGGGAGGGAAAAAAGGGCCTCCCCCAATGATTAGCTTCGGCTCCAACAACTACTCAATCAATATGGCTACAGAAGATGCACCCCCAGCATCCCCAGAGGTAAAGAAGAAGAAGCACAGGAAGAGAAGTAAGCCAGCTCCTAAGACGACTATCCGTGGGTATGAAGACATGGTATCACCCCGTGCGGATGGCTTGACCTGAGTTCATGAAGCTGGTCAACCAATCCTGCCCGGGAGCTGCTCCGCCTCGCAGACGGATGCATGCTCTCTTTGCAAAATGTTATCTTGATGCTGGAGGGCAACCTTCTTAAAGAAGAGAATCCAAATTACCCGGTGTTCACTGTCAAGGTGCCAAAGGACTTGGCCGACTTCGTCCATGAAGCCCCGCTGATCTATTCTTCATATCGTACGAGGACGTCTTCAGGCTGTTTCACTATAGACGGTTGGACTATGACTTGGTCTGCCTATACGCGCTCAACCAGGCGATGAGGATCAGGAGAGATAATACCCCGTACGTCAAGGTAGTGGATCCCTACTACATGTGTGACAGCCTGCTGGTGGAAGGATCAAAGACACGGGCCATGGCCACGGAGTTCCTCCAGAGAATCATGCTGAACATCCAGGATAAGAACAGCCTTCTTCTGCCTTTCTTTTCCGAGTAAGTACACATCCGGTCGCCGCCGTCGTATCTTATGCTTTCTTATAGATTTCTTCCGTTGTTGATCCTTTCCAACATTCTGTTTCAATTGTGTTGAGCAGTGACGAGTACTGCGTACTCATCGTCCTAAGCCCGAGGTGGTCCGTTGCCACTTATTTCAACTCGGAGAGTCTTAAAGACTACACCAGATTAAAGGGTGTTCTCGATGAGGCTCTCGAGGGCTATGCCCAAAAGGGAGGCCACTTCCACAAAGAAAAGAATGGGGAACGTTTCACGAAGGACAACAAACACATTTTCTGGCATGGGACCGGGTTCCATTGCATCAAGCATGCGCCTGGCAGCGTGAATGATGCCTTCTACGTCCTCCATCACATTAAAGGGTTTGTCCGGGATGTAGAGAAAACGAGGTGGCCATCTAGTCTCCAAGAATGGGCCAAAAATGCGGGGGAAATCACCGATGCTGATCTTAGAGAAGACTTCCATCGTATCCGGATGCAGTTATCGCAAATCATCTTGGAAGATGTCATGACTGCAGGGGGATCCTTACACAACGCCAGAGGTAGGATGTATTATAAAAGAAAGCCTTGCCTCACTCGATATAAGTGCTTCTTTATTTTATTTATTATGGACTTATCCACTTAATTAGATGAATAAATCATACTCTATTTATATTATTAACCAAATATATATCCCAATCCATCTCCAGGGTTGTCTAAGTGGGAGATCGAAGAACGCCTAGACATGCAAAATGACATGAGGGCGTGGATGACGAAAGACTGCTATAAACCGTTCCCGGAGCCGATCAAGAAGAAGGCTCAATCCTACCAGTGGAGCTAGACGTGTTCTCCGTCAGCGACCCAGCAAGAGACCCCAGCAGCGACTCAAGAAGAGACTCCAGCGGCGACTCAAGAAGAGACTCCAGTGGTTCCTCCCGCACCCTTGGCAAGTGGGCTGAGGCTGAGAAGCCAGATTCAGCGTGGGGCGCAGGAGCCGACGATGGTAAAAGCAATCACTAGGCCCCACTTATCATTGTCGGCTCCTGCGCCCCACGCTGAATCTGGCTTCTCAGCCTCAGCTCACTTGCCGAGGGTGCGAGAGGAACCACTGGAGTCTCTTCTTGAGTCGCCGCTGGAGTCTCTTCTTCTTGAGTCGCTGCTGGGGTCTCTTGCTTGGTCGCTGACGGTGAAATGGCACATCGTTGTATCCATCTCCAGGGTTGCATCAGAGGGAAATCGATGACAACTTTATTTGTACTATGACTTATGTGACATGAGATGAACTTTGTACAATTAATTTGGCACTTGTCACTATATGTATGTATCTTGGGCTCTAAGTGATGTGATGATATAGTATAATGTGTCTGTTTTCATATATACCATGTCAAAATATATTATTGTTTATATTATTTCTGTATAAATACTGTAATATACATGTATCATTGTCAAATACAGCAAATAATCGATAATACAGCAAATAATTTAGTGGCACATGGTAAATAATTTTGTGGCGCACAAACAAAGTGCGCCACAGATAAATTAATTGTCAAATACAGCAAATAATCAAAAATATTTCTGTGGCGCATGGAAAAAAGTTTAGTGGAAATATTTCTGTGGCGCATGCTGGAGGTGCGCCACAGAATTGTCTACTTTCTGTGGTGCACGGGCATGGTGCGCCACAGAATAAATATTTTTGTGGCGAGAATTCTGTGGCGCACCCACCATGCGCCACAGAATCCAAAAACATTGCGCCCCAGAAAGCCTTTTCTGTACTAGTGTAACTTTCGATGCAAAATAGGTATTTTGAGGCCACGGGCCGGGCCCTAGCCCCGGTTTTGCCAACCCTGATTGAACGGTCATGAGAAGATTTACCAAGGTATAATCTAGCCCAAGGTTTACCAGGTATAATCTAGCCCCTAAGTGTGTTTCTTGTTAAATAATGACAATCCAGGTTGAAAATATGGTTGACTTGTTTATAAAGGAAGTGTTTCATAGGTGGTGCCTAACCAAGTGTTGGATTCAAGGTTTTATGCTATGAAGATAAGGATATACATTGAGTGGAAAAATATCCAGTGTGCATGGGGATAGCTACACGCCCTATTTTCGACCAAAACGTATATGCAATGGCAAAAAGAGATTAATAAAGAAAACTGGGGGATGTCACTAGTAGAGTTGATAGAATTATTAGAAGGTGTTTTGATTTTTTTTTGAAGAGATGAATTTGATACGAATATATGAATATACAGTTTCATTGAGTATTGTCAGCAAGATCATTTGAGTTGAAGATATGAATATGATATGATAAGGAAGAGGAGAAACTGAAGAGAATTTCAAAGCATCAAGATGAAGTTCAATGAACCTGGAATTCTTGTGTAGAACTCAAAGGTTATCATGCTTTGTCATATGTGTTAATCCATAGATAGGATCATGATCTCGGGAGAATGAAGTGAAGATAAGAAGTCATTGTATATCCTAGGATATTTTGATAGAGAAATGAAGAAGATCAAGTCCTAACCGAAGTGAGGCATAATGTAAAACCCGAAGAACAGTCATGAGAAGATTTTAGCCTTTAATGAACATGTCAAGATTGAGATAAACAACCCGAGTGATTATTTTCAAGCTTGCCGTCCATTTGGTGATAGTGGAGATGTTAAGATGAGCTTAAGAGAGAATTTACATAGTGCAGACAAGGCATCCATTTGTGAGTCATCATCAAGTGAGAACGATCAACTGAAGTGCTCCAACTTGAGGCAACTATGAACGTCATCATCGAGCTCAAGTGGAATGTGAGAGGCAAAGTTATGAATTAGCTAAATTTTTCTAATTTTGCTAGTCGCAAGAACCTTGGCGGGAGACCGGGGGTTATATCTAGGTTCGATAGCCGTACTACAAAGAGGGAATATAGCATAAATACTTTGATCACATCATGCATATAGTGCTCAAACCGTTGCATATCTTTTGACTTTAATCCAAGCTCAAGTTCATAGAAATTGGAGTTTGTGGTCTACGCTATTTTATGTAATTGTTGTTCTGGCCTTCCAGACCAGTCCAGGCCTTCCGTGCTTTTTTCCAGTTACGATTTTGTACGTGTTTGGATCTTTCTGGAGCAGTCTATACGTCATGCGATATGTGCCTAATGGTGAAATCTATTCCCCACCTATATAAGGTGTCTTGTTCCCCACTAGAGACTAACTTTGAGATCCCTTTTGATCCTCTTGTGTTGACCTCTCAAATAATTGATCCTTGTTATTCCCACAAGTACAACATGCATATCTTTTAAAGTAAGAGGAGATCTAGATCTATATTTACAGCTACGAAACTCCCTACATCTCTCTTCTGTGAAAAATAAAACCTTTTGGATCTTGATCTTGGAGTAATTTGTTGAACTCCCCTATTTTAACTCTCCCCTCTCATCTCTTTATAGCATTTGTTGTTTCAAATGAGATTTGGGAGAGAGAGGATTGAGCATTCGTATTTTTTCTTTGCAGTTTTTGTATTTATTTGACTTCTATACAGTGATTAGTTCAAGTTATAATCCGAGAGGTTGTTACTCTTGGAGGCCACCACTTTCTAAATGGTTTGGTGGTTTTTGGCTTAGTGTGATTTTTGTGGAGAATCTGAAGAGGCACAAGTATATTGTGAAGTGGTTGTGTAGCTTGCCATCTCCAAGGTAGAGGAAGAAGTTAGTCAAAGTGGAAGAGCTCATAATTGGTGTGTGACCGAGCTTAAGGGATAAGAAGGCTAGATCCTTGAGGGGGTTTTTGTGGGCTAGCTTTGTCATGAGCTCTCCAATGGAGAGCAGGATATCGATGTATATCCGAACTCCAAAAAATATAACTGTTGTCCCTTGTCTCGTTTACATTCCGTAATTCGTAAATGTTATTATTGACATATCTCATGTAAACTTTAAATTGCTAGCTTGTTCTTGTATTTGTCTTATCTTGTTCACATATATGTTGTTGGTGCACATAGTTGAGTCTTCCATGTTTAGAATTTTTATTGAAAAAATCCGCTTAATTTAGTTCTGCATTAACAAAACCAAATCCACAATTGTTTTTAGGTCGCTTATTTACCCCCACCCCACCCCTCTAAGCCAGCTTGTCCTTTCCGGTTTGCGATACACACACATATATGTCTATTTAAAGTGTTTAAGACCTTGGAGAACATGATGGCATCAAATCTCTTCAGACGATGTATAAGAGATCACTTGAATTCATAAAGAGACTCTTCAACTCGCAAAACCTTAAGTTGTCGGTATAAATATCAACTTGTAATTCCTCATGTATGAACATAGTTTTAACATCCAATTGTTAAAGCTCAAAATCATGCATGGTAGCAGTAGTGAGTAAAGTGCAACCTAAACTAATACATCAGAAAAAAAGACCTCCCTAAAATAATATCTGGAATCTCGGTATAAGCTAAATTAGTTTTGGCGATAACATGCCATCAATTTTGCAAAAGTGGTAACCTTCAAAGACAAAACAAAAAAGGGAGGAATTAATAAAAAAACAATTAATTTTTGAAAATTTATAAAATGGAAAATTTGAAAATGTAAGTTTATTCAAAGTAGGGAAAGTTAAGAGAAAGAATAGTATTTTAAGAATAAACAAATCTAAGAATTTGATTATAACATTACCAATATATTAGAAATTTCATTTTCAACATAATCAGGTTGTAAAAGGGGAGATACCTGGTTCATTTGGCAGTGGAGTTGAAGGGCGAAACTAGATTAGGATTCAGGATGGGAATTGGGCCGACCCGGACCTGCCACTAGACCTGGCCCTGTGGCCTCAAGGCCAATTTCAAAGGGCCAGGGTCGACCCATTTTGGCTAAATGCTATGGCCTCGTTGGCCCAATGGGCATCACGGGTCGGCCCATTTTCTTGTACATCATAGAAGACACCAGAAGAGAACAGAGATGAACTGGATGTTGAATCCACCCAAAATTGGAGAACCAATCCTGATTGAAGACACCTTTGGGTCAACGAAGCCTGACTCTGCTGGCCCATTCTACAAACAGAGCCGACCCAGCTTGCCCAATGGCCCTGTTTTCTTGGGTCGGGTCAGTGACCCGGTGGGTCGACCCGACCCATCCCACCCTGAATTAGGATGTTGTTTACTAACCATGAATGGACGTGGTCCATTTATATAAGATAGAAATTCCCGAAACTTTTCACCAGAAGCAAGTCATCCAATGACGATATAGTTTCAGTTAGGGCAGAGTGGATGCACCAAAGATGCAAACTCAATCATCTAATGCAAGCCAACTGTAAACATATTAAGAAAAGGTTTATGCACAATCTGCTTGAATTATAGTTTATCATTACACCAACCACTTTTGCAGATATGGAGTAGATGACAAGGTCATGTAAAGGAAACACTACTGGGACTCGCTTTCTTAAATGAGTAATCATAAAAAGAAAGACATCCAATTGTATAATTAATCAGTTAAAACATCGTGTTTGTGCAGTAGCCACATCTAGTATACTTAATCTTCAGGTTTGCACTTTCTAATGATTGGAACCGGTTTCACCAGGCTGTCACCATTCAGCAAATAACTGATCATGCTTCTTTGTCTGCAGATTGATATATCCAATGACAGGAAGAAAACTTGCTGGGATTTTTTTTAGAAGAACTTGCTGGGATTTTAGCTCTCAAACTTTACATATCAGAATATATTATTACCTTTTTCATCGGATTGCATAACTAGAACTGGTAGATGATTTTAGTTTGACTCAAACGTAGAAAAGTAAAGAAGCAAACGAAGATACTCCGATGGTAAGGAATTAGATCGTCCTCTATCTGTGTAATGGTGCTTTCTCGTCAATCAGTTCCCACACTAAATCACAGCTCGCTAAATCATTATTATGATGTAACAGATTTCGCTAACTTAGCAAGTTAAGCAAAGCGGTTCAGATGTCTTTAATTCGCAAATTTCTTATGCTATGATGATGTGGTTGTCGAAACTCAGAAGATCAATTATTAAACATTTCGCCATAGGAATTGGACTAAGACGACGATCAAGTTGTACATTTGTTTGCCTGATGGAGCAAAACAAATCGGTCCATGCAGATAGAAGGACACAGCATGGTCTCCAGGAGCACACGGACGCTTGCTTCACGTGCTTGCAAGAGGAGGATACGGTGGATCATATTTTCATGCAGTGCTCGTATGCGAAGGAAGTATGGTGGGGCTGCCTGCAAGCCGTGGGCATCCAGCTTTCAGAGCCGCAAAACACCAACAGCCTGCGGGATTGGTGGACAGAGGCGAGAGGCCAAGTCCAGAAAGGTGATAGGAGACGCTTTGACACACTTTTTTTATTAGAAACAAGGCAAAAGATTTGCCTTTTATATTGATATAGGAGAAGCAAAGACAAGCACAGCCAAAGCCGGAAAAAGTAAAAAAAAACAGGTATTACAACATGCCCAAAAGGCAACTACTCACAAATCTCAGCCAGCTTCTTTGCTCCGGCCAGAATCCAGTTTCTGCTTTCGCTCTTGATGCGTTGGATTAGAGTAGAGGGCATTTGGAAGGTGTTGTTGAAAACCCTCGCATTCCTTTCTTTCCAGATCTCCCAAGTGATAAGGATGATCGCCGTCTTGAGCCCTTTGCGGGAGGGAGAAGGCGTGGCGGCCAAGTCTTGCCAGTAGTCGAAGATGGTGTCTTTGGTAGTGCCTAGGCTCTGCATGAGCGTAGGGTACTTAAGCCAAATGGATGCGTCCGCCCAGATCCTTTTGGAGTAGCGGCATTCGAACAGGAGGTGCCTTCCCGTCTCCGGCTGGTTCCAACAAAGCTGGCAGACGGGCTGATGTGGCCAACCTCGGATTGCAAGGCGGTCAGAAGTCCATAGCCTATTCTGGACAGTGAGCCATGCAAAAAAGGAGCATTTCGGAGGCGCCCAAACGTTCCAGACCACCGCCATAAAAGGGCAGGAAAGGGCGCCAATGAATTGAGCCCTGTAAGCAGACTTCGCCGAGTAGACCCCAGAGGTAGAGAGTGTCCAGGTAATGGTGTCTTCAATGCCCGGTGTGAGGGTGAACTCGTGGATTAACTCCCACAGGTTGACGAACTGTGAGATGTGCGCTACCGTGAAGTTTCCCACGTCAAGGTCCGAAATCCACTTGAAGTCAGTCAGGGCGTCGTGGACATTCCTCTTCTTGCGCTTGGAAGTCTCGAAAAGGTCCAGGCCGATTACCTTGGGAGGCAGACCATCCAACCAAGAAGACCCCCAGAAAGAGGCTTTGAGGCCGTCCCCCACCGTCACCCTAGTAGCCGCGTTGAAGAGGTTCCTGTCGATGCAGTCATTCGGAGTTTCCGAGCCCACCCAAGGCTTGTCAGGGGAAGCCCATTCGTGCCATAGCCACCTCAATCTTAAAGCCCGGGAGAACTTTTCGAGGTTGAGAATGCCGAGACCACCTAGCACCTTTGGACGACAAACTTTGTCCCAGGTGACCTTGCATTTACCTCCGCTGACCTTTTCAGTGCAGTTCCACAACATACCTCTCCTGATCTTGTCAAAAGCCGTGAGCGTGCCTTTGTCTGCTTTGATGACTGTCAAAAGGAAAATTGGCATTGAAGATAACACCGATTTGACGATTTCTGTGCAGCCTGCACGGTTGATGAATTTTCCTTGCCACGACTGCAAACGGGATGCAGTTTTGTCGATATGGGGCTGAATGTCAGCGCGGTGCAGTCTTTCTAGGACAAGGGGCAGCCCCAGGTACTTGATAGGGAACTGAGCAATTGCTGCCGGGAAGTCCGCCATAGTAACAGACAAGTCGATGTCCTCACAGCGAATAGGGGAAACGTGACTCTTGGCGATCCTGACAACATGGAGGCTGTGGAAACAGCGAAACGCTCGGGTGTTTGGTAAGCCAGAGGAACAGGTGGGCTCTTTGCTTCTAGTCGAGAAGGTGAGAGAGTACTTGTTGTGGGAGAGAGCTAGAACAGGTGTAGGTGTACCCCATGTCGCGAGAGAGTAGGCGTTGAGTTCTGGGTGTGTGTGGTGTAATCTGGAGCGGTTGTTTGCAACCGCCCTAGAATCTTGTAAATTTGTGGCTCTCTTCTTCTATAAGAATAAGGTATGCCTTTGGCATACTCTCTAAAAAAACAAATCGGTCCAGCTGGACGCAGATGTGATGTTACTATTGGCCAGTTCCCTTTTCCCTTTTCCTATGTTTCTTGGATTTCTAAGCGCTCCCCTTTGAGAATCAAGAGGTGGACATGCGGTTAATAGAAAAGTTCTTCACGTAGGCTATAAACAAATGCTGAATCGCCATCAGAACAAGGCGGCGGTTCCCGGTTATAGTACCTAGTTCCTCGCCGGCGAGTCCACCACTCCCCTTCCACTCCGATCGTCGTCTTGGCATCGTAAGAGGGAGGGCAGCCCTGATTCTCGTTTGTGCGTGTGTTTAGTCCTAGTCTTTTTTCTATGTTATTGAGTTCCCTCTATCGGTGTTATGACGGGGCGGATGTTTTTTTTGAGAGTATGCCAATGGCATACCTTATCTTTATAGAAGAGAGCAAACAATTACAAGATTCTGAAATCAGTTGCAAACAACTTTTTCAGATTACACCGCACACACCCCAACTCTAGGCCTACTCTCTCGCGGCATGATCTACACCAACACCTGTTCTAGCTCTCTCCCAATGCAAATACTCCTCTCTCACCTTATCTACCACTTGCAAGGAACCCACCTGCTCATTTAGGTTACCAACCCGAGCATTTCGTTGTTTCCATAGCCGCCATGCTGTCAAAATTACTAGGGTGTCAAAACATCTTCGATCACGTTTCTGAACTTGAGTTCGTGCTGCTGTCCACCAGTCCTGCAGACAGTTAGTGTTTCCTGCTCATCGGAGGTGTTGCTAGCGCTAGCGAGAGGCTTGTGGAGTCCAAACTTTTGGACGACTTGGATCTGGCGTTGCGTCTTGGCGCGACGGCAAGGATGGGTTGCTCGTGGAGTGCGGCGGTGTGACTGTCGTAGATCTGCGGAAGACGATGGAAGATCTGGTCGCCTAATGAAGGGCGGGGTGGCGTTGGCCCTGGATCCGGCGTTGAAGAGGATCGGAGGGCTCCTCTGGACGATGTTTTGTATCAAGTTAGATCCAATCTTACGAGGCTGCTGGTGGTTATCGCGGCTCGTGAACGACTCATGGCTAGGGGTTTCTTCAGCTTCAAGATGTGGACCAGTTGTTGGAGCTCTTCTTCTCCGGCGGCAGCGAAAGATTTGGGTGCTTGATAGTTGCGGTGAAAGCGGTATGCAGCGGTGCAACCGCTTGTATCCTCATAATTTTATGTTGCCTGTATGTGTTTCAAATTTGTATCCTTATTATTATTATAAATACAAGTAATGTATGCCTACAAGCGCTACACCATAAAAAATAATCAAGATGTGGTTTACGTGGGCAGAGCTATCTTCATGGGTTAGCATTTATGTTTCCTTTTGATTCCAGTGGAATCCGGATGCATACTGACCCAATAAGTTATAATCACCGGTAACTAGATTTTTGGGCCAGGCGATGAAGTGAAGCACGGAGCTCTTATGTGGGCCCCACCTCCCTATCAAGTGCATCGTTCCTACATCTTCAAGTATCTTTCATGTGATCGCCTTAACTATTCTTCCACCACCTTTGCTTCGATCTAAAACCATATATATGCGGTTTTCAAAACTTAGTGAGGCGTTGCGAACAGAAAAAATGAAACATAATGTTGACACCGAATGAAGATTTGATGATGAGAAGGACTCTACTCACGTACTACTTGTTTGTGAAAGTAGCTTGATTGTTCTCTCTATATACTATCAGCTTTTAAAACCATATTAGATGGTGCACATGTTAGGATCATGTTTGTCTTATTTTCTTTACGGATGTTTTTTATATTACGTGAGTAATAAGATGCAATTTCAGGTTACGGTATGTTGTATAGTGTAGATGTATATTACTACCCGTTCTTAACATGTGCATTGGTCGGAGTAGATGCGTACACTACAAGGAAACATCTAATAGCCGACTTCTAATCACCGGCGGGCCACCTAAAAACCAACGTCGGTGATCTGCTGGGACCAAATTCGACAGCTAATCACCGGCATGGAAATGTTTCCATGCCGGTGTTACGGTGGAATCACCGGCGTGGACATCTTAGAGCCACGCCGGTGATGTGTGGGCCCAAAAATCCAACCATGGAGGAAACTATCACCAGCGTGGAAAGTAAGATGCACGCCGGTATTATGATTCTAATCACCGGCGTGTCATACATCCACACGCCGGTAATATCGATGTTGTTGGACACTCCAATTCCCACCCCCACACTTCCCCACTCGTCTCTATATATAGGACCCTTACCCCTGTTGGATATATTGCATCTGAGTTGGTTTGGGTAGCTTAGCTAGAGATAGCTAGAGTTATTAATTAGGTGATGTTTGTGTAGTGGCTTAGGTAGCTAGCTAGTATTAATTAGCACCATGTCGGTTCCTCCTTGTGATCGTGGTTTTACCGGTATGATGTCTCATTTGGTTGTGTATGGTGTTGTAAAACTGATGAAGAGTGATAAGTGGAAATGGACTCCACCCGTGCCATTCGATGCTTTAATTAGTAGCAATAGCCACCTCACTGAGTTAAATAAATACTTTGGAAGAGATGGGCTCCCAGAGAGAAACCCAGAGGAAATACACCAAGAACTTTTGAGGTTGCGTAGAAGGTGGCATAGAGTGAGAACTCAAAATCATCGAGGCGGGCCTTCGTAACTTGCCTATCAACCCCGAGTCAAAAAGCATATATTTTTTGCCTCAGGAATATGCATTGCACAAAAAGGTAATTTTAAATTCCGTTACATTAATATATAAGGTGTAGTGTCTTATTTATATATAGTTCTATGAGTTGTGCTTAATTATCTTTTTTTACTGTGAAGCATTACCCCCAAGACGCAGAGTTAATCAACAGAGAGATCCCTGACTTCTTGTGGATGTTGATACTATGGGGTAAAGCACCCAAGGGGCGTCCGGCGATGACATGCTACGCTGATAAAATGAAGAGGGCTCTTGGAGTAAAGATCGGACCCAAAAGCTGGAGTGTTGGATCATCGAAGGCACAAAGATCATCGAAGACGGTCATAGCTGATGACAGCGGTGACGATGCCTTCATGCCTCCTAAACGAGCAGAGATCAGACCCAAGTCTAAGGGTGTCGTTGGAGGATCGAAGAAGGCAGTCGTCGCTGATGACAACAGTGATGATGACTTCATGCCTTCTAAACGAGCGCAGATCAGAACCAAGTCTAAGGGTGTCGTTGGAGGATCGAAGAAGGCAGTCGTTGCTGATGACAATAGTGATGATGACTTCATGCCTTCTAAACGAGCGCAGATCAGACCCAAGTCTAAGGGTATCGTTGGAGGATCGAAGAAGGCAATCGTCGCTGATGACAACAGTGATGATGACTTCATGCCTTCTAAACGAGCTCAAATTAGGCAAAGTAAGGGCAACCGGTGAAATGTAATTTAGATGTGTAGTACATGCAATATTGTTATTTTCAAATTTCTTTCAATTGTGTACTAGTATCTCAATCGATTTATATTAATTGTGTGTTGTATCTTCTCAATTTAAATGTCGTGAAATTCTGTGGCCATGTGAGCACCTTTCCCCAGCACTCCTTTTAAAGAAATTATATATATAGGTTTGATATATAGCCAGCTAAGTCAGTTAAACAAATACTTTCAAAGAGATGGTCAGTTTAATATATTTTTTATTTTTAGACATAACAAAATGGTGCCCTAAGTTTTAGATCATAGACCACCACCACAACACACCACACAAACCCTCCACACTCCCACACCCCGCCGCCGCCACCCACACCCCACCGCCACCCACCCCGCAGCCGCCATCCACCCGTCCCCGTCCTTTCCCGTGCCTCGTCTCCGTCGCCGTCGCCCGCGCCTCCTCCCTGTCTCCGTCCTCGCCGCCCTCGCCACGTCGTCCCGTCCCCGCGCCTCGTCTCCGTTGCCCACGCCTCATCCCCATCCCCGTCCTTGCCGTCCTCGCCGCGCCGTCCCGTCCCCGCGCCTCGTCTCTGTTGCTCGCGCCTCGTCCCCGTCCCCGTCCTCGCCGCGTCGTCCCATCCCCGAGCCTCATCTCCGCCGTCGATCGCCCACGCCGTCCCGTCGCCGGCACCACCTTCGTGAGCCTCTTGTTCTTATCTTTTTTCTTACTTCTATGATTTAGATAATTACTTGTATAATTTTCTTGTATAATTCTTTGTTATATATAGTGTCATGGTTTTGATACCCGTCCCCATCGGCCCTCGTCCGGTCTATGATTCGGATGTGGTATATTATATTTTATCGCTATTTATTTCATTTCGTGTTTATGACAATTATGCCGACCAACTTGCATAGATATTTTTATCTAGGAGGTATGTGAACCGGAAATTCCGACCGACCCTTTTGTCGAGAAGTTAAATTTAGTTGAAAAAGAAAACGATGATTTGAAAGAAAAATTGAAAAGAATTGAAGAAGAGAAGATGAAATTGGAGTTGTATGTTGCCGGTGTCGTCGATGATCACAAGATCAAGATGGATGAAAAGCGCTTGAAGATTAGAAAGATTAGAAAATATGCCATTAATAAAGAGGCTTGGTATCATTATGTTGTTGGATCAATTCTTACCTTAGTTGTGATTTTGATCGCATTTTTGTTGCATTTAGATGCTTTAGATAGTTGTATGTTCTTTCAATGTTTGTTTTAGATGCTCTAGATAGTTGTATGTTGTTTTATGAGAACTATGTATGAACTTAATTTAGATATTTGTATGTCAGTTTCAAAATATGTGTTGTGATTGCTCCAAGCTAGTGCATTTGTAAGTGTGTAGACATGAAACTTTATATTGTAATAGGATATGGCGTGTCAAGTATGCTACTCCGCTTGTCGAGATGGGGTTTTCACAGGATCCAGGTTCATGATTCAGCTGCTGAAGGGTCGGTCTAGTTTACTGGTATGGACAATCTTTTGTTCTCTATACATTTGTGACTCATGTTTTCTTGTAATTATCTATCTAACATGATTTTCTTTTTGTTTCCTTTCATAGGTTGTACCGTGCAATATACGGCTTCAGTTTAACGAGCTAGTCGGCAACACCGTCAACTTTGATGTTCACGGAACCATGTACAAGATACGTGTCAAGAAAGAAAAGTATAAGACCTACTTCTGGGGGCACCGTTTGGCCGCGCTCATTGCCACGAATAAGCTGAGCGGAGGTGATCTGCTTCATTTTTGTATGGATGGACCACAACCTCGGATCAAGCTTGTCTTCACCGTCAATGTTGATTCCGATGATGACGCGAGTATGGAGGAGGATGACGAGAGTGGCGAGGAGAGTGGCGAGGAGGACAACCCATTGAAGGATGTCGTCGTCGCCCAAAGAGTCTTCTTCAAAGACTACCTCCCCGAGATAGCCACATTGGAGTGCCTTTTGTGTAGCGTCTCACGACTACTAATCTCAACGGAAATCTCATGGTACATATGTTTCTAAAATCTCTCATATTTCTATATTTGGTTATGTTACAATGTATTTGTTGCGGTTATGTGTGACTTACTTGTTTTCTTGTTGAATGTGATGTTCTTGCAGAAAATACCTAGGGCGATAGCAGAAAACGCTGGCATTCCGCCTACTGTACTCTTGGTGTACGTCTTGGAGAGCCAGGAAGGGTCACCGCCATTCCGTACACCACGGACAGTGACATTCGCATTGTCTTCAACTCTCAGGCGTGGAGGGAGTTCCATTCGCCACGTAATTTGGAGGTTGGGAAGGCTATCGTCATGACTTTGAGGACTAGCCACACCCACAACTTGGACGTGTTGTTGGTGCTCAACTATCTGCAGCTAGCTTTGACATAGACAATAGTTTGGAAGTTCATTTGCACTATGGAGTCTAGCTAAACTACTCATTTATCTTTGTTGAATAGGACAACTACTGTCCTTTTGCTGGCATAATTCTATTTCCTGGAATAATTCTATTTCTTTTAATTTTGCTGATTATTGTCATTCAGTAATTTGTTTTATTTTTTTTATTCTGACAAAAAACACCACCGGCGTGCCCGCCCTCGCCAGTAATCCAAAAACGTTACTGGCGTGGCATATCACATGTCGGTGATTCAAAACGATCACCGGCGTGGCCTCGCACTCACCGGTGATCCCAAATAGCACTGGCGTGAGGTTACCGGCATGGCCATGTCCCGCCGGTGATGCCAAAAACGTCACGCCGGTGATTAGTTGTTTCCTTGTAGTGGTAGTAGCAACTGGATAGTGACAAAAAATTGGGAACTACTAATTAATTTTTTACATTTTCGCATCTACCTCACTAGGGATAAATGGATATGATGTTGTTATGTTTGCCTAATGACAGAAAATGTGGCACTTGTTAGTTCAAGTAGACGCATTAGATCATCCAATATCATGTCGAAATAGTAAGGCCATACTTTGTGTTCACACTTAATTCTAAACATGCCAACAACCTAGCTGCTTAGATTGTATTAGAGAGTTGTGTTGCATCAACTTTATGTTAGGACGAGATGCCATGCTAATCATACATATATTATAATAGTTGTATCGATATTTACCTTATCGTGAGTATTATATTCGCGTCACTATGATTATTAGAGAGAGGCCAAGTGACACCATGAATCCTGGTACAATAAAAAAACACCGTTTACTTTGCTGCACTGCATTTTCAATTTTCTATTTCATCTGTTTATTATTCCAAAAAACACAAAATATGTCTTACGTTTAGTCATATAGCTTGCATATTAGTTTTATTACTGCATTTACTTTGTTATTACTTTTACTACACTTTATTGAGTTGGGGACACAAAACAATTCCTTTTTCTTTACATAAATTGCTTGAGATGAAAAGGAAAAGTTGCTCGCTCCCTAAAGATTGATATTAAACCCCGATACACTCTTGTGAGAAAAATATGTCACTTACTGCATCACTCTGCGCTTGAAGTTTTAACAAGTTGGAAGACAAACAATAACGTTTGAAAATGCATGTGCCCTCATGTGTGGTTTTGGTAATTAATGACAATCTCTATGGACTAATGTTTGCATTGAGATATCTTTATAGATCTTGTCCATGAAGAAGATTGGAGTTCATGCGTTGGACTCTAGAAGATTATATGATGACCAAGGTTCTATCCAAAGGTTTATATGAAGAATGGTCATCGAGAGTTGACCTTATTGTAAGCATGGCTTGGAAAAGAAGACTGAGTGAACATTCATGTTTATCTCCAAGCCATCATCTATATCAAGAGAAGAAGATAAAGTGCAAGTGGATTCATGAAGACGGAGCTTAGCAAGGCTCTCCCATAATGGTGTATGGGGGAGTATTTGGAGAAGTCTTCATCAAGCATGTGCTAGCAAGCATAATCAAGAAAGGTATTCCAACTTGAGGGAGTCAAGATCGTCATCATCTAGCTCAAGTGGAATGCGCAAGGCAAAGGTATGATCTTGATAGGGTTTCTATTTTACCGGTCTCATGGTGTTAGTGGGAGACCGGGTTATAGGATAGACGACGTACTATCGAGATGGGCTCTCAAGTGAGTAACTTGATCGCATCTTTGTGGAGAGCTCAAACCTTTGCATACTTGGCATATCATCTTTCTTGGTTCTTATTTGGCTTTTATTCATGTGAGAATTTAGAGCTTGTGTTCATCTCCATACCAAGCTCTAGTTCATCAAAAACGGATTTCATATGCATATCTTGTTGCGTTTTTGATGTTGGAGGTTTTGCCGGTTTGCCTTTTCTAAGAGAGGTCAAACTCTCTCCTTGTGGCTCCCTCCTCACATGATGGATTATGATGTTTCTCAACATGATCTTCAAGATCTCTTCATTGCGATTCCAGCGAGCCCAAGATCATCGAAATCGGAGTCCGGATGAAAAAGTTAACGCAGTTTTCATTTTGCTATTTCTGTCCAAAACCTGTTATTCCGGGTCATTCCGGAATTTACACTTGGTCTGGTACCGGGTCAGTCTGGAAATAATTCCGGGTAAGCATCGGGCGCTTTCGGGCGACTCCAGTAGCATTTTCCTAAATCTGGTCTTAATTCCGGATCTGGCACCGGGTCTGGTACCGGATGTTCCGACTTTAGTGGCTGCAACGGCTCTTTTTCGGGAGGGGCTATAAATACCCCTCCCCTTCTTCCTCCTGCACAAAGCATGTTTTTCCTCTCTCTCTCTCCTCCATTGTTGACCTTGGAAAAGCTTGCCCCCTCTCAATTCCTCCCATGATACTTGCATATCTTTGAGGGAAAAGTGAGAGGAGATCTAGATCTACAATTCACCAATCCATCTCTCCTCTAAGTGAGGGGAACCTAGTAGATCTTTATCTTGGAGTTCTTGGTGTTTCTCCTACTTTGTTCTTCCTCTCTTCTCCCCCCTAAGCATTAGTTGCTTTTGGTGGGATTTGAGATTGAAGGATTTGAGCACTTGTGCTCTTGCCATTGCTTTGTGCATCGGTTTGTGCTCTCCACGAGGATTCGTGGAAGTTGAAAGTTTGTGAGCTTGTTACTCTTGGGTCTTTGGACCCTAGACGTCTTTGTGGTGGTTGAGACCTTTGTGGTCACTTGTAGCCGTTCAGGAGCCCCTAATCCAGTTGTGGGTTGTGCCTCGGATTGTTGTTGTAAAGGCTCCGGATTCCGCCTTGAAGGATTCCGATAGTGGAAGGTGAACCAAACCTTTGTGGTGTGGTTCATCGGAGAAGAAGGTGAAGCCTTTGTGATTGTTAAGTTGACCTTTGTGGTATCTCACACCTCTCCAACGAGACATACTCCCTGGTGAAGGCCATGCCTCTAGGGTTGCCCGATCTTCACAGATTTGATGCGGAAAGACGACGAACACGAAGAACACGAAGAACACAAGGGGAATTCGTGGGGAAAGTGGGGATAACTAGCAAAGCAACACTGACGAAATAAACCGGTAACAAATCCCCAAGGGTGATGTCTACGCACGCTTCTATTCTTGTAGACAGTGTTGGGCCTCCAAGTGCAGAGGTTTGTAGAACAGCAACAAGTTTCCCTTAAGTGAATCACCCATGGTTTATCGAACTCAGGGAGGTAGAGGTCAAAGATATCCCTCTCAAGCAACCCTGCAATTAAGATACAAGAAGTATCTTGTGTCCCCAACACACCCAATACACTTGTCAGGTGTATAGGTGCACTAGTTCGGCGAAGAGATATTAAAATACAAGTAATATGGATGATTATAAGTGGTAATTGCAATCTGAAATAAAAATGGCAGCAAACAAACATGTAGCAGAACTGGTTGTAAACGGTGTTTCAATGCATGGAAATAAGGCCTAGGGATCGTACTTTCACTAGTGGACACTCTCAACAATAATAATATAATTGAATACATAGATATTTCCTCTTCACTATGCTACTCTGAATTATTCTCTCGTTGGATAACGAACACCAATCCACTGCGTAGGGCTATAATAGCACACCTTAAAGTCGCATTCCACATCTAGGGAACTCCACACTGTCAACTTGAGCGCCCTAAATAGTACTAGACAAACACCGCAATTTCATAGAGATATCCAACGCAAATAATAACTCATGATAAGTATTCCTGTAATCTTTAGCCTAAGAGCCACACACGGTGCGCACACTGTCAACTTCGCACCGTGGGACAAAGGTGACTCCGGAGTTTACATTAACAAAACCACTTGAGTAGCATAATCATAAGATAATGAAGAGTAACATCTATGGATTCAATTAGATTACAAAGCTCATGATCACATATAGATCACATCATGGGAGAGAGAGATAAACCACATAGCTACCGGTAGAGCCCTAAGACCCGATGAAGAACTACTCCCTCCTCATCATGGGAGGCAGCAATGACGATGAAGATGGCGGTGGCGTCGATGGAGATGGCTCCGGCGGCAATTCCCCGTCCCGGCAAGGTGCCGAAACAAGACTTTTGTCCCCCGAATTAGGGTTTTTGGTGGCGGCGGAGCTACGGAGCTTTTCTGGAGAAATCGTCGATCGTTCTGTGAGTTTTAGGTCAGGGGCAATATATAGTCCAAAGGGCGTCGCGAGGCGGTGCACGAGGAGGCGACACCACCCCTGGGCGCCGGTGGGCCCTTGGCCGCGCCGAGCCCACGTGTGGAGCCCTCGTGGCTCCACTTCGTCTCTCCTTCGGACTCCAGGTGTCTTCTGATAAAATAGGGGCCTCCGTAAATTTTCGTCCAATTCCGAGAATATTTCCAGACTAGCTTTTCTGGAATACAAAAACAGCAGAAAACAGGAACTGGCACTGTGGCATCTTGTTAATAGGTTAGTCCCAGAAAATGTATAAAAATGATATAAAGTGTATATAAAACATGTAACAATTGGTATAATATCAGCATGGAACATCAAAAATTATAGATACGTTTGAGACGTATCAAAGGGCAGCCCCCGATTCTCAATCTCCAAGCAACCTTACTCTTAGGATTGTTTCTTATATCGGTCAATCCAACCGATCCAACAGCGTCACCCAAAGATGAGGGATTGGCATGTAATCTCAATTACAAGAAGAGGTCTTGGAATCCACTAGAGGGATCTTCTCCACAAGGGGAGGCCTTGATTCATTTCCATAGGAGGCAACACCACAATGGGTGGGAAGGGGCTAAGCTCAACTCTATCTCATCATCTTAGCTCTATCCTCTCAAGAAGGGAAGGGAGTCCTATATATAGTCTAGACCCAAAGGGGTAGGTTACATGACTTAAAAGTCAAGACGCGCAGGAAGGCCGGGCTGGAGGCCGGCTTGGGGGCCGGCTGGCTCTGGCAGGTGGCCGGCCTAGGCCGGGTTGTCGGGCCGGCCAGACTGACTCCACCATCTTCTTCATCTTCATCTTGACGCTTTCTCCTCCTCTTCCATGCGTACGCCTTGGATGGTCTTGAGGCTTGGGCTTCCTCGGCATCTTCCCGGATGTTCGTACTCATCATGTGGTACCTAGCATAGCAAAGGGGTAGATGCTCAAGTAGTATACCTTAGCATCCAATGGTGCACGATATGGGTTCTCGTAGAGGAAGGAGTTCACCTTTAATGTCCATCGTGACTTGTGATGTATTGGAGTGCTTGACATGGTGATGGACGTGGGTTGCACTACATCATCTCCCCCACTTCAAAAAGAGTCGTCCTCGACTCTTGCTCGTCATCACCATGCAAAAGAGGTAGATGTGTTGTCAAAGAATTGGAATTCACCATGCCTACAAACACTCAAGACCAAGCAAACCATGTGTGTGCAAGAAAGAGGAGCATATCAACAATGACATGTCCATTATTTGTCATAGCACCATTAGCACAACACAAGAATATGAAAAGGTATTGTAAGTGCAAAGTCAATGTGCAAACAATCCAATGGAACATCTTCAAAATGTGGTAACACAAAAACTCCATAAAAATATGAGAATGCCATCGAGGTATCTCATTTTGAATCATATGATCATTATTGCACACAAGGCATTGGAAAGAACAATTTGTCGTCATCCTTGAGGCAATAAGAGGAGAACTTGGCAAAAACACACAATGAAGAATGTCCAAAATATCATCATGGTGGCAAACAAAGCACATGAAAGAGCAAGTTGTCAACATATTTGTTGCAACACCAAATGGGTAGAAACCAAAACACTCATGACAAGACATGCTCAAAATATCATTATGGTTGCACACAAGCCATTTAAAATTGTTCATCATATTTGTTGCAACACATAAATCATTCACATAAAAGATGGGGAAATTTGTCTTGCCATAGGGGAAAACATTATCACAAACATGTTTGCAAATAAACCAAAACCAAGAGAAATTGTTCAACTTGTTTGATGCAAAATATGGGAAGGGTATTAGAGTCGGGTTTGATCAACAACTCAAGTGTATGCTCTCAAGTGCTCTTTTTGTCAACTCATGCTCAAGAGAGGTTGACAATATAGCATGAGGCCTAATGCACACGAAAAAACAAATAAAAAAGTTGTGTGCATGGTATATGAACACATCATCCATCGTGAAGTGTCTTTTCATTTGCATATCACCAACCACATCAAAATCAATGGGAACATATGACATATGTGGATAATTACCATGCAAAGTGAAGGATGGAACAAGGTCCATAAGAGAGAATGTAAAATCTCCAAAATGCGAGAGAGCTATGGGTGCAATCTCATTATAAATCAAGGGCTCATCATTGCAAATCAAGCATTTGAAAGAACAAGTTTTCATTGTTTTGGTTACAATGAAGGGAGAGTAGTAAAAACATTGATTGTAAAACAAGTGAATGGTATTTTTATCACCAATAGAAGAATCCACATGATCAACATTGTTTTGAGGCAAGGTATCACATGGGAAAAGGAAACACTCATAAGTGACAACAAAAGAATCATCCAATTCATGCAAGCAATCAACATTCATCATGTCCTCTAGTGGGATCATGGTCACATCAACACCCATACCTTGATAGTCCCGCTCATGTGAAGTAGGTGTTGAAGTAGTAGGGTCTTCCGTGTAGCCGACTTGTCCAATTTGAAGTAGACATGGGGTGGCATCATCATCATCCTCCATGTACATCTTCTCCGTTTGAATCATCATTGTGTCGAGGAGTGGTGTCTCATCATTCAAGGAACCTAGCATACAATGAGAGAACACACTAGAGGTAGAGGGTAAGTTGTTAGAATTCGAAATGGCCTCACAAGACCTATCAACTACCTCTCTCAACTCATGTGGTGTATCACTCATTCACTCAAAGTGGTAGCACTCAATCTCACATAGGGTGGAGGCACTCAACTCACTCTCACTCTCACTCTCACTCAAGTGGGCTAAGTGGCTCTAATTCTCACATGGGATTGGTACCATCTCATAACTCAAGCTCATAGGGACAGGCTCAGATTCCTCAACTCCATACGCCACCATGGTTGAAGGGAAACTCCCATGCTCTACCTTCTTGACCTCGTCGCCTCTAAAGATGCATGCCATAAGAGGGACATCATCACTCGACTCCATTGCCGAAGGGAACATCCCATGCTCGGCATCGTCATCACTTGACCCATGGTCATAGGTGATAGCATACTCCATGCTCGCCTCCGTGGTCGAAGGGAAAATCCCATGCTCGACCATCTTGTCATCGTCGTGGTCACCGTCTTGTTCACCAACATTGCACTCCCACATCATGTGACCATTTCTATTGCATAGTGGGCACAAGAGATTGGGGTATTCCCGTGGGTCATGTCCTTGGCCTTGGCAATTGTCGCATAGAAGGTTTTCATCTTTCCATATGGGGGCAATGTGGTGGTGGGACTTGGTGTAGAGACCCTATCATGAGAAGTGCTTGAGAAGGACGCCGTCTTGGTTGTGTCCTCACAAGTGTTGCCATGCTTCTTGCGGCGTCAACGTGAGCTTGACCGTTGCTCAAAGAACTTGTCGATGTCGGCCATGAACTCGTCAACAATAGAATCAACACTAGAAGGAGGCACCATAGGATGTGCACTTGCCGCCATCTTGATGTGGAGGTTGCATCTTGAACTTGGAGTGTAGGCGTAGGTGCTTGATGGCGTGCCTTCCGTCGTGACTTCTCTTCATGTCGGCGTTGGCGTTTTTTAGAGGAGAATTGACGTCGAAAGTCGTTCGGATGCTTCTCCTCATGTCGACGTCGGCGTGCTTGTCGTCGAAGGTCCTTGGTGGTTCCACTCAAACTTGATGTGTTCCGAAGCTTGGCGAGAGTGTCAATGTCGTCCTCAAGCTTGGATATGGTGTGGTCCACCTTGGTGTCTTTCTTGTGGCGCCTTCTTGAACTAGATTGTGTTGGAAATATGCCCTAGAGGCAATCATATTGATGATGATATTTCCACATGTTTATGAATCTCTGACAAAAGAATAATTGTCATTTCATCCCTTGAATAAACTATCATGATATTGGTTAATGAATACGTGATTCATTTGTGAAACCCATTATCTCTATGATGTTATTCTAAATAGGTTCCTGGTCAACAATCATATGAGGGAGGCATATGATTTAGTGACTAGCACATGTATTGATAGATGATCATGTTTCACAGATCATTGACATGGAGATGTCGATCATTAATGTGGACTCATGCTACGAACATGGAGTTGGACTGACCCACCATGAGACACTGTGAGAATATCTATTTTTTCATGTCATCAGCTGATCTCATACAATGTGTATGCTGATTCCTTAGACCTGAGATCTTCGTGTGAGCTTGGGATGTATAAGGGCTTTACTTTGGGGCTATCCAACGCTACACCGTAAAAGGGTAGCTATAAAGGTAGTTTCGGTTTTGTCACGAAACATGCTGCAAGTCATGGTTGATCAAGATGGGATTTGCCCTCCGTCCAACGGAGAGATATATCTTGGCCACTCGAATAACCGGATCCAGAAAATGTATGACCGTACTCTCGGTTAAGTGTTAACCGTGCTTCAGAGATTCCGTGTCATGGAAATTGAGGAAGATGATTAAGCTATTGCAAGGATGACAAGTTCTCACCTTGAGCTAAATCAATATCGTGAGGCAAAGGGAAGAAGTATATATTATTGTGGAAGGTTCGTCCGATATGATCTTTATGTGTATTTGGGAGTCGGTACGTCTTGCTAGAGGCCGCTACCGATTATTGGTCGAGTAGTGTACTCGCGCCATGACCATCTATGCGTGAACCTATAGGGTCACACACTTAAGGGGTATGGAACAGAATTTGGATATGATCCATCTATTATTGGGTTTATAGTGCTAATAGGCCTCTAATGTAGAAGTCCATTAGGAGGACTATATATAAGAGAGGAGTGGGCAGCAAAAGAGGACACTAGTTGAAACCCTAGCCGCCGCACTCTCTCCACCAGATCGCGCCATCGGTGCTAGCAGCCCGACCGCGGTGTTCCATCCCTGTATGTGTGGATACCGATAGAGGCGTCACACTTGGGGCGTTTGGACGATCCGTTCATGGGATCCGCGTGGTGCTGTTCGTGGGATCGTGAGGAGGAGTAGTACGACTACACGACATCGACGCGCGACATCGACAGTCTTCCGCTGCACTGCGCGTCGAGAGGTAGTTCTAGCCCTGTGATCGATTACTTGCAGGGGTTCCCGGGATGATCGCGGTAGAAATTTTTGATTTGCGCTAGCGTAGCCTACTCCGATTCCTTACAGTGGTATCAGAGCCTTCCTGTTCTAGTTTTCGATTTGGAGCAGCCGCACAAAGAGTTGTGTTGGCAGTGGATTTGATCCATGGCGTTAGATGCGATCTACGAGCTGTTCTGGTACGATGTTTTCCGGCCGATTAGATCGTCCGTCGAGTTGACATATCGATATGATCGATTTTATTGATCTGATCCGTAGCGGATTTGATCCGTGGTGGCTGCTAGATGCGATCTGGTGTTTGTTCATGCGTACGTGGTGTACTAGATGCGATTTGCGTTCACTGTTTTCAGATCGATGTGCTGTGTGCTGGTCTGGTTATTTCTCTCGGCGATGGGAACCAGCAGATGCGATCTATTGGTTGCCCGTGTACGTGGAAACAGACGGCGATGTGGTCGATATTGATCGATTAGACCGGCGGCGGCGGATGCTTTTGGTTTGGTGCCGTCGCGGTCTGCCCCATCGTAGATCCATGAGATGGATTGGATTGATGGCCATTTTGTTCAGCTGCTAGATGTGATCTAGATAAACATTGGCTAGTATTTGCGCGTGCACTTGCTTGTGGAGTTACTGATCACCATCGGTTTATGTGATGGATCCATGGATCGGAACTAGTTGCTTGTCCGATACTAATTGGTTAGTGTCATACAACAGTGTTGATGCAGTTTCAGAGCTGCCTTGATCATATTCGTTTGGCTCATTGCATTCGTATTGTACGTATCCTTTCCGGCCGGACACGCAATTTGTAGATGCGATCTACATGTTTAGTCTTCTACCTTGATTAGTGTTTAGCTAGCATGCATGTGAGATGCGTGAGTGTTGCTATGCGCTGAATCACACTCGGTTGAATGGAAGGCCAATATGATTGGTAATTCTAGCACTAGATCAATTTTGCCATTGCTCATAGATTTGATCTACCGGTATGTATGTCGGCCGGCCGGACGCAATCGCGTATCCATGCTATTTTTGTTTGATCGGCCGGCGTATTGTAATCTGGATGAATGTGATTCTGAATTATCTAGCAGATGTGATCTGTTTCTGAAAATTATGTGGAGAGCCAAACAGTCCGTGTCATCGGCAGATCAGGTTACATTGAGATGTGATCATCAGCGATCTTCCGAAGACGGCGGCTATACGGCAGTGCGAGTAATCTGCTATGTTAAGAGTTCATATGGTGACATGCACTCGAAGCGGGCAGGTGATACTTGTTTCGGGTGTAGCAGTAGATGCTGATCTGCTGATTGTTCTTGTATATACTCTGCTGGCGGGCCGTGCGTGCGTAATCAGCCTTGCATATAGATGCTGGAATGATTCACTCAATGGACTGTGGCTTCTGGCTTATATATATATATACTAGCTAAATGCCCGTGCGTTGCCACGGAGATTTTTTTTTCAAGCCGTCAAAGCAGTCAGCAGACGTAGACAAAACTCATCGATGTCATAAATGAATTACTGGCCAGCATGGATAAGCAAAGTCAGGTCACGAAGTAAGGATTTCACCATGATGGAAACATAAAGGTCATATGTATGTGAGTTTTTTTTTCTAGATGCACAAATGCGTGTTATTTTGTTTTAGAATGTAATTTGTGGAGATAAAACATCACAATAAAGATACTCTCACTATAATTTATAGGAAAACCAAGTCGTAGCCTCTTAGGTGGCCGCCATAGCAATTTAAGTCACTAATCAATCCTATGTTGAGATATGATCAAGGACACAATCCAGTTAGAGAGATGATAAACTACCTTTAATTGGATTGGAGAGATCAGAGATGACAAACTACCTTTCCTGAGCTGTAAAAAACAAGAAGATAAACCACCTTTCTTTCTCGCATCGTCCTTGCTCATGCTCAACCAGGGCACAATTCTCATCATCCTGTCTTCTATTTCGACTGGAGCCTCGCCGGCGGCCGTCAGGTAGGCGTACTCGGTAGAAACCATAAATGTCTTGAAGCGATCTGATCTTGATTACGTGCTTGCGTGTGTCCGTGGACCTGAGTGTTGGTGTAGCATTTACCTTTAATGTTACGTTTGGGCTTGCTAGTGCAAATCTGTTGGTTGTGCATGTACCTGTGCACCTACCGCAAAAATTCAGGTTCAGGGAATTAGGGTACGCCCCGCCCCTTTTCTGACAGGGTAAAGGGTAACCGTATGTTCGGCCCTTTTCTCTCGGCCGCTCTTTCTCTGTAGTCTGTACATGCTGCTGGACCTTAGCTACATCTTGGATTCATGGACATTGACGACGGTAGATGGGAGACTGCGAGAGCCACGGCTGCAGGAGCAGGTTCAGCGGCTCACCTGCCTGCTGGATCAGGGACTTGCAGAGCTGTTTCACCAAGAGCCGGGCCTCCGAGGCGACCAATCGACGACCTCATCTCCGCGGCGTCATCCATCGCGGCGTCGCGGTGCGCGTTGGCCTCGGCGACCTCTCTCTTGGCTGAGTCGAGCGAGAGTAGGGCCGAGAGGAGTCTGAGGATGCAGCGTAGTGGCGTTCCGGCGGCCGACAGTCGGCGGCGGGGATGGCGTGCTCGGCGAGCTACGAGCGCTCCTGGCAGAGATGCGAGCCCCTCCCGCGGCGTTCCGGCGGCGGGGATGGCGAGCTCTGGGCGCTCCGTAAGCTGAGAACAGCCTGCAGCGTCACGACGTTCCGGCGGCCGGAAGCCGGCGGCAGGTATGGCGTGCTCTGGTCGCTACAGGCTGAGTGCGAACACCTCCCGCGGCGTCTTAGCGTTCCGGCGGCCGGTGGCGGGGGCAGCAGGGTACGACGGCGTGCTCCACGAGCTTATTCCGGTGCCGACGAGGACCAGCCGCGGCGCCCTGCAGTTCGTCTGCGAGCGGTGCGGGTATTCCCGCGGTTCGAAACGGATGATTTGCGTGCTACTGCTGGTCGCGTGGTGGGGAGAGGAGACCGGCGACCGGCGACCGGCGTGCAGGCCGCGCATAAGAGACCACGCGAGGCAGTTTGAGGAAACAAACTTACCGAACCGATCATATTATTACTTGGCGGTGGCATGAGTGTAATATGCTCTGATTCGACTTATTAACGCAGGGGTAAAATCGAAAATTAAAAAACGTACCAACCATCAACCATCACCTCTGGCTATATTATATAGTAGAGATTATCATTGATACATACGATGGATCAATTGGTATTGCTGATTACTCGTGTACTCGATACTGACTTGTGTTCAGAAGAATAGTTGATCTCTTATTGTTCATATGATGAATTAGAATTTATCAAGGTGGACCGAGTTGTTTTCTGATTGTATACGTCTTTGCCATATTAGATATGATCTATTGTTTCACTTGAATATTGTATTCTAGTGACTATATGGCAATACATGATTATGAAGACCGAAAAGTATCAATTTGATTGATTGGATGGAAGGTTGTTCCAAGACAAGGCACGGGTAAATGTTACTCGTTCATGTACTGGTTATAAGGTGTTATGACGCAGTAGGTATACATATATATGCTTATTGATTAATTAGATTAATCGATATTTCCTCTCGTACATTGGCCGGTGAATTTGTTCTCGAGTGTTTGTACGATTGGACATGGTTATCGAAAATTGTTTTCGAGTGTAATTTCTGTAGCATAGTATATATTACTATTTCACATTATAATAGAATTTGATTCCATGCAAAATTGTTTTGTGTTTAATGATTGAATATGGTTATGTCCATTTATGCACATATGATGTGCATTGAGCGCGTGCCACTATAAAGTGTTATGGTATGGTATTTGCGCTGGGATGCATATGATGTGTCGTGATGAAGGCAAGCGGAGAAAAATGTGGCGACAAGATCGTCATTGCAAAAGGTGCACACGTTTACAGTTAATTTGATTATCTGCAAATTCTTTATGTTCCTTTACAAGGTCTACTTCTATTATTGTTTTGTTGCTTGCCATGCTTGTTACATAATAGAGTAGATTCCCTCACAAATGTTAAGTTAAACAAATGCCCTCCCAACTAAAACTTGCACCATCCCATGTCTTCTACAATTGATGGTGGGACTGTTGTCGCAGACGCCTCAGTTTTCGTTGACTAGATGGATTTGTATCGGTTAGATGGTATTTTCTGTTGCCGCAGTGTGCCATCTACCGGTAGCTTACGCGCATAAGGGGTTGGTTAACTTATCAAGGTAATCTTAACGGTTAAGCGCCTTGGGGCATAAAGGTTGGGTTTTTAGGCATAGAGATGTCGCCCAACAACAAGAGTCGTATGTGATATGATTAGCAAGTGTTGCTTACCGATCTACCTTGTCTTCTATCAGTGATGCATACATCACTAGTTGACTTGTTCGTTGCGGATCTTGAATCGCTAAAAGTCGTATGAGGGATACGAAATTTAGTGGGAGTATCTTTTATCAAATAGTTTAATGCAAGATACTTCTTCATAAACATACATCTCAGCTTTGCATGAATATTACTGTTGTAGATTTATTTTGATATGGCTACATCCAGTTTTATAGTATTATGTGTGTTCGATTATTTTTGAACTATTAGTTGGCTGAAATTTTACTTGTAGAATTGTTCTCAAGTAGAATGTAAAATGGAATATGTTTAGGAGTGTACTTATTCATTTAGCTGTGTCTTGATGCTACTCAAGAAATGCTTGTGAAGCATCAAACTTTCCTTGTTACTAGCGTTCTCTTAATTACCGCAAACTTCTCTAAGCTTTTGAAGCAAGATGAGAATTTGTACGTCTACAATATGATTGTTAGACTAAAAGGCATATATGAGAAATAAACAAAAACGAGATGTTTGACATCTTGGGGATATTGTTGATGAAAGATAGCGGAAGGAAATATTGGTCGATCTCCATGTAATTAAATTGTTTAGTTACATTGAGAATTTGGAAAATGTTTCCGTTTGTCAAGTGTTGACAATGTTTGATTCCCTCATTCATCTTGATTGTCAAATGATTGTTGTGAATAAATGGTGGACCAAAGTGCATTAGATGCATGTGATAGATGAGTTGAGCATTAAGAATAGGCATTGATCATGTGATGATTATGCCGAGACAAGTGCTTTAAAATGATAGGTTAGGACTAAAGCATGTTTTGGGATATGATCCTGAGCATGAGCTTGTGTCCAATGATCCGATCGCTGTTCTAACTCATGACGATGAGTGGCACTTAGTCGTTCGCAGTTATTGAAGGAAAGAGGTGCATGAATTCCGAGCACTAGAAAGTGGGCAAGGGAAGTGTGACTTCATTGTCCGTGATTTTTGTTGTGAATATTCTCATTGTTGATTGTCTAACAAGCTCTTTAGTATTTGATACTTAATCGATTGCTTCGGGCAATGCGATGCTTGAGCTGGTTTTGACGAAAGGTTAAGCAGTGATCGAAGATGGTCTTCGTAATAGCAATGCGGCAATAGTTGCTACATTGGCTGTTTACATGCTGCAATTATTGCTATTGTCAAACCTGTGAATGGAACTAGATAAATGTTATTATGTTTCTACCCTCATCACATGCATAACTTATCTTGTTTGACAAAAAGTTATAAATTCTAAATAGAGAACAAAAGTTGTTCGATATTATGAATGATGTGTTGAGTGGGAGTACTCCATTAGCGAATGGACTACTCGTCTTAGTTATGACAAAGTCGCATAGTTTCACAACATTAGATAAAAGTATGGCAAGAAATTAATATTCTACATTAGATAAAAGTATGGCAAGAAATTAATATTCTATGATTTGATCATAGACATATATAATTGAGCTATACACGGTAACCATGTGTAGCAATGTGGAATTGTTCCACTATTGCTATAGCCACCGAAGCATCCAAATGTTGGACCATTCGGATGGTATATATATATATATATATATATATATATATATATGATCAAACCTTGTTAGACATGGTTAGATCAATGGTAAACCTTTCTTGTCTGAAGTTCTTTTTCTGTTGCACATAAGAATGAGTTGTTCTAATGTAGAATTGGGTTCTGCTATATGAGACCATATGAAAGACACCGTATATGATATGGATCAGGAGGCGTCCTGAGTTGCCGTTTCATGAGGTCATCATAGCGTTATGAAGAGGGCAAAATGTTTGCTGTTCCGAAATGTCTTTCTAAGAGAAATTGTTTCTCTAATAGAATTAGTGGGAGCACGACGCGACTCAAATTTGTTTGAGACGCGCCTACCCAGAGAGCGCAGGTCATGTACTCGTCGGAAATACGACTTGTACATGAAGGAGCATGATGGACCCTGACTCAAGAAAATGGTTTTGAACCATTACACTCGTAATAGATTTATGCATGTCATTAAGGTTATGAACCTGGTTGACACAAGTAGTGGTGAAGTGTTTCTTGAAGTTCAAATTGTTGGACATAATGAAATCTTCTAGTCTATTGTGATGCTAAAATCTTTTGTGAGTGAACGTTATTGTTTGACATAGTCAAAATGTTTGATTTTGCCAATACAATAAGAAGTCTTATTTTGCAACAAGATTAGTGGGAGTACACACGTATTGATCATGCATGTGGAGACATGAAGATCAAGATAATATTCTAATAATTGAATCCTTGTGATCTTCAGAAGAAAAGAGTTTCTTAGTGAAGTAATGATTGTTGAAGTGTTCATCAATTAGTATGTCACCATGATTGTCATGATGAATACCAAAAAGGATATGTAATTTGTTATGCGTGTCATGAACAAATATCAGTCAAATCCGAGTGAAAGTCACTCAGCTATGGTTTAAATCCTCGGGTGCTTCAGAAGCACAAAAGGATTGTTTCAAATGGTTAGTGGAGCTGTTAGTAAAGAGTTACGTTACTGCTCATTACCAAGTTCATAATCATTCATGTTATGTTTTGAAAGACGGTGAGCTCGAATTGTTCCATGCGAGAGGCCGAATTTCGTTATTTGCAATTGATGCACGGGCAACAAATGTTATTGCACCGCCAACAAAGCGTAAACCATAATCTAAGTGTTAGATGCACCGATGAGTAAGTGTTACTCGATTCTTGTATAGTGATACATGATTGACTCTAGTGCAAGTGGGAGACTGTTGGAAATATGCCCTAGAGGCAATCATATTGATGATGATATTTCCACATGTTTATGAATCTCTGACAAAAAAATAATTGTCATTCCATCCCTTGAATAAACTATCATGATATTGGTTAATGAATACGTGATTCATTTGTGAAACCCATTATCTCTATGATGTTATTCTAAATAGGTTCCTGGTCAACAATCATATGAGGGAGGCATATGATTTAGTGACTAGCACATGTATTGATAGATGATCATGTTTCACAGATCATTGACATGGAGATGTCGATCATTAATGTGGACTCATGCTACGAACATGGAGTTGGACTGACCCACCATGAGACACTGTGAGAATATCTATTCTTTCATGTCATCAGCTGATCTCATACAATGTGTATGCTGATTCCTTAGACCTGAGATCTTCCTGTGAGCTTGGGATGTGTAAGGGCTTTACTTTGGGGCTATCCAACGCTACACCGTGAAAGGGTAGCTATAAAGTTAGCTTCGGTTTTGTCACGAAACATGCTGCAAGTCATGGTTGATCAAGATGGGATTTGCCCTCCGTCCAACGGAGAGATATATCTTGGCCACTCGAATGACCGGATCCAGAAAATGTATGGCCGTACTCTCGGTTAAGTGTTAACCGTGCTTCAGGGATTCCGTGTCATGGAAATCGAGGAAGATGATTAAGCTATTGCAAGGATGACAAGTTCTCACCTTGAGCTAAATCAATATCGTGAGGCAAAGGGAAGAAGTATATATTATTGTGGAAGGTTCGTCCGATATGATCTTTACGTGTATTTGGGAGTCGGCACGTCTTGCTAGAGGCCGCTACCGATTATTGGTCGAGTAGTGTACTCGCGCCATAACCATCTATGCGTGCACCTATAGGGTCACACACTTAAGGGGTATGGAACAGAATTTGGATATGATCCATCTATTATTGGGTTTATAGTGCTAATGGGCCTCTAATGTAGAAGCCCATTAGGAGGACTATATATAAGAGAGGAGTGGGCAGCAAAAGAGGACACTAGTTGAAACCCTAGCCGCCGCACTCTCTCCACCAGATCGCGCCATCGGTGCTAGCAGCCCGACCGCGGTGTTCCATCCCTGTATGTGTGGATACCGATAGAGGCATCACACTTGGGGCGTTTGGACGATCCGTTCATGGGATCCGCGTGGTGTTGTTCGTGGGATCGCGAGGAGGAGTAGTACGACTACACGGCATCGACGCGCGACATCGACAGTCTTCCGCTGCACTGCGCGTCGAGAGGTAGTTCTAGCCCTGTGATCGATTACTTGCAGGGGTTCCCGGGATGATCGCGGTAGAAATTTTTGATTTGCGCTAGCGTAGCCTACCCCGATTCCTTACAGATTGGCCTTGGCTTGGGTTTGCCTTGTCGATGCACTTCTTGTGGCCATCTTGTTGTCGAAGTAGAATGTCGAAGCTTGGCGCTCTTGGCAATGTCGTTCTCATGACAGCTTCTTGAAGTTGATGGAGCTTCATAAGATGAAGGCATGGTGGTCTTCTCGTTGCTCCGTCTTGAGCATGAACCATAGTAGGTTCTCCCAACAAGTTTGGGTGCCTCTCTTGAACACGGTGGTGATGGGGTTCGTCTCCTCTTGCATGTTGTTCAAGGAGTAGTCGATGTAGTCGCCCATGCTTGAGAAGTCGTGGTTTACATGTGGTCCACCATGTCGTCGGAGTGGTAGTCGTGGTAGCAGTCCACCATGGGATCATGCTCGTGGAGTCGATGTCGATGTCGGGCTCCATCATGTCATCATTGCTTGTGTAGACGGAGTCGATGTTGTGGTAGTCCATGTCGTTGGCGCTTGCGGAGTTGGAGTCGTAGTAGCGGAAGTCTTGGTGATGCTCCATGTCATGCACGCTTGCGGAGTCGAAGTCGGTACCATATGATGAAGGTTGGTCGAAGTCGTGGTACCGCTCCATGTCGTTGACACATGTATAGTCGGAGTCGTGGTAGCAGAAGTCTTGGTGATGATCCATGTCATGCACACTTGCGGAGTCGGAGTCGTAATAGCGGAAGTCTTGGTGATGATCCATCATGTCATGGGGGTCATAGTCGGTGTAGTATTCCCCCATGTCCTCAATGCGTGAGGCATCATAGTCGATGTGACTCATCGTGTACTCATCATTATCTTCGCCTCCATAGTTGGATTCGCTCGCACTAGACATGTTAACTCACAAACACAAGTGTATATATGGAGTGATGGATAACCAAGAGAAACTATACGAAAGAATACAGTTGCTTGACGAAAGAGAATCCGGTTCTAACACCCAACACACACACTTATGAGGATAGGAAGGTATGGTAGGTGGAAAGCAAATCGAACCAATCCGAAAACCAAGATATTGTAAAGGCAAGTAGAGAATCACGATGATGACAAAGCAAAAGCAAGTCACTCTCAAAAGATAGGAATGTAGTTCAAGGAAAAACACGCACGGATAGATAAATGGGACTTATGCAACCAAGAAGTGAGCTAAAGAACCATATGATCCTATCGAAGACTATAAGCTCGTGTTGCACAAGTACAATGAGAGCTACTAGCTCGATTGCAAATTATTGGTGGGCTACAAGATTTGCACAAAATGTACCACCTACTAGATGTTCATCGAGCTTTGCGCTTCCTACAAGAGATGTGGCAAGTGGTGTCTATTATTTTCTTTTGTTGCACTTTTTGCTTCTTGTCTCTTTGCTCTTTTGATTCTTTTCTCTTTTGCACACACACTTCTTTGATGTCAACACAAGATATATGTCTACTAGCACAAGTACTTTTGCTCAGAAACTACACGGTGCAAATGTGCAAAGCCCAAGCAATCATTAAGATCTAGCCTCAATAGGACATGGTAATCGCAAAGATATAGTGTGGCTCACAAAGGAATGGCAAGGGGAAAAGATTCGTGATGATTATACCTTCGTCGACGATCTTCACCCTTTGGTGTAAAAGTGTAATGCTTGCCCACGGATTTTGGTGGTCGTGGATGTTGGATCTTCCCCAATGGTGATGGAGGTCTTGTTCGTAGCTTTGAAACGAGCTGAAAAACACACAAAACGGAGTACAAAATCAAAAGATATGAGAAAAACAAATTTTCAGAATTTGCAGAGAGGCCGGCCTAGGGAACGCAAAGGAAGCAAGATCAACTAGTGCATGTGCCCTCATGTGTGGTTTTGGTAATTAATGACAATCTCTATGGACTAATGTTTGCATTGAGATATCTTTATAGATCTTGTCCATGAAGAAGATTGGAGTTCATGCGTTGGACTCTAGAAGATTATATGATGACCAAGGTTCTATCCAAAGGTTTATATGAAGAATGGTCATCGAGAGTTGACCTTATTGTAAGCATGGCTTGGAAAAGAAGATTGAGTGAACATTCATGTTTATCTCCAATCCATCATCTATATCAAGAGAAGAAGATAAAGTGCAAGTGGATTCATGAAGACGGAGCTTAGCAAGACTCCCATAATGGTGTATGGGGGAGTATTTGGAGAAGTCTTCATCAATCATGTGCTAGCAAGCACAATCAAAAAGGTGTTCCAACTTGAGGGAGTCAAGATCATCATCATCTAGCTCAAGTGGAATGCGCAAGGCAAAGGTATGATCTTGATAGGATTTCTATTTTACCGGTCTCATGGTGTTAGTGGGAGACCGGGTTATAGGATAGACGGCGTACTATCAAGAGGGGCTCTCAAGTGAGTAACTTGATCGCATCTTTGTGGAGAGCCCAAACCTTTGCATACTTGGCATATCATCTTTCTTGGTTCTTATTTGGATTTTATTCATGTGAGAATTTAGAGCTTGTGTTCATATCCATACCAAGCTCTAGTTCATCAAAAACGGATTTCATATGCATATCTTGTTACGTTTTTTATGTTGGAGGTTTTGCCGGTTTGCCTTTTCTAAGAGAGGTCAAAATCTCTCCTTGTGGCTCCCTCCTCACATGATGGACTATGATGTTTCTCCACATGATCTTGAAGAGCTCTTCGTTGCGATTCCAACGAGCCCAAGATCATCAAAATTGGAGTCTGGATGAAAAAGTTATCGCAGTTTTGTTTTGCTATTTCTGTCCAAAACCTGTTATTCCGGGTCATTCCGGAATTTACACCGGGTCTGGCACCTGGTCAGTCCGGAAATAATTCTGGGTAAGCACCGGGCGCTTTCGAGCGACTCCAGTAGCACTGACAAGGGTATACACCTCGGGTACCCACCGTGAGGGTACCTGGTGCACGTGACGACTAAGGCCCAATAGCGAAGAGCCTACTCGAAGCCCAAGACAAGAGGCCCAAGAAGATGGAGTACCCTCCAAGATTAGACATAGGCATAGTCGGTTTAGACTTTCCTTACGTGTAAACTAGGTCGGTTATGAACTCCCGAGACCCACCTATTTAAAGGCTGGGAGGGGTGCCGATCTAGGGACAAGCCATACTCGAACCACCAAAGCTTTAGCGAGATCGACATCTCGCCGGAGCCTCCTTGTAACCGCATAATCTCACACGATCAATAACAGACAAGCAGGAAGTAGGGTCTTTACCTCCACCCGAGGGGCCTGAACCTGGGTAAATCTTTGCCTCTGCTTGTCAGCCGACGAAACTACCAGTATTACCACGTTCTCTTCCCATAATCTCAACCCTAGGTCCTTAAACATGGGATTTGATGAGTGTACCCCTCGCTCCTTCTTCAAACATAATACCCAGCCGCACTCGAATACTCGGGGGCTGGGTCATAAAAATCATACATAAACAAAAAAGTTGCTCAATAACATGAGTTGAAGCTCCGAACATAGCAAAAATTCACAGCCTCACTCGAACACTCGGGGGCTGTAGAATTCATATTCTATATAGTGTTTTTCATAAACACCACTCGATACACTCGGGGGCTGCATACATACAAATATACACTACGTACAAGTGGCAAATTTACACTCGGGGGCTGTTCCTATACAGAAATATCCTAATCTTCCGGTTCGTCCTTGACTGGAAGAACAGGGCCCATAAGTTGAGCGTTATATCACTCAACCAACACCCTCGCATATTCGACGGTATCGTCAAGATGCGACTGTGACAAAGACGATCCAGTCACGGGTGGACGTAGCTGCATATGTGGACGCTGACTTCGGATATATGCCATCGTTGCGTTGGCTCCATCCGCAAGCTTCTGGGCGATAAAGTCTCGAATGGGACCTGCACTTCGTAAAAGCCCGAGCAAAGCGTGGATTCCTTGAGGTTGCGGCCCAGTCGGGAAAAGCGTCTGGTTGATTCGACTGAAGGCCGACCTGCATAACTCAAGCAGCATAGTGCTCCGCCACACCCGACCCTGCAGAGTTGCGAGTATGCGTGCTCGGTGCTTATCCAAACGAAAATGCTGACGGCCCGTCATTGGTTCGTCAGTCGCATTGTTCAATTGCTCGTCAACACGAGCCTGCTCCGCCTGGAAGTCTGGAACAAAACCTGCAGCAAGGCACGAGTGGATCAACAAAAAGGGACAGATTATGAACTCTCGAGATCAAGGCAGTCATGCTTACACTCGAGATGTCTGTTCACAATCTCCATCTCACCAAGCACATACTCCTCCCGCTGAGTGGGTAAGGCAGGCCTCGCCCTCATCTTATCCAGCTCACTTCGGGTACTCCCCAGCTCTTGCTCCAGTTTCGCGAGTCGAGCCTTCATATAACGCATTACCGCGGCGTCGTTTGCCACCTGAGCTCGAGATCGAGTAGGGCCATGATGCCACGACGAGCCGGATGAAGTGGCGGCTGGCCGTTTCTGTTCCAAGCATCATAAAAGTTTCATGAGAAACTCGTCACAAAGCTTAGGCGAGTAACAGCACACAGCCTTACAGGCAGAAACATAACGAGGAAATTAAATTCATACAAAGGTAGCAAAAGTGCATGCATACTCGCGTGATCATAAGGTTTCATTACACAACATAAATATGGGTTCGACTACCCTATTTCTCAGACACTGACTCTGACCTAGCCCTACTCTCGCGAGTGGCAACTCCGCCGCTCGGCGCTCCATAGTAGCTATGAAATGTTGGCCAGTCGAGCGGCTGGTTCACTAACAGATTTCAGAGACATAGGCTTCCCGCCGGGCCTTCGAGGGAAGTCAGACATGGCCGCTTCAAAGTCACCCTTTATTCCATGACCCAAAATGAGCTTGAGGGTAGACTCCGAGCCACGTACCGTGAGAGCGCGAGCAAAGCTCGCCATGGTTGAAGTCCCCGGTCCAAGCACGCCAGCAAAGCCATCAGTAGTCGATGGCACCTCGCCTAGTGGGAGCACCTCCTTGTACACAGCGCCGAGGGTGCTGGCAGACTTGGCAAGGGAGTCCTTCGCCTGGACAAAGGAAGCACCAAGGTCACCTATAACCTGGTCGAGTGATAACTCATCACTGACCATGTCAGTAGGTGTTGGCACACCAATCGCCTCTGTAACATGAACCAGAAAAAGCAAGATTACTACATACTACCCAACGGGTACACGGAGGCATACAAAAAGATGGTTCCTTACCTCTCACATTCTGTGCGAGGCCAGCCAGTCGCTCAGCATACTCCTTCTCGCGCGCAGCGGCAGAACGCTGGGCGGTATCCGCGGCTTTCTTCGACTCGGCAGCTTGAGCGGCAAGAGCCTCTTCTAGCTCCTTTACTCGGGTTTCAGCCGCTGCCTTGTCACCTGAGTTTGGAAAGCAAAGCGGTAAATCAGCATTCGACAAAACAAAGACAGTGTAATGATGTCTACACACGCTTCTATTCTTATAGACAGTGTTGGGCCTCCAAGTGCAGAGGTTTGTAGAACAGCAGCAAGTTTCCCTTAAGTGAATCACCCAAGGTTTATCGAACTCAGTGAGGTAGAGGTCAAAGATATCCCTCAAGCAACCCTGCAATTAAGATACAAGAAGTCTCTTGTGTCCCCAACACACCCAATACACTTGTCAGGTGTATAGGTGCACTAGTTCGGCGAAGAGATAGTGAAATACAAGTAATATGGATGATTATAAGTGGTAATTGCAATCTGAAATAAAAATGGCAGCCAGCAAACATGAGACAAAATGAGAGTAAACGGTGTTTCAATGCTTAGAAACAAGGCCTAGGGATCATACTTTCACTAGTGGACACTCTCAACAATAATAATATAATTGAATACATAGATATTTCCTCTTCACGATGCTACTCTGAGTTATTCTCTCGTTGGATAACGAACACCAATCCACCACGTAGGGCTATAAAAGCACACCTTAAAGTCGCATTCCCATGTCTAGTTAACCCCACACTGTCAACTTGAGCGCCCTAGAAGGTACTAGACAAACACCGCAATTTCATAGAGACATCCAACGTAAATAATAACTCATGATAAGTATTCCTGTTATCTTTAGCCTAAGAGCCACACACGGGGCGCACACTGTCAACTTCGCACCGTGGGACAAAGGTGACTCCGGAGATTACATTAATAAAACCACTTGAGTAGCATATAAGATAATGAAGAGTACATCTATGGATTCAACTAGATTACAAAGCTCATGATCACATAAAGATCACACCATGGGAGAGAGATAAACCACATAGCTACCGGTATAGCCCTCAGCCCCGAGGAGAACTACTCCCTCCTTATCATGGGAGGCAGCAACGGCGATGAAGATGGCGGTGGCGACGATGGAGATGGCTCCGGGGGCAATTCCCCGGGGTGCCGAAACAGAGACTTCTGTCCCCCGAATTAGGGTTTCGGATGGCGGCGGAGCTCTGGAACTTTTCTCGGGAAATCGTCAATCTTTTGTGAGTTTTAGGTCAGGGGCAATATATAGTCCAAAGGGCGTCGCGAGGAGGTGACCGAGGCGGCGACACCACCCCTGGGGCGGCCAAGGCCCAACCGCACCCAGGGTGCGTGTGGGGGCTGTGGGCCTCCCCTGGACTTGTCCTTCTGGCTCCCGGAGTCTTCTGGCGAAATAGAATTTCTGTAATTTTTTCAGATTTTTCCGAGCACTTTGGTTTTCGGGCCTTTTCTGCAATACACAGACATAATAAACAGAAACTGGCACTGTGGCATCTTGTTAATATGTTAGTCCAATAAATGTCATAATATGATATAAAGTGCATATAAAACATGTGGCAATTGATATAAAACATGCATGGAACATCAAAAATTATAGATACGTTTGAGACGTATCAGCATCCCCAAGCTTAGTTCCTACTCGTCCTCGAGTAGGTAAACGATAAAACAATATAATTTTTGAGTGACATGCTACCATCATAATCTCGATCTAATAGGATGTAATGGCAAGTGAGCTGAGATCAAATCATTCAAAGCAAATGTCTATAATTGATATTAAATAAGAGATAATAAAGCAAGATAGTTAAACAAGCTAAAAGTTTTCATGAATGACGGCCTTTAAGACATGAAACCGTACAAGGTTCATTATAGATGTTTTAAGTATCCAGTGTAGGAGTTCTATCCTTCAATTCCAAGCATCAAGCAATTTTTCATAACATAGAGAACGGATCCAGTCAAGTAAAAGTAAACATGAACGTCATGAATCCACTGTTTCGAGGTCTACTCAACCGGTGAGCGTAAGCATTTAGTATTGGCACCAGGATGTTATGGCAAAGAGAACGTTAATGGGGGTTTGGAAGGCCAATGGAAGAAAGTCTCACAAAGCTATAAGTGATCATTAGACAAGAGGAAGTCTTATAATCGAAGCTATGCAAGGAGTAGTGATTGCCATGCAACGGATGCACATAGAGCTATATGTGTATGAAAGCTCTCCAATGGAACTAGTGGGGGTGCATCCAACTCGGTTGCTCACGAAGACCTAGAGCACTTTTGAGGAAGCTCATCATTGGAATATACAACCCAAGTTCTATAACGTAATATTCCCCACATAGTTATACTAGTAAAGCATGAAAACTCTCTCAAATGGAGCATAGGTGCTAAACATGAGCACAAATGATGACTATGAATACTGCAAGTGCTAAACATGAGCACAACTTTGATAAAGGATAGTAGTGTTGCCCCCCTTTTCTTTATTATTTTTTTTTCTTTTTTTTTTTTTTTTTGTTTCACTTTTCGATGGCCTCCATGGCTCTTTTCTAGCAGGGGCAACACTCTAATATGATTACAAACTTTTTGGTACAAATAACTCATAATGAACAAAACATGATGTATAAAACTGTATGCCTCTGCCAGTGTAGCAGGATGTGCAATGATCTAGCGTAACATGGGTAAACCACACATCAGCTGTATAGAATCATGCAAAGCAATATATAAATGATAAATGACAACAAGTCATGTAATGTAAAATGGAAGTTGCATGGCAATATATCTCGGAACAGCTATGGAAATGCTGTGGTAGGTAGGTATGGTGGCTGTTTTGAGGAAGATGTATGGGTTTATGTGTAGGAGAACAAGAGGAAGTCCTCCCACGGGTTTTGGATGTACTGGCGAAGTATGCACAACTCTCAATGTGAGAAAAGGGCAATGCACAGCACCGAAGAGGCTAGCAAATTTGGATGGTGGAAGTGCCAAAACCGTAGCTTAACATTAGTCAAAAAGAACTCACAAGTTTATTGCAAACAACTAGCAGGTTCAACATTAAGCGCATGGTTAACATTTACCCCAAGGAGGGCCGTTCACGGCGGCACAAGTACCCCGTTAGATCCCTCGACCTTCACACACAACCTAGTTATTACGAACCACTTTTCAGACATGGAAAGCTATCAAGTCCAACTACACCTTCAACAATTTTAGTAGAGTTTGTAGTACGGTGCAAGCTTAAAGACAATAATCCACTAATGATTTTAACTTAATTAACCAGCAAGCTTTACCATCTATTACTTAATACCTCAAAACGTTTGCAAGGAATCAGGTTATCAAAGTTCAATGATCTACAAGATTATGCAAGTTTTTCATTATACCACTACCACACGCAACATTTTCTGAACCAACATATTAACCAAGCAACTCTCCAAACAAATATAAGTGAAGCAAGAGAGTACTTTCTACAAAAGAACTAATAGCTCTGACAAGAGGTACATGAAAACCAAGAGCTAGAAGCTAAACAGCGCGAAAATTGAATACTCAACAGATATAAGTGAAGAACAAGAGTATTCCAAGAAAAACGGAGCGTGTCTCTCTCCCAATCAAGAATGTTGTGATCAAGCTTATTGCAAAAATAAAAGTACAATACTGAAAATAAAAGCACACAGACGCTCCAAGAAAAGCACATATGATGTGAAAGAATTAAAATATAGTTTCACTAGAGATGACCTGATAATTTTGCCGATGAAGAAGGGATGCCTTGGGCATCCCCAAGCTTAGACGCTTGAGTATTCTTGAAATATGCTGGGGAGATCCATGGGAGCCTCCCCAAGCTTAAGCTCTTCACTCTTCTTGATCCTATTATATCATCCTTCTCTCTTGACCCTTGAAAACTTCCGTCACACCAAACTCAAAGTAGATCTCATTAGAGGGTTAGTGCATAATCAAAAATTCACATGTTCTATAAAGACGCAATATGATTTGTTACTTTAAACATTAGCTACAGCCACTGATGTTATGTGAAGCTCTTCCACCCAAAAAAGAATTTCACTCAACACTAGTAAAAGAGAGAATGCAAAATAAAAAGGCATAATCTGTCTAAAACAGAACAGTCCGCAAAGACGAATTTTTTCAAGTCACTTACGACGCTCAGATCGAAAAACTCTAGACTAATGAAAGTTTCAGACATTCATAAAGATTACGCAAAAAAATTTCAGATTTAATTAACAATCTGGTGATTTTAGGAATTTCGTACAGTGAACAGCAAAAATCTGTTTCTGCGCAGCAATCAAAATTAAGCATCATCTTAACATTAGAGGCTACTCTTGGCACAACAATGCGAGAAAATAAAGATACAAAGGAGTTGCTACAGAAGTAAACAAGCACCTTGACTCAAATAAAGAAAAATTGCAGAAATAAAAACAATGGGTTGTCTCCCACAAGCGCTTTTCTTTAAAGCCTTTTAGCTAGGCATGATAATTTTGATGATGCTCTCATATGTATAAGAGGTGAATATGAAAGAGCATCAAGAAGAAAATATCAAACACATTTAAGTCTAACCCACTTCCTATGCAAAGGAATCTTGTAAGAAAATAAATCAATAAAGCACAAAGTGACGAGCATAGGAAGGCAAAACAAGTGCAACATCAAAACTTTCAACATAAAGAGAGGAGACTTAGTATTATTGTGATGTATGAATCCATGTCTCCCTCTCTCATAAGGACCAGTAGGTCTTAAAGTACCCAGCAAATAAAAGCAAATCAAGAGAAAGCTCAAAACCTTCATCATAAAGAGAAGAAATTTAGTAACATGAAGATTTCTATAACCATACTTTCCTCTCTCAAAATAATTTTCAGTGGCATCATGAATAAACTCAACAATATAGCTATCACATAAAGCATCCTTATCATGATCCACATGCATAAAAGTATCATTACTCTCCACATAAGCATAAACAGTTTCATTAGTAATAGTGGGAGTAAAAGTATCACATCCATCATTGTAATCATCATAAATTGGAGGCATAGAATAATCATAATGAATTTTATCCTCAATAGTAGATGGACTGAAAATATCATATTCATCATTGTAAACATCATATATAGGAGGCATATCATAATCAACATAAACTATATCCTCAATAGAAGGTGGAGTGAAAATATCACAATCATTATAAACATCATATATTGGAGGCAAAGTATCATCAAAGCAAATTTTCTCCTCCAAAACCGGGGAACTAAAAAGATCATTTTCATCAAAACCGACCTCCCCAAGCTTAAATTCTTCCATAGCATTAGCAACAATGGTGTTCAAAGCATTTATAGTAATAACATTGCTACCATCATGCAAATAATTTTCCATAGGTTTTTTAATTTTCTCTTCAAAAGCATCATGTCCTAATTCAAGATAAATTTCATAAAGATCTCTAATTTTTTTGTTGTTTTCCATTAAGCCTAGCTAGTGAAATAAAAACAAGAAACAAAAAGATATAATTGCAGAATCTAAAGGAAATACCTTCGAGCACTCACACGTCAGCAACAGTGCTAGAAAATAGCTAAGTAGCTGGAGGATGTGAGTACCTTTTACCTTACCTCCCCGGCAACGGCGCCAGAAAATAGCTTGATGTCTACGCACGCTTCTATTCTTGTAGACAGTGTTGGGCCTCCAAGTGCAGAGGTTTGTAGAACAGCAGCAAGTTTCCCTTAAGTGAATCACCCAAAGTTTATCGAACTCAGTGAGCTAGAGGCCAAAGATATCCCTCTCAAGCAACCCTGCAATTAAGATACAAGAAGTCTCTTGTGTCCCCAACACACCCAATACACTTGTCAGGTGTATAGGTGCACTAGTTCGGCGAAGAGATAGTGAAATACAAGTAATATGGATGATTATAAGTGGTAATTGCAATCTGAAATAAAAATGGCAGCAAGCAAACATGAGACAAAATGAGAGTAAACGGTGTTTCAATGCTTAGAAACAAGGCCTAGGGATCATACTTTCACTAGTGGACACTCTCAACAATAATAATATAATTGAATACATAGATATTTCCTCTTCACGATGCTACTCTGAGTTATTCTCTCGTTGGATAACGAACACCAATCCACCACGTAGGGCTATAAAAGCACACCTTAAAGTCGCATTCCCATGTCTAGTTAACCCCACACTGTCAACTTGAGCGCCCTAGAAGGTACTAGACAAACACCGCAATTTCATAGAGACATCCAACGTAAATAATAACTCATGATAAGTATTCCTGTTATCTTTAGCCTAAGAGCCACACACGGGGCGCACACTGTCAACTTCGCACCGTGGGACAAAGGTGACTCCGGAGATTACATTAATAAAACCACTTGAGTAGCATATAAGATAATGAAGAGTACATCTATGGATTCAACTAGATTACAAAGCTCATGATCACATAAAGATCACACCATGGGAGAGAGAGATAAACCACATAGCTACCGGTATAGCCCTCAGCCCCGAGGGAGAACTACTCCCTCCTCATCATGGGAGGCAGCAACGGCGATGAAGATGGCGGTGGCGACGATGGAGATGGCTCCGGGGGCAATTCCCCGTCCCGGCAGGGTGCCGAAACAGAGATTTCTGTCCCCCGAATTAGGGTTTCGGATGGCGGCGGAGCTCTGGAACTTTTCTCGGGAAATCGTCAATCTTTTGTGAGTTTTAGGTCAGGGGCAATATATAGTCCAAAGGGCGTCGCGAGGAGGTGACCGAGGCGGCGACACCACCCCTGGGGGCGGCCAAGGCCCAACCGCGCCCAGGATGCGTGTGGGGGCTGTGGGCCTCCCCTGGACTTGTCCTTCTGGCTCCCGGAGTCTTCTGGCGAAATAGAATTTCTGTAATTTTTTTAGATTTTTCCGAGCACTTTGGTTTTCGGGCCTTTTCTGCAATACACAGACATAATAAACAGAAACTGGCACTGTGGCATCTTGTTAATATGTTAGTCCAATAAATGTCATAATATGATATAAAGTGCATATAAAACATGTGGCAATTGATATAAAACATGCATGGAACATCAAAAATTATAGATACGTTTGAGACGTATCATGTAACATCCCAAAATATTAATCAGTATTATTATTCCAGAAATGAGAGCCAACAAAAACTTTTGTTGATTATTATGTGTTGATCTCATATTGTTGCTTGTGTTATTTAGTTCTTGCTAATTGTGTGTTGCTTGCTCTAAATAAAAACATGAAGAAGAGAAGAGAAATAAAATAAAAGCAAAGCAAGAAAAGATAATGTGACAAGTGTCACACAAAATTCTCCAAGTGAGAAATTATATTTTCTTCTTTGAAAATTCAGTGGAGTGGTAATGTAAACACTCCATTTTATTCGTACTACTTTTCCCTCTCAAATAATATTTTGAACTAGTTTTAAAATTCTAAAGTAAAATCAATTGAAATAAACCAAAATACCATAATTAAAACCCTATAACAAAAATGATTCAAAACATTTTATTTTGAAATGCCAAATTTTGTGGAGCTTCTACATGTTATGGGGAAGCCTCACAAATATTTGCAAATTTTTCTAAATAGTATAAGTGCCCCAAATAAAAAAATGCTACTGGATTGAAAAAGAAATAAAAGAAAAATAGAAAAGAGGAGGCAGGGGGTTTTCTGCAAAAATGCAGTCGTCTCCTACCCCTAGCTCACTGTCGCCGCGCCGTGTCGCCATGGCTGCCGACGCCGCGCCCAGGCCCCCAGCCCCCCCCCCAGCCCGCGCCTGCCCTCACACCACCGCCGCGGAATCGAGCAGAGGATCCTCTCCCGTGCGCCATGGACGCCGTCCATGCTCCGCGACCACCGTGGACCGCCCCCGCGCTATAAAAACCACCCCGAGCCCCTCTGGAAACTCCACACCACCCCCACTCCCTCTCCCCCGCTCCAATTTCTTCTGTGCACCGCCAGGAGGGCGTGCACGCTGCCGCCACGGCCGTCGTCGAGGTCGGACATGGCCGCGACGCCACACCCTCTCATTCTCTCCCCTCTGGCCCGTACTCTCTTCCTCCTGGACACCGCACTCACCCGAGCCTTTTTCCCCTCTTTTTCGTGCACAGACGCGTCCCCGGAGCCTCGCCGGAGTTGCTGCCGCGCCCGTGGAAGTGCTGCTACCTCGCCGCCGACGAACCAGCCCTCCCCAGCAAGTACAACTCGCACCACGAGCTTCCTCGAGCCTCCGCGACCCTTCTGCATCATCGCCGCGTCCTCCAGAGCCCCCAGGTGAGGGATCCGTGCACCTCGCCGTTGCCGGAGCCACGGCGCCGCCCAGAAATGGTCGTCGCCGATGGACTCGAACGTGGGCCGTTGGATCTAGATCCAACGGCAGCGTACCCCTTCGCGTTAGCTAGCCACTGATGGGCTGGCCCCACCCGTCAGCGTTTTATTAATTTCCACCCGTGCACTGAGTCACTGACAGAAGGGCCCCACCTGTCATAAATTTAAACATTATCCACACAGAGGAATTTTCTAATTTAAATTTCCAGAGAATTTCAGTACTGGCATCAACTTAGAAAATCAATATCTCGAGATTTATAGATCCAAATAAATCAAATCCAATTGTTCTGGAAAGCTTATGAAATTGTGAACCAACCCAAGTGGTCTGATTTCATTTAGATAAGTAATAAAAATGTATTATTAAAAATACTACAGAAGGTTTAAAATCTAAACTTGTTTGTTTCTGATACTCTGTTAGTTCAAATAATTCCAAACCAATTTTGTTATCTTAGTACTGCCATGTATTAGCTTCCCTAATTGTGGTAGAATTAATTGTGCTGTAATAATTGTTTAGTATAAAGTTGAAATTTGAACACCCTTCTGAACTAAAACATTTATAGATGTTTAATGGTTAACCCAAATGGTTTAGGACCAATTTTGTTAGGTCACATTTAGTCATGTTTAGTTACCCCTAAAAGGATTTAATTTTAGGATCAATAGAACTTAATTGGTAGCTAAAACTTGATTATTAAGTTACTGGATTAAAACAATTATGTAGGGAGTTTGGTAACTCCAATTAATCCAAATCAAATTGGGTTGTCTTCTACACATCAGTAGCTTTCTATAGAAATTTAGTTTGTATTTTTCTGACCAACAGAACTCAAGTTGTGGAATTAAACATTTTCAACAAGTTTCTGCCATAATTTAGACATAAATTAATAATGTTTAGTTCAATTAAATTGAACCCAAATTATATTGTTTGAAGTATGCAGTGGCTATTTAGAGCATTTAGAATTGAAATGTTGTGATGTTGCTTGAGTAGTTTTGTGATTGTTTGTATTTTTTTGTTTATTAATTAGACGAGAACGCTGTCGGATTTATCGAGGAAGGAGAGTTTGTTGAATCTGAAGATCAAGACCAAGGTCACTTTGCCGAGCAAGGCAAGCTACTCTCTGAGCTTGCACCACAAATATATGCATCTATTTTGATATCATGATTTACTCTTAAGGCAAAGATTTATAAAACCTTTTCAAAACATATATGGAAATTATTTTGCCACCTAAGTAGAAATATAAGATAGTTATATCAAATTATAGGATGGGAAAAATAAATATTGTTTATTCAAAACTCCTTTGAAAATACTTATGTGATTATGGAATACCGAGATGTCGGTGTTGAAATGGAGAAGTGGAGAATGGAGATGTTTATGAAAAATGCACAGTGTGTCCTAGTACTATGACGACCAATCATACCCTGTGCGACCACATTTACCCACATATGGGAAAAGGGCTTAGTCATATAATTTGCTCATATTAGTATGGGATGCCTCATCGACGGAGATGACTCCGTTATGCATGAGGGGATAGTATGTGATCTACCCCTGACCCGGGTCCTCGCTCAAACTCTATGGAAAGATAAGGAGGAGGATTGAAGGTTCCACCATAAACCGCCGGGCAAAACCTATGAGTCCTCACACTTAGATTCCGACGGGCTGGGTTAAGTGTTGATGGAAGTGTCATATGGGCAGGGTCCTATACTAGCATGAGCAAAGGACAGGCTAGGTCGGTGGCTTACTTCGCATACACCTTGTATGGCGAGACGTGGCAGACACGATGAGTTGCCGGATGGATGTGGGAAAAGCGTGCTAACTCTGCAGAGTGTAAAACTATTCGAATAGCCGAGTCCTCGGATATGGACAGTTGGGAGGCTGTCCTAAGACCATGTGCAAGTTTTTGAAAGACTTTGAGTTTTAAAAAGAAAATGAAGTGGAGAATGTTCCATACACCTATACCAATGGATCGGTATGAGGTTGTTGGAGGAAGTGGACCATGATGGACTATGGTCGGAAAAAGGATGAGTTTTGGAGAAACAAATATAATGGTGATTTCTTTAAAAATGGTTATAAAACTCTTCTTACCTTTTTCAATAAAGATATAGAGATGTTTTAAATAAATAAAAGTTGAAAGTAAAATAAAACTAGTGCATACTCATGTTGGGGTAGTTTGCGAGTACATTCAAATGTACTCATATTGGTTTCGTCCCTGGCTATTGTCCTAGCCAGACTACGAGGAGGAGCACTACGCCGAGCAGGAGTATGGCGACTTCTACGCGAACTAAGGATCTCCATAAGTCAGCTGCCTGTCGGGTCGTCTCGTTAGGATTTGATGTCTACTACGCCGTAGCTTCCGCTGATATTTTGGTTTGGCCCATGAAGGCACCTATGTAAGACTTGGTCTAAATGACCATTTATGTAAGACTTTTATTCGGTATTGTAATGGATGTAAACTTTGGTATCCAATTCGGATTATGTGCAACGACAGACTGATCACGGGATCGTTGTGTTAAGCATAATCGGGTATTTCGGACAGCTAGTCCGGGGTCCCCACAGACTTGGTATCAGAGCCATCCTGACTTTAGGAGACCTTAGTTAGCATGGTCGCTAGATAGAAGTTACAAAAGTTAATTTCTAAAAAAAAGGAGTGAAGTATTTTCGAAAACTGCTTATCTCCAATCCTCTTACTTATGCAAAATTTTACTCTCATTAAATATACATTTTCCTTGTATCCTTAAAATTTTGCACACTTCTCATTAAGCTTAAAATTTGACTCACTTGTTGCCTCACTACATTTAAAATTTTGATACACTTGTCACTCACTAACTTAAAACTTTGCTTAAAAATTGTAGATGGCACTCCATTGGACCGAGTTCGTTCAGCTTGAGAGGGACAGCAAGCTGACGTTCGAGAGGACTTGTTCGAGTTGAGCAAGCTGTTAGGTCGCCCCGCTCCAGAGTTCAAAGGAGCTCAGGTTGACGTTCACGGAGTCGGGAGACTGAGTTGGCTCATCGAGTCGTCGGTTCGCAGGAACATCAAGTCTCCCAGTTCCAGGACGATCATCTTCACCACCAAGGCTTCTACCTGGGTTGACGGTCTCTGTACTGCCACACAGAGGTTGCTAGCCCGACTTTGTGAGGAGCACAAGGCGGAGTTGGCGAACTCACGTTTCCGGTTCTACGGGAGGCGCAACAGCGACGGACACCCTACTCCTACCCTTTGCCACCCGATGTTTGGGAGCTACATCATGGACATGGAGCTCTTACTTCAGTACACCCAGGATGATCTGATGCGCACTAGAGTTCAGCTTCACTTTGATCGCATCTCGCTTGTTGAGATTCGCGAGAATGAGGAGAAGCTGCTGGAGGAGAAGGTCGCTCTTCTCGGGAAGAGGGCCCAGCTGAGGAGGACCATCGTGAAGCTCCGCAAGAAGGTGGCGGAGCAGGACCAGCTGATCGAGGATCTAGAGCACCATACTGACGAGATGGAGGAGGAGGGCGAGGATCTCCGCAAGGAGAACAACGCTTTCCTCAGTGACGATGATGACTTCCTGGAGGAGATGGATTATGATCAGGAGGACGACGATGAGGAGTTAGTTGACGAGGAGGAGGAGCCACTCGAGGCAGTTCTCGAGGACGAGGAGGAGGATCCCGAGGAGCCACCTACCAGTCAGATGCTGACGCAGCCGAGCTGAGGTTCCACCTCAGTAGGCGAGTGACTTGATACTACCGCAGGATTAGGTTGACCCCCTATCGCTAGTCGAGTCGAAGTAGTGGTTCTTTTGGAAACCAGGTGTTATGTATCTTAGATGTAGGGAGATGTTGTAAGCTTGATGTTGTAAGCTTGATGTTGTGTGAACTCCTTGATGTGATGTTGGTAATATATAAGTATGTTTGTCTTGTTTGATCTGTGTAAAATATTTTCCATATAACCTTAAATTAATCAACCACTTGCGAAATCGTCTTTTCCCTTAGTCGAACCTTCTTGCCTTGCCTCTTATACCCGGTGTGCTTCAGGATGGCGCCCGTCGCACCACCGCGGAGGAGGATCAGCACCACCACCACCGGACCCAACCCCCGCCCAACTTCTCGCGCTTATCATGGAGGAACGTGAAAATGCCCGGGAGGAGCGTCAAGCTCATCTCGCTGCCCTGCAGCAATCGCTGCCGCCCATCTCAACAAAACAACAACAATAACAACAACAACAACAACAATGGTGGTAATGGCAATGGCGATGGAAACCAGCGATCCACCTTAGGCGATTTCCAGAAGACCAACCCACCTACCTACTCCAAGGGACTTCACCCACTGGAGGCCGATGATTGGCTTCGCACCATCGACAACAATCTGGAAGTTGCTGCTGTAGGAGAAAATGAGAAAGTGCTGTATGCAACCCACTATCTCGCTGGACCTGCACGAGCTTGGTGGGAAACTACCAAGGCTCTCCAGCAAGCTGGTCATGTTATCAACTGGGCTGAGTTCCAGGAGAAGTTCCGCAAGAAGCATATTCCGGCGGACTCATTGATAGGAAGAAGGATGAATTCCGCAAGCTGAGGCAGGGAAGTAGAGATGTGGTCGGTTATCTGGATGAGTTTACCGACTTATCTCGGTATGCTCCTGATGACACCGACACTGAGAAGAAGAAGATGGAGCGTTTCATGAGTGGACTTCATGATGAACTGCAGTGTGCTCTGGTTATCCATGACTTCTATGATCTGGAGTCACTTGTGGACAAAGCCATCCAGCTGGAGACCAAGCGCAAGTCTATGTTTGAAGGTCGCAAGAGGAGGATGAATGCTCAGGAAGGTTCGAGCAGTCAGAAGCCTCGTATCTTTCAGCAAAACCCCAAGCCTGCCTATCGACCACCACAAGCTCCACGCCCCAATTTCCCTAACCGCCCAAACAACTTCAACCGCCCCAATGACAATAACCGTCCCGGAGGAAACTTCAACAACTTCACCCGCAATGCCAATGTTGTCTGCTTTGAATGCGGCAACAAGGTCACTACTCCAGAGAATGCCCCAATCCCAAGAGGAATGTTCAGCGCCCCAATGCGCCAGCACCGAACAATGGTCAAGGCCGCAATGGAAATGGCAAGAATGCCACACCCGCGGAAATGTTGCTGTTGCCAAGGGTCGTCTGCACCACATCAATGCTGAAGAAGCTCAGGATGCGCCAGATGTTGTGCTGGGTACGTTCCTTGTCAACTCAGTACCTGCAACTGTTCTGTTTGATTCTGGTGCTACCCATTCATTTGTTACCCAAGAATTTGTTGCTAAGGGAGGTTTAGTCGAGAGCCTCTTACCCAAACCCATGGTCATCCAAATCCCAGAATCCACCGTAGAGACCAAGATGTTTTGCTCCGATGTACCCCTTGAGATCAAAGGAGAAAAGTTTCCAGTTAACTTAATCGTTCTGGGAACCCAAGGCATCGATGTTATACTCGGTATGAATTGGTTAGCCAAGTACCATGGTCGAATTGACTGTGCCAGAAGAGCTGTATCCATCACCACCGACAAAGAAGTAGAAGTGGAGTATGTGTCTGAAATCAATCATTCTCACCCAGGCTGCCATGAGAGCATAGCTCGACCCACCCTAGATGAGATCCGTGTTGTTCACCTATTCAAGATGTTTTCCCTGAAGAATTGCCTGGTATGCCGCCAGATCGGGATATTGAGTTCATAATTGAGCTTATCCCAGGAACAGCCCCTATATCCCAAAAGCCTTATCGGATGAATCCAGAAGAACTGGTTGAGTTGAAGAAGCAGTTGGCTGATATGCTCAGCAAAGGTCTTGTTCGCCCAAGCGCTTCACCTTGGGGATCACCCATTATTTTTGTGGACAAGAGAGACGGTACCACACGCCTGTGTGTGGATTATCGCAAGCTAAATGACGTGACCATTAAAAACAAGTACCCTCTTCCCAAGATCGAGGATCTGTTCGATCAAATGAACGGAGCCCGAGTCTTTTCCAAGATCGATCTTCGGACAGGTTACCATCAGTTGAAGATCGAGAGACAGACATTCCCAAGACCGCCTTCACCACTCGTTACGGTTTGTTTGAATACACCGTGATGTCCTTTGGTCTGACCAATGCCCCAGCCTATTTCATGAATCTCATGAACAAGATTTTCATGGAGTACCTCGACAAGTTCGTGGTAGTTTTCCTTGATGACATCCTTATTTATTCCAAGACCGAAGAAGAGCATGCTGAACACCTGCGTCTAGTTTTGGAGACACTCCGAGAGCACCAGCTGTATGCCAAGCTTAGCAAGTGTGAGTTTTGGCTCAGTGAAGTGGCATTTCTCGGACATGTTGTATCTGCCGGAGGAATTTCTGTGACCCGAGAAGATCCAAGCCATTGTGACTGGTTAGCCCCAACCAGTGTGACTGAAATCCGAAGCTTTCTCGGACTCGCCGGTTATTACCGCAAGTTCGTTGAAGGATTTTCCAGTATAGCCAAACCCATGACCCAACTGTTGAAAAAGGACAAGAAATTTGAATGGACTCAGAAATGTGAAGATAGTTTCCGAGAATTGAAGAAGAGACTAACCTCAGCCCCAATTTTGATTATGCCAGACGTCACCAAGAGTTTCGACGTGTATTGCGATGCATCACGCCTCGGACTTGGTTGCGTTCTGATGCAAGAAGGCAAAGTTGTGTCGTATCTGTCCCGGCAGTTGCGACCGCATGAAGAGAATTACCCAACCCATGACCTGGAGTTAGCTGCTGTTGTTCTTGCTCTTAAACGTGGCGTCCCTATCTTGCGGGACATCGCTGTGAGATCTATACAGATCATAAGAGCTTGAAGTATATTTTCACCCAGAAGGAGTTGAACCTGCGACAGAGGAGATGGATGGAATTAATCAAGGATTATGATATTGGAATCCATTATCACCCCGGAAAGGCTAATGTAGTTGCCGATGCCCTTAGTCGCAAACCCTGCACCTTGAATGCCTTGATCCAAGGATTTTGGACTAGAACTTGTTAGCCATGGTTATCTCGCCAATTTAGAGTTAGCCCCAACCCTGATGGATCAAATCAAAGAAGCCCAAAAAGGTCATGAAAGCATTGAAGGAATCAAGAAGAAGATTTCTCTCGGCAAAGCACCCGGTTTTACCGAAGATGCTGAAGGAGTGCTGAAATTCAATGACTGTATCTGTGTGCCCAATGTCACGGAACTTAAGGAGTTAATCCTGAAGGTGGCCCATGAGACCCCTTATTCAATCCACCCCGGCGGAACCAAGATGTACCAAGACCTTCGAGAAAGATTTTGGTGGCACGGAATGAAGCGAGAGATTGGTTCTTTGTAGCCAAGTGCGACATCTGTCAGCGAGTCAAGGCTGAACATCAGCGACCCGCTGGATTGCTTCAACCTTTGAAAATTCCCGAGTGGAAGTGGGATGAGATTGGAATGGATTTTATTACCGGACTTCCAAGATCAAACCGAGGCCATGATTCAATCTGGGTCATCATTGATCGACTGACCAAGGTTGCCCATTTTATTCCTGTCAAGACCACCCATACTGGAGCTCAGTTAGCAGACCTGTATATTTCCAGAATAGTAAGCCTGCATGGTGTGCCTAAAAAGATTGTATCTGATAGAGGCACGCAATTCACCTCAAGATTCTGGAAATCCCTTCATGAAGCCCTCGGAACCAAGTTAGCGTTTAGCACAGCTTATCATCCCCAGACCGATGGCCAAACTGAACGAGTGAACCAGATATTGGAGGACATGCTTCGCGCATGTGTTCTATCCTATGGATCCAAGTGGGAAGTGTCGTGTCTTGTTGCACGGACACCGGGAGTATAGGATACCCCCTTTTAGGTTCGACACGGGGCGCGAAGGAGGCTGAGAATCGTCTTCTTGAGCGGAGTCTAGATCAAGCTCTCCTCTCCACGATCAAGGCATGCAACCAAAGGGACACAAGGAGCTACCCAGGTTCAGGCCGCCCGGAGGCTAAAAGCCCTACTCCTGCATGTCTGGATTGATGAGTTCTTCATAGTGTGGCTTACAATGGAACCTCCCGGACAGGGTACCCAGAAGGGTTTTGGCTCGAGGTAGAAGAAGGACAGATCCTGACCCGGAGGAGATCACCTTCCTCTCTACCTCCGCAGCCCTAGTCTAGTCTTGCTCTGGTTCTAGCTTGTGTTCGTCCTTGCTCTATCTTGTCCTCCCTCCTCCCGTGCCTTGGTCCTCCTTTTATAGGCTAAGGGGTTGCCACAGGGTCACGTGAGGGGCATGAGGGACCTTCGGGGTGAAGGACCCTCCTCATCTAGTTTAGGGGGAGACGTGGCCTCTCCTCAGCCTAGCGTCTCTCTGGGTTAGGTGGGAGCGTCCGCCTTGGGGTGGACAGGAGCTGACACCACCACGGGGCGTGCTTCCCGCCCGCGCTGCCTTCGCCTTGCTTCCCAAGTCTTCCGTGGTGAGGTGGAGTGCTTATCCACAGGAACGCAGGAAGTACCCGAGAGGGAGCCTGGCCTCCTGCCGGGAACTCGGGCTCTCGGGTCCTTCCTGGCCTTCTCGCTTGATTCGGGGACCCGGAAGGTCCCCAGGACCGGAGCCCTTAGTCGTCGTAGGCCATGCGTGTCTTGACGGTGAACCCGCCAGCTTGACTTGAGTCTTGGTCTTGTCCATCTTCATCTTGGGCCCACATGGGGTGGACCCACTTTGGCAGTACTAGGGGAACCCCATGTTCCACTGTTGCGACAGTAGCCCCCGGGCATGGTCCCGGCGGCTCTTGCTCCAGCTGCCGGGGCCATGGCCTAAAGATAGGTCAAAGTGGGTCCCGGGTACCTGGTCTTCTCAGCTCCGTTGGGGACCCGCCGAGGCGAGGTAGAGACGAGCCCCCGGGTCCTGTTGACTGAATCACGGCGAACGTTGCGATTCATACGGACCCCTTGCTTATCCTGGAATCCAACGGGCGAAACGCGCAGAAATCGGCACGCCCCCTCGATCCCCACGTCCGTCGGAGTAATGGGGCCGCGACGTGACGTGTGGGATGCCTTATAAGCCACGACTGGCTTCCACTGTAGCCGTTACCTCTCCAGATTCGCCGAAATCCCCAAATCGCCGCCCAGGAGACTCCTTCTCCCTGACTTCGCCAATCGCCGCCTCCCGCCTTGGCCGCCGCCGTTCCTTGTTCTTGCCCCCAGCCCATGCCGCCTAAGCGAGATAGGACGGGAGTGAGGAAGATGTCGCAATCCGCCGCCGAGAAGATGGCGATGGAGGCTTCCCTGGCCGAAGCGCCGCCCTCGATGAGGGTGACTCAGGCCCTCTTTTCTCCCAGTGAGTATGCGTCAGAGAAGCCATCCAACGCGTCCGCCAATCCCTGGCCGCGAGCTTCCGCGGTACTGAGGGAGTGGTGGTGCGCCCTGGGAGCGGTCCCCAACGAGAAGGGGAGGTGATTACTTTCCACGATTTCTCCGTCGTCGGCCTTCTTCCTTCGTTCTCCGAGTTCTTCGCAGCAATCTTGGAGGCTTACGGATTGCATATGCTGCACTTGCACCCCAATGCCGTGATGATGCTTGCTACTTTTGCCTATGCCTGCGAGGCATTTGCGGGTGTCATGCCCTCGGTGGCCCTGTTCCGCCATTTCTTCGTTCCACGCCTGGGGAAGTCCAAGTGGATCGCTGGCGGTGTCTCTTTCTGCCTCCGGAGAGATGCGGCGCACCAGTACCCGGAAACATTCACCAAGGCCTCGGTTGGAGAATGGAGGCACAACTGGTATTTTGTCGAAGCTGACGGGACCAATCCCCATCTGATGACTCCATATTATCCAGCGGAGCGACTGGCACACTCGAAGGAGAGAAGCTCTCAAGGGGAAGCACTGGCTCCAGTCATCAACAGGTTGGCTGCGCTCCGCGCAAGGGGAGTGACGGGTGCCATGATCTGGCAGACTTTCTTCACAGGGGGATTGCCCCTCTGCAGTTCCGGAGCCGCCCGCTCTGGGAACTCAATCAGGTGGGCAGCAGCCTTCCACGGTCTAGATTCCACTTGACAGAGACCACCTGGGCTCTGTCCATGGGCTACATATTGCCATGGGTACCCTTCGAGTTCCAGGATGAGACCTTGCCGCTGTTCGAAGATCCAGCCGCCGACGGTATCCGATCTTCGATGCCAGAGTGTAATGAGTACGGGGTGGCGGGTACTACCAAGATCGAGCCCCCGCCGGCACCCAAAACACGCAGCCTTCAAGGAGGTAGGCCAAGGGAGCAAAGCCTTGCCCATGGGGACGTTTCCCCTGAAGAACCTGGGACTTCGGATGACGAAGGCGTCGAAACGACTCCTCCGGGAGTACCTGCGGGCCGGAGGCCCCGGCGCTCCTTCCGGGGCGGCGACAAACCCGCCGGGTGACGAACTCCCAGAGCAGCCTGTGCCGCCGAGCTCGCCGTCGTTGCAGGAGTCCGATCAGGTGTCGGAGGCCATCCCTCCTCCCCTTGCTGACATGGAGGTAGGGGATGAGAGCCTGTCCTTGCCGGACCTCTTTGACGACTTGGTGCAGAAGAGTGGAGCTTCTCCGGATCGAAGAGAGCCCGCCGGTAAGTTTTGATGGCATCTTGTCTTTGAAGCGGAGTTGTTTTTCTTCTGCCGCCGTCCTGACTTCTGACTTTCATTTCTTGCACAGGAGCCCGACCCCGGAGTGGCCAAGCAAGAGACCCCGGAGAGGCGAGGACGTCGAAGCGTCGAGCTCCACCGGCACCTCCGACGGAGGCAACTCCGAGCCCCAAGCCCCCAGTCTGCCCCAAGGATCAGGGGGTGGCTCCGGTCGTCGCAGACGAGGCGGAGGCTGTCGGCGCGAAAGGCCCTGGGGAGAGGCGCGACGTGGATCCCCAGGCGACCCTCGGACCGCGAGGACTCGCAGCAGGCGGGTACATCCCCGGGGGCTCCGCCCCGGGAACGCTGACCCCTGCCCTGAACCCGGGAGAGTCGAGGAAGGCCCCGGGTTCTCCAAGACGTTCTCCAGCGTCTCGGAGTTCTTGTCTTCTGCCCGCGCCGAACTGGCGCGGCTGGTGCCCCCGACCTCCGACAGCGGGGAGCACTCGCAGGCTCGCGAGCTGCGGCTTCCCTCCGGGGAGGAAGCTCGCAGCGCCCGTGAACTGAAGCTGGCGGCGGACGAAGAGCTGCTCTATGCTTGGGAACAGCGAGTGGCCAGCCGCGAGAAAGAGCTGGAGCGACGAGAGGCCGAGCTGGAAGATGAAGAGCGCCACTACCTTGGCACCATTGAGGAGCTCCAGATCAAGATGGAGCGGGACGAGGACCGCTTCGAACAAGGCCTGGAGAACGTGGCTGGCTGGGCTCGCAGCGAGGTTGAAAATGACCTTCGAGCCAAAAGCAGAGCCGCCTCGTCGCTAAGCAAGCAGGTCTCTAAACTCCAGAGCGAGCTCAAGAGCGAGAGGGAAAAGGGGAACAAGCCTACTCGGATTTCCAGAGAGCCAGGGGCGAAAGAGATAGCTTGTCCGCCCGGCTGAGGCGATGACGGCCACGATTGAGGCGCAGAAGCAGGCCCTCAAAACAGCTGAGAAGTTTAAGCAAGATGCTACGGCTGGCCGCGTCGCCATGGAAAGGAAGATCCGGGAACTGGGCGATGCAATTGACTTCTGGAAGGACAAAGATGCGCGCATGACTGTCCTTCGCAAGAAGGAAACAAAGGAGCTGGCTGATGGGCGTGCGGCGATGGAAGCGTCCAAATCCCAAGCTCAGATTGCGTGGCACCAACATGAGCAGGTATCCAACCAGCTGACGGGAGTGCAGGCAGAGCTGGCGGAGGCGAAGGATGCACTTGAGAAAGAGCGACGGCGATTTGCTCACCACCGCCGATGATCACAACGTCTTGCTCCAGATGAACCACGGGTCCTTGGACATCGTGCAGGAGTTCACGAATTTGGGAGTGCCTTCTCCGCCCGTCCTCATGGCCGACCATTCACTTCCTTCGCCCGCTATCCCGGGTTCTTGAAGTACGTGGCCTTGCTCATCAAAGGTATCAAGGAGCAGGTTAGCAGAGCCACTCGCCTTGCTGGGGAACAGGCAGTGAGGCAGGTGACGACCCGATTCGTCACAGCGCTTCGCCAGCGACACCCGCAGCTCTCCTTGCTATCCGAGCTGGAGGCGCCTGAACCCGGGACGCCGCTTCCTCCAGACGACCCGCCAGGTGGAGGAGATCTTGAAGCACCTTTCCCGAGAAGATGACCCGTGAACCTGTGAAGTCCTGAAAAGGACAATACCAGGGGCCGTGAACCATGCTTTTGTACTGATATTGCCAACTGGCTTATGAACTCATGCTTTTGAATGTAAATAACTTCTTCCCAAAGTATATAAGTTTTATTGTACTCGTGGGGGCTTTACGCTCTCGGGAAGGATCCAAAGGTGTGAGCGCTAACCAGCCGTGGGCACTCAGACTGATCTGAAGTGCGGACACAGGGCGCAACCCCCCAAAGGACCCACCGTTTCCTGACCGCACGGACCTCAGCCCACGATTCCACTGCCCGAGGGAAACTGACAGTGTCATCGCGAAGGCGCTGCCCCAGGAGAACGCCCACTTTCGCCTTAGCCAAAGCACATAAAACTGATATACCCGGGAACAAGCCCGTGCAAGCACGTTTATACTTAGCTCGCGTTTTGACTCCTTCTGGCTACCTCGGTAATCGTTCTGTCGCGCTGCCGCCAAGGCGGGTCTTCTATGCCGTGTTTCAGACATAATTCTGCCTTGCCCAGCAATTCTTGGCGGGGACAAGGCTTCCAACCGAGATAGCCTCCAATGCCGACTAAGGGCATGACTGGCTGGCTTGCGCCGGTCCGGAGACCATTTGTGCTTCTTGCTCGAGTTACCCGGAGACCACCCAACTGGTGATCCGGCGGCTTGCTGGCGTATCAGAGACGCCGGTCCGGAGACCCCACGGTTGTCTTAGTTTCCTGACCCGGATGTTCCTTGTTTGGTGATCCGGCAATCTGGCTGGCTCATGCCGGTCCGGAGACCCTGAAGCTTGCTTTACTCGCGGGATCCTGATGCTAGCCACTTAGCGATCCGGTACTTCTGAGGGGGTCCACTTGGTCCAGGCTGTATCGTGACGATGTGACCCGGGAGATCCCATTCTCCGTGGGCCACGTCTCCGCAGAGAAGGTTTGATCCCAGCTAGCTGCAGCTTGCCCTTGACTGCTTTGTATCTGTGGGGGCTCCGGTAGTAAGCAAGGTTCCGGGAGTTCTTCAGTCTGGGTGGATGCATTGGCAAAGGTCCGAAAGATCTTCCCTTCTGAGGAACCCCAGCTGTGGCACTCTCTTGGCTTTCTTGGACTTCTTGTTGAGGGGCAATCTCGGCTGATGTGTCCTGGTTCTCCGCACGAATAGCAATCACCGTTCTTCTGGCGTATCTGGATGTCGTTGAACTGTCGGCAATCTTCCAGACTGTGCCGGTCAGATCTGTGGTACATGCACCACACTCCAGGCTGGCCGTCTTTGCGCAGAGGAATCTGGAGTTCTTGGGGCACGTAGATGAGAGGATCTTCTTGCCGAGGCTCGCTTTTTGTGTCTTGGTCGAGGTTTTCCTCCTCCGGAAGCGGCACTGTGGTCGGCGCGTCGGAACAGAGTTCCTCCTTCGCTCCATGCGTCCATGGGGAAAGAGGGACATCAATGTTCGTGGCACCTTCCTCAGGTCTTCCCGTGCTGACCAGAGAGCTGACATAAGCGGCTGGAGGGACGAAGTGGACTCCGAAGGCGCGATCTTTAGCGGCAGGTGCCGGCGAGGATTCGTCAAGAACGAAGGAGGCCGGGGTACCGCAGGAACTCAAAGGCTGCCTTTCCCTTTCTCTTCTTTGTCATCTTGAATGTCGGATTCGGTATTCTCTTCACGAGAGCCGAAACTAGCGCCGTTCCGAAGGCGCTAGAACAGATCTTGGCACGGACTGAAAGCTTGACGCCGAACTTGACGATGAACTTGACGATGAACTTGATGTTGATGAAGAAGAAGACGAATCCAGCACTTGCGCCCCCTACCTGGCGCGCCAGATGTCGTGTCTCGTTGCACGGACACCGGGAGTATAGGATACCCCCTTTTAGGTTCGGCACGGGGCGCGAAGGAGGCTGAGAATCGTCTTCTTGGGCGGAGTCTAGATCAAGCTCTCCTCTCCACGATCAAAGCATGCAACCAAAGGGACACAAGGAGCTACCCAGGTTCAGGCCGCCCGGAGGCTAAAAGCCCTACTCCTGCATGTCTGGATTGATGAGTTCTTCATAGTGTGGCTTACAATGGAACCTCCCGGACAGGGTACCCGGAAGGGTTTTGGCTCGAGGTAGAAGAAGGACAGATCCTGACCCGGAGGAGATCACCTTCCTCTCTACCTCCGCAGCCCTAGTCTAGTCTTGCTCTGGTTCTAGCTTGTGTTCGTCCTTGCTCTATCTTGTCCTCCCTCCTCCCGTGCCTTGGTCCTCCTTTTATAGGCTAAGGGGTTGCCACAGGGTCACGTGAGGGGCATGAGGGACCTTCGGGGTGAAGGACCCTCCTCATCTAGTTTAGGGGGAGACGTGGCCTCTCCTCAGCCTAGCGTCTCCTCTGGGTTAGGTGGGAGCGTCCGCCTTGGGGTGGACAGGAGCTGACACCACCACGAGGCGTGCTTCCCGCCCGCGCTGCCTTCGCCTTGCTTCCCAAGTCTTCCGTGGTGAGGTGGAGTGCTTATCCACAGGAACGCAGGAAGTACCCGAGAGGGAGCCTGGCCTCCTGCCGGGAACTCGGGCTCTCGGGTCCTTCCTGGCCTTCTCGCTTGATTCGGGGACCCGGAAGGTCCCCAGGACCGGAGCCCTTAGTCGTCGTAGGCCATGCGTGTCTTGACGGTGAACCCGCCAGCTTGACTTGAGTCTTGGTCTTGTCCATCTTCATCTTGGGCCCACATGGGGTGGACCCACTTTGGCAGTACTAGGGGAACCCCATGTTCCACTGTTGCGACAGGAAGATTGTCTTACGTTTGCAGATTTCTCCTACAACAATAGTTATCAGTCTAGTCTGAAAATGGCCCCTTTTGAAGCCCTTTACGGCAAGAAGTGTCGTACGCCCTTGAATTGGTCCGATACCGGAGAAGGCAAATTGTTTGGACCAGATACCCTCCGTGAAGCTGAAGAGCAAGTTCAGCTTATTCGTGAACGCCTCAAAACTGCCCAATCCCGTCAGAAGAGTTACGCTGACACCAAGCACCGTGATTTCACTTTCAGTGTCGGAGATTATGTTTATCTCGAGTGACACCCCTTAAAGGAATGCAGCGTTTCCATGTCAAATGAAAATTAGCACCAAGATATATTGGACCCTTCAAGATCATCGCTCGTCGAGGAGAGTGTCTTATCAACTGGAGTTGCCCCCGGAGTTAGGAGATTATCACGATGTCTTCCACATTTCCTTGCTCCGGAAGTGTCTAGAAGTTCCTGACTAGCCTGATGTTTTCAAAAACATCGACCACCTCTCCATCGACCTGAACCAAGACCTGACTTATCGTGAGAGACCCCTCAAGATTCTCGAAGAAGATGTTCATGTTACCCGAAGGCGCGCGATCAAGTTCTACAAAGTCCAGTGGACTAACCACTCTGAAGAAGAAGCAACTTGGGAACGTGAAGATTATCTTAGGAAAGAATTCCCAAACCTCTTTAGTACCTAGGCCTAGCAAATCTCGGGACGAGATTTATTTTAAGGGGGGAAGGTTTGTAACATCCCAAAAGTATTAATCAGTATTATTATTCCAAAAATGAGAGCCAACAAAAACTTTTGTTGATTATTATGTGTTGATCTCATATTGTTGCTTGTGTTATTTAGTTCTTGCTAATTGTGTGTTGCTTGCTCTAAATAAAAACATGAAGAAGAGAAGAGAAATAAAATAAAAGCAAAGCAAGAAAAGATAATGTGACAAGTGTCACACAAAATTCTCCAAGTGAGAAATTATATTTTCTTCTCTGAAAATTCAGTGGAGTGGTAATGTAAACACTCCCATTTTATTCTTACTACTTTTCCCTCTCAAATAATATTTTGAATAGTTTTAAAATTTAAAGTAAAATCAATTGAAATAAACCAAAATACCATAATTAAAACCCTATGAACAAAAATGATTCAAACAATTTATTTTGAAATGCCAAATTTTGTGGAGCTTCTACATGTTATGGGGAAGCCTCACAAATATTTGCAAATTTTTCTAAATAGTATAAGTGCCCCAAATAAATTCCTAAAATGCAACTGGATTGAAAAAGAAATAAAAGAAAAACAGAAAAGAGGAGGCAGGGGGTTTTCTGCAAAAATGCAGTCGTTTCCTACCCCTAGCTCACTGTCGCCGCGCCGTGTCGCCATGGCTGCCGACACCGCGCCCAGGCCCCCCAGCCGCGCCTGCCCTCGCACCACCGCCGCGGAATCGAGCAGAGGATCCTCTCCCGTGCGCCATGGACGCCGTCCATGCTCCGCGACCACCGTGGACCGCCCCCGCGCTATAAAAACCACCCCGAACCCCTCTGGAAACTCCACACCACCCCCACTCCCTCTCCCCCGCTCCAATTTCTTCTGTGCACCGCCAGGAGGGCGTGCACGCTGCCGCCACGGCCGTCGTCGAGGTCGGACATGGCCGCGACGCCACACCCTCTCATTCTCTCCCCTCTGGCCCGTACTCTCTTCCTCCTGGACACCGCACTCACCCGAGCCTTTTTCCCCTCTTTTTCGTGCACAGACGCGTCCCCGGAGACTCGCCGGAGTTGCTGCCGCGCCCGTGGAAGTGCTGCCACCTCGCCGCCGACGAACCAGCCCTCCCCAGCAAGTACAACTCGCACCACGAGCTTCCTCGAGCCTCCGCGACCCTTCTGCATCATCGCCGCGTCCTCCAGAGCCCCCAGGTGAGGGATCCGTGCACCTCGCCGTCGCCGGAGCCACGGCGCCGCCCAGAAATGGTCGTCGCCGATGGACTCGAACGTGGGCCGTTGGATCTAGATCCAACGGCAGCGTACCCCTTCGCGTTAGCTAGCCACTGACGGGCTGGCCCCACCCGTTAGCGTTTTATTAATTTCCACCCGTGCACTGAGTCACTGACAGAAGGACCCCACCTGTCATAAATTTAAACATTATCCACACAGAGGAATTTTCTATTTTAAATTTTCAGAGAATTTCAGTACTGGCATCAACTTAGAAAATCAATATCTCGAGATTTATAGATCCAAATAAATCAAATCCAATTCTTCTTGAAATCTTATGAAATTGTTTAACCAACTCAAGTGGTCTGATTTCATTTAGATAAGTAATAAAAATGTATTATTAAAAATACTACAGAAGGTTTAAAATCTAAACTTGTTTGTTTCTGATACTCTGTTAGTTCAAATAATTCCAAACCAATTTTGTTAGCTTAGTACTGCGACGCATTAGCTTCCCTAATTTTGGTAGAATTAATTGTGCTGTAATAATTTTTAGTATAAAGTTGAAGTTTGAACACCCTTCTAAACTAAAACATTTATAGATGTTTAATGGTTAACCGAAATGGTTTAGGACCAATTTTTTTAGGTCACATTTAATCATCTTTAGTTACCCTAAAAGGATTTAATTTTAGGATCAACAGAACTTAATTGGTAGCTAAAACTTGATTATTAAGTTACTGGATTAAAACAATTATGTAGGGAGTTTGGTAACTCCAATTAATCCAAATCAAATTGGGTTGTATTCTACACATCAGTAGCTTTCTATAGAAATTTAGTTTGTATTTTTGTGACCAACAGAACTCAAGTTGTGGAATTAAACATGTTCAACAAGTTTCTGCCATAATTTAGACATAAATTAATAATGTTTAGTTCAATTAAATTGAACCCAAATTATATTGTTTGAAGTATGCAGTGGCTATTTAGAGCATTTAGAATTGAAATGTTGTGATGTTGCTTGAGTAGTTTAGTGATTGTTTGTATTTGTTTGTTTATTAATTAGACGAGAACGCTGTCGGATTTATCGAGGAAGGAGAGTTTGTTGAATCTGAAGATCAAGACCAAGGTCACTTTGCCGAGCAAGGCAAGCTACTCTCTGAGCTTGCACCACAAATATATGCATCTATTTTGATATCATGATTTACTCTTAAGGCAAAGATTTATAAAACCTTTTCAAAACATATATGGAAATTATTTTGCCACCTAAGTAGAAATATAAGATAGTTATATCAAGATTATATTATGGGAAAAATAAATATTGTTTATTCAAAACTCCTTTGAAAATACTTATGTGATTATGGAATACCGAGATGTCGGTGTTGAAATGGAGAAGTGGAGAATAGAGATGTTTATGAAAAATGCACAGTGTGTCCTAGTACTATGACGACCAATCATACCCTGTGCGACCACATTTACCCACATACGGGAAAAGGGCTTAGTCATATAATTTGCTCATATTAGTATGGGGTGCCTCATCGACGGAGATGACTCCATTATGCATGAGGGGATAGTATGTGATCTACCCCTGACCCGGGTCCTCGCTCAAACTCTATGGAAAGATAAGGAGGAGGATTGAAGGTTCCACCATAAACCGTCGGGCAAAACCTATGAGTCCTCACACTTAGATTCCGACGGGCTGGGTTAAGTGTTGATGGAAGTGTCATATGGGCAGGGTCCTATACTAGCATGAGCAAAGGACAGGCTAGGGTCGGTGGCTTACTTCGCATACACCTTGTATGGCGAGACGTGGCAGACACGATGAGTTGCCGGATGGATGTGGGAAAAGCGTGCTAACTCTGCAGAGTGTAAAACTATTCGAATAGCCGAGTCCGCGGATATGGACAGTTGGGAGGCTGTCCTAAGACCATGTGCAAGTTTTTGAAAGACTTTGAGTTTTAAAAAGAAAATGAAGTGGAGAATGTTCCATACACCTATACTAATGGATCGGTATGAGGTTGTTGGAGGAAGTAGACCATGATGGACTATGGTCGGAAAAAGGATGAGTTTTGGAGAAACAAATATAATGGTGATTTCTTTAAAAATGGTTATAAAACTCTTCTTACCTTTTTTTCAATAAAGATATAGAGATGTTTTAAATAAATAAAAGTATGAAAGTAAAATAAAACTGGTGCATACTCATGTTGGGGTAGTTTGCGAGTACATTCAAATGTACTCATATTGGTTTCGTCCCTGGCTATTGTCCTAGCCAGACTACGAGGAGGAGCACTACGCCGAGCAGGAGTATGGCGACTTCTACGCGAACTAAGGATCTCCATAAGTCAGCTGCCTGTCGGGTCGTCCTCGTTAGGATTTGATGTCTACTACGCCATAGTTCCGCTGATATTTTGGTTTGGCCATGAAGGCACCTATGTAAGACTTGGTCTAAATGACCATTTATGTAAGACTCTTTATTCGGTATTGTAATGGATGTAAACTTTGGTATCCAATTCGGATTATGTGCAACGACAGACTGATCACGGGATCATTGTGTTAAGCATAATCGGGTATTTCGGACAGCTAGTCCGGGGTCCCCACAGACAGTGCAAAAAGACCCTCGGGTATAGAATCAAATTTCACTTACGAGTGAGCTGCTCCAAGTTAGCACGTAGCCTGTCCTTCTCCTGCTCCATCTGAACAAAAGCTTTCCCCGATTCTACCAGATTGAGGTAGTAAGGATACAAGCAAATGCAATTAGCATAAATCAGCACATATATCAGACGCAACATATGCGGGTGGTCATAGGACACTTACGTGGTCCATCCAAGTCTCAGACTTGGACGCAGAAGTCCCGACTTCAGCCGCCGGGGTATCTGCAACCTTGGTGGTCACAAGAGCAGCAGCTGCGACTGCTGGCTGCGCAACCTCCGGGGTCACAGGAGAAGCACTTGGGTGATCAGGATTCGAAGCCTCGACGATAGGAGGAGTCGCTACTCGATCGTGCTCAGCACTATAAAGCATAAAGGGAAGAGAGACATAAGCCAAACTATCATACAGTAACTTTACATATGCAAAAGGCAGAAGGAACAAACCTCTGTTCTTCCTCTTCTTCACTGTCATAATCGTCAAAGCTTGGACCTCCAAACTGCACGGCGCCACTCGACTGGGGAGGAGGCATCGAGCTCACTGGGCACGCTGCCAATGGAGCGGTTTGGGCAGCGTGGGGTGAGCCCGAGTCGCCATCGTCCCTCAGATCCTTCTCCTTCGCGGGTGAGCTCATAGACGAGGACACGTCTTGAACACGAAGGCGCTTGCGAGTCCGAGCCTTGGCCACATCGGGCGCAGGCGAAGCTTCAGCGAGTGTCTCGTCCACCTCTTCTTCTTCAACATTTTCTGTAGGTGAAGTGGTGGCCGATGGAAGGGGCGACTCATCGGCTCCCTTTGCTGGCACATCTTGCACCTCCTGCACCTCTGTCTCTTCAGTCGGGCCGTCCTCTGGAAGGGGAGGTAGAGTAGACGTAGTCGAATGGCCCTGCATGTCATCAACAGAAGATGAAAGTCAGACAAACCAGCAAAATGGCAACGCCAAGAGACAACAAAACTTGATAGATTCACTAACCTCTGGCAAAGGCTTTTCAGCCCCATAAGGAGTGACAGGGCAGTCGACGTTGCAGGGCTCGCTGGCTTTTGTGCTGGTGATGGACCGCAGATGTGACACCAGCTCGCTCCTTGACAGCTCCTCCTTGTTCATTCGAGTGGCGTCAAGAGGACCTTCATACTGCCACATAGGGTGGGCTCGCATGCGGAGCGGCCACACCCGCATCTTCACAAAGGTGGCAAGAAGGTGCACACCAGTGACGCTGTTTAGCAGTCCTCCAATTCTCCAGCAGAGGCGCCGCTTCCGCCATTTCTTCAGTCGATAGCTGATGATCCCAGGCCTTCGTCCTAGCGGCTATACCAGCAGTCGAAAATTTGGGATCCCTTCCTGGTCGACGCGCACATAAAACCACCTTTTCCTCCACCCTTGCGCCGAGTCGACTGGCTTCAGGGCAAAATATCGAGTGTCGCTGCGTACTTGGATCCCAAGGCCTCCAACTGGGATGTTCGGCCGCCTCGGTTGTTGGGCCGGACCATGAAGATCGACTTCCAAAGGGCCCAGTTGGGAGAAACTCACAGGAAGCACTCGCACAATACCATAAAACAGGCAATGTGCATAATGCCGTTTGGGGTGAGATCATGGATCTGCACCCCGTAGGCAAACAGCAAGCCACGAACAAAGTCGTGGAGGGGAAAAGACAGACCCCTAGGCAAAAACTCCGCAAAACATACGCGCTCATTTGCGCGAGGCTCGGGGAGTACCTCTTTCGACGGCGCACGGACAGTAAGCTGGTCCGCCGGCGGCAGCAGTCCGTCCTCGCGGAACTTCTCGAGATGTGCCGCCTTGATCGTGGACTTCACCCAGTCGCCGTCGCTCTTCTTGAGGTCGACGGCGGACGCAGATGCGTAAGCCGCAGTCTTCTTCCCCTTCAAAGCGGCCGCGTCGGTCGCGGGCGCGTCGGCGGCAGCTTTCCTCTTGGGCGCCATGGTTGTGGTGGCTAGGGAGTGAATAAGGAGCTCAGACGCAATAGCAATGGAGGTGGAGCAAGAGGAAGACGATGGAACAGGGGCGGCGCGCAGAGCAAATGGCAAGTAAAAATAATGCCAGCGCCGTCCCTCCTATTTACCACAGATCAAAATCGATCACAGCCGTTAAAATCGCAATCGTGTGCTCCGCGAGCAATCCTACCGTACACGTGGCAAGCGCGGAGGGCAACCGTCGCCGGCCACTCCGCCCACTACGCACGCAAAAAGAGGAGCCATAATCACCTCTTCGTAAAAGTGGGCCAGAGTGGTCAAATCAAGTCCAAAAGGCACCGTCGTTCGGTCAGCGCTGCACAATGGGCCCACCTATGTGTCACGTCCCATCCATCACAGCATAGCGCACGCCACCGCGTGTCAGGGAGCGCAGTCGCCAGAAACGTCATCCCTGACGTCATTGCAAGCATCTGTTCAGAAAATACAATCGAGTCTGCCCAACGCATATTGGTCATTCGACTGCTTTGTTTGGTTCGGGTGTGAAAAAACAATGTTAAAGCAAAATTGGTCACTCGACCGTTCCTTCGACTGAGGCATATTACTCCCATCGGGAGCATATTCAAAAATTCTTCGACTGAGATGCTCAAGATAAAATGATTTTGAGATTATCCTCCATTACAAGCAATACAGCATAATCTCGGGGGCTACTCCCATCGGAAGCACTGTCGTGCACCCGATAGAATTACGGCAAAAAAAATCTTCGAGTAACATATGCAGTGTAAAAAGATCTGAGATTGTCCTCCATTGCAAGCAATAAAGCACAATCTCGGGGGCTACTCCCATCGGGAGCGCTGTCGCGCACCCGATAGAATAACGACAAAGTGTCAGTTGACAAAAGTCTCGACTCAGTCCATATACAAAATCATACTCGAAACATTCCCGAGTTGCGTCCGCCGCAAATACCTCGGATGCTGCACGCATAGTGCAAAGGTAAGACCCGCCGAACTTTCGAGCTGGGCTAAGGACCGTTCCAGTAACGACAATCCTTATGTTTTCCGTGTCAGCAGACATGATGAAAAATCCCGACGGACGCGTTGGGTGAATTTCAAATCTATACTGCAGATCGACTCAGTAAGACCTCTGCGGCCTAGTCGAATCTGACCAGTTTGTTCCAGATTCGAGTCCGGGGACTCGAGTTTGATTGAAAGCTAGTAAGGTTTTACCCGAATGTGTAGTTAACCAGTCCCGATCTGTCGAGTGTACTGGGCCTGCTAAGCTATTATCCATTGATCATCATAAGCAGAAACCACAGTCGATGAGATACTCGACATAGCCAAACATGAGCTATTCATACAGGAATTCCAATTATATATACAGAATACAAAGCATATGGCGTGCACTTACGAACGAGTCCATGCCCGATTCTTCGAGTCAGACAAGTACTCGGGGGCTACTGACAAGGGTATACACCTCGGGTACCCTACCGTGAGGGTACCTAGTGCACGTGACGACTAAGGCCCAATAGCAAAGAGCCTACTCGAAACCAAGACAAGAGGCCCAAGAAGATGGAGTACCCTCCAAGATTAGACATAGGCATAGTCGGTTTAGACTTTCCTTACGTGTAAACTAGGTTGGTTATGAACTCCTGAGACCCAGCCTATTTAAAGGCTGGGAGGGGTGCCGATCTAGGGACAAGCCATACTCGAACCACCAAAGCTCTAGCGAGATCGACATCTCGCCGGAGCCTCCTTGTAACCGCATAATCTCACACGATCAATAACAGACAAGCAGGAAGTAGGGTCTTTACCTCCACCCGAGGGGTCTGAACCTGGGTAAATCTTTGCCTCTGCTTGTCAGCCGACGAAACTACCAGTATTACCACGTTCTCTTCCCATAATCTCAACCCTAGGTCCTTAACCATGGGATTTGATGAGTGTACCCCTCGTCAAGCATTTTCCAAAATCCGGTCTTAATTCCGGATCTGGCACCGGGTCTGGTACCGGATCTGGCACCGGGTCTTGTACCGGATGTTCCGACTTTAGTGGCTGCAACGGCTCTTTTTCGGGAGGGGCTATAAATACCCCTCCCCTTCTTCCTCCTGCACAAAGCACGTTTTTGCTCTCTCTCTCCTCCATTGTTGACCTTGGAAAAGCTTGCCCCCTCTCAATTCCTCCCATGATTCTTGCATATCTTTGAGGGAAAAGTGAGAGGAGATCTAGATCTACAATTCCACCAATCCATCTCTCCTCTAAGTGAGTTGAACCTTGTAGATCTTGATCTTGGAGTTCTTGGTGTTTCTCCTATTTTGTTCTTCCTCTCTTCTCTCCCCATAAGCATTAGTTGCTTTTGGTGGGATTTGAGATTGAAGGATTTGAGCACTTGTGCAATTGTCATTGCTTTGTGCATCGGTTTGTGCTCTCCACGAAGATTCGTGAAAGTTGAAAGTTTGTGAGCTTGTTACTCTTGGGTCTTTGGACTCTAGACGCCTTTGTGGTGGTTGAGACCTTTGTGGTCACTTATAGTCGTTCGGGAGCCCCAATCCAGTTGTGGGTTGTGCCTCGGATTGGTTGTAAAGGCTCCGGATTCCGCCTTGAAGGATTCCGATAGTAGAAGGTGAACCAAACCTTTGTGGTGCGGTTCATCGGAGAAGAAGGTGAAGCCTTTGTGGTTGTTGAGTTGACCTTTGTGGTATCTCACACCTCTCCAACGAAACGTACTCCCCTAAAAAGGAGGAACTCGGGAATACATCCTCGTCTCTGCGTGCCTCGGTTATTTCTATACCCGAGCTCTTTATTATGCACTTTACATTGTGATAGCCTTCGTGCTTGAAGTATTCTATATTGCTATCACTTTGTTGCTTGTCTTGCTTAGCATAAGTTGTTGGTGCACATAGGTGAGCCTAGTATATTTAGATTGTTGGCTTGTTATTTTAAACACCTAGTTTTATTTCGCAATTATCAAGCCTAAACCGGAAAAGTTTTAATCGCCTATTCACCCCCCCCCCCCCCCCTCCTCCTCCTCTAGGCGACATCCTTGTCCTTTCATCGTTTCCATCAACATGTCGTTTTGTCGTTGGCTTGTAGGATCTTTCTTTGGACCAAACGTCGATGACGCATTCGCGTCGCTCCCTTCTTGGAGACGCTTTCTCAGGTGCTTTATCGTTATGGACTTGGCCAGGGTTGGGCAGTTGTTTTCACACTTCTCTCTCCGATCTTGGCAGTCATGTCGTTCTATCTCCATTTGCGCACTAGGTGGAACTTCTACAACTTTCGACGGTACGGCGATCTTCGGGCCAAAGCGAGCGGACATCGGTCTCTCTTTCGAAGTGAAAACCGTTGTTTTAGCGCGACGATCGAAAGCCTCTCTAGCAATATATGTGGAGATGGCTTCCTCAACTACTTGACTTCTCTCACATCAAGATGTTTCATTCGCTTCTCCTACAATCAAGCGATTATTATTGCGGCTAATGAGGTTTCAGAGTATTTTTCAAGCGGCTCGACTTGTTTATCTTTTTTCTGCTTGTGTTATGTTCTGTCCTGCAAACTGATTTCCTTAGCCTCATGTGCCACCACTGTGAGCTTGGTTAATTTAAAAGCGGGGAGGTATCAACTTGAAACCTAATAGTGCAGGGTATTCAGACTACTTATAGTTTCTACAAGGAAAAATAGCAATCTGGCCCGTCTAGCTCAGTTAGTAGAGCGCGAGGCTCTTAACCTTGTGGTCGTGGGTTCGAGCCCCACGGTGGCCGCTTGTAAGTTTTTCTAGGCAACTACGGCGGGCAAATCCGTCCTGAACCATTTTTTTTTTTTTAACAGAAACGAGAACTGAAAAGAACAAAAGGAAAACAGCTGCTGGAGAGTGGCAGCTGAAGCTAGCTACAAGGCAAGAAAGTAAACTGAAAAAAGGAGCACAAGCTCAGCAAAAGCTGAAACTAAATCTAACACTAAAACTGGCTGCAGACTATATAGAGGCGGCCTAATCCAAGAACATTACACTCTAGTCCAGCAAAACATATTTGCTAGAATCATTTGTACAACAGTGAGACCAAAGGGAGAGATCTGAGGCACATATGCGGAAGACATATGAGCCACCCGTGCGGCGCTGATTGAAAACCTTCGCATTTCGACGCTTCCAAATGTTGCAGAGGGCGGCGATTAGCACGGTGGAGCGCACTTTTACATACAGGGGAGGCCCTCCCATAGGTTCAATATGTTGAGCAGCGACTGGCATCCTGGTGAAGGGCGGGAACGACATTCCAGAAAGGTTGAATAGACATGCAATGTAAGAACAGGTGTTCCGAAGATTCAGACGGAGCACATAAAGGGCAAGCATCCGAGCTGGCTAACCCCCTTATGGAAACAACGCAAGTTTGTGAACAAACGCTACCGACCCGCCAACCAAGTTAAGAGGGGCACCTATTCGTTGCAAAATTTCTCCAAGTCGGCGTTGCAAAGGTTACATCGAGTTTATGATGAAAGTCAAAAGAGTAAGCATATTTAGTGGTTAAAGCTTTGCCGTTGACACGCCCAGTTCTAACGTCCAAATCCTCAGACTAACCGTAGCATAAGGGTCTGCAAGGCAAGGAGTTCAGAGGTAGCAGAGTGTGAAAGTCGAGGCTGATGAGCAATATTAAGGGCGGGTGAAGCCAATGCAAAAGCAACCGAGGAATTAAGGCAGGTAGAATGAGAGAACATAGCAGGGAAATGTGCCATCCATCATTTTGCTTTATTACTCTCTTACTTTTTAAAAACAAAGTTACTCTGTTATTACTTTCTGTGGATCAATTTCCATGTGCAGTTCAACGATGTTCAGACGTACTCCATTGCCCAAATTATTTACAGTACCCGTGCTCTATACCACTCGTATGTAGTTTGTACACAAGACATGAACTGAACTAGGCAGTTTGTACTCCATTGCCCAAATTATTTACAGTACGTACGCTACTTGAATTATTCACCTCCACAGGCAACCGCCGCCATACACAAGCCAAACGCATTCCCCCAGGCTCCAAACGGAACGGATCAAAGCCACGCCAATTCGAAGTCTCCGAGCGAAGGCACTCCACCATGGCTGTCGCCGTCTCCCAGTCCCAGCAGCTCCTCCAGATCATCAGCCTGAGTTCCACAAGCATCGAACAGATGATGATCACCCGCTTCCCCAACGCCGTCAGCACCACCGCGCCAAGGGCTGAACAAGAATCCCAGCTCGATTCCGTCCAAGTCGAGGTCGATCGACAGGTGGTCTCCAGCGAAATCTTGCTGCTCGGCTGGTGTCGTCTCTTCAACCCGATCGCCGCCCGCCGCCGCGTTCTCCGGTGGACGGTCGTGGCCTGCTGCTGCCATCACCGTGGTGCACCGCACCGCCTTGGTCCGGATCGGGCTGCTCGTATCCCGTGGCACTGCACCCTCAGGTGAGGTCGCCGGCGGCTTCGGAGTGGACTTGGACGATGCGACGGCCTGCAGCTGGTTCGAGCAGCCACTGTGGTTGTTCCCTTGCGGCGGCAGCAGCACCTTCTTGCTGAGGGTGGTGTTCCAGTAGTTCTTGATCTCATTGTCTGTTCGCCCCGGCAGCCGCCCCGCGATTAGCGACCACCTGCCACGGCCAAAACTTATTTACCAACTCACAGCGGGAGTAATTAATTAGCAAATTCTAGCTGGCCTTATTTACTTGCACCTGACGAGTTTAGCTAGCTGCAACTTTGCATATGTGGCAGAGCAGAGCCACAACTGGGGGTGGCATTTCATACTGGAGTTTTTCTTTTCATGTTGTGTTGCAGATCAGAGTGGTTGTGCATGCATGAATGCATGTTTCCTCTAGCTGCCTGTCATCATCAACTTTGCTGACCGAATAACTCTTTTTACCTCTTCAGGGTAGAGACACTAGACTGACATCAAGAGATTTGTTCTTCTTGCGACGCGACCAATTTAGCAATCGGGTAGTGCTGACTAATTTGGATAGTAGTGACACAAATGCTCATGATAACTGGATCCTACGTTATGTGCTGGCCTACTTCGTCTGATAAGATATCTCTATCTACCTAGTAGGGGAAAGTGAAAAAGAAACTCCAACAGAAAAGCTAACCTGACTTTGGTGTTTACAAATAATTTTCATCAAACAACTGTGACTAATTAGTACTCCTACGCAAGTAAGGACCAGCTTGTATGTTACTCCCATGTTTGTCGATCTTTGTTCACTTTGTATTTGGAATTTGGATATGCAAGTGCAAGTAAGCGAACAACAATACTTTACATTAGGAATTTGGATATGCAAGTGCGAGTAAGCGAATTTGGATATTAATTTTGTCGAGGATACAAATGGAAGGATATCGCAGAAATGTGCACCTGTTGCCGAGTAGCCTGTGGAGCCTGACGATGAGATCCTCTTCGTCGTCGGAGATGTTGCCTCTCTTGATCCCCGGCCTGAGGTAGTTGAGCCATCGCAGCCGGCAGCTCTTCCCGCAGCGATTCAGCCCTGCATGCAACATCTCGATCGTTGTGATTATCCTGTGAGTTAAACCAGTGATCTCTCTCTGCTGTTTCGGTCACCTGGCTTCTTCAAGCTCTGTTTCAGCTACAGCGACTTATGATAGCGTAGCTACCACACAGAATTGGGACGAGAGACAGTATCGACTTACAGCAAATTGCATTCGTAATTGACAAATTTATGAATGTAATGCGGGGAGAGAAAAGCAAGATTTAGAGGTGATGGCGGTGTGACTGACCAGCTCGTTTGGGAAGGCTTCCCCATTTTCCCTCGCCGTGCTTGTTGATGTAGGACACCAGGGTATCGTCCTCCATTGCTGTCCAAGCCCCTCTGTTCAGGCCCTCCTTGGAGCAGCATGGCTTCCTCCCCATATCCTCTTTCTCTCACTGTGTGCATGTGTCTGACAGAGGAGCTCTCAGCTCTTCGTGTATGTAAATCTCATTCCTAGACGGGGCTATTTGAAGGTTAGATGGGGCTGCGTACACGAAGCCGGACAGAGTAAGAGAACAGTCAAAATTGATCGGTGGCAGATCTACCATTTCTCAGCGTCTGACTAATCGAGCCATGTCTGCAGGCAGCCGATCTGCAAATCCACATTTGACGCCACGTGGATCGCACCATTTCCTTTCCATATGATCTTCCCTCTTATTTCCACTAGCTCAAGGGAGCACGTCTGGCGCACGCCTGGCAATCCTTACGATATATGGCGCGCCTTTGTTGCATAAATCTACATGATAAGTAACCCAACTGCATAATAAACATACTATTCATAATTAAACATATTTAGTACTCCCTCCGTTCACAAAAGGATGTCTCAATCTTGTCTAAATTTACATGTATCTAGACATACTTTAATGTGTAGATACATGCAAATTTAGAAATGATTGAGACATCTTTTTATAAACGGAGTGAGTAGTACTAGGAGTCCATAGTGGAGTCTCGTATTCATTTTACAGAACTGTACAAATAAAGGGGAATAGTATTGCCCTCAGAGGCGAAACGTTTTGCTGACCTGGTGCCAAACATTTTGCGGAGATTATAGCCTAACCTCTCCCTGAATCCGGTGATGTTAGGTCATTGTTATTTTTCTTTATTGGCCTCGGCTACGTGTCATGTTTGTTCCCTCTATTTTGCCATGTTTTAAAAAAAGAATAGCTTTGCTCGGACAGTGTCGTAATTCGTAAATCTCGTTTAAAAAGCCATATGATGGTCGTCGTTGTTGTGGGGTTGCCGATCCTCGTGCTCTGTTTTAGGTTGAACAGGACACGGCGAGAAGATGTCGTCCACACTAGAGCCGCAGGGGCGGATCTAAGGGGTGCCATGGGTGCCCATGGCACCTCCTCCAAATGTTAAACAATTTGTATTATATACTTAACAGTGTTCAGATACTTAACACCCGACATTTTGTAGGTGTACGATTGTTTCAATACTCAAATGGTCAATGTTCTCAGCTATGGCCTTGGTTGAGGGTAACGTGTTGACACATTATAAACGTATCTGCTTTCCCGATCATATTATTTTAGGGCTCCTTTGATTCATAGGATAGGAAAAGTGTAGTAATAGGAATCATATAGGATTGGAATGGCATGGCTAATTGAATCCTATGAGAAGATCAAGTTCTTTTAATTGTGGTGAAGGAATTTTTTCATGAGGTTGTACCTCATGTTATTTTACTACAAAATTTACAATACAAGAATTAAACGGCATCCGAAGTAAAAATTCCCATAAGATTTCAATCTTATACAAATCATGTATAAATCCTATGAATCAAAGGAGCCCTTAGAGTTTTTGTCCAGATTCTTCCCAAATTGGATTAAAAATGTTAAAAGTGACGTCATTTTTAGCAAATACATTGTTTCTATCTTTTTCGTACAAATTGCAGGTGAAATAAAATAAAAGTAAAATACCACCAAGCACTGCGCGCATGAAGGGATTACCAGGACAAACGAGACCTGCCCGGGCCCAACAAGGGGACCATGCGACAGGGGATACGACACTAGGCTTGGGCCGCGCCATTTTGGTGTGTGCGGCCCACATAGCTCCGATGATGTCGCCCCTTCGACCTACGTACAAATACGGAGAAAAAACGCTTCATCCTGGGAGGCCAACATTAAGCGCACCAAAGAGATGTTGTCTCCATGACCTTTGATCCAGAGCGAGATTGGTTCATCTATCTGCGCCATAGTGTGGGATTTCGTCTTCATCTTCACCACCACCACCGTAAAGCCATCCTCCATCCCGGTGTCTTCATCTGCTCCTACCATGTGTGAGAAGTCTTCTATAAACAAATGGTATTGATGGGAATTGGATCAATTCAATCATGTAATGATGAATTACCATTTGGGTTTGTGATCCCTAGTTCGTTTATGTTCCTATTATGTTTGTGATATGACTTTGTTATTCATAATGCTTGCTACCAGATTCTAGGGGTGCTAGACCGGGATATGAATGCAGAAGGATTGTTATTTGAGGATTGCATATGTTCACATAGTGTTAATGTATTTCTCCAGATGTAATCATCCTTAGTTTCCTTACGACCTCGATGAACTGAGGGGGTTTGATAATAGAATTACTGGGTTTCCTTTTTACGACTCGATGGTTTCAAGAGCTCCACGGCTGAGTCAAGGTGTTCTGGCATCCCCTTCGCCAACTCAAGATCATCCTCATAGTTGTTGTGTGCAACCATTAACGTCCCTAGGTTAATGAGGTGTTTGTCGTGTACACGGTTGACCTCCCCATTAGCCGGGAGTGCTCGCCTGCAGATCAAAGATCTGTGACGCTTGCTGAAGAGCACGGGGGCGCAGTAACACCTCCAATTCTTCCAAGTGGTGCTTCACCGAGCCTGTGACCTTGCAACACAATTGGTCACGCTCGATGCGTAGGTCGAGGCTCTTTAAAGCCAACGATTGGGTGCAGTTACGCATCGCTGGCATTGTCAGCTTAAGATGGTCCCACTCACTTCGCATGCGCAAGTTTATCTCGAGAAGCACAACCATTGATGCTCGGACACTCAAGAAATTCTACTCCATGCCTTAAATCCTCTGCTATATATGGAAGACGAAAATGGGATTAGAAATGAATATAAAGCTACTAAATGGACAAAGGCCCAAAGAAATTGCAACCAACGTCCACTACGCTGGGGTAGAAGGTTGTCTTCACCCTCCTAATGGCATCCAAGGTGATTCTTTGCCTCCTCCTTCAAGGTTGATGTGGATGGCAGAGCCCTTGTGTCTTCACTCCTGAACAACCATGACCTTCATTCATCAAGATCGCAGGGGCATAAAACAATGCATTGCGAAGAAAGAATATGAAAATCCTTGAGCGGGGCACGGGCAAATTTGAGACGCCGTACAAAAATATCCTCTTTAGGAGCTTCATCTTCAAGCGAAGGCACTAGCTCCCCTCAACACCAGAGGCGCCTCGACCTCCGACGAAAGTGGAATCATGGGTGTCAGGTAGGTAAGAAATTTGGTGCTCTATCTGATCTCCTTGTTAGTGGCCAAGGTTAGAAGAGACAAGAATAATAAATAAATAAAGAAAGAAAGAAAGAAAGAAAAGAGGGGATTATGAACAAGAAGTCTCGTCAATCCTTCTGGACTTCCTTATGAAAGAAGGAATCGGTGTCTCGTGTCCTAAGAAGGCTTGGTGGGTTGAATCTGCTATATTTTTGCAGCCAAAATGACGCACCTCAACCCAGAAACGAGGTGGTTCGTCACCTCTAATCAAGGCGGTGTGCAGAAATCTCATCATCACTAGGTGTAATCGTTGCTGGCTCATTTACTTCGACGTGCAAGTTTACCGGGTGGTGAATAACGATCAAATCTAGGGCGCGTTTGGTAGCCAGCAGCTGTTTTGGAGCTGCATGGGGGCAGGCTCCATAGGGCACTGCTAAGCAAATGCAGGCTCTAATCTGTGTTGTGTGGTTTGTTTGGTATCCCACAGCTAAGAACGTGGCAGGGGCTGAGCCACTTGCACTTCTTGTTTGGTTACATACAAAGCATGCTCTAATGCAACTCTGGATGTGTTTGGTTGCATGCAATGTTGCTGCTACGGTAACCTCTTCTACCTTGTGGTGAGGTTACCAGGCGTAGGAAAGACATGATCATGATCCACATAGAAGCATACTAGTTTTAAACAAGTACCATAATCCAGATGAACAAGTAGCTTAAAACATGTCTAAAACAGAGTCTGATCAAACGCAGTGGCGGAGCCAGGATATGAAGCATGTGTTGTCATTTAAAATCTGTGATGTCAAATACATATGTTTTTACTAGTTTTTTTAAAAAAATCTTCATTATTTATTCGTGTATACAAAGCATTTGTCAAAAACCTGTGTGGTCAATTGACCACACTGTTCCCAATGTGGCTCCGCCACTGATCTAACGAGTAGGACGAACATAAAACATGCCACAATCCACTAGTTACTCGTCTTCGTCTTTCTTGAAGTTCAGTGGGTGCTCAGGGCACTGTCTCACCAGCTCACAGCCTGTGTTGTCGAAGATGATCACCTTGTACTCCATTCGACCGAGCTTTTTGAACATGAGAAGATAACCAAGATCCAAGCTGTGAGTTATGGCAAAAGCTGGCCATCCTTTCACGAAGAAAGCTTTACCATTGACATCAGCCACAGTGATAGTCCAGATGCATCATGTGTTCGTCTTCAGAGTGATATCACCAGGCACCTCGCCCAAGTAGGGCCTGAAGGCGTTAGGAACAGGGAGGAGTCCAAGTCCAGGGGCGAGGAGCACTTTGCAGAAGTGGTTAGGGGACACCGTGTTCTTGATCCAGCCGTACGTTGCCTTCCTTCTCTTGAAGACAGTGTCAATCTCAACCATGTCCACATGTGCTTTCATCTTTGAATCCTGGTACAAATAGAATGGTCTCAGTAAACTTTGAACATCACGGTTTGTGCAAATTTCCATCATTGTCCATAGAAAATGTAGTACAATCAATGGCCTTAGTTATCAGAGAAGCACAAGAGGAGCAGACCACTTTGCGCAACCAGAAAGCCAACAAAAGCAAATAGAAGCCACTACGATTTGTCACTGGTTCCTACTTTTGTTGGACTTCTGGTCGATAGGGTTCTGTCTCTGCCCAAACATCATAGGCCATAAGAATTACAGGAAAATCAGATGCAATATCAGTATGCGAACACTCAGAAGATGATCTCTTAGTACCAGTTATGATGCAAAAATATTCAGCATTTCTGCATAGCAACAGATACTAAAAGACACCTCTCGAATTGTAAGTGCAAAAGAAGTGTTCGTTGGTCTCAGAACATGTACAACCATGTTTGCGCCTACTGACTAGCTAGCAAAAGAAAAGAACAGTCACATCTCATTGTGGCTGCTTCAGACTTTTGCTAGCAGTCAGCAGGTGCCAGCTCTAACACAAATGATCATAGACCTAATGGAGTACGTCAAAGAATTTATGCCACATTGTAATCTAGAACAACTCATCAGATGCCTCAGTTTAGTAGTATGCAAGTCAGTTGTCGAACAATAGTACGCACCACATGACAACCAACAAAACCAAGTAGAAGACACGAGTAAAATTGTGCATGCTTCTTAATTTTGGTGGCTGCCTTGTGGTTACAGTGCCACATCTGACTCACAAATATAAAATCCTTCATCATTGGCCAAAATTTGAAAATTCAAGCCTCATATTTCAAAGCCATCAGTGGGCAAAAAGAGTGCCTACAAGAACGAAGTACAAATAATAGCATTGTGCTTGCAATTACCCTTGATTCTGTAGACAATCTTCTTGCAACTATGATGGCCTAGTTTAATCATCGGCTACCATGAAGAATACTCACGAACACACGAAAAGAAATTTGCCTCATATGAAGTAGCAAACAAACATATCAGGGAGACGACTCTGTACATGACCAAGTGGTATGCACAACAAATGTGGTTGTACATCGTTCAAGGTCCTCTGCAGAGTCATCTCCTTGGACACTTGTGTGATGCCACTGTGTAATCATCGGCTCATTGGTACCAAAGTTCATACAAATCACAGATCAACTGTAGGACATTATATTTTGGGACTCAGAAATGCATTTGACAAACTAGTCGTCAACCCGTGCATATGCACGGGCTAGTTAAGTTTTTGAATTTTTTTTATGTGAGTAGTCTAATAGTAGAATTAGTGTAACCGTTGTTAATTGTGTAGCAAAATTCAACTCTTAGGTCACCCGTGTCTTGTTCAAGGAGACTGTTTTTGATGATTTTTTTTCATTATTAACGACTCCTATATGTTGAGTATATGCATAAAAATCTTCAGTAGACATGTGTGAGTGTACATGTGCGTCTATATTTATATTTTGGTTAAAGAACTTATTTACAGATTTTTGAAATTGCCAATAGCAGCTTGTCTTTTGAATAATTTTAGATTAAATGCACATCAAACATACGTATTATCCGTTCACTCATCGTCATGTACCTCTGCCCAACGTGTATACGGACAGGCTCCTCGTCTTCAAATCCGCTAATTTCTCCATCGAAAAGAAAATGAAGAAGAACTTTCCCCATTAGCACCAATCCTCGCATCTTTCATCTTTGTACTGTACCTGCAGGCTGTATCCCAACCATCACTGTTGGATCTCGATGCCACTATGCAGGAGTTGAGGAAATTTCTGCGTAGGGATGGATTGGAAGCAGCAGCAGCAGCAGCAGTGGTAGTCGTTGAGGAGGAGCTCACGGATGCAAATCCGTACCGCCGGAGGACGGGTCGTCGAGGCTTGCCCTTCTCTCTTCCTCCCCGTCATGCAGGCTCTCGCGCTCCCCGACTTCGATCTCGAGCGGTGGCGCCCGTCCCACAACCTCGACCTCCAGCGGCGGCACCAACTGCGATTCGTCAGCTGACCGTAATTTCCCTCTCCGTCACCGCACAACCACTGCTGTCACCGCCTCTGCTCCAGCCACGGGACGCATACGGAGAAGCACGCTCCTGCTGCTGATGCTGCAGCTCTCATCGACCTTGCCCCGGGTGGCGCACTCGTGGGAACTCTGCCCAACACGATGTTCAGGCTGCCGATGCGGCTCCCTTTGACCTTCCCCCGGAAGACGTCCACGCTGTGCCCGCCGCTCCTGCCGGCTCCGAGACTGACAGAAGATGGCGCGGATGACGATGCTCAGGTCCTTGCCGACTGCCTTGCTAACTTGAAGGTGAACAACGACTTCTCCTTCACTGTATGTACACCAGATTATCATACTTCTTGGTTTCGAACTTGCAAATACTTTGGCTCTGGCAAGAATATGTGAATGTATTTTTTTAGTGGTATTATGGTGCACATTCTTGAACAGTTGTTGCTTTAAAGTTCCGGTACACAATGCTTTATTCTTCAATACTTGTATTGATTAAAAGAAGTGGCAGCATACGGGAACAATAAGATAAAGGTTATAACGTGTTTGTTGCACAAAAGTACATATCGGTGTACATTGTGAGACGATGAGAATTGGGGGAATACCACACACGGCTCAAAGGGCACGCGGGGCTCCTGTTTATATAGGGGCACGAGGGCCCTACGGTTAGGGTTTACATAAGAGTCCTAGTTAGGTTAAACTAACTATAACCCTCCCCCCCCCCCCCCCCCCCCCCCCCCCCGCAGTCGCAGCGGGAGCTTTACAGACGCTGAGACTGGAACGAAATTCTAAGAACAAAGGAGAGGCTAATCCTTTAGTCATAATGTCAGCAAACTGATGGCTAGAGGGAACATGAAGAACCCTGACCTCTCCGAGAGAAACTTTCTCTCGAACAAAATGAATATCTATCTCTATATGCTTCGTACGTCGATGTTGAACCGGGTTGGAAGACATTTAGACGGCGGAGATGTTGTCGCAGTAGACGATGGTTGCCGATGAGAGGGGACGATGGAGCTCACCAAGCAGTTGCCGTAGCCAGCAGCTCTCAGCGACAGCGTGAGCCACGGCTCGGTATTCAGCCTCCGCGCTGGACCGAGAGACCGTGGTTTGTCGCTTCGACGACCAGGAGATCAAATTGTCTCCGTACTGCATGTAGTAGCCAGAAGTCGAGCGTCGAGTGTCGGGGCAGCCCGCCCAATCAGCATCGGAGTATGCGGTGAGCGTGGTCGAAGAAGAGACACCAAGCTGTAGACCCATGTCGAGAGTGCCTTTGAATGCGCTTGACCAAGGCCTGGTGCGGAGCGCGAGGATCATGCATGTGTAAACACACCTGTTGAACAGCATAGGCAAGATCAGGACGCGTCAGTGTCAGGTACTGAAGAGCACCCGCGATGCTTCGGTAGTCGGAGGGGTCAGCGACAGGAGCTCCCTTGTCGGCGGAGAGCTTGGCACTGGTGTCAATTGGCGTAGGAGAGGGGTGGCATTCTGACATGCCTGCTCGCTGAAGAATATCGACGGCGTACTACCGTTGAGACAGAAACAATGCTGTGGACGTGCGCTATACTGCAATTCCCAAGAAGAAGGACAAATCGCCCAAGTCCGTCATGGAGAATTCAGCATGGAGAAGCGCGGTGAGCCGCTGCAGCAGGGTCGAGGAAGACGCGGTGATGATGATGTCGTCGATGTAGAGCAGAACATATGCGAGTGCATTACCCTCCTTTAGCACGAACAGGGACGTGTCGGAGATCGAGGCGGTGAAGTGAAGCTGGCGGAGGAAGGAGGCGAACCGCTGGTACCACGCACGCGGAGCCTGCTTCAATCCGTAAAGAGAGCGATGAAGCTGACATACATGGTCTGGTTGTCGAGGATCGACGAAGCCGGACGGTTACTGGCAGTAGACCACCTCATCAAGAGTGCCGTGGAGGAAGGCATTCTTGACGTCGAGTTGCCGAATAGACCAGCCAGCAGAGAGAGCAATGCTGAGAACGAGGCGGATCGTGGCCGGTTTCACAACCGGGCTGAACGTCTCGTCGTAATCCACGCCCGCTTGTTGAGAGAACCCGCGGACGACCCAGCGAGCTTTGTAGCGAGCCAGAGAGCCATCAGAGTGAAATTTATGTCAAAAATCCACTTGCCAGAGACGATGTTGGCTCGAGAGGGCCGAGGGACCAAGGACCAGGTGCCGTTGTCGATGAGAGCTCGAAACTCCTCGGTCATGGCATCACGCCAGTGAGGATCTTGGAGAGCGGCACGGTACGTCGAGGGTACAGGGGAGAGTGCTGCTGTCGTGGCCGAGAGGTTGAGCCGCTCACGAGGAGGGACGACGATCCCAGCTTTGGCACGAGTCCGCATGACATGCGGACCGGGTGCAGGCCGTGGAGTAGGAGCGTCGGGCGGAGATGACGGCGGTGACGAGCCTGGAGGCGCCGACGAGCCTGGAGACGATGGCGGAGATGACGGCGGTGACGAGGTCGGGCTGGCCGTAGGCGTGCGTGGTGACGACGGCGCAGGTGATGACGGCGGGGACGAGGTAGACGCGGCGCGAGTCCCTGGCATGGGCTGCGGCCGTGGCAGAGAGGACGACCAAAGCTCTGCCGCGGCAGAGTCGTCGTGGGTGGCCACCACGGTAGGCGCGGCACGCGGCGGCTGTGACGGGACCGCGGGTGGGACCCGCGTAGGGGCCACAGGGACGGCGCGTTCCTGCAAGAACCCGAGATCGGGGCGCGATGAGGACCCATGTACGGCGGTGAAGGGAAACACCTCCTCGTCGAAGACGACGTGCCGGGAGACGATGACGCGGAGTGTAGTTGGGTCGTAGCAGCGGAACCCCTTGTGCGTCGAGGGGTAGCCGAGGAAGACGCACGCACGGGAGCGTGGCTGGAGCTTGTTCGTCGTCGTGGCAGCCATGTTGGGGTAGCACAGACAGCCGAAGACGCGTAGATGATCATACTGGGGGGGTCACCATAGAGCTTCTCGTACGGAGTGGCCAAACCGATGACCTTGCAAGGCCGACGATTCAGCAAGTAGACGGCCGTAGAGAGAGCTTCGGCCCAGAATGCGGGTTCCAGGTGTGCCTGAAACATAAGAGTACGCATAGTATCGTTGACCGTGCGAATGGCACGTTCTGCCTTGCCGTTTTGTGGAGAGGTGTACGGGCAAGACAGACGAACACGAACACCCTTAGTGAGAAAGAACTCGTTGAGAGAGGTGTTGACAAACTCAGTGCCATTGTCAGCTTGAAAGGCACGGATAGAGCGGCGAAACTGTGTATGGACATATGTGAAGAAGTGTCGAACAGAATCATAAACGCAAGATTTTTGGCGAATAGGGAAGACCCAATAATAGTGTGAAAAATCATCAACAATTATGAGATAGTATTTAAAACCAGAATTGCTTAACACAGGAGATGTCCACAAATCACAATGCACTAGCTCGAAAGGAGCACTAGAAACTGACACTGAACGAGCAAACGGTAATCTAACATGTTTGCCAAGTTGACACGCATGACAAAGACCGCGCTGAGTTTTATTACACTTGATGAAAGATTTATTCCTAAGAGACGCCATGGCGTCGCGACCAGGGTGACCCAAGCGACGATGCCACAACCTCTGTGATGCTACGGACGCCACCAACGCCAGGGGAGGAGAAGCCGACGGAGTGATGGTGTAAAGATCACCGTCACTGTCACACCGAATGATTTCAGTCCTAGTGAGAAGGTCCTTCACAGAAAAACCGAAAGCATCAAATTCAATTGTGCAGGAATTATCAAGAGTGAATTTACGAACAGAGAGAAGATTTCTGATAAGAGACGGAACTAGTAACACATCTTTGAGAAGAAAAGAAGTGCCGTTAGTGTATAGATGAGAGTTACCGAACCGAGTAATGGGGATGGAAGAACCATTGCAAACAGTAACAAAGAGAGGAGAAGAGAGGGATTGGTGTGCCGGAATTTACCCTCCTCGGAAGTCATGTGCGACGACGCTCCGGTGTCCATGACCCACCCGCCGTTCTGAGTGGCCAGGTTGTTCATAGCACCGAGGAACCCGGCGCTGTCCCAGCTAGGAGTCGAGGAAGACTGCTGGAGAGGCGCATGCATGGTGACGTAGGCCTGCTGAGGTCGGGGGCCGAGGAGTCCAGCATGGGCGGCGTGACCACCGCGGCCAGCCCCACCAGCGGGAAGCTGGCTAGGGCTGAAGCAGAACCAGGGGCCGGTGGGGTGGGAGCGAAGCGGGGCCCGGTGTTGGTGTTGGGACCACGCCGGTTGTCCCGGCCCTTCCCCTTGCCGTTGCGGCCCTTGCCGTTGTCGCCGCGGCAGCCAGCGCCGGTGCAGGGTGCGGGCGCGGGCTGGGGGTTGGAGGAGGCGACGAGCGCGGTGGACTGCACGTTGGCAGCGCTGTTGGCGAGGCGCATCTCCTCGAGCAGCAGCATGGACCGTGCCTCGATGAAGGAGGGGAACGGCTTGGCGAGCTTGATGTGGGAGGCGGCGCCGGAGAACGGTCCGTCGAGACCGCGGATCACGTTGAGGGCGAGGGCGTGATCATCAACCTTGCAGTCGACATCACGGAGGGCGTCGGCGAGGCGCTTGTTGTGCTGGCAGTAGGCGGTGACGTCGAGGGGACCCTGCAGCAGGTTGTGGAACACACCGAGGAGGTAGGTGGCGCGGATCTCCTTGTTGTCGGTGAAGAGCGTGGCGAGGGCCGTCCAGAGCTTGCACGTGGTCTGATCGGGCTCCAGAACGAGGTCCAGGATGTCCTCCGAGATCGACGAGTGCAGGGCCGAGAGGACGGTGTAATCGGAGAAGGCCCACTCGGGATCGGTGGGGGCGGCGGCCTTGGTGGAGTCGACGTGGGCGAGGAGACCGTTCTTGCCGAGGTGCGTGAGGATGAAGATCTTCCACTTGGAGTAGTTGGAGGAGGTGAGAACGACGGCGATCGGCGCGCGGCTGGACAGGGTGGACGGCGCCACCATGGAGGAGGAGGAAGGGAGGGTGGCTAGGGTGAGGCTAGGGGCTGTCATGGCGGCGGCGGCGGCCAAGATGGCAGCGGCGGCGGCTTGGGGTGGAGGGCAGCGGAAGGGTTTAGGGTTTTAGGATCTAAAGTCTGATACCATGTGAGACGATGAGAGTTGGGGGAATACCACACACGGCTCAAAGGGCACGCGGGGCTCCTGTTTATATAGGGGCACGAGGGCCCTAGGGTTAGGGTTTACATAAGAGTCCTAGTTAGGTTAAACTAACTCTAACATACATACCTGAGTTTTATACCAGCAATATATAATTTTGTACACTTAAGTAGACACCCAATCAAGCAACGCCAAACTGAAAATAAGCAACAAACTTCAGTCCTTAATTGCTATGGTCAGGAAAAATATTTAGCAACAACACTACAACAGCAAGAAAAATCAGCACTATTCTGCTAGAGCACTGCTTGAAAGCAGATGAACAAACCTCAAAATTGTTATGAACATATCTACATCATGCATGTTCGTTGCAATATCTTGTACAAAATCATCCACATATTCACAAATAGCAAGCTTTAAGCTAAAGATCTTTAAGCAACACAATGGAATCCACATGCACTCGAAATTTGCGTTGACCTTTCCAGGTTTCGCCAACCGGTGTCATATTATAAGGGCCAGGACCACGATATCTGTACTGGACTGTTCTGTATATCCATGGTCTCAGCAATAGGAAAATTTATCTAAACTTGAGTTGAACTATTGATGATAAAGAATATCCTGCATATTGGTTCAAATAGTAACTATTTTGCCGTGTAGTACTCAGTAGAGATATGACAAAATGAGTGATTAAATTTGAAAGAAGACATACTGCCATATTTTCAGACTGTTGTAGATGTAATTATAACACATTGGCTATTGACTTGACACCAATCAGTTCAGTTTTCACACCCCATAATCTAACTTTGATATCTTCATCTCTGTCAACAATAAGTACAATAATTGTGGAGACACAACATGAACACCTTACTTCCAAATATCACATACTGCTTTTGACTTGGATCAGAAGTACAACATCACGAATTTAGAAGAGCCAAAAATATGTTTTAGTTTCTTCAGTGCACCTATATGTGCTGCAGCTCCTATAATATCTGTTAAAACATGAATTTAGATGACATATTGCATATCTAAACAAAGATTTAATACTATTATATAATGTAATGGTTAGGTTTCTACACAAAAAAATGCAATGCCATACCTGAGAATAAACGTCAATACCTACTCTTCTAGAAAGGACTTCTATGCTTGAAAAGTTGAAGCCATGCTTTGGTATGTCATCTTTAGAGCATCTCCACCGGGGGCCTCCAAATGACCCCCCAAAGCCCAATTGGGGGTCCGGACGCCAAAATCGCCCACCAGCGGCACCCCCCAAAGGGTCGCCCCGAGCGAAATCGTGTTCGGCACCCCCGAAAGGGCCTCCAAGTTTGGAGCCCCTCTCGGGGGTGCCGAATACTGCCCGGACATGCCCTCCGACAGGGGTGGCCCGCCCGTCATAGAGACAGCGCCGGCCTGCCATGGGTTTAAGGCGTCGTGCAGGAGGCCGTTCCGCCCGCGTTAATGGCGACGTGTTTCCGCAGGCGACGAAGGGACGGGACGGCGATGCGTCTCCCGCACGCCTCGCATTTACGGCGGCGCCTGCTGAGTGCCCAGCCTTTCCCGGCTTCCCAAGCGGCGCAGTGGCGGAGACGTGTCGCCGCCATTAACTCCCACGCGACGCGTGCTCACCCACCCGGCGTTTCCCGCCCAGCGCCACCGCTTACCGACTCGGTTTCCCGCCTCTACCTTGGCCGGCTATAAAGAGGCCCCCGCCGTGCAGCCATTTCGCCACACCAGCACCGACGCTCGCCGTAGCCATTTGACCACATAGTCGCCGTAGCCCAGCGCATAACCATGCCTCACCGCCTCGCCACCTCATGGGCCACGCTCACCCAGGCAGCATGCCGTGCACACGGCACGACACAGGAGGACGCCGCCGCCGCCGACGAACATCCGTTCGACTGGGCGGATGTGGACGACGTCGACGTGGACGAGCAGGAGGAGCAGGAGCGGTGCAGGACCCGTACCCCGGCCAGGAGCCGCCACCGGAGCTCGGTGAGGTGTCGCCGCCACCGCAGCAGGCGCTCCCGCCGCCGCTGTGGCCTGACCAGGTGGTTGCCGCCAACTCGATCGAGAGCTGGCGCAACGAGCAGGCAAGCCGCCAGGTTAGGCTTGGCTACGAGACGGCTGGGAATGCCGTGGAGGCCGCAATCATCCAGGCCTCCATCCTGAGCGCGGAGCGCGATGAGCGTTGTCACGCCTTCATGGCCGCCGAGCGGGCGGCGTACGAGCAGCTCAACGCCCAGGCGGAGGAGCCCACGCAGCAACAGTTCATCGCCCAAGCGGAGGAGCTAGCGGATGCGGCCTCCCGGCTGCGCGCCGAGCGGGAGGCGCACGAGGAGCTGAACTAGATGCAGGCGGAGAGGCAGGCTCGCGGGAGGCAGGCGCAGGCACCGTCGGTGGCGGAGAGGGATGCCATGCGCCGGGCGGCGAGTCAGCTCTGGCAGGAGAGGCGTGTGCGCTCCGGCTTAGCCCACCAGAAGGCCGCGCACGACGGCGAGGCTGGCCCGAGCGGCGGCGTTTAGATTAGGCTTTAGTTTAAGTTTTAGTTTAAGTTTCTATGGTTTTAGTTTAACTTTGTAACGTGTTAGTTTAAGTTTGCAACTTGTATCGTTTTAGTTTAAATTTGTATCTTTTTAAATTAGTTTGAATGCCGTGGCCGACACAAGTTGACGCCCGCAAGGTGTTCGATCATATGTCACATTTGGAGGGCGGACCTTTGGGGTGCGCCGCTGTGGGCGTGGTCGAAAACTTGGGCGGACACATGTCCGGCACCCCCAATTAGGCCTCAATTGGGGGGTGCCGGACACGAATTTGGAGGCCCCCGGTGGAGATGCTCTTATCTTCGATCAATATATCGGTTAGGCAAGAAGTTGATTACCATGTCATTTTGCAGTGGTTGAAAATTTTCCCCTGCTGGCATGACTATACATTAAGACGGACACATTGCCTTGTTGAATAAACTAGTCAAGATGGCGCGACGACACGCCGCGCCCGTGTGTACATGAGCATATTTTGTGTTTTCAATAGTGTTAATTAGTTAGTTTTTTAATCAAAAAGTAAAATGGATGTGCTGAATCGAAAGATTGTATGTATTAAGAGAAGTGTTTGTAGTTAGACGTGTAAGTTCAATTTGTATTGACAGGTACCGTATGTTTGTTAAATCATTGTATAATTCTGTAATCACTAACTGTAATATTTTAAAGATAAGCTGGGATGATACAATGGATAGTATTGTTGAAAAATTTAACGCGTTGCCACGCGGTGGCCGTTGTGTTTGGAAATTTTGAATTCCGCTTGGATTTTTTTCCCAGTGAAAAAACAGAAGAATTATTTAGAGGACTAACTCAACAAATTGTAAACAGAATGAACATTTGTTAGTTCATGTGGGAAGTTCGAAAAATTCTTAATTGTCAATTTTTTTTAGTTTTATTTTTGTATGCAATGGTTAATTGGTACAATCTTTGTGTTTAAAGTTTGAAAATTTATTAAATTTGAAATTTTGTGGTACGCCGTGCCCGCTACAGTGGTCTTGATATATTATGTATCTGTCTACGCAATTTGTATTGAGTCAACGCAGAAAAACATGTTCAGAAAAAGAAAATCACAGAAACATGTATGAAATATATTTGAAACTTCTGTGAATATCGTTGAATATTCTTGGGGAAATAATATTTTTTGTGTGTTATGTCAGAAAAAAATCAAATATGTTTGAATATTTTAAATTGGTTAAAATTTGGAGAAAATTATAATGCACTTCCTCCTTAAAACAATTTCCTCAAAATGAAAATATTTCTAAAATTACCCTAAAAAATGATGACTATTTGGGGCATATGATCAAATTTCAAATTTAGATATTTTTAAACAATTGTTTTGCAAAATAAAATGGCTTGAATTTATTTTTTCTTTTTTTTTGCTCATTATTCCAATGTTGTTTTATTGCGGACGAAAAGAAAAGCAAAAAAAAAAGGAAAAACAAATATTAAGATTGAATTTCAATGTTTTTTACAACTTTATTTGAGCAAACTGAAATTAAAAATGGAAAATTACAATTGTTTTGTAAGCTGAAATGTCTTGCAATTATTTTTTTCTTCTTGGTCATTATTGTAATGATGTTTTACTGCAAAAAAAAAGCAAAAAAACAAAAGAAAACAAATACAAAGATGGGGTTAAATGGAGGTGAGATGTTATTTTCACAAATTTTATATTTGATATTCTAGTTATTTTAATTAAGCAGGAATTATAGTTGTTTAATAATGCATGGAAAATGTGTTATATGTAAAGATTTTAATTTTCTGAAAATTTTGGTATATTAGTTGTTTTTTTATATATTATGGTTTGGAATATATGAATTCTACAATTTGCATGTATTTTGAATTATGGTTTGGAAGTTATGATTTTCAGCTAATATTTATTATTTTATGCATATGTGTTATTTGCATTATATTATGCACAATTTATATTTTGGTACAACTTTTGTGTGGTAAGTTTGGGAATTTGTTAAATTTAGAGAATTTTTATATATTGTTTGTATTTTTTTGTATTGTAGTTTAAAAGATATGAATTTCCAAGAAGTTGGTAAAAAAATTAAAAAATAGTATGGTCTCCTAGAATAACATCAAGAGAAAATGATTTTCAGCTCATATTTATTATTTTATGCATATATGTTATTTACATTATATTATGCACAATTTATATTTTTTGTACAACTTTTGTGTGGTAAGTTTGAGAATTTGTTAAATTTAGAAATTTTGATATATTGTTTGTATTTTTTGTAAACTGTAGATTAAAAGATATGAATTTCCAAGAAGATGGTAAAATTTGAAAAAATTTAATATATTATTTGGATTATGTTGTATGCAATTTATTTTGTGGTGCAACTTTTGTGCGGGAAGTTTGAAAGTTTGTTAAATTTAGAGTTTTTTATATATTGTTTGTATTTTAAAAAAGTTTTCGTTTTAAAAATGGTCGGCTTTTACAGGTTGCTCAAATTTGAAAATAATTATTATTCGGGAAAAAATACGTTTTAGAAACGTTTAGATTTTTAAAATTGGTTAAAGTGGAAACGTTTTAAGGTCTGAATTATTTTCATGTTTATAAAATGTTGTGTTCATGTTGATATGTTTGCCATATTTGTAAGAACCGCGGTGTAAAGAATTCAAATTTGGGAAAATCATCATTCAAATTTGTTCAGGTTTGAGTCAACTGAAATTCGGGACAAATTCGAAATTGTTAAACTTGGGAAGTTATTCATATTTGAATTTGATTTACATTTATTAAATGATCAGATTTGGAAGCCGTTGTAAATTTTGAAATATTAAAATTTGAATTTTGATCGTACACCATAAGTAGTCAACGTTTATTTTTGTGTTCATGTCGATATATCTGTGGCATTTATAAATACCGTGGTGTAAAAAATCAAAATTTGAAAATGTCCACGTTGAAAAGTTGCTCACATTTCAATGTATCGAAATTTAAAAAGAAAATTTGATTTATAAGTTGTTTAAGTTTGGAAATTTGGTGAAAGTGGGAAGCTATCCGTATGTTTTTTTTCACGGTTTTTTGAATGCTTATATTTGAAAGTCAGTGAAAATTTTGGAGTTTTCAAATTTGGAATGTCTTTTGAATGGTCAGATTTCGAAGCCAGTGGAAATTTTGGAGTATTCGAATTTAAAATTTGGTCATAACCTAGTCAACGTTTATTTTTTGTGCTAATGTTGATATGTTTGTCACAATTGTAAATACCGTTGGGAGGAAAAATTCGAATTTGAAAATGTCGACATTCAAATGTTGTTTAGATTTGAATGCATCGAAATTAGGAAGGGAAGTTTACGTTTACAAACTGTCCAAATTTTGAAATCGTTAAAAGTTGCTCGTATGTGAATTTTTTTTACGGTTTTCAAATGCCTGGATCTGAAAGGCATCAAAAAATTTAAAATATTTGAACTTGAAATTTGATCAAACGCTATAAATAGTCGTCGTTTTTTGTTCGTGTTAATGTTGACATGTTTGTCACATTTGTAAATACCCTGTATTTGAAAAGTTGCAAAAGTTTTGGAAATCAGAAAAAAAAAAAGAGCAAAAAAAAAACCCGATCCAGCCGCCCAGCAGCCAGCCCGGCCAACGTAGCGGCCCATCTGGCCAGCCCAGGCCCGCTGGGACGTCGTGCTGACGTCACCGGCGGCGTGGGCGACGCCGGCGTCGCGCCCTTGCGAGGTAGGGCGCGCTCGTGGCCGCTTCCGACGTGGCTGGACGCGGGGTGGCCGCAGGTGGCGGCGCCGCCTCGTTTTGGTCGCCGGAGCGTCGCCGGCGACGCGCGGACGCGGCGGAGGGCAGCGGGCGCGGCGGCGTTGATTCCCGCGCGATGACGGCGTTCCGGCAAGCGAAGCTCGGCGAGGAGGGAGAGGCGGCGGCGACGGAGCCCGTGGTGTGCTTCGATTTGAGCGGGGAGGGGCGTAGAGGTGGCGGAGCGCGTCGGCGGCGGCGAACTCGGGCCGTCGCGGGAGAAGAAGGAGAGAAGGGGAGTTGTGGCGCGATTTTGCACGGAGATCCCTGACTTTTCCGGAATTTGCGATTCGATCCTTTGCGGGGAGGTTTCTGCAGTTTTTCCGCGCCAATATTCGTGCGGAGGGGTCACCGGCTGGCTACCGGAGCCACCGGCGGTGACCGGGTGACGTGTCGTCGCCTGGTTGGTGCGGAGGTGCGCTTACTGTTCCCAGGAACAGTAACGCGAGCTGGGGAGGACGTGGCTCCATCCTGGACGTTCGTTTCGTCGATCGGACGCTCAGGAAAAAAAAGACGACGTGGCCCGCGTGAGAGGCAGAGGCAATGTCGCCCCTTTATATATAAGGTTATGATTTGAACTTTTCTTTGTACGCCTTATCGGTAACTCCGTGCATCATGGTCCCCTTCAGGTGTTTTGATAATTAGCACGTAGACTGAAACAAAATCGTTGGAAATAAGAGAGGATGTAACTGCTGTTAGAGAACCATTATATATTTCTCCTAATCAATAAGAATCATACCAAGACTAACTATTTCACCATTACACATCACTTTTAAATCCCATAGTATTGCTAATGTTGCCTTGATTGTTAGTTCCTTGCCTCGGCTGATAATTTTAATCTCCTGTGTGGTTTTGCCTGCCATTGCATGATATGGCATATTGTTTATCCAGATAGAAGATGGCATATTACATATGTATGATGTAACATTTAGGTTTGTGCAAAAATTGTAATATCACAATTGAGAGATAAGCATCAATACCTACTCTTCTAGAAAGCACCTATATACTTGAAAAACCATGCTTCGCAATGTCATATTTATTTTCAATCTCCTCTATTGATTGAAAAACCATGCAAGAAGTTGATTGTCATTTTTAGAAGTGGTCGAAATTTCACTCATGCTGGCATGACTCTCACATTTGGATGTGCATAGCGCCTTCTTGAATGAATGATCTGAACTTTTCAGTGTAGGGCCTTATCGGTAACTCCATGCATCATGGTCCCCTTTAGGTGTATTAGTAATTATCATGGAGATTGAAACAAAATAATTGAAAATAAGTGACGAAATGATGTAATTGCTGTGAGAGAACCATTATAATTGGAGATCAGTCAAGACGCCATTACTAATCACTATTGAATCCCATTATTCTTGCTACTCTTGCCTTGATTTGTTAGTTCCTTTCTGCAGTAGTGTTAATCTCATGTAAGGTTTTGCATGTCATGGCGTGATGATTCTTATTTGGTTCCTACTGTACTTTACAGGAGAGCTCGCAGAATCCAAACCTGGCTGAGTGCAGTCGATACGACATGTTGCCGTCACGTTTGCGAGGGAAGCTTCTGCCTCTAGTGGGATGACTTCTGCAGCCACGCGTGAAGCTGTTTCTGAAGACGGTATGCCTGACACGACTGAACTTGGGCACGTCGTCACGCGCGCTGCTGCCGAGTCTAGGCAATAACCTCGATAAGATATACCGATGAGATTGGTTTTGAGGGTACCTTTCTTGAATAAAGATGCCTGAAACGGCTTTTTTTTTTTAGAAAAGGGGCAGTCCCAGCCTCTGCATCGATTGATGCATGCGGCTTTTATTATTTATTAAAGACTAGTTGACGTGCACGTGCAACGCACGTATCATAATTTGATATAATAAAAAAACATATTTTGAATCCTATATTTTTTCATTGAGCTTTTTTACCAGTGAAGTAAAATAGGTTTCATTGTACAACCACCACGTAAGAATATGCGCAACACACCGTTCACGCACATGTCACTAAGAATTTTCCTATGAGACAAAATATATCTCCTGAATTACATTCAAACCATAAATTCAATTAATGTTATTTTACAGGATCCTTCAAAATCATCAAAACAAAAGTATTTAAAAATATTGTGGCACGCCTTAGAGGTTCTGGTCGTCTAGCCATACAAAAGATATCGTCAACGCTCACTCACTACTCCCAACTCTGAAGCTTCATCCTCATGAACTTGGCAAATCCAAATTATCTGCAGTGTTTGTAGAGAAATCAGTAGAGCTTAACCGAACTTGGTACAGAAAAATCGATCATATTATGGATCACTCCACCATGTAAGATTACAAACCTCTAGGATTGAACATCAGCCCTTTAGAAAAGGAGCACCAGCCTGGTGCTTTTCTTAGTTTATTTCCACTGAATTTTGAGTTGCACTTTGTCACAGTTGGTTGCTGATTCATCTAGCCGTGGCACATGGACACACGTAGTTCAGCACGGAGCGCACACACATCAGAGCTAGCAGAGCATCTCCATACCACGCAGGGCAAGCTCGGGCACGCGGGGTTGCGGGCGCAGGCGGAAGGATTGCCGCCGCCAGACGCAGTCAAAGGCCGCTCACCCCACCTCCTGTGTGTGACCGCCGACCACGACGCCTCCATCCCCGACCTCCTCCACATCTTGCCCGCCGCGTCGCTCCCCTCCGCCAGACGGCGCTCCAACTGACCTACAAGCTCTCCTTATTCCTCGCTGCCAGACCGCCGTCATCCTGCTCCTTGCCGTCATCCACCTCGACGCCAGCGCTCCGGTTCACCTCGCGCGTCCAAGCACAGAATTAAGATCGTGGCCGGGGTACGTGTGGGGGATCGCCGAAGAACGCCGCTTCGCCGGGCTCGGGCAGCCTCGTTGCTGCTCGTGTGCGTCGCCGACGGCCAGCACGCTCGCCTCCCGGTCAGAGGTGCTGGGGTGGACTCGTTGCTGCTTGTCAGCGTCGCCACGGCCAGGACGACGGCGGCCTCACGTGGAGCCTGGGCGGCGCGAGTTGGGAGACCTCGGGGGCGGCGCCGGCAGGCCGCCTGCCTAAGCCGATGGAGATGGAGGCGGGCCGGGGCGCCAGGACGACGACGGTGGTCAGCGCGGGTGCGGCTCCTCGGCCAGGACGACGGCGGCCTCGCGTGGATCCGGGGCGGCGCGAGCTTGGAGGAGCTGTGAGACCTCGGGGGCGGCTCGGTGTGCTCTGCCGGGGCGTGCGCGTACTACGGGGACGGGCGCGCAATTTGTAGAAGAAACAAAACAATGGCAATTTGATCGTATTATGTGATTTGGTGGAGGGCAAAACGGTCCAAAGTGGACAATGTTGAGTTGTCAAACATTGGGACGATCTGAGCCGTTTGATCGGATATTGAAATGCTCAGATTTAAAGTATCCCAGCAAGACAAGTTTGCTCTTTTAATAGTAGTATAGAGTAGCAATCCACACAAAGTTATTACATCATGGGTCGCCTAAAGTTGCGACATGAATCAGCCATCTAAAAAACAAAAACAACACAGAATGACACTGCATTAACATGTTATGCTAAGATCAGAACGCCAGCTGAACTGGGAATATAGATCCGACGCGACCGATTCCAGGCGGCTGCACCCAAAATCCATTGCGCCGCGCTTCTCCATTGATTGTAGGTAGGACCACGTACGGATCCAATGAGTAGCCATCGGGATAACCTGCATGAAGGAAGTTTTCTTTGCCCTGTTAAAGATATAATCATTGCGTATGTTCCAAATTGCCCAAAGCAAGGCAAACACCAACTCGAATCTGAACCTTTTCTAGTTTGGAGACTCCCCTAAGCCAAGTACCAAACAAATGTGATATATCTTTTGGGGGCTTAATATTAAAAGTTATATGAACAATACGCCAAGTCATTCGTGCTAGGGGACATGAGATAAATAAATGTTGGATTGTTTCATCTTGATCACAAAAACAACATTTTTTAGAACCATTCCAATTACGCCTAGCTAGATTATCTTTCGTTAAAATTGCTTTACGGTATAAGAACCACATAAAAATCTTGATTTTTAGCGGTACTTTCATCTTCCAAAGGTATTTACGGAGGAACCGTGTATGATCACTCATGAAGTCTAGATACAACGATTTAACCGTAAAAATACCAGTACTAGTTAGACCCCATTTAAAAACATCATTTTGATTTGTGAGGTTAACCAGCATTAACCGGTTTACCAAATGTAACCATCTTGTCCATTTATTTCCAGTTAAATTCCT